>JAIXHY010000025.1:0-601193 GCA_020449905.1 Globodera pallida | reverse complement strand
AAACAAATCAAATATTCGGACAAAAAAAGTTGGTTGACCCGTTATTACGATGCTCTCACACATATTTTGCACATTTGGAGTGAATTTCCGAAAACGGCCGTGCTCATTGGCGTATGTTGCTTTTTAAAGTGAAAACATCGTAAAAAAAGGGATGGGGATTTCCGATTTTTGACATTTTTGGGGTCAAATTTCGATCGCTGAAAATGTCGAAACCCCGGAATTCCGATTTTCGATTTTCCTACATTTTGGGGTTGTCAGCGCCCATGACACTGGTATGTAAAGAATTTTAAACANCATTTTCTTTTTAACAACAAAAAAAGTTTAATATACCGTTGAGAATTTAATAATTAAATCAAAAAATAAAATTGATTTAAGAACTTTTTTGTAGCAAACTGTTTGAAAATTTGATAAACAACAGAATTGAGAGCAAGAAATTTTGAAAATTCCAAAGCAAAGTATTAGTTAAAACTTAAACATTACAAAAAAATTTACAGAAAAATTTTGTTTAAAAAATCTAATGAATTTATAGAATTTATTGGGCCCAAATCGAACGCTTAGAATGACCACCAACGGCATTTTGGATTATATTGGAGGCCGTTGCGTTCCGACAGAAATTAAAGATGCACAAAATGTTCGACAATTTGCCATGTTCAACCACATTTTGGTCGGAGAATTTGAGCAAATGTTAGATGCATGGCGCATTGAGTTGGAGCAGCGTTCCGGTGATGAACATCAACAACGCCAAGAGGAACAGCAAATGAGGTAATTGAAAATTTTGAAAAATTGATGAAAACAGCGATTAAAAAGCAGCAAAAAATTCATGAGACGCTTAAGAAATGCCGTTAAAAATGCGATACGGGGGTTTAGGGCAGATTTATACTTCATTTTCTGAAATTTGTTACCATTTGACTATAAAATATTTTTTGTTTCTATAGTAAAGGAGCTTTTTAATAGTTATAAAATTCAATTAGGTGATAAATTTAAAATTAATTTCACGTCACGGAATTCTTAATCCTAACATTGTATCAAATTATCAATTTAAATTTCTTACATTTCAATTGGTTTTACATGCATTGCAGAATTGATCAAAATCCTTTTAGTTACTTTTTATGCCGCATACTTACTGGGTTNTTGCCTATAGTTAATGAAAATATTAAAATAGAGTTACTATTTTTTAACTGTTTTTATTTTTTGTTTTTATACTTTTAAAACTGATCTACAAAGTTTGATTAACTTTTTAAATTACGTCAACAAGGAGGGTTTGTTGTAATATTTCGATATATGGAATGAGATATTTAGTTTGATTCAAAAATAGGTTGTATGGGTTTGGAGGCCGCTATGAACCATATTTTGATTATTGAGAATGAATAGAATAAAATCTAAATCATGATTTAAAAAAACGCCATAATTTTTCTTTACCTGAATTTATGGTCCAAGAATAACACTAAATTTTTACCTTCTTTACTCAAAACTATTGTAAGTTGCCCTAGTAAAGGAAATGATTTGAGATATTAAATTGCAAAAATGTCAAATTTTTCAAAATTAATCCCGCAGCCCGACATTCTTAACATATTCACATTTAACAATGAATCCATTTTTTAGGAAACAAATCAAATATTCGGACAAAAAAAGTTGGTTGACCCGTTATTACGATGCTCTCACACATATTTTGCACATTTGGAGTGAATTTCCGAAAACGGCCGTGCTCATTGGCGTATGTTGCTTTTTAAAGTGAAAACATCGTAAAAAAAGGGATGGGGATTTCCGATTTTTGACATTTTTGGGGTCAAATTTCGATCGCTGAAAATGTCGAAACCCCGGAATTCCGATTTTCGATTTTCCTACATTTTGGGGTTGTCAGCGCCCATGACACTGGTATGTAAAGAATTTTAAACANCATTTTCTTTTTAACAACAAAAAAAGTTTAATATACCGTTGAGAATTTAATAATTAAATCAAAAAATAAAATTGATTTAAGAACTTTTTTGTAGCAAACTGTTTGAAAATTTGATAAACAACAGAATTGAGAGCAAGAAATTTTGAAAATTCCAAAGCAAAGTATTAGTTAAAACTTAAACATTACAAAAAAATTTACAGAAAAATTTTGTTTAAAAAATCTAATGAATTTATAGAATTTATTGGGCCCAAATCGAACGCTTAGAATGACCACCAACGGCATTTTGGATTATATTGGAGGCCGTTGCGTTCCGACAGAAATTAAAGATGCACAAAATGTTCGACAATTTGCCATGTTCAACCACATTTTGGTCGGAGAATTTGAGCAAATGTTAGATGCATGGCGCATTGAGTTGGAGCAGCGTTCCGGTGATGAACATCAACAACGCCAAGAGGAACAGCAAATGAGGTAATTGAAAATTTTGAAAAATTGATGAAAACAGCGATTAAAAAGCAGCAAAAAATTCATGAGACGCTTAAGAAATGCCGTTAAAAATGCGATACGGGGGTTTAGGGCAGATTTATACTTCATTTTCTGAAATTTGTTACCATTTGACTATAAAATATTTTTTGTTTCTATAGTAAAGGAGCTTTTTAATAGTTATAAAATTCAATTAGGTGATAAATTTAAAATTAATTTCACGTCACGGAATTCTTAATCCTAACATTGTATCAAATTATCAATTTAAATTTCTTACATTTCAATTGGTTTTACATGCATTGCAGAATTGATCAAAATCCTTTTAGTTACTTTTTATGCCGCATACTTACTGGGTTNTTGCCTATAGTTAATGAAAATATTAAAATAGAGTTACTATTTTTTAACTGTTTTTATTTTTTGTTTTTATACTTTTAAAACTGATCTACAAAGTTTGATTAACTTTTTAAATTACGTCAACAAGGAGGGTTTGTTGTAATATTTCGATATATGGAATGAGATATTTAGTTTGATTCAAAAATAGGTTGTATGGGTTTGGAGGCCGCTATGAACCATATTTTGATTATTGAGAATGAATAGAATAAAATCTAAATCATGATTTAAAAAAACGCCATAATTTTTCTTTACCTGAATTTATGGTCCAAGAATAACACTAAATTTTTACCTTCTTTACTCAAAACTATTGTAAGTTGCCCTAGTAAAGGAAATGATTTGAGATATTAAATTGCAAAAATGTCAAATTTTTCAAAATTAATCCCGCAGCCCGACATTCTTAACATATTCACATTTAACAATGAATCCATTTTTTAGGAAACAAATCAAATATTCGGACAAAAAAAGTTGGTTGACCCGTTATTACGATGCTCTCACACATATTTTGCACATTTGGAGTGAATTTCCGAAAACGGCCGTGCTCATTGGCGTATGTTGCTTTTTAAAGTGAAAACATCGTAAAAAAAGGGATGGGGATTTCCGATTTTTGACATTTTTGGGGTCAAATTTCGATCGCTGAAAATGTCGAAACCCCGGAATTCCGATTTTCGATTTTCCTACATTTTGGGGTTGTCAGCGCCCATGACACTGGTATGTAAAGAATTTTAAACANCATTTTCTTTTTAACAACAAAAAAAGTTTAATATACCGTTGAGAATTTAATAATTAAATCAAAAAATAAAATTGATTTAAGAACTTTTTTGTAGCAAACTGTTTGAAAATTTGATAAACAACAGAATTGAGAGCAAGAAATTTTGAAAATTCCAAAGCAAAGTATTAGTTAAAACTTAAACATTACAAAAAAATTTACAGAAAAATTTTGTTTAAAAAATCTAATGAATTTATAGAATTTATTGGGCCCAAATCGAACGCTTAGAATGACCACCAACGGCATTTTGGATTATATTGGAGGCCGTTGCGTTCCGACAGAAATTAAAGATGCACAAAATGTTCGACAATTTGCCATGTTCAACCACATTTTGGTCGGAGAATTTGAGCAAATGTTAGATGCATGGCGCATTGAGTTGGAGCAGCGTTCCGGTGATGAACATCAACAACGCCAAGAGGAACAGCAAATGAGGTAATTGAAAATTTTGAAAAATTGATGAAAACAGCGATTAAAAAGCAGCAAAAAATTCATGAGACGCTTAAGAAATGCCGTTAAAAATGCGATACGGGGGTTTAGGGCAGATTTATACTTCATTTTCTGAAATTTGTTACCATTTGACTATAAAATATTTTTTGTTTCTATAGTAAAGGAGCTTTTTAATAGTTATAAAATTCAATTAGGTGATAAATTTAAAATTAATTTCACGTCACGGAATTCTTAATCCTAACATTGTATCAAATTATCAATTTAAATTTCTTACATTTCAATTGGTTTTACATGCATTGCAGAATTGATCAAAATCCTTTTAGTTACTTTTTATGCCGCATACTTACTGGGTTNTTGCCTATAGTTAATGAAAATATTAAAATAGAGTTACTATTTTTTAACTGTTTTTATTTTTTGTTTTTATACTTTTAAAACTGATCTACAAAGTTTGATTAACTTTTTAAATTACGTCAACAAGGAGGGTTTGTTGTAATATTTCGATATATGGAATGAGATATTTAGTTTGATTCAAAAATAGGTTGTATGGGTTTGGAGGCCGCTATGAACCATATTTTGATTATTGAGAATGAATAGAATAAAATCTAAATCATGATTTAAAAAAACGCCATAATTTTTCTTTACCTGAATTTATGGTCCAAGAATAACACTAAATTTTTACCTTCTTTACTCAAAACTATTGTAAGTTGCCCTAGTAAAGGAAATGATTTGAGATATTAAATTGCAAAAATGTCAAATTTTTCAAAATTAATCCCGCAGCCCGACATTCTTAACATATTCACATTTAACAATGAATCCATTTTTTAGGAAACAAATCAAATATTCGGACAAAAAAAGTTGGTTGACCCGTTATTACGATGCTCTCACACATATTTTGCACATTTGGAGTGAATTTCCGAAAACGGCCGTGCTCATTGGCGTATGTTGCTTTTTAAAGTGAAAACATCGTAAAAAAAGGGATGGGGATTTCCGATTTTTGACATTTTTGGGGTCAAATTTCGATCGCTGAAAATGTCGAAACCCCGGAATTCCGATTTTCGATTTTCCTACATTTTGGGGTTGTCAGCGCCCATGACACTGGTATGTAAAGAATTTTAAACANCATTTTCTTTTTAACAACAAAAAAAGTTTAATATACCGTTGAGAATTTAATAATTAAATCAAAAAATAAAATTGATTTAAGAACTTTTTTGTAGCAAACTGTTTGAAAATTTGATAAACAACAGAATTGAGAGCAAGAAATTTTGAAAATTCCAAAGCAAAGTATTAGTTAAAACTTAAACATTACAAAAAAATTTACAGAAAAATTTTGTTTAAAAAATCTAATGAATTTATAGAATTTATTGGGCCCAAATCGAACGCTTAGAATGACCACCAACGGCATTTTGGATTATATTGGAGGCCGTTGCGTTCCGACAGAAATTAAAGATGCACAAAATGTTCGACAATTTGCCATGTTCAACCACATTTTGGTCGGAGAATTTGAGCAAATGTTAGATGCATGGCGCATTGAGTTGGAGCAGCGTTCCGGTGATGAACATCAACAACGCCAAGAGGAACAGCAAATGAGGTAATTGAAAATTTTGAAAAATTGATGAAAACAGCGATTAAAAAGCAGCAAAAAATTCATGAGACGCTTAAGAAATGCCGTTAAAAATGCGATACGGGGGTTTAGGGCAGATTTATACTTCATTTTCTGAAATTTGTTACCATTTGACTATAAAATATTTTTTGTTTCTATAGTAAAGGAGCTTTTTAATAGTTATAAAATTCAATTAGGTGATAAATTTAAAATTAATTTCACGTCACGGAATTCTTAATCCTAACATTGTATCAAATTATCAATTTAAATTTCTTACATTTCAATTGGTTTTACATGCATTGCAGAATTGATCAAAATCCTTTTAGTTACTTTTTATGCCGCATACTTACTGGGTTNTTGCCTATAGTTAATGAAAATATTAAAATAGAGTTACTATTTTTTAACTGTTTTTATTTTTTGTTTTTATACTTTTAAAACTGATCTACAAAGTTTGATTAACTTTTTAAATTACGTCAACAAGGAGGGTTTGTTGTAATATTTCGATATATGGAATGAGATATTTAGTTTGATTCAAAAATAGGTTGTATGGGTTTGGAGGCCGCTATGAACCATATTTTGATTATTGAGAATGAATAGAATAAAATCTAAATCATGATTTAAAAAAACGCCATAATTTTTCTTTACCTGAATTTATGGTCCAAGAATAACACTAAATTTTTACCTTCTTTACTCAAAACTATTGTAAGTTGCCCTAGTAAAGGAAATGATTTGAGATATTAAATTGCAAAAATGTCAAATTTTTCAAAATTAATCCCGCAGCCCGACATTCTTAACATATTCACATTTAACAATGAATCCATTTTTTAGGAAACAAATCAAATATTCGGACAAAAAAAGTTGGTTGACCCGTTATTACGATGCTCTCACACATATTTTGCACATTTGGAGTGAATTTCCGAAAACGGCCGTGCTCATTGGCGTATGTTGCTTTTTAAAGTGAAAACATCGTAAAAAAAGGGATGGGGATTTCCGATTTTTGACATTTTTGGGGTCAAATTTCGATCGCTGAAAATGTCGAAACCCCGGAATTCCGATTTTCGATTTTCCTACATTTTGGGGTTGTCAGCGCCCATGACACTGGTATGTAAAGAATTTTAAACANCATTTTCTTTTTAACAACAAAAAAAGTTTAATATACCGTTGAGAATTTAATAATTAAATCAAAAAATAAAATTGATTTAAGAACTTTTTTGTAGCAAACTGTTTGAAAATTTGATAAACAACAGAATTGAGAGCAAGAAATTTTGAAAATTCCAAAGCAAAGTATTAGTTAAAACTTAAACATTACAAAAAAATTTACAGAAAAATTTTGTTTAAAAAATCTAATGAATTTATAGAATTTATTGGGCCCAAATCGAACGCTTAGAATGACCACCAACGGCATTTTGGATTATATTGGAGGCCGTTGCGTTCCGACAGAAATTAAAGATGCACAAAATGTTCGACAATTTGCCATGTTCAACCACATTTTGGTCGGAGAATTTGAGCAAATGTTAGATGCATGGCGCATTGAGTTGGAGCAGCGTTCCGGTGATGAACATCAACAACGCCAAGAGGAACAGCAAATGAGGTAATTGAAAATTTTGAAAAATTGATGAAAACAGCGATTAAAAAGCAGCAAAAAATTCATGAGACGCTTAAGAAATGCCGTTAAAAATGCGATACGGGGGTTTAGGGCAGATTTATACTTCATTTTCTGAAATTTGTTACCATTTGACTATAAAATATTTTTTGTTTCTATAGTAAAGGAGCTTTTTAATAGTTATAAAATTCAATTAGGTGATAAATTTAAAATTAATTTCACGTCACGGAATTCTTAATCCTAACATTGTATCAAATTATCAATTTAAATTTCTTACATTTCAATTGGTTTTACATGCATTGCAGAATTGATCAAAATCCTTTTAGTTACTTTTTATGCCGCATACTTACTGGGTTNTTGCCTATAGTTAATGAAAATATTAAAATAGAGTTACTATTTTTTAACTGTTTTTATTTTTTGTTTTTATACTTTTAAAACTGATCTACAAAGTTTGATTAACTTTTTAAATTACGTCAACAAGGAGGGTTTGTTGTAATATTTCGATATATGGAATGAGATATTTAGTTTGATTCAAAAATAGGTTGTATGGGTTTGGAGGCCGCTATGAACCATATTTTGATTATTGAGAATGAATAGAATAAAATCTAAATCATGATTTAAAAAAACGCCATAATTTTTCTTTACCTGAATTTATGGTCCAAGAATAACACTAAATTTTTACCTTCTTTACTCAAAACTATTGTAAGTTGCCCTAGTAAAGGAAATGATTTGAGATATTAAATTGCAAAAATGTCAAATTTTTCAAAATTAATCCCGCAGCCCGACATTCTTAACATATTCACATTTAACAATGAATCCATTTTTTAGGAAACAAATCAAATATTCGGACAAAAAAAGTTGGTTGACCCGTTATTACGATGCTCTCACACATATTTTGCACATTTGGAGTGAATTTCCGAAAACGGCCGTGCTCATTGGCGTATGTTGCTTTTTAAAGTGAAAACATCGTAAAAAAAGGGATGGGGATTTCCGATTTTTGACATTTTTGGGGTCAAATTTCGATCGCTGAAAATGTCGAAACCCCGGAATTCCGATTTTCGATTTTCCTACATTTTGGGGTTGTCAGCGCCCATGACACTGGTATGTAAAGAATTTTAAACANCATTTTCTTTTTAACAACAAAAAAAGTTTAATATACCGTTGAGAATTTAATAATTAAATCAAAAAATAAAATTGATTTAAGAACTTTTTTGTAGCAAACTGTTTGAAAATTTGATAAACAACAGAATTGAGAGCAAGAAATTTTGAAAATTCCAAAGCAAAGTATTAGTTAAAACTTAAACATTACAAAAAAATTTACAGAAAAATTTTGTTTAAAAAATCTAATGAATTTATAGAATTTATTGGGCCCAAATCGAACGCTTAGAATGACCACCAACGGCATTTTGGATTATATTGGAGGCCGTTGCGTTCCGACAGAAATTAAAGATGCACAAAATGTTCGACAATTTGCCATGTTCAACCACATTTTGGTCGGAGAATTTGAGCAAATGTTAGATGCATGGCGCATTGAGTTGGAGCAGCGTTCCGGTGATGAACATCAACAACGCCAAGAGGAACAGCAAATGAGGTAATTGAAAATTTTGAAAAATTGATGAAAACAGCGATTAAAAAGCAGCAAAAAATTCATGAGACGCTTAAGAAATGCCGTTAAAAATGCGATACGGGGGTTTAGGGCAGATTTATACTTCATTTTCTGAAATTTGTTACCATTTGACTATAAAATATTTTTTGTTTCTATAGTAAAGGAGCTTTTTAATAGTTATAAAATTCAATTAGGTGATAAATTTAAAATTAATTTCACGTCACGGAATTCTTAATCCTAACATTGTATCAAATTATCAATTTAAATTTCTTACATTTCAATTGGTTTTACATGCATTGCAGAATTGATCAAAATCCTTTTAGTTACTTTTTATGCCGCATACTTACTGGGTTNTTGCCTATAGTTAATGAAAATATTAAAATAGAGTTACTATTTTTTAACTGTTTTTATTTTTTGTTTTTATACTTTTAAAACTGATCTACAAAGTTTGATTAACTTTTTAAATTACGTCAACAAGGAGGGTTTGTTGTAATATTTCGATATATGGAATGAGATATTTAGTTTGATTCAAAAATAGGTTGTATGGGTTTGGAGGCCGCTATGAACCATATTTTGATTATTGAGAATGAATAGAATAAAATCTAAATCATGATTTAAAAAAACGCCATAATTTTTCTTTACCTGAATTTATGGTCCAAGAATAACACTAAATTTTTACCTTCTTTACTCAAAACTATTGTAAGTTGCCCTAGTAAAGGAAATGATTTGAGATATTAAATTGCAAAAATGTCAAATTTTTCAAAATTAATCCCGCAGCCCGACATTCTTAACATATTCACATTTAACAATGAATCCATTTTTTAGGAAACAAATCAAATATTCGGACAAAAAAAGTTGGTTGACCCGTTATTACGATGCTCTCACACATATTTTGCACATTTGGAGTGAATTTCCGAAAACGGCCGTGCTCATTGGCGTATGTTGCTTTTTAAAGTGAAAACATCGTAAAAAAAGGGATGGGGATTTCCGATTTTTGACATTTTTGGGGTCAAATTTCGATCGCTGAAAATGTCGAAACCCCGGAATTCCGATTTTCGATTTTCCTACATTTTGGGGTTGTCAGCGCCCATGACACTGGTATGTAAAGAATTTTAAACANCATTTTCTTTTTAACAACAAAAAAAGTTTAATATACCGTTGAGAATTTAATAATTAAATCAAAAAATAAAATTGATTTAAGAACTTTTTTGTAGCAAACTGTTTGAAAATTTGATAAACAACAGAATTGAGAGCAAGAAATTTTGAAAATTCCAAAGCAAAGTATTAGTTAAAACTTAAACATTACAAAAAAATTTACAGAAAAATTTTGTTTAAAAAATCTAATGAATTTATAGAATTTATTGGGCCCAAATCGAACGCTTAGAATGACCACCAACGGCATTTTGGATTATATTGGAGGCCGTTGCGTTCCGACAGAAATTAAAGATGCACAAAATGTTCGACAATTTGCCATGTTCAACCACATTTTGGTCGGAGAATTTGAGCAAATGTTAGATGCATGGCGCATTGAGTTGGAGCAGCGTTCCGGTGATGAACATCAACAACGCCAAGAGGAACAGCAAATGAGGTAATTGAAAATTTTGAAAAATTGATGAAAACAGCGATTAAAAAGCAGCAAAAAATTCATGAGACGCTTAAGAAATGCCGTTAAAAATGCGATACGGGGGTTTAGGGCAGATTTATACTTCATTTTCTGAAATTTGTTACCATTTGACTATAAAATATTTTTTGTTTCTATAGTAAAGGAGCTTTTTAATAGTTATAAAATTCAATTAGGTGATAAATTTAAAATTAATTTCACGTCACGGAATTCTTAATCCTAACATTGTATCAAATTATCAATTTAAATTTCTTACATTTCAATTGGTTTTACATGCATTGCAGAATTGATCAAAATCCTTTTAGTTACTTTTTATGCCGCATACTTACTGGGTTNTTGCCTATAGTTAATGAAAATATTAAAATAGAGTTACTATTTTTTAACTGTTTTTATTTTTTGTTTTTATACTTTTAAAACTGATCTACAAAGTTTGATTAACTTTTTAAATTACGTCAACAAGGAGGGTTTGTTGTAATATTTCGATATATGGAATGAGATATTTAGTTTGATTCAAAAATAGGTTGTATGGGTTTGGAGGCCGCTATGAACCATATTTTGATTATTGAGAATGAATAGAATAAAATCTAAATCATGATTTAAAAAAACGCCATAATTTTTCTTTACCTGAATTTATGGTCCAAGAATAACACTAAATTTTTACCTTCTTTACTCAAAACTATTGTAAGTTGCCCTAGTAAAGGAAATGATTTGAGATATTAAATTGCAAAAATGTCAAATTTTTCAAAATTAATCCCGCAGCCCGACATTCTTAACATATTCACATTTAACAATGAATCCATTTTTTAGGAAACAAATCAAATATTCGGACAAAAAAAGTTGGTTGACCCGTTATTACGATGCTCTCACACATATTTTGCACATTTGGAGTGAATTTCCGAAAACGGCCGTGCTCATTGGCGTATGTTGCTTTTTAAAGTGAAAACATCGTAAAAAAAGGGATGGGGATTTCCGATTTTTGACATTTTTGGGGTCAAATTTCGATCGCTGAAAATGTCGAAACCCCGGAATTCCGATTTTCGATTTTCCTACATTTTGGGGTTGTCAGCGCCCATGACACTGGTATGTAAAGAATTTTAAACANCATTTTCTTTTTAACAACAAAAAAAGTTTAATATACCGTTGAGAATTTAATAATTAAATCAAAAAATAAAATTGATTTAAGAACTTTTTTGTAGCAAACTGTTTGAAAATTTGATAAACAACAGAATTGAGAGCAAGAAATTTTGAAAATTCCAAAGCAAAGTATTAGTTAAAACTTAAACATTACAAAAAAATTTACAGAAAAATTTTGTTTAAAAAATCTAATGAATTTATAGAATTTATTGGGCCCAAATCGAACGCTTAGAATGACCACCAACGGCATTTTGGATTATATTGGAGGCCGTTGCGTTCCGACAGAAATTAAAGATGCACAAAATGTTCGACAATTTGCCATGTTCAACCACATTTTGGTCGGAGAATTTGAGCAAATGTTAGATGCATGGCGCATTGAGTTGGAGCAGCGTTCCGGTGATGAACATCAACAACGCCAAGAGGAACAGCAAATGAGGTAATTGAAAATTTTGAAAAATTGATGAAAACAGCGATTAAAAAGCAGCAAAAAATTCATGAGACGCTTAAGAAATGCCGTTAAAAATGCGATACGGGGGTTTAGGGCAGATTTATACTTCATTTTCTGAAATTTGTTACCATTTGACTATAAAATATTTTTTGTTTCTATAGTAAAGGAGCTTTTTAATAGTTATAAAATTCAATTAGGTGATAAATTTAAAATTAATTTCACGTCACGGAATTCTTAATCCTAACATTGTATCAAATTATCAATTTAAATTTCTTACATTTCAATTGGTTTTACATGCATTGCAGAATTGATCAAAATCCTTTTAGTTACTTTTTATGCCGCATACTTACTGGGTTNTTGCCTATAGTTAATGAAAATATTAAAATAGAGTTACTATTTTTTAACTGTTTTTATTTTTTGTTTTTATACTTTTAAAACTGATCTACAAAGTTTGATTAACTTTTTAAATTACGTCAACAAGGAGGGTTTGTTGTAATATTTCGATATATGGAATGAGATATTTAGTTTGATTCAAAAATAGGTTGTATGGGTTTGGAGGCCGCTATGAACCATATTTTGATTATTGAGAATGAATAGAATAAAATCTAAATCATGATTTAAAAAAACGCCATAATTTTTCTTTACCTGAATTTATGGTCCAAGAATAACACTAAATTTTTACCTTCTTTACTCAAAACTATTGTAAGTTGCCCTAGTAAAGGAAATGATTTGAGATATTAAATTGCAAAAATGTCAAATTTTTCAAAATTAATCCCGCAGCCCGACATTCTTAACATATTCACATTTAACAATGAATCCATTTTTTAGGAAACAAATCAAATATTCGGACAAAAAAAGTTGGTTGACCCGTTATTACGATGCTCTCACACATATTTTGCACATTTGGAGTGAATTTCCGAAAACGGCCGTGCTCATTGGCGTATGTTGCTTTTTAAAGTGAAAACATCGTAAAAAAAGGGATGGGGATTTCCGATTTTTGACATTTTTGGGGTCAAATTTCGATCGCTGAAAATGTCGAAACCCCGGAATTCCGATTTTCGATTTTCCTACATTTTGGGGTTGTCAGCGCCCATGACACTGGTATGTAAAGAATTTTAAACANCATTTTCTTTTTAACAACAAAAAAAGTTTAATATACCGTTGAGAATTTAATAATTAAATCAAAAAATAAAATTGATTTAAGAACTTTTTTGTAGCAAACTGTTTGAAAATTTGATAAACAACAGAATTGAGAGCAAGAAATTTTGAAAATTCCAAAGCAAAGTATTAGTTAAAACTTAAACATTACAAAAAAATTTACAGAAAAATTTTGTTTAAAAAATCTAATGAATTTATAGAATTTATTGGGCCCAAATCGAACGCTTAGAATGACCACCAACGGCATTTTGGATTATATTGGAGGCCGTTGCGTTCCGACAGAAATTAAAGATGCACAAAATGTTCGACAATTTGCCATGTTCAACCACATTTTGGTCGGAGAATTTGAGCAAATGTTAGATGCATGGCGCATTGAGTTGGAGCAGCGTTCCGGTGATGAACATCAACAACGCCAAGAGGAACAGCAAATGAGGTAATTGAAAATTTTGAAAAATTGATGAAAACAGCGATTAAAAAGCAGCAAAAAATTCATGAGACGCTTAAGAAATGCCGTTAAAAATGCGATACGGGGGTTTAGGGCAGATTTATACTTCATTTTCTGAAATTTGTTACCATTTGACTATAAAATATTTTTTGTTTCTATAGTAAAGGAGCTTTTTAATAGTTATAAAATTCAATTAGGTGATAAATTTAAAATTAATTTCACGTCACGGAATTCTTAATCCTAACATTGTATCAAATTATCAATTTAAATTTCTTACATTTCAATTGGTTTTACATGCATTGCAGAATTGATCAAAATCCTTTTAGTTACTTTTTATGCCGCATACTTACTGGGTTNTTGCCTATAGTTAATGAAAATATTAAAATAGAGTTACTATTTTTTAACTGTTTTTATTTTTTGTTTTTATACTTTTAAAACTGATCTACAAAGTTTGATTAACTTTTTAAATTACGTCAACAAGGAGGGTTTGTTGTAATATTTCGATATATGGAATGAGATATTTAGTTTGATTCAAAAATAGGTTGTATGGGTTTGGAGGCCGCTATGAACCATATTTTGATTATTGAGAATGAATAGAATAAAATCTAAATCATGATTTAAAAAAACGCCATAATTTTTCTTTACCTGAATTTATGGTCCAAGAATAACACTAAATTTTTACCTTCTTTACTCAAAACTATTGTAAGTTGCCCTAGTAAAGGAAATGATTTGAGATATTAAATTGCAAAAATGTCAAATTTTTCAAAATTAATCCCGCAGCCCGACATTCTTAACATATTCACATTTAACAATGAATCCATTTTTTAGGAAACAAATCAAATATTCGGACAAAAAAAGTTGGTTGACCCGTTATTACGATGCTCTCACACATATTTTGCACATTTGGAGTGAATTTCCGAAAACGGCCGTGCTCATTGGCGTATGTTGCTTTTTAAAGTGAAAACATCGTAAAAAAAGGGATGGGGATTTCCGATTTTTGACATTTTTGGGGTCAAATTTCGATCGCTGAAAATGTCGAAACCCCGGAATTCCGATTTTCGATTTTCCTACATTTTGGGGTTGTCAGCGCCCATGACACTGGTATGTAAAGAATTTTAAACANCATTTTCTTTTTAACAACAAAAAAAGTTTAATATACCGTTGAGAATTTAATAATTAAATCAAAAAATAAAATTGATTTAAGAACTTTTTTGTAGCAAACTGTTTGAAAATTTGATAAACAACAGAATTGAGAGCAAGAAATTTTGAAAATTCCAAAGCAAAGTATTAGTTAAAACTTAAACATTACAAAAAAATTTACAGAAAAATTTTGTTTAAAAAATCTAATGAATTTATAGAATTTATTGGGCCCAAATCGAACGCTTAGAATGACCACCAACGGCATTTTGGATTATATTGGAGGCCGTTGCGTTCCGACAGAAATTAAAGATGCACAAAATGTTCGACAATTTGCCATGTTCAACCACATTTTGGTCGGAGAATTTGAGCAAATGTTAGATGCATGGCGCATTGAGTTGGAGCAGCGTTCCGGTGATGAACATCAACAACGCCAAGAGGAACAGCAAATGAGGTAATTGAAAATTTTGAAAAATTGATGAAAACAGCGATTAAAAAGCAGCAAAAAATTCATGAGACGCTTAAGAAATGCCGTTAAAAATGCGATACGGGGGTTTAGGGCAGATTTATACTTCATTTTCTGAAATTTGTTACCATTTGACTATAAAATATTTTTTGTTTCTATAGTAAAGGAGCTTTTTAATAGTTATAAAATTCAATTAGGTGATAAATTTAAAATTAATTTCACGTCACGGAATTCTTAATCCTAACATTGTATCAAATTATCAATTTAAATTTCTTACATTTCAATTGGTTTTACATGCATTGCAGAATTGATCAAAATCCTTTTAGTTACTTTTTATGCCGCATACTTACTGGGTTNTTGCCTATAGTTAATGAAAATATTAAAATAGAGTTACTATTTTTTAACTGTTTTTATTTTTTGTTTTTATACTTTTAAAACTGATCTACAAAGTTTGATTAACTTTTTAAATTACGTCAACAAGGAGGGTTTGTTGTAATATTTCGATATATGGAATGAGATATTTAGTTTGATTCAAAAATAGGTTGTATGGGTTTGGAGGCCGCTATGAACCATATTTTGATTATTGAGAATGAATAGAATAAAATCTAAATCATGATTTAAAAAAACGCCATAATTTTTCTTTACCTGAATTTATGGTCCAAGAATAACACTAAATTTTTACCTTCTTTACTCAAAACTATTGTAAGTTGCCCTAGTAAAGGAAATGATTTGAGATATTAAATTGCAAAAATGTCAAATTTTTCAAAATTAATCCCGCAGCCCGACATTCTTAACATATTCACATTTAACAATGAATCCATTTTTTAGGAAACAAATCAAATATTCGGACAAAAAAAGTTGGTTGACCCGTTATTACGATGCTCTCACACATATTTTGCACATTTGGAGTGAATTTCCGAAAACGGCCGTGCTCATTGGCGTATGTTGCTTTTTAAAGTGAAAACATCGTAAAAAAAGGGATGGGGATTTCCGATTTTTGACATTTTTGGGGTCAAATTTCGATCGCTGAAAATGTCGAAACCCCGGAATTCCGATTTTCGATTTTCCTACATTTTGGGGTTGTCAGCGCCCATGACACTGGTATGTAAAGAATTTTAAACANCATTTTCTTTTTAACAACAAAAAAAGTTTAATATACCGTTGAGAATTTAATAATTAAATCAAAAAATAAAATTGATTTAAGAACTTTTTTGTAGCAAACTGTTTGAAAATTTGATAAACAACAGAATTGAGAGCAAGAAATTTTGAAAATTCCAAAGCAAAGTATTAGTTAAAACTTAAACATTACAAAAAAATTTACAGAAAAATTTTGTTTAAAAAATCTAATGAATTTATAGAATTTATTGGGCCCAAATCGAACGCTTAGAATGACCACCAACGGCATTTTGGATTATATTGGAGGCCGTTGCGTTCCGACAGAAATTAAAGATGCACAAAATGTTCGACAATTTGCCATGTTCAACCACATTTTGGTCGGAGAATTTGAGCAAATGTTAGATGCATGGCGCATTGAGTTGGAGCAGCGTTCCGGTGATGAACATCAACAACGCCAAGAGGAACAGCAAATGAGGTAATTGAAAATTTTGAAAAATTGATGAAAACAGCGATTAAAAAGCAGCAAAAAATTCATGAGACGCTTAAGAAATGCCGTTAAAAATGCGATACGGGGGTTTAGGGCAGATTTATACTTCATTTTCTGAAATTTGTTACCATTTGACTATAAAATATTTTTTGTTTCTATAGTAAAGGAGCTTTTTAATAGTTATAAAATTCAATTAGGTGATAAATTTAAAATTAATTTCACGTCACGGAATTCTTAATCCTAACATTGTATCAAATTATCAATTTAAATTTCTTACATTTCAATTGGTTTTACATGCATTGCAGAATTGATCAAAATCCTTTTAGTTACTTTTTATGCCGCATACTTACTGGGTTNTTGCCTATAGTTAATGAAAATATTAAAATAGAGTTACTATTTTTTAACTGTTTTTATTTTTTGTTTTTATACTTTTAAAACTGATCTACAAAGTTTGATTAACTTTTTAAATTACGTCAACAAGGAGGGTTTGTTGTAATATTTCGATATATGGAATGAGATATTTAGTTTGATTCAAAAATAGGTTGTATGGGTTTGGAGGCCGCTATGAACCATATTTTGATTATTGAGAATGAATAGAATAAAATCTAAATCATGATTTAAAAAAACGCCATAATTTTTCTTTACCTGAATTTATGGTCCAAGAATAACACTAAATTTTTACCTTCTTTACTCAAAACTATTGTAAGTTGCCCTAGTAAAGGAAATGATTTGAGATATTAAATTGCAAAAATGTCAAATTTTTCAAAATTAATCCCGCAGCCCGACATTCTTAACATATTCACATTTAACAATGAATCCATTTTTTAGGAAACAAATCAAATATTCGGACAAAAAAAGTTGGTTGACCCGTTATTACGATGCTCTCACACATATTTTGCACATTTGGAGTGAATTTCCGAAAACGGCCGTGCTCATTGGCGTATGTTGCTTTTTAAAGTGAAAACATCGTAAAAAAAGGGATGGGGATTTCCGATTTTTGACATTTTTGGGGTCAAATTTCGATCGCTGAAAATGTCGAAACCCCGGAATTCCGATTTTCGATTTTCCTACATTTTGGGGTTGTCAGCGCCCATGACACTGGTATGTAAAGAATTTTAAACANCATTTTCTTTTTAACAACAAAAAAAGTTTAATATACCGTTGAGAATTTAATAATTAAATCAAAAAATAAAATTGATTTAAGAACTTTTTTGTAGCAAACTGTTTGAAAATTTGATAAACAACAGAATTGAGAGCAAGAAATTTTGAAAATTCCAAAGCAAAGTATTAGTTAAAACTTAAACATTACAAAAAAATTTACAGAAAAATTTTGTTTAAAAAATCTAATGAATTTATAGAATTTATTGGGCCCAAATCGAACGCTTAGAATGACCACCAACGGCATTTTGGATTATATTGGAGGCCGTTGCGTTCCGACAGAAATTAAAGATGCACAAAATGTTCGACAATTTGCCATGTTCAACCACATTTTGGTCGGAGAATTTGAGCAAATGTTAGATGCATGGCGCATTGAGTTGGAGCAGCGTTCCGGTGATGAACATCAACAACGCCAAGAGGAACAGCAAATGAGGTAATTGAAAATTTTGAAAAATTGATGAAAACAGCGATTAAAAAGCAGCAAAAAATTCATGAGACGCTTAAGAAATGCCGTTAAAAATGCGATACGGGGGTTTAGGGCAGATTTATACTTCATTTTCTGAAATTTGTTACCATTTGACTATAAAATATTTTTTGTTTCTATAGTAAAGGAGCTTTTTAATAGTTATAAAATTCAATTAGGTGATAAATTTAAAATTAATTTCACGTCACGGAATTCTTAATCCTAACATTGTATCAAATTATCAATTTAAATTTCTTACATTTCAATTGGTTTTACATGCATTGCAGAATTGATCAAAATCCTTTTAGTTACTTTTTATGCCGCATACTTACTGGGTTNTTGCCTATAGTTAATGAAAATATTAAAATAGAGTTACTATTTTTTAACTGTTTTTATTTTTTGTTTTTATACTTTTAAAACTGATCTACAAAGTTTGATTAACTTTTTAAATTACGTCAACAAGGAGGGTTTGTTGTAATATTTCGATATATGGAATGAGATATTTAGTTTGATTCAAAAATAGGTTGTATGGGTTTGGAGGCCGCTATGAACCATATTTTGATTATTGAGAATGAATAGAATAAAATCTAAATCATGATTTAAAAAAACGCCATAATTTTTCTTTACCTGAATTTATGGTCCAAGAATAACACTAAATTTTTACCTTCTTTACTCAAAACTATTGTAAGTTGCCCTAGTAAAGGAAATGATTTGAGATATTAAATTGCAAAAATGTCAAATTTTTCAAAATTAATCCCGCAGCCCGACATTCTTAACATATTCACATTTAACAATGAATCCATTTTTTAGGAAACAAATCAAATATTCGGACAAAAAAAGTTGGTTGACCCGTTATTACGATGCTCTCACACATATTTTGCACATTTGGAGTGAATTTCCGAAAACGGCCGTGCTCATTGGCGTATGTTGCTTTTTAAAGTGAAAACATCGTAAAAAAAGGGATGGGGATTTCCGATTTTTGACATTTTTGGGGTCAAATTTCGATCGCTGAAAATGTCGAAACCCCGGAATTCCGATTTTCGATTTTCCTACATTTTGGGGTTGTCAGCGCCCATGACACTGGTATGTAAAGAATTTTAAACANCATTTTCTTTTTAACAACAAAAAAAGTTTAATATACCGTTGAGAATTTAATAATTAAATCAAAAAATAAAATTGATTTAAGAACTTTTTTGTAGCAAACTGTTTGAAAATTTGATAAACAACAGAATTGAGAGCAAGAAATTTTGAAAATTCCAAAGCAAAGTATTAGTTAAAACTTAAACATTACAAAAAAATTTACAGAAAAATTTTGTTTAAAAAATCTAATGAATTTATAGAATTTATTGGGCCCAAATCGAACGCTTAGAATGACCACCAACGGCATTTTGGATTATATTGGAGGCCGTTGCGTTCCGACAGAAATTAAAGATGCACAAAATGTTCGACAATTTGCCATGTTCAACCACATTTTGGTCGGAGAATTTGAGCAAATGTTAGATGCATGGCGCATTGAGTTGGAGCAGCGTTCCGGTGATGAACATCAACAACGCCAAGAGGAACAGCAAATGAGGTAATTGAAAATTTTGAAAAATTGATGAAAACAGCGATTAAAAAGCAGCAAAAAATTCATGAGACGCTTAAGAAATGCCGTTAAAAATGCGATACGGGGGTTTAGGGCAGATTTATACTTCATTTTCTGAAATTTGTTACCATTTGACTATAAAATATTTTTTGTTTCTATAGTAAAGGAGCTTTTTAATAGTTATAAAATTCAATTAGGTGATAAATTTAAAATTAATTTCACGTCACGGAATTCTTAATCCTAACATTGTATCAAATTATCAATTTAAATTTCTTACATTTCAATTGGTTTTACATGCATTGCAGAATTGATCAAAATCCTTTTAGTTACTTTTTATGCCGCATACTTACTGGGTTNTTGCCTATAGTTAATGAAAATATTAAAATAGAGTTACTATTTTTTAACTGTTTTTATTTTTTGTTTTTATACTTTTAAAACTGATCTACAAAGTTTGATTAACTTTTTAAATTACGTCAACAAGGAGGGTTTGTTGTAATATTTCGATATATGGAATGAGATATTTAGTTTGATTCAAAAATAGGTTGTATGGGTTTGGAGGCCGCTATGAACCATATTTTGATTATTGAGAATGAATAGAATAAAATCTAAATCATGATTTAAAAAAACGCCATAATTTTTCTTTACCTGAATTTATGGTCCAAGAATAACACTAAATTTTTACCTTCTTTACTCAAAACTATTGTAAGTTGCCCTAGTAAAGGAAATGATTTGAGATATTAAATTGCAAAAATGTCAAATTTTTCAAAATTAATCCCGCAGCCCGACATTCTTAACATATTCACATTTAACAATGAATCCATTTTTTAGGAAACAAATCAAATATTCGGACAAAAAAAGTTGGTTGACCCGTTATTACGATGCTCTCACACATATTTTGCACATTTGGAGTGAATTTCCGAAAACGGCCGTGCTCATTGGCGTATGTTGCTTTTTAAAGTGAAAACATCGTAAAAAAAGGGATGGGGATTTCCGATTTTTGACATTTTTGGGGTCAAATTTCGATCGCTGAAAATGTCGAAACCCCGGAATTCCGATTTTCGATTTTCCTACATTTTGGGGTTGTCAGCGCCCATGACACTGGTATGTAAAGAATTTTAAACANCATTTTCTTTTTAACAACAAAAAAAGTTTAATATACCGTTGAGAATTTAATAATTAAATCAAAAAATAAAATTGATTTAAGAACTTTTTTGTAGCAAACTGTTTGAAAATTTGATAAACAACAGAATTGAGAGCAAGAAATTTTGAAAATTCCAAAGCAAAGTATTAGTTAAAACTTAAACATTACAAAAAAATTTACAGAAAAATTTTGTTTAAAAAATCTAATGAATTTATAGAATTTATTGGGCCCAAATCGAACGCTTAGAATGACCACCAACGGCATTTTGGATTATATTGGAGGCCGTTGCGTTCCGACAGAAATTAAAGATGCACAAAATGTTCGACAATTTGCCATGTTCAACCACATTTTGGTCGGAGAATTTGAGCAAATGTTAGATGCATGGCGCATTGAGTTGGAGCAGCGTTCCGGTGATGAACATCAACAACGCCAAGAGGAACAGCAAATGAGGTAATTGAAAATTTTGAAAAATTGATGAAAACAGCGATTAAAAAGCAGCAAAAAATTCATGAGACGCTTAAGAAATGCCGTTAAAAATGCGATACGGGGGTTTAGGGCAGATTTATACTTCATTTTCTGAAATTTGTTACCATTTGACTATAAAATATTTTTTGTTTCTATAGTAAAGGAGCTTTTTAATAGTTATAAAATTCAATTAGGTGATAAATTTAAAATTAATTTCACGTCACGGAATTCTTAATCCTAACATTGTATCAAATTATCAATTTAAATTTCTTACATTTCAATTGGTTTTACATGCATTGCAGAATTGATCAAAATCCTTTTAGTTACTTTTTATGCCGCATACTTACTGGGTTNTTGCCTATAGTTAATGAAAATATTAAAATAGAGTTACTATTTTTTAACTGTTTTTATTTTTTGTTTTTATACTTTTAAAACTGATCTACAAAGTTTGATTAACTTTTTAAATTACGTCAACAAGGAGGGTTTGTTGTAATATTTCGATATATGGAATGAGATATTTAGTTTGATTCAAAAATAGGTTGTATGGGTTTGGAGGCCGCTATGAACCATATTTTGATTATTGAGAATGAATAGAATAAAATCTAAATCATGATTTAAAAAAACGCCATAATTTTTCTTTACCTGAATTTATGGTCCAAGAATAACACTAAATTTTTACCTTCTTTACTCAAAACTATTGTAAGTTGCCCTAGTAAAGGAAATGATTTGAGATATTAAATTGCAAAAATGTCAAATTTTTCAAAATTAATCCCGCAGCCCGACATTCTTAACATATTCACATTTAACAATGAATCCATTTTTTAGGAAACAAATCAAATATTCGGACAAAAAAAGTTGGTTGACCCGTTATTACGATGCTCTCACACATATTTTGCACATTTGGAGTGAATTTCCGAAAACGGCCGTGCTCATTGGCGTATGTTGCTTTTTAAAGTGAAAACATCGTAAAAAAAGGGATGGGGATTTCCGATTTTTGACATTTTTGGGGTCAAATTTCGATCGCTGAAAATGTCGAAACCCCGGAATTCCGATTTTCGATTTTCCTACATTTTGGGGTTGTCAGCGCCCATGACACTGGTATGTAAAGAATTTTAAACANCATTTTCTTTTTAACAACAAAAAAAGTTTAATATACCGTTGAGAATTTAATAATTAAATCAAAAAATAAAATTGATTTAAGAACTTTTTTGTAGCAAACTGTTTGAAAATTTGATAAACAACAGAATTGAGAGCAAGAAATTTTGAAAATTCCAAAGCAAAGTATTAGTTAAAACTTAAACATTACAAAAAAATTTACAGAAAAATTTTGTTTAAAAAATCTAATGAATTTATAGAATTTATTGGGCCCAAATCGAACGCTTAGAATGACCACCAACGGCATTTTGGATTATATTGGAGGCCGTTGCGTTCCGACAGAAATTAAAGATGCACAAAATGTTCGACAATTTGCCATGTTCAACCACATTTTGGTCGGAGAATTTGAGCAAATGTTAGATGCATGGCGCATTGAGTTGGAGCAGCGTTCCGGTGATGAACATCAACAACGCCAAGAGGAACAGCAAATGAGGTAATTGAAAATTTTGAAAAATTGATGAAAACAGCGATTAAAAAGCAGCAAAAAATTCATGAGACGCTTAAGAAATGCCGTTAAAAATGCGATACGGGGGTTTAGGGCAGATTTATACTTCATTTTCTGAAATTTGTTACCATTTGACTATAAAATATTTTTTGTTTCTATAGTAAAGGAGCTTTTTAATAGTTATAAAATTCAATTAGGTGATAAATTTAAAATTAATTTCACGTCACGGAATTCTTAATCCTAACATTGTATCAAATTATCAATTTAAATTTCTTACATTTCAATTGGTTTTACATGCATTGCAGAATTGATCAAAATCCTTTTAGTTACTTTTTATGCCGCATACTTACTGGGTTNTTGCCTATAGTTAATGAAAATATTAAAATAGAGTTACTATTTTTTAACTGTTTTTATTTTTTGTTTTTATACTTTTAAAACTGATCTACAAAGTTTGATTAACTTTTTAAATTACGTCAACAAGGAGGGTTTGTTGTAATATTTCGATATATGGAATGAGATATTTAGTTTGATTCAAAAATAGGTTGTATGGGTTTGGAGGCCGCTATGAACCATATTTTGATTATTGAGAATGAATAGAATAAAATCTAAATCATGATTTAAAAAAACGCCATAATTTTTCTTTACCTGAATTTATGGTCCAAGAATAACACTAAATTTTTACCTTCTTTACTCAAAACTATTGTAAGTTGCCCTAGTAAAGGAAATGATTTGAGATATTAAATTGCAAAAATGTCAAATTTTTCAAAATTAATCCCGCAGCCCGACATTCTTAACATATTCACATTTAACAATGAATCCATTTTTTAGGAAACAAATCAAATATTCGGACAAAAAAAGTTGGTTGACCCGTTATTACGATGCTCTCACACATATTTTGCACATTTGGAGTGAATTTCCGAAAACGGCCGTGCTCATTGGCGTATGTTGCTTTTTAAAGTGAAAACATCGTAAAAAAAGGGATGGGGATTTCCGATTTTTGACATTTTTGGGGTCAAATTTCGATCGCTGAAAATGTCGAAACCCCGGAATTCCGATTTTCGATTTTCCTACATTTTGGGGTTGTCAGCGCCCATGACACTGGTATGTAAAGAATTTTAAACANCATTTTCTTTTTAACAACAAAAAAAGTTTAATATACCGTTGAGAATTTAATAATTAAATCAAAAAATAAAATTGATTTAAGAACTTTTTTGTAGCAAACTGTTTGAAAATTTGATAAACAACAGAATTGAGAGCAAGAAATTTTGAAAATTCCAAAGCAAAGTATTAGTTAAAACTTAAACATTACAAAAAAATTTACAGAAAAATTTTGTTTAAAAAATCTAATGAATTTATAGAATTTATTGGGCCCAAATCGAACGCTTAGAATGACCACCAACGGCATTTTGGATTATATTGGAGGCCGTTGCGTTCCGACAGAAATTAAAGATGCACAAAATGTTCGACAATTTGCCATGTTCAACCACATTTTGGTCGGAGAATTTGAGCAAATGTTAGATGCATGGCGCATTGAGTTGGAGCAGCGTTCCGGTGATGAACATCAACAACGCCAAGAGGAACAGCAAATGAGGTAATTGAAAATTTTGAAAAATTGATGAAAACAGCGATTAAAAAGCAGCAAAAAATTCATGAGACGCTTAAGAAATGCCGTTAAAAATGCGATACGGGGGTTTAGGGCAGATTTATACTTCATTTTCTGAAATTTGTTACCATTTGACTATAAAATATTTTTTGTTTCTATAGTAAAGGAGCTTTTTAATAGTTATAAAATTCAATTAGGTGATAAATTTAAAATTAATTTCACGTCACGGAATTCTTAATCCTAACATTGTATCAAATTATCAATTTAAATTTCTTACATTTCAATTGGTTTTACATGCATTGCAGAATTGATCAAAATCCTTTTAGTTACTTTTTATGCCGCATACTTACTGGGTTNTTGCCTATAGTTAATGAAAATATTAAAATAGAGTTACTATTTTTTAACTGTTTTTATTTTTTGTTTTTATACTTTTAAAACTGATCTACAAAGTTTGATTAACTTTTTAAATTACGTCAACAAGGAGGGTTTGTTGTAATATTTCGATATATGGAATGAGATATTTAGTTTGATTCAAAAATAGGTTGTATGGGTTTGGAGGCCGCTATGAACCATATTTTGATTATTGAGAATGAATAGAATAAAATCTAAATCATGATTTAAAAAAACGCCATAATTTTTCTTTACCTGAATTTATGGTCCAAGAATAACACTAAATTTTTACCTTCTTTACTCAAAACTATTGTAAGTTGCCCTAGTAAAGGAAATGATTTGAGATATTAAATTGCAAAAATGTCAAATTTTTCAAAATTAATCCCGCAGCCCGACATTCTTAACATATTCACATTTAACAATGAATCCATTTTTTAGGAAACAAATCAAATATTCGGACAAAAAAAGTTGGTTGACCCGTTATTACGATGCTCTCACACATATTTTGCACATTTGGAGTGAATTTCCGAAAACGGCCGTGCTCATTGGCGTATGTTGCTTTTTAAAGTGAAAACATCGTAAAAAAAGGGATGGGGATTTCCGATTTTTGACATTTTTGGGGTCAAATTTCGATCGCTGAAAATGTCGAAACCCCGGAATTCCGATTTTCGATTTTCCTACATTTTGGGGTTGTCAGCGCCCATGACACTGGTATGTAAAGAATTTTAAACANCATTTTCTTTTTAACAACAAAAAAAGTTTAATATACCGTTGAGAATTTAATAATTAAATCAAAAAATAAAATTGATTTAAGAACTTTTTTGTAGCAAACTGTTTGAAAATTTGATAAACAACAGAATTGAGAGCAAGAAATTTTGAAAATTCCAAAGCAAAGTATTAGTTAAAACTTAAACATTACAAAAAAATTTACAGAAAAATTTTGTTTAAAAAATCTAATGAATTTATAGAATTTATTGGGCCCAAATCGAACGCTTAGAATGACCACCAACGGCATTTTGGATTATATTGGAGGCCGTTGCGTTCCGACAGAAATTAAAGATGCACAAAATGTTCGACAATTTGCCATGTTCAACCACATTTTGGTCGGAGAATTTGAGCAAATGTTAGATGCATGGCGCATTGAGTTGGAGCAGCGTTCCGGTGATGAACATCAACAACGCCAAGAGGAACAGCAAATGAGGTAATTGAAAATTTTGAAAAATTGATGAAAACAGCGATTAAAAAGCAGCAAAAAATTCATGAGACGCTTAAGAAATGCCGTTAAAAATGCGATACGGGGGTTTAGGGCAGATTTATACTTCATTTTCTGAAATTTGTTACCATTTGACTATAAAATATTTTTTGTTTCTATAGTAAAGGAGCTTTTTAATAGTTATAAAATTCAAT
This sequence comes from Globodera pallida, assembly GCA_020449905.1. Lineage (NCBI taxonomy): Eukaryota > Metazoa > Nematoda > Chromadorea > Rhabditida > Heteroderidae > Globodera > Globodera pallida. The sequence continues at coordinate 574,577 of JAIXHY010000025.1, read as the reverse complement.
TAGGTGATAAATTTAAAATTAATTTCACGTCACGGAATTCTTAATCCTAACATTGTATCAAATTATCAATTTAAATTTCTTACATTTCAATTGGTTTTACATGCATTGCAGAATTGATCAAAATCCTTTTAGTTACTTTTTATGCCGCATACTTACTGGGTTNTTGCCTATAGTTAATGAAAATATTAAAATAGAGTTACTATTTTTTAACTGTTTTTATTTTTTGTTTTTATACTTTTAAAACTGATCTACAAAGTTTGATTAACTTTTTAAATTACGTCAACAAGGAGGGTTTGTTGTAATATTTCGATATATGGAATGAGATATTTAGTTTGATTCAAAAATAGGTTGTATGGGTTTGGAGGCCGCTATGAACCATATTTTGATTATTGAGAATGAATAGAATAAAATCTAAATCATGATTTAAAAAAACGCCATAATTTTTCTTTACCTGAATTTATGGTCCAAGAATAACACTAAATTTTTACCTTCTTTACTCAAAACTATTGTAAGTTGCCCTAGTAAAGGAAATGATTTGAGATATTAAATTGCAAAAATGTCAAATTTTTCAAAATTAATCCCGCAGCCCGACATTCTTAACATATTCACATTTAACAATGAATCCATTTTTTAGGAAACAAATCAAATATTCGGACAAAAAAAGTTGGTTGACCCGTTATTACGATGCTCTCACACATATTTTGCACATTTGGAGTGAATTTCCGAAAACGGCCGTGCTCATTGGCGTATGTTGCTTTTTAAAGTGAAAACATCGTAAAAAAAGGGATGGGGATTTCCGATTTTTGACATTTTTGGGGTCAAATTTCGATCGCTGAAAATGTCGAAACCCCGGAATTCCGATTTTCGATTTTCCTACATTTTGGGGTTGTCAGCGCCCATGACACTGGTATGTAAAGAATTTTAAACANCATTTTCTTTTTAACAACAAAAAAAGTTTAATATACCGTTGAGAATTTAATAATTAAATCAAAAAATAAAATTGATTTAAGAACTTTTTTGTAGCAAACTGTTTGAAAATTTGATAAACAACAGAATTGAGAGCAAGAAATTTTGAAAATTCCAAAGCAAAGTATTAGTTAAAACTTAAACATTACAAAAAAATTTACAGAAAAATTTTGTTTAAAAAATCTAATGAATTTATAGAATTTATTGGGCCCAAATCGAACGCTTAGAATGACCACCAACGGCATTTTGGATTATATTGGAGGCCGTTGCGTTCCGACAGAAATTAAAGATGCACAAAATGTTCGACAATTTGCCATGTTCAACCACATTTTGGTCGGAGAATTTGAGCAAATGTTAGATGCATGGCGCATTGAGTTGGAGCAGCGTTCCGGTGATGAACATCAACAACGCCAAGAGGAACAGCAAATGAGGTAATTGAAAATTTTGAAAAATTGATGAAAACAGCGATTAAAAAGCAGCAAAAAATTCATGAGACGCTTAAGAAATGCCGTTAAAAATGCGATACGGGGGTTTAGGGCAGATTTATACTTCATTTTCTGAAATTTGTTACCATTTGACTATAAAATATTTTTTGTTTCTATAGTAAAGGAGCTTTTTAATAGTTATAAAATTCAATTAGGTGATAAATTTAAAATTAATTTCACGTCACGGAATTCTTAATCCTAACATTGTATCAAATTATCAATTTAAATTTCTTACATTTCAATTGGTTTTACATGCATTGCAGAATTGATCAAAATCCTTTTAGTTACTTTTTATGCCGCATACTTACTGGGTTNTTGCCTATAGTTAATGAAAATATTAAAATAGAGTTACTATTTTTTAACTGTTTTTATTTTTTGTTTTTATACTTTTAAAACTGATCTACAAAGTTTGATTAACTTTTTAAATTACGTCAACAAGGAGGGTTTGTTGTAATATTTCGATATATGGAATGAGATATTTAGTTTGATTCAAAAATAGGTTGTATGGGTTTGGAGGCCGCTATGAACCATATTTTGATTATTGAGAATGAATAGAATAAAATCTAAATCATGATTTAAAAAAACGCCATAATTTTTCTTTACCTGAATTTATGGTCCAAGAATAACACTAAATTTTTACCTTCTTTACTCAAAACTATTGTAAGTTGCCCTAGTAAAGGAAATGATTTGAGATATTAAATTGCAAAAATGTCAAATTTTTCAAAATTAATCCCGCAGCCCGACATTCTTAACATATTCACATTTAACAATGAATCCATTTTTTAGGAAACAAATCAAATATTCGGACAAAAAAAGTTGGTTGACCCGTTATTACGATGCTCTCACACATATTTTGCACATTTGGAGTGAATTTCCGAAAACGGCCGTGCTCATTGGCGTATGTTGCTTTTTAAAGTGAAAACATCGTAAAAAAAGGGATGGGGATTTCCGATTTTTGACATTTTTGGGGTCAAATTTCGATCGCTGAAAATGTCGAAACCCCGGAATTCCGATTTTCGATTTTCCTACATTTTGGGGTTGTCAGCGCCCATGACACTGGTATGTAAAGAATTTTAAACANCATTTTCTTTTTAACAACAAAAAAAGTTTAATATACCGTTGAGAATTTAATAATTAAATCAAAAAATAAAATTGATTTAAGAACTTTTTTGTAGCAAACTGTTTGAAAATTTGATAAACAACAGAATTGAGAGCAAGAAATTTTGAAAATTCCAAAGCAAAGTATTAGTTAAAACTTAAACATTACAAAAAAATTTACAGAAAAATTTTGTTTAAAAAATCTAATGAATTTATAGAATTTATTGGGCCCAAATCGAACGCTTAGAATGACCACCAACGGCATTTTGGATTATATTGGAGGCCGTTGCGTTCCGACAGAAATTAAAGATGCACAAAATGTTCGACAATTTGCCATGTTCAACCACATTTTGGTCGGAGAATTTGAGCAAATGTTAGATGCATGGCGCATTGAGTTGGAGCAGCGTTCCGGTGATGAACATCAACAACGCCAAGAGGAACAGCAAATGAGGTAATTGAAAATTTTGAAAAATTGATGAAAACAGCGATTAAAAAGCAGCAAAAAATTCATGAGACGCTTAAGAAATGCCGTTAAAAATGCGATACGGGGGTTTAGGGCAGATTTATACTTCATTTTCTGAAATTTGTTACCATTTGACTATAAAATATTTTTTGTTTCTATAGTAAAGGAGCTTTTTAATAGTTATAAAATTCAATTAGGTGATAAATTTAAAATTAATTTCACGTCACGGAATTCTTAATCCTAACATTGTATCAAATTATCAATTTAAATTTCTTACATTTCAATTGGTTTTACATGCATTGCAGAATTGATCAAAATCCTTTTAGTTACTTTTTATGCCGCATACTTACTGGGTTNTTGCCTATAGTTAATGAAAATATTAAAATAGAGTTACTATTTTTTAACTGTTTTTATTTTTTGTTTTTATACTTTTAAAACTGATCTACAAAGTTTGATTAACTTTTTAAATTACGTCAACAAGGAGGGTTTGTTGTAATATTTCGATATATGGAATGAGATATTTAGTTTGATTCAAAAATAGGTTGTATGGGTTTGGAGGCCGCTATGAACCATATTTTGATTATTGAGAATGAATAGAATAAAATCTAAATCATGATTTAAAAAAACGCCATAATTTTTCTTTACCTGAATTTATGGTCCAAGAATAACACTAAATTTTTACCTTCTTTACTCAAAACTATTGTAAGTTGCCCTAGTAAAGGAAATGATTTGAGATATTAAATTGCAAAAATGTCAAATTTTTCAAAATTAATCCCGCAGCCCGACATTCTTAACATATTCACATTTAACAATGAATCCATTTTTTAGGAAACAAATCAAATATTCGGACAAAAAAAGTTGGTTGACCCGTTATTACGATGCTCTCACACATATTTTGCACATTTGGAGTGAATTTCCGAAAACGGCCGTGCTCATTGGCGTATGTTGCTTTTTAAAGTGAAAACATCGTAAAAAAAGGGATGGGGATTTCCGATTTTTGACATTTTTGGGGTCAAATTTCGATCGCTGAAAATGTCGAAACCCCGGAATTCCGATTTTCGATTTTCCTACATTTTGGGGTTGTCAGCGCCCATGACACTGGTATGTAAAGAATTTTAAACANCATTTTCTTTTTAACAACAAAAAAAGTTTAATATACCGTTGAGAATTTAATAATTAAATCAAAAAATAAAATTGATTTAAGAACTTTTTTGTAGCAAACTGTTTGAAAATTTGATAAACAACAGAATTGAGAGCAAGAAATTTTGAAAATTCCAAAGCAAAGTATTAGTTAAAACTTAAACATTACAAAAAAATTTACAGAAAAATTTTGTTTAAAAAATCTAATGAATTTATAGAATTTATTGGGCCCAAATCGAACGCTTAGAATGACCACCAACGGCATTTTGGATTATATTGGAGGCCGTTGCGTTCCGACAGAAATTAAAGATGCACAAAATGTTCGACAATTTGCCATGTTCAACCACATTTTGGTCGGAGAATTTGAGCAAATGTTAGATGCATGGCGCATTGAGTTGGAGCAGCGTTCCGGTGATGAACATCAACAACGCCAAGAGGAACAGCAAATGAGGTAATTGAAAATTTTGAAAAATTGATGAAAACAGCGATTAAAAAGCAGCAAAAAATTCATGAGACGCTTAAGAAATGCCGTTAAAAATGCGATACGGGGGTTTAGGGCAGATTTATACTTCATTTTCTGAAATTTGTTACCATTTGACTATAAAATATTTTTTGTTTCTATAGTAAAGGAGCTTTTTAATAGTTATAAAATTCAATTAGGTGATAAATTTAAAATTAATTTCACGTCACGGAATTCTTAATCCTAACATTGTATCAAATTATCAATTTAAATTTCTTACATTTCAATTGGTTTTACATGCATTGCAGAATTGATCAAAATCCTTTTAGTTACTTTTTATGCCGCATACTTACTGGGTTNTTGCCTATAGTTAATGAAAATATTAAAATAGAGTTACTATTTTTTAACTGTTTTTATTTTTTGTTTTTATACTTTTAAAACTGATCTACAAAGTTTGATTAACTTTTTAAATTACGTCAACAAGGAGGGTTTGTTGTAATATTTCGATATATGGAATGAGATATTTAGTTTGATTCAAAAATAGGTTGTATGGGTTTGGAGGCCGCTATGAACCATATTTTGATTATTGAGAATGAATAGAATAAAATCTAAATCATGATTTAAAAAAACGCCATAATTTTTCTTTACCTGAATTTATGGTCCAAGAATAACACTAAATTTTTACCTTCTTTACTCAAAACTATTGTAAGTTGCCCTAGTAAAGGAAATGATTTGAGATATTAAATTGCAAAAATGTCAAATTTTTCAAAATTAATCCCGCAGCCCGACATTCTTAACATATTCACATTTAACAATGAATCCATTTTTTAGGCAAAATTTATGGCGTTTAATGTTTATTGACTAGATATTATTTTGAAAAAAAAAAGTTAATAAAATTCAAAACGAATAAATCCGATAATTTTTGGTATAACTAACTTCAATCAAATGTACACAAATAAATTTGTTAAACTAACAATGTAACTTTTAAGGATGTGTTAGTTATTAAATCGAATTAAAACCAAAAAATATTCCAAAGTGTAAAACATTTAGTTTCATCATAAATTAAGCAAAATAAATTAAAATTCTACGAGTCTGCGCGGACTATTCATAAATTCGTATTACATTTTATTGTAATTAAGAACAACAAATTTTTCTAGCTAAATTGATTAAAAAAATTTGATCATTGAATTAAAATAAAGTTAAAAAACTTGTGAGTTGCCAATAAAACAAAATATTATTTAAACATTAAATAATGCATATAAGCAGAAAAGACAAAAAAAGAGCTCTTGTTGCACATAGTGAGTGATTTGAATGATTGTTCGATGTGCACGAAAAAATGTGTAATTAAAGTTAAAATTTTGTGTTACTAAATGTTTTCAAAATTTTAATTCAAACATTTTTTAATTATGTATGGAATTGTTAGATACGGCACTGCCCAAACTATGGATCATTAAACTTATTAATCATTGAGACTTTGATAATTTTATTGTCCTTTCAAGACCAGATTAAATTCACTAATAAAAAAACAATTATATATTATGAAAAAAATAAAAAATGACCCTCGTTCTAACCTACACATTGTATTTGAAATCATAATAACATTAAGCAATTTTCAAATAAATTACAAAGGAAAATAGAATTAAAAGAGCCGGAAAAATGATTTGCTTGATTTGAACAGATGGAGCAATAAATAAAATATAATAAATACAGAATTAGCAAAATATGCTGATACAATGTTGTCGTTTTTAAAATTTAAACTTTAAAATGATAAATTTATAAAAAAGAATAAAACTAATGAGCTGTTTAAATGAAATAAAAGACATCTAATTGAGACCAAAAATAAATTTTAATATGTGCTAATCATAAAGTTTAAAACTAAAAAGTAAAGTCAGGGATCAAATAAAATTAAATTTACCCAGAACCTTATGGGAGGCGGTTCGACGCATCAGTAATGCGATTCAAGAATTTTAACGAATGCCAAGCAAAGTTTTAAAGGAGTAAAAAACATTAAAAATTTTTTAACTAACATTTAAAACAAAAAAGCAAAAGAGAGCTGAAACAACACAACAACGTTAAAAACGGGAGAGCAAGCTAAATCTTTTCTTTCAGCGACAATATGAAGATAATAAATTATAACAATAAAACAAATACATTTATTAAAGTGTTTATGATTTCCAATAAGCTGTTACAAGCATTGTAAAAAGTACATTTTCAATGTTGCTAATTCAAAACGAAATTTAAATACAGTTTAAATTTTAAAAATTATTAAAACAAATCCTAAATATCCTATTCAATTATCTTTGTAATTCGGCGCATGCAATTAAAACTCGTATGATAAACTTTGTACGCAATGCCATGACACTAAGCAATATATTTAGATATATGGTATTGATAGTTTATTGATTTTTTTAGTGATTAATTATATTATTAGCTTTGATATTATTTAAGTCGGATTTGCTTAGTTTAGGCACGATTAACAATCTAAACATAAAGCTTATATGTTTATATGTAATTAATCTCATATTATTAGAACATTTCAATTTTTTAAGGGTCCTTTTTCTTTACAAACTGAAATAAAAAAAGGTGACGCGATCAAAAATTGATTGTTTGTTGGAGTCAATCAATGCCCATTGATTGAAACTGAAGCTGCTGTCAAAAATCGATATTGATTTAAGGAAATAAATTTAATTTAAAAATTGCACTGGAATAATTCGATAGAGACGATTCAGCGCCGTATTTCAAAAAGTCTAACGCTATAAAAATTTGTACGTTCCATCTTTTACTTTTTTGAGTATTTAAAAAATATATACCTACATTTTTTAGTGATTAACCTTTTTTAAATTATTGTATTTAGTTTTAATATTGAATAATATACAACACGAATATATAATATTATGGTAGTAAATTATTTAACCAATTTTAAGCTTATATATTTCACTCCAAATGTTTTTTAAGTATCTCATTTTTTGCATAAGTCCGGTGACTAATAGAAAGACAATTAATGATATTTCTGATCAATTTAGATTTACTCCAAAGCTTCCAAAGTTCTTTGCTCTGATCTTTTGACCGAAAATATGAATTATTTACTGCGTAAATGTCTCTGTCACCTCTGAAACTCGTGTTTCCGTTAAACAAAAATTATCTGAAGAGTGAATGCTTCCGCGAATCATCGATTTTCCCTGGAGGGGAGGCGAGGGAAACGGCAGCATCTTCTTAAATCATTCATTCATTTTCGTTCAACTAATCAATTTTTGTGTGTCTAGTAATAAATTGAGTTCGCTAAAATATATTAAGTATTGTTTTTAATGATTTTCTTTATTCATTTTCTTAAAAAAATCATTGAAATGGCTTACTAAACCCTAAAAGGCATTTAGATAAAACAATTATTTTTTGTTACCATTTAAATTAATCAAATATAAAAAACCTTGCCGCTTTCCCATATAATAAACGTCCATTATGAAGATATATATTTTAAAACTTAATATTTTTAAAGTTTTCGCTACAGAATAAAAGGTTAACATTTAAGCCACATTTTAAACGCCCTCGCATTTAATCAGTAACTATTATATATTTTTAAGCTTTATATAGTTTTTTTAATTCGAAGTAATGCGCGCTGACTTCAATCTTGGTTCTTCAATTAAACTTTTAAAATTCAATTATTGGTGTGTTAAAAAAATAATCCATTAAAGACAACCAAAAAATCGTAACGCCAAATATTAAACAAGAATAGTAATTATAAATATTTAAGTAAATAATGAATTACCAAAAGGAATTTAAGAAGACTGATATTACACTGTATTTTTTGAGTTATGCTGTTTACAGATCCCACTAATAAACGTAAAATAAATCTATTCTTATTGTTTTTATAAAAAATAAAGTAACTAAAAGCATTAAATATTTATTAAATTTAATTAACTTATTAAAACATAAATAATAAGTAGCAATAAAAATTGACTGTATTAACCTTAAAAGAGAAGCTGATTGAAAGCAGCAAAGTTGTTGGGAATATGCTCCGAACCGCGGTTGACCTACCAAATGCTAAGCTATAATTTTTAAAGCCAAAGAAAAACTAAAAATAACACATAAATTTAAAAAACAATATTTATTAATTGTACTTAAGCTTTAAATTAGTAAAATAATATAAATTATACAAAAAAGTTATAATTCAATATAAAATGATATTATGCTTTGTTGTTATGTTCATTAAGATTCAATATAGTAAATCAGAGATGTGAATTATATTTAATATGGAACAACAAATTGCTATAAATGTTAGCCTAATTTATATCAAAAGAATATCGCCAACAAGTGTCAGCAACCGATGACTGTAAATATTTATACGAATGAGCTTCAGCGGCCCCGCACGCACATTTTAATTATTAAATTATTTAATTGGTTCAAAGCAAAATGATGTGTTAATAATTAAAAATAAATACTGTGTTTTAAATTAAAACCTTTACATTTAAACACATTCCCAAAAATAATGTGCACAATAGATGACGCGATGAGTGGATGATTGTTGTGGGAATTGACTTAATTTAAAAAAGGGTATTTACAATTAAATTGAGCTTGTAAAAATAATTGACCTTAAAAAATTTACTAATGAAATATTCAATTAATGATATTCACGCAAAACTTAAAAATTAAGGTGATTTAAAAAGAACAAATGAAATGACAATTAATTAATTCAAAAAAATTTATAAAAATCTTTATTAAATTTGGGTCATTGTTAAAATAAAGTAGAAGAAAATTGTTAAATACAAATAACTTATCAAATATAGAATTGATGCTTTATATCATAAATTTAAAATTGTCAAAAAAATTGATATTTTTTATCTAGATAAAATGGAAATAAATAAAAGGTTAATGTGGAAAAAGGGGAATTCAATGCATTTAGCACGACCTCGGAAGAAACATCATTTCTGGAGATTTCTCTAGACAAACGTTAAAAATATAAAAAATATTAAAAACCCGAAAAAAATCCGAGTAATAAATCAAATATTTATCAACATAACAACTTAATTCAAACTTTAAAAAATTAAAAATTAGCTGCCTATGGTTCTGACGACTATAAAACGTGATGCATATGGCATGGATTCACCTCAAAATGCGCCCATTCTTTACTCCTCCCATTGATTTCTTCGAACTTTTCTCCTAGAAATGTTGGATTTGAGCAACTTTTAACGATATAAACCCTATTACGAAATTATTGACTAAAATCTAGATGGTTACAATTACAACCATATAAATAAAAACTAATATATCATGAAATTATGCAAATACCTGTCATTAAAAAATATACTCGTACAAATTAAAAATTTAATTTGATTTTTATTGATGAATATTGAATAGAAAAAAAATTAAAATTTTTTGAAAAATTGTCATAAAAACGAAGATAGAACAAAATAACATTAAAAAAATATTACCATCTCTCCGAATATTGCAATCGAAAAACGGATTCAGCAATGTGATTAAAAACAATTTTAAAAATAGGGCAGAATAGAATAACTTTCCAAAGTAGTTGGCGTTTTAGTCTTCAATAATTATTTGCACAAATGAATATCTTCACAAAAACCCAAAATGCCATGATTAAAAAAAAAACTAATTAATAAACATTAACTTAATTTATTTTGCTAAATAAATTTAAACGATGTCTACATACGCCATAAACAATTTCCATCAAGCGCGAGCTGCGATTCACCAAACAACAAGAAACGCTCGGACGATTGCGAGTGAGTTTAAAAACAAAAAATGATTTTATGGAAATAATCAAATGTTTTACATGGACTGCAACAGTTTAACTCGAACAAACTCTACGCAACAAAATTAAAAAATGAAATTAAGAGAAAATGTTAAAACTCAAAAATGTTTATAAACTTAAATTTTATTAAATAACTGTAGTCCGAGCTCCGGACATTAAAATATTTTTTTGTACCCGATTAAACATCAAGCCGAAATCAAAAATAAAGAAAATTAGTTCAAATACAAATTAAACCTTAAATAATTTAGTACAAAACACACAAATAATAATTAAAAGGAATAATCTTATTGGATTAAATCACTATATTTAAAGTTATTAAAAAATGAACAATAATAATTGTTAAAAATGAGTAAATAATGGTAATCAATATAGTTTAAACTCCGACAACATTGCTACCGATCGATTTATATCAGATTTTTTATAAATGATATAAGAATACCGTTTCAAATAAAACGAATACTTCAATTAATTTAGTTATTATTAATAAAGCTAATTAATTCAAAAAACCATAGTATATGACTGAAATAAAACAAACTGTAAATAATAAATAATTTGCACTAAAATTTTTTAAAACATTTTAATAAACATGTGAATTTAAAAATTCTCACTCGCATAGAAATAAAATAAAAATTAAATAGTAATTTATTGCGGGAAATCGTTCAATAATAACAATACAATATTTACATAAATTTTTGATTAAAAATTCTAAAATTAAACATAGTAGACTCACAATATTTGTTATTTTGATCTTATAATATGAAATTGTAAAAACTATTACAATGCTCTAATGATAAAATTTCAAAAATTTCCAACATACTTATAAATGTAATTTAACATTTTTTATAAGTAATTGAATTAAAAATTTAAAATAATATTGTTAATTAAAACCTGGGCAATTTTAATTTGCCAGTGACGGGAGATGTCGGCGAGTTAGGCCGGTTTCGAATGGTTGGCAGCATTCGTGAAAAGGTCGAAGGCGCTGCCGGCAAATCAGAAATCGTCATGCCACGCGCCAATGAACGCGACTTTCGAAAGATAACAGTCACCTATTTATAACAATTACATTCTTGAACCTCCTTTAATGGTTATCATTGTTATGGTGTTTTTATAATTACTTCAATATAAATAAAATAACATAGGTCAATGGATGATCGACTCTGTAAAACTGTATAAAATAAAGTGAACTCTGCAAGAACAAATATTAAATAAACAATAAGTATTGCCTATAAATAATAAAAATATTTTCCAAAACATTATATATGCTAGGCATAAAAATTGCAAAATTAATTAAAGTTCAATTGGGCTTCACAACATATTTGCATAAATTGAATTTATAAGATTTGGCAAAAATATTCATCAACGAATGATAAAATATTAATTAATTTAGCGGGTTGCTTGCCAAAATGTCCATAAAATGCCAAAATAGAAATTGAAAATCGTTGTATTATAAATAAATATACTATCTGATTTGCTGTACCTCCGTCTACGCCTAAGCTGACTGAGAAGCAGCTCCGCATCGCGATTGAGCGAGTAAAAACCGACGCCAATCAGCCTGGCTATTCTGGTAGCGACCCGATGGGCGAAGGAGGGCAGGCTTAAAAAATTTACATTATAATTTCAAAAATATATTTCACTGAACTTTCTGATTTTTTTAATTAAAATTAACAAATCTATTTATCAATAAATTGAATTTCTCCATAAATAAATGCAATAATCAAAATATATTAAAATTGTTGTTTGATTTTAATAATTGTCCGGCAAAGGTGGGTTTTTGGTTTCTTATCAATATTCTGAACCAATATAATAATAAGCATTTCATAAATTTATAATTGGCAAATTGGGTAATAAATAAGTCGATGAATTTTATATTTGAATAAGCAAAAAATTATTAAAATAAAACAATAGCATTGGTCAAATGTGTTACTTAATAATTGACTGATTGCACGACTAAATCATACAAAATATAAGAGTAATAAAAACATTTCAGTTTAATGTATTAAATTTCATATTTAAATAATTAAAAAATGTTGAATCAATATCAATTTAGCCAAAATTAATGGCTACAGAGTTTAACAAATGAACACTTCGTACTGAGGACATCATGTTTGCCAAATTACATCTATTATTATAAAAGAGATTTTTAATGAACCAAATAACTTAAAAGACTAGTCAATCATTATTAAATTCAACAAACAATTTAAATAGTACACCTAAAACCAGGCGTGGGCACGGTTACCCATAACGGCGGCTAACTGCGGTTAGCCGCGGTTACGGGCGTTTAATGGTTATGGAATTTCAAAACGGCACGGTTACGGTCGGCTAACGGTTATGACCACTAAAACTGCGGTTAACCGTCGCATCCAGTGTTTTTTTGACTGCTGAGAAAGATTTATTGAGACGTTTTGCTTTTATAATTCTTGAATTCATATAAAAGCTGATAAAATCAATTGTTAAGTTCAATACCATCAATTTCGATTTAATTTTACTAAGATGATAACAACACGATCGGAAAAAATAGCTTTGAAAAATCAATTTTTCAAAATCTGCAAAAGTTTAGTGATTTTAAATAAGCGGGTAACCGCGGGCGGGTAACGGTTATGGAATTTTAAAACGTCACGGTTACGGGCGGTTAACGGTTATGAGATTTTGGGGACGGGCGGTTACGGCTAAGGAAATTCATAGCCGTGCCCACCCCTGCCTAAAACCATAAATAATCTTTAAAACTTTTTCTATACAAAAAAGAAAACTCAATAAAGTCATGTTTAACAATTTATACAATGTACACAAACCACAATGGTTCAAATATCAGTAAAAACGCGGGTTTATAATGTTTTTTTGAGTATAAATTTTATATTATTGCTGAGCTCAGATTGCTGGCCCGTTTTACATATTTGGATTTGGAATTTTATTAATATATAAATATTATGTTTAATATTTCATTTTCTTTGTTTATAGATGCCATTGATAATATTTATTATTTTTATTACTGTATCTACAATATCATAACAAATCATTTTAATTACCTGTTACGAACTTTTGAAATTTATACATTTGATATTTGTTTCAAAAAAACTTTATTTTCACTTGCGGGAAACGCATTGAAATTGTATGTCACTCATTAACCGGGGCATTTCTCTAAATTGACGCCTTATTTTTTATTCCCAAAAAATAAATTATATTTGAAATCAATTTTATCGGTAATTTTTCACTGCATCTCAGATAGAGAATTTTTTCTATTGAATTTTTCTCAACTTATAAATAAACATTATGTGACTGACAAAAATAACTTGTGTACGAGGTAACGTTGCGGGCACTAAAATGTTTTAGATTTGTTGTTGAAATAATTAACATTAAATTATTTTATTGAGTTAAGATTTTGAGATAAATGATTATTCGCCGCACAAAATCAATAATTATTTTGCGCTATTATAAATTGTTTTCTATTAGTGAAAAAGGTCGAATATGATTCTCTGTTTTTTGTTTTATTTTCACCATATTAAATATTTAATTTAATCTTTGTTTTATAGATAATGTTAAAATGTGTAGTTTAATTTCCAATCTCGTAACAGAGCCATTTATATATATTTTTCAAATATTAATAACGATGGGAAACCTAAAATTCAACAATGCCAACATAATTGAAAATAATTTTAAGATATTGTGATAAAACGGTTAGTCGATGAGACATAATTAAAATTTATTCAGCAAATAGAAAATCTTATAAAAGCTAACAAATAAATCAGATTAAATTTATGTAAATATGAATCAAAAGAAATGCTTGCAACGTTTATAAATTGTTAAATTACAAAATATCGTGGAGAAGTGCATAAAATAATTTGATTAGCAAATCAACATCACGAATATTAATAATTAATTAAAAATTGTATGACCATGAAGCACATTTGTCAATTGAAATAAAAAAATACTTTTAAAAAACATTTATAAATAAAAAGGGTTAATCAGATCGTACATAAAAATATATAAAGTCGATAGATATATAATTTGTAAGGAAAAATCAAATGTTTTGATATTCTTAGTTTTACCGAGAGCAGATATCGGAAATGGTATATTGGCTCAAGAAAAAATAACTGAAACACGCTAAAAATGCTAATAAACTGTTATTGCGAATGGAACACATAACTTATTTATTATTAAAATATTTTGCATTTAAATAAAAATACTTTTTAAAAAAGCTCATAATTTAATAAAATATGTTTCTTATCAATATTTCTATAATAAAAAATGGTGATATTAAATTGATTCAATAAAAGGTATAAATAAAATTGGAAGAACGAACCTTAACAGTTGAACTACACCTCCTTATGCCAAGAGATAAATAATAAATTATAATTAAAAAGTGTTATTTAAAGTTAATATTTTTCAACATACTACAGCAAGATTATAAAGTTTTAAAAAAATGATAAAATTTCTTAACTTACAATTAAAAAGGAATAAACTATTTAAAAATAATGCTAAATTAATAATAATAAAGGTTATATTTGTTTTAACAAATTAAAAGGCTGCACTGTAGCGCACGTGTCGCTGACGCCGCGTACGCCACTCGCTGGTGATTTGCTGCGTAACTGTCCACTGGCGTTGGAGTGAGAGAAATGTGAAAGAAGAAAAGAGTGAGGGGAAAGGTGGACGGAGAGAGAAGCAAGATGAGAAAGAATAGGAGCATGCATAGCGAGAGAAAAAACGAGACCGTTAGAGAGAAAAAGCGCAAAGGCTGCACTGTAGCGCACGCGTCGCTGACGCCGCGCCGCGTACGCCACTCGCTGGTGATTTGCTGCGTAGCTGTCCATTGGCTTTGGAGTGAGAGAAGAAGAAAAGAGTGCGGGAAGAAGTGGCAGAGAAAAAAAGGAATGAAATTGAACAGAAAATAGAGCCAGTTAAGAAAACAAAGGAAGGGAAATAGTGATAGTTTTCTTCAAAGTTTGAATGGTTGAAAATGCCAAAAGAATGCATTTGAATAATATTTTAATCAGTAGTAACTTTTATTAACAATAAATTTTATTTACATTTATACACGTTTAATTTTACTTTTATTGTGTTGTCATTTACCCCCTTAAACTATTTGCTCAAAATAAATATTCGGGTTGAATATTTGTTCATTTAGAATTTGTGAGCGTTATAAGTCAATGTCTTGTTCAATTTTTAAAACTAATCTCAACAATTTTATTTATTATCTTTAATCTAATTGCTTCACTTTTATCTATAAATTCGTAGCAAACTGAAAAGCCTTCGTTTGTTGTTGAATCCGTTTTTTCGTCGCGGTAGATTTTAGTGTTGAATTCCTCAATTATTATTCTCTTTTTTGCATTAAAAAGCTTAACACATATTAAAAACGAAACCAACAATTGTGAACAGACAACCGAAAACCTTTATGTCTCAATACAAATCATGCCGTTTAAATTTATTTCAATACATTATAAACAAATTGTGGTGAAAATTTTGTTTTTATTAAATTTTTTATTTTTGTGGTTAAAGATTTAATGGTCTTAAAAATATTTATTTAATTTTTAACGCTTTTAATAACAAGGTATTTGTACGATTTTATTCCAGATTATTTAATTTTTGTCCATAATGTCTACTTCTATTGTACGTGAGAAAACGGGCGGCCGCTATGTGATCCTAAAAATTCCCATGTCTAATTAAGGGAAAATGTTAGTTAAAAACTTAATTGCAAGTTTAAATTCAATGGATGCTTTACCTCTTTATTTGATTTAATGTTTTATTTATTATTTACATTAATTTTTATTATATTTATGTGAATAATAATATTGTACTTTGGTTGTCCTCACGTCATTCCTTTTACTTTCACGTTGCTTGCATTCGTAATGCAAGTTTATATAGTCTTTTATCGAATAAGAAGCATATAAAAGAACTTAGAATTTGAGAATCCGCTTGGCAATCAGCTTTCTTTGTGATTAAAAAGTTGTTTTGACTATTTTTGAGCAAATATTTTAAATTAATGTACACTTTTCTATATAAAATCTAAAATCTTAAAATGAAGAACCCGATAAAATTGAAAAAGACAAATTAAAATATTTATAGGAATTGGTTAAAATGAATTCACATCGTGTTTTATAAAATGTTAATCACATAAGTTGTTACAATGGATTTTAAAATATTTGGTAAAATAAATATAATCCAGACGAAATAAAATTTAATTTATTTTTAAAATATAAAGATTAAATAGAATAGGTAATATATATAATTTATAAAAATTGATTAATGCAATTGTAAATTACAAATCCTTTCCTTTTTAGACTAATTTGCATTTTATTTGATTATGATTTAATATTGGAGTTAAATATTTGTGTATTATTTTTTAAATTATTCTTTTTTTTTGAATCAAGGTCGACCGACAGTCGTTTTCTCCATAGTTCGTTTCAATTTATTAGCTGCTGATTTTTTGTTTAATTTACGGATTCAACATTTAAGCATTTGCAAACATCTGCAGTCGGACTCATTTAAGATGTGATGATTTTTTAAATTTAATTATATAGTTACATTAAAATATTTTATAAATACATAATATTGCTCTAAATGCATTATAGAAATTACTTTTTTATTCATTTAGCGCTCCCATTAATCTTTCTTTAAAAGAATTCTGCGGCTTTTTATATTAATTTCCGGAATGAGTTTTCATATTTAAATCAATAATATTTGTTTTTTTCATATTTAAATCAATAGATTTTTGTTTACAATACTTTAAAAACAATAAAAGCATAAATATCACCAAAGAAATGCGTTATCACATTCCCTCGCTCTCACCTTGCCACCAGGTATATCTGCAACTGTATCACTGGCTCCCGTGGTTGGAAGGTAAGGCTGTCGGTTTCAAACCGAACCGAACCGAAACCGAAAACCGACATTTTTTCGGTTCGGTTATCGGTTCGGTTCGGTTTGAAACCGAAAGCTTGGGTTGGTTTTGATTTGGTCCGGTTTGAAACCGCAAGCTTCGGTTCGGTTTTTGGTTCGGTCGGTTTGAAACCGAAAGCTTCGGTTCGGTTTTCGGTTCGGTCGGTTTAAAACCGAAACCTTCGGTTCGGTTCTAGTAAACGACAAGAAATATGACTTTCTGGTTTCACAGGTTGGCAATTTTGAGGTGGTAGTGTAGTGGTGAGTGGTGTGTATGGTAATTTTTTGTCCTGGTGGTTCAAACCCCGTCTATGTAAATTATTTCTTATTACATTGGTGAGAGGACCCTTTTGTTTTGTAAATATTGGTAATTATTAGGGATGCGACTAAAAAGGAAAGTAAAGTTTGGCTAAAAGTGTGTGACCACTGCACGATTATCAGCAAAGGCGCGTCGAAATTTATAGAAATTCATTACACTTCTTAATTCTAAAGTTGGTAAAAAACACAAAATTTAATTAAAAAAAATATATTTGCAACTAACTAATTTTTCCAAATTAAGACTTTTAATTTTATTTTTTCAAAAATATTTAGTTGCATAGTTATTTTCACCCATTTTTTACAATTTAAAAAAACATTTTTTCTTTTGTAATACATACATTTATTGGACTAATGGTTTCGTTCTTTGAAACTCCGTTAAAGTTTCAGCTCAAATATTTATTCTTTTTTGATAGTTATGAACATAAAATGTAGTAGCGTATATAATAAGTAATTTGTTCATTTAAGTGAATTCTTTATTTTGATAACTTGATAAATTTACATATTTTAATACGAATCTTATTTTTCATTTTAAAGAATATTATATTTAATAATTTGGCCGTGGAAATACTGAGGAGAGGCCATTGGAATCGGATTTCACAAACCATTGACATACCGCTATTTTCTATCTAAAATAATAATAACTAACAATATCGAACATCATCGAACAATTTAATGATTAACATATAATTCAAATAACATTTATTGTTGAAGATATTTTTAACAAAATATAAAGAACTAAAGTAACAAAAATATAGGATGATAATTCGAAATAATTTATTATTTAATTTTAATGAAAATCTTTTTAACCAAAATTTTAGTCTAAAAACTCTGGAATTTATGATGAAATCCACTCAACAAAACATTATGTATTGCCATGAAAAAAATTAAAAAATTCTTTTTTTCTTTATATTATAATAAAATTATCCATCTATTCTTAATAAAAAAAGTCCAGCCATTTAATCTTAATTATTAGACCATCATTTTAAAAAAAATCAACTAACGTCGATTTAAACTTATTGGTAAGATTTTGTCTCAATGAATCATTTTAATGTAAAGGTTCCCGTTTTTATTTTTTCAGATGTGAAACAAAAAAAATTTTTTTTTATTAATTTTTAACATTTTAATTTATTATATATATAAAACCTTACGTCAAATGTTTACTTAGAACGATATAATAACTGTAACTCTTCAAACAACATTCCTCACTTTCAAATTATTTTTTTGTGTAATATTTTTTCTAAAATGACTCGACAGCATTACGAAATGAATTTAGATTGGTCTATATGCGTAAATAGTTCCGAATTTTTTTAACTAATAAATTTCAAAAAAAACTATAATAATTATTATATTTGATAAAATAAAAATGTTAATTAAATTAAAATACCCAAAAATAATGCATATTAATGTAAATCCATAAAAAACAAGTAAATAAATAATTTCCGATAATTAAAACCGATTAGCTCTACGCAAAGCGACTTTATTTAATCGATAAATAAAAAGTTTTGAAATAATTAAATATTTACAATAAGTTTAAAATTCCCACGTGTTTGGGATTGAGCTAACATCATGTAAAATAAGTTAGTTAAATTGAATCAGGAAAATAATAATTGTGATGATTGATTATTTTAAAGAAACACATTTTTTATTCAACATTTTCGTGCTAGTTTTTATAAATTTAACTGTTCCCGGGTTGTTGGATTTTTTAAATTTATTTTCTAATTATTTTAATTTGTATTTTTTCTGCCACATTGCTTGGTGTTATACTGTTGAAGTGAAAAGAGACAGTCTCAAGCGCAAACGATATTTCTGTTTATTATTTTTTAATTGATGTAAATTAGTGCTTGTAATTAATTTCAAAGTGATTTTTTGTGCTTGGTGTGTAGTATTTTTTCCAAACCTAGTACGAAAAACGAACATTAAAAAATTTGTTAATAAATTTTTCTTTATTTTTCCGAAATTGATAATAAAAAATTCATTCGGCTAAACCATGAGATAAATAATTCTTAAATAATATATATTAAGCTTTTAAATAATAATTATTAGCTTCAATTAAAATTAAATATTGACGGTTTTGTTTAAACTAAATCTTTATGGTTGAATGTTTAAAATTAGATAAACATACTAAAATAAAGATTTCAAATTTTTAATACACTTGCCATTGTTACAAACTAAAAATGATAACACATTTGACCCCATAGAAGTACCGAACGAAAAAATGAATTAGTTTAATATCTTTTGCACAACGTACTTTTAGGGAGAGTAGCGTAGGTGGAGGAGGAGATAAATCGCCTCTCCGAGCGATGGCAGCGACTCGTCGATGTGCCAACGGGAAATTTCAAGAAATCATTTATAATATTAAAAAGCAAAAACAAAGCAACACCTCACGGATTAACAAAACAACAAATTGTATAAGTGTTGAACAAAATTTGTTTGAGTTAAATATAAAATTGAGCTATAAAATTTTAAATAAATCATTGGCAATAAATTAATAGTAATTTTAACAAAAAATAATTTCATGTTGTGATTATAAAAATTTAAAAAATCAACTCCTATTAATGTAAATATTCGAATCAATTAAAATTTACAAAAAAAATTAAATCAGCCTATTATCACTGGAAAAATTAAAGATTAACTTTTTCATTATAAAATCCATGCATCACAAAATAAATAAAATTAATAATAATGAAAATATAAAATTATTCTTTAACTGCTAACATTACTAAATCATTTAAGCTAAAATATTTCAAAATAAGTTCTTTTTTTGGATTAATTAATGAAAATATATATTTGTTGTCTCTAACATTTATTTAAACAAATATCTAATTTGTTAATTATTAAAAAATAAACTAGAGCAATAATGATGAATAAATTAGTTATTTGATTTAAAGTTAACATCTCTTAAAAAGTTAGGTTGGAAGTGAATTTAAATATGCTATATATTAAAAATAAATATAAACATTTAAGTCTAAAGAAGATTTATAATTGTGTTTTATTTTGTATAATAAATGAAATAATGGTGCTTTTGTTTTAAATAGCTCCGACTTCTCTTTGGCATTAAAAAGCAATTGTTACATATATTTTTGTATACATTTTTTACCCAAAAAAACATTTAAGTAAATAAAAAGTTAAAAATCAAATTTTAATGGTCAAATATGTTTAATAATCAAAATAATAGATACCATATTCAAAATAATGTTGCTCATTAGTCGGAATATAAAATCGTTGACAATGGACTTTTCATTGTTTGGATAAAGCACCTTCGCGGCAGTTGTAGGCGATCAAAAAGGTTCGCAAGTGGATCTCTTTATTCGAGGGAAAAACCTGGTCAAAAAGTTTGAAAAAGTGGAGAAAACGATCAAATTGAATTGATTAGTTGCTATTTACGAATTGAAGGTAGTTTAGGGAGGAATGACAATTAGTAACCATTTAAAATAAATTATCAAAAAATTCATCGTCTAAAGTTTAAAAACAGTTTAAATTTTGCACCGCAAAAAATATGAAAGTAAAATATTTAAATAAAGTACTAATTCTCGAGATTTTAAACATTCCAATAAATCTACTGGGCCATGCCCCTTTATTTATTTTAAACTCTTTATTAATATTTTTTAAATTTGTTTCTCTTAAATCATTCATTCGTTTTTTTAAAGTATATATAATTTATTTAATTCTATTTATCTTTATTTTTTGCAAGTGTTATCAATGTAGCTGTTGAATTAATCACGCATGTCTTTGGGGTATTTAAGAGCATTTACCCCAAATTTTATTCATAAATCGTTCATTCTATTTTATTAATTGTTAACAAAATAGACTAATAAATTTTATGTGTTTTTTTAATTTATTAAGGTGTTTTAACTTTAAAAGCGCCTTCTTTTTGTTGGTGTTTTAAATAGTTTTAAATTTTATCAGCCGATCAATGTTCAGACATATTATTTTGGATACTAAACCATTTATTGTTCTGCCATTGAAATTTAATTTTTATATAATATTTTATTTTTTTTGTTTTATCTAAACTTTGTATTTAAGTAATATAATTCAGTTACCTTTTTTTAAATAAAGAACAATGTAAACTTTTCATCTGATTCAGAGCATTACTGTTAAAGAACATAATGTTCTATAAAAATGAAATAACAGTGAGAATAAATCCTCTGGACGCAACGAGTCTAACCTGCATAAAATTTATGAACATTTTTATTTATTGGTTCATTTTGGATTTTTGTTTGTATTATTTGGCGCATTTTATTGGTTCTAAGCAAGCGTAGTCTTCAGTAAAGTTTTACGAATGCGAGGGAGCGGTGCCGAAACGAGATGTGGCTACTATATACCAATTCTGAGGCTATTTACCGGCATTTGTCAGATTTCATAAAAATTAATTACAAAACTATTAATTTTAAAATAATCGCAGCTATCTACACTTTTTTAATTATAAATAATCCAGTTACAAAAATACTGCATCGATCAAAACTACACATTAAATTTAATTGTAGACGATATTTTAACAAACCAATAAATTACGAGTTGATTGAAAAACAACGCAACTGAGAACATATTTTAAATAAAATATATGAATAATACATAAATAACCTATCGTTAAAACCGTACAACGATTTAAAAATATACAATTGTAATAACAACGAAAACAGTGACATCGGTTGAACGAACTGCGGACAAATATTATTAGTTAAGATCACAATAATTAAAATATTCTTTTAATAAATAGAAATTATAGAATTGTTAAATTTGAATTTTTTTTTAAATGAGCAAAAAATATATGTTTATCAAAAATTTCAACGTAAATAAAAATGCAGAATTTTAAACAATATGAATTATCAATACATGAATAGGCAACTCACTAATGACCCAATAATCTATATAAGCAATGCAGAGATAAATTTATTTTCTAATACTGAGAAAGATATATAGCTGATAACCACTAATACAGACGTAGAGATGAAGCTTTAACATTTTTTATATATAGAACTCACTGGAGTACGTGAAATTAAATGACTTTCGAATACAATTTATAATTAATATATTATGGCCGTTAATATGCATAAACTATATAAAACTTAATTTTTAAAGTCTTTACCGACGAAAACAAAAAGTAACTGCAATAAATTTTTTCAATAAGTTCAACCAAAATCGTGACGATCTCAAAACCGGTTGATTCCAACAGAATTGCATAGTGATAATATTAAGCAAAATAAAATTTAATTTAACAAGTCTGCATTCTATTAGATAAACTTTGTATTAAATGCGTTTTGATGGTCGTTTTAAAATAGACTTGACATTACATGCTTATCTTATATTTTATTTTAAAAATAACGAACAAAAAACATGCTCACATTGAGACAAAAATGAAAGATTTGAAAGTTTTTTTCAGTTCAAAAGAATAAAAATTTATAAATTTAATCGCATTGCATTTTTTATAAGTATTTGTAATAAAATATTATTTAATAAAATGTAAAAGCATATTTCGAATTTTTTTAAAACAAAAACCAAAGAAGAATTAAAAAAAACAACATCACCAATTTAAATTCTCTATTAACAAGAAACTTAAAACAACCCTCTATTATTGTGAGATATTATAGACCAACCACAAAATGCAATTATTTTTAATATAACAATTAACTCCAAATATTATACCTAGTTCTATTTCCCAATGATTATTTAAAAATTATTAATACTGGAAGATTGCTTAATTATTAAAATATACCGCACACGCTATAATACATATTTCTAGATAAAAAGCAATTATTCGATTATATTCAAAATTTTCAATAGCAAAGATTCATCGTTATTTTAATATTATATTGTGGGTTGTAGATTTGACCTTATATTTTAACAAAATCATCGTATCTTTATTGTTATTTAGAAATCTTTGTAATAATTAAAAACCTTGCTAACGACCATCCTCCATATCCTCCATACACTCACAACATCTTTTCGACTCAAGTGATCGGATGTATTCTCACTTGAACTTTATTCATAAAGCAAACTGTATTTTTATAAATAATTTGAAATATTGAATCAAAATAAATAATTACCTAAATTTATATACGAAAATATAACCCCATGTATAAAGAAAATAAAATAAGAAACTTGGACAGAAATGTCAGCATAGAGTTAGGCACTGCAATATAAAATGATTAAATATTAAACGAGGATTATAAATAGCAATATTTTAAATTATGTTAAACCAACACAGTAATTATTCAACTAACATAAAATTAAGGTACATATTTTAAAAAATAATAACAAAAAAGAAACTGTTTTAACAACATTTTTTATTCAAAATCCAGCTGTTAGCGTATTATTTTAATTTTTAAAAAGGTTTTGCATAAACGCCCAATTAATCAGTGTGAATTTGTCATATAAATAATACTTAAATTTACAAAACTTGTTTGTTCTTTTTCTATAGGCTACAAAGTTGTTTTTATTTGTTTTTTATTTTATATACTTATTATAAATAATGCTTTTTAGCCGCTTTAATTAGAAAAACAATAAACACTTATAAGCACAAAATTGAATTTTGCAACTTTTAATTTGAATAGCTATTCTTGGATAATCCTGCCCATTTCTGCTTGGATGGATCCATCCAATAATGCTCGCATATTTTAAATGTTTATTTTTTATTTTTGTTATTCAATATTAAAACTATTATTTGTTTTTTCGGTAACGTAATCTCCAATTATATAATTTTAATTTGTTACGATTTTTTAAATTATTTACTTTTAAGGGTTTTAATTGTCGTTTGTTTTATTTTATAAGTTGATAGTTTATTTTTAGCCTTTCTAAAACTATGCATTTCTTTTTACTGATAATATTTTAATTAAAGATTCGTCGGTACGGGAAAGTACCGACGCTTTTTCTGGATTTTCGGTACTTTACCGAAAAATACCGACGAAACTTTTTGAAAACCGAAGGTACTGGGCAGCAAAAATTTGCTAACGAAAAAAGTACCGAACGGAAATGTGGTAAAATATTCGGATTTTTCAACATTTCTGTGTAATATCACGTAGCTCAGTGGTTAAACTGTTGTCATGATTCTATTTTCAAAAGTTTGAGTCCTTGAGTAACCCTCCTTTTTATTCTTTTAGCCCTGGTGAATTATGTGGTTTGCCTGTGTTTCAAACCCCGACTGTGTAAAATCTCCGACCAGCTACAAAAACGCCTACTAACGGCCAAAATTTTCATTTTCTTGAGTTTTATGAACTTAAAATTAAATTTTTTGAAAAAGTCGCTAGTCGAGACCCAAGAAAAGGTTTGTTTGTTTTTAACAAAATTTGTTTTAATTTCTTATCTTTAAGAGATTATTGTTTTGAAATTATTTAAAACAACGCGCAGCAGTTTTAATAACTATCAATTGTAATGTATTTTAACAAATTTTCCAATTTATTTATGTACCGGTTGCAGGGCTTAAATTAAAAAATACGCCTATATTAAATTTAATTGGGCAACGCACTGTTTGTATTGAATTCGAACTTTTAATATTTTGCAAGTATTTTATTTTTTTTACATATATAAAAATCTAAGTTTAAAAAGTAACTATACCGCTGTTTTATATAAATTAATAAAGAGATAGGAATTTAATAGTTCTAAGCAATTTTTGATTACTTACTTTTTTGCATACATATTATGGGCGAAAAAATGCCTTTCTTGAAAAAAGAAAATACAGGTCGTAATCTGCGCTTCGTTGGGTGACCCCCGCCTTGTTCTGTCTTTTTTGTCTGTTGAGACGGCGATTGCGCCCACGAAAACCCTAAAAAAATAACATATTTAGTACTTTAAAAAACAGCAATTTTTAGAGTTTATTATTTTGTTTATTAATCAAATTTTCTTGCTGGGGCGAATGCATAACAAAAAACGTGTAAAAATTTACGAATTGGGATATTTAATTTATTAATGCTATTAATATGCCAATAATTATTACATTGTTTTTAAAATATCCAGTTTAATATTTATTATTTTTAAATTTAATTCAATAATATTATTTTTTTATAGTATTTTTCTTAATCGTAAGTTTATTCAAGCTTTGTTTCCAATTGGAATAATATGGTATTTAAGGATTGTTTAACTTTGACAATAGTTTATTAATAAAATGTTTTTTAAATATGCCACACCGAGCAAACATTTGATGGGATCCAAAACCAGGCATTCTACTAACGCATTAATGTTAATTAATTAAAATGTATTATAAGATTGCATAAAGAGTGCATGCGGTTTGGCAAGTTTATTCAAGTGCTTCCGAATCACCATAGAATAAATATATAGAAGAATTCTCGAATACTTCAATACATCTAAGATTTAAAAACAAAAACTTTTTATCATAATCCAAACAAACTAAAATAAACAAATTCGTAAAATTTAGTAAATCAAGCTTTATCATTTATAAATAATAATGATTAATTACTGAAGGGGGTTCAATTAATTGGTAAAAAACCATATAATAAAGCCTTGAAGTAAAAGGGCACTATTTCTATACTTCATGAATAATTTTTTTATATACTTTATTCGGCACATCATATATGTAAATTGTTTCATTATATGGTTTCAAACATTAACATTGTTGATTGGTCGCTTTATTTTAAAAATCGCAAATTAACTATTTATAAAAAAGGATCACTTTTTTAAATTATGTAATTGAAGATTTATGCTTTTTAAAATAAAACAAACCACAATAGTAATAAGTTTTATCAATATCTTGGTTTAATTAAAGTATCATCATTTTTTCTCATTAGTGTATTTCCATTTGAATCCACGTACTCTTCTACTATAAAAATGTTAAATGTTGAATAATTGAAAACTAAATGATCGCCACCAAGGTCATCACACAGTTGAAGAGGGCGATTGGATGAGAACGTTTGCTGCACCTGCACATATTATATGGCATCAGTTTTGATCAAGAAGGATCAGCATTTCGGGTAGAGTAATTGTTAAATTTTTATTTATTATTCAAGCAGCTTTTTAATTTTAGATTTATAAAATATTAAGTGTTATTTAGTTTAAAACATGTTGTCGTCAAATACCAAAACGAACCGGCGAATGACATAACAAGAAGTAATCGAATCGATTATAATAAATTATTTCCTTGGATAAAATTACGTCCGTTATTGTATCATAAATATTCTAAAATAATTGAAACAAAAAGTAATATTTTTTTCTTTGTTGTTAAATTGAATTTAAAATATTGATCTTCTTCGACACGACAGCTGAGTTGCCTACTAGGGTTCGGATAATCGGTCTGGGGCCGGGCGGGCTTTTTTCCGGGCAACCCAAAAGGGGTCGGGCGGGCTTTTTCGGGCGAATATTTTTTGGGTTTTCCTCCGGGCGGGCTTAGCCGGGCGAATATTTTTTGGTTTTTCGTCCGGGCGGGCTTAGCCGGGCGAATACCGGGCTTTAGCCCGGATTTTGGAAAAAATCCGAATACCGGACGAATATTTGAAAAATTTTTTGAAACAGCTTAAAAGTTAGAGATTCTGACCATGTACGTTATAGAGTGCGGCAAAATCAATTTTCCGGAACCTGTAACCGGATTGGAGCTCAAAATTTTTTACCGG
The DNA here is from genome assembly GCA_020449905.1 of Globodera pallida. Classification (NCBI taxonomy): domain Eukaryota; kingdom Metazoa; phylum Nematoda; class Chromadorea; order Rhabditida; family Heteroderidae; genus Globodera; species Globodera pallida. The sequence goes on along the minus strand of JAIXHY010000025.1, from coordinate 547,462 downwards.
ATCCTCAGGATTAATCCTGTAAAATTCAGGATCCTGTCAATCCTGTTGTAAAATTTACAGGATCCTGAACAGGATTACAGGATTGGTTCAAAAATTCAAAAATCAATTTGGTTTCAAATTAGGGTTGCTCCCCGACCCATCAGTGGCGGGAAAGCCGGGGGTCGGTTTTGATCCCTTATGAGGGGGGGGGGGGGGGGGGGGGTCGGCGGTGCCGATAGGCGCCGCCGAGAAATTTTTGAATTATTAACTCAATTCGTTAAGAAAATTGGTCTAAAAATTACGAATTTTGTGAATCAAAATGGTCCCCCTATGGTTTTTGAATTTAATTTTCTTAAAAATAATGGTGATTTTCCGCATTTTATGATACTAAATAATTAAGACACTTTGACCAAAGCTAGGAATTTTTAAATATTCACATTTTGCTGGGCAAAAAAAGGAAATTTTGAAGGTTTCTGATTCCTAAAAATTTTTTATTTGATATTTTTATAAAATTTTGAAAAACGTAAAAAGTAATACATTTACAATTGTGAGAGCAAAATAATCAAGATTGAAGAATTTTGAAGGGTTTTACGCATAAAATGACTGAATTTGGTTAGTTTTAGCCCATTTTTAGTCAATATTTTGGTACTTTTTTGGGAGAAATGACATAAAAATATTCGGAAAATATTCGGTTTTTTGGGGCCGGGCGGGCTTTTTTCCGGGCTTTCTAAAAGGCGCCGGGCGGGATTTCCGGGCGGGCTTTTTTTTGGGTTTTCCTCCGGGCGGGCTTTGCCGGGCGAATATTTTTTGGTTTTTCGTCCGGGCGGGCTTAGCCGGGCGAATACCGGGCTTTAGCCCGGATCGAATATTTCCTAGTCGGGCGCCCGCCCGGCCCGGCGCCCGCCCGTTGCCCGCCCGACCCGGGCGCCCGTCCGAACCCTATTGCCTACGAGTGCCTAATTAGATAATTCAATATAATCAATTTCATGGCGCTCAAATATACAACGAATCACAGCAAAAGATAAATAAATATTGATCTAAGAAAAAAAAAATAAATCAAAAAATAAACTGAATAACTCTTTTACACTTATTTGAAATTTTTTTTTATACAGAAAATTTTTAAAAAATACTTATCTGTTTACTGTAAAAAATAAAAGGCATGCTAAATTAATAAATAAAAATCTTCAAGCTATATAATGCTTCTAAAATCCGGTATTTGGTTCCGACATTCCTTAGACCAAAATCGTATCAAAATTAATAAAAATGAATTAAAAAAATTTGGTAAATACTATAAATATTCTCAAGAATATGCTTATTTATGATAAAATTTTTACAATGGATTTGATAATAAATGTTAATTTAACTCTCAAAGATTAAATAGAATACCATCTTTTCATTGTCACAGGAATTATTATTTTTTATTTTTGTAAAAAACAATGCCAAAAAATACTTTAAAAGACCTCAACAGTAAGCATGATGCCGGCGATGTTGTTTCAAATACACAGCAAAGACGTCTAAAGCAGCGGCGAAAAATGCACATTCTAGTAAAATCGACTGCAATCAAACAAATTTAACTCAATGTTATTAATTAAAATGAAACTAGGAAGTTGCATTTTAAATTTAAAAATTATATCCACAATTTTTTTTAAACAGATTGTTTATTCTACTGAAACATTTATTAAATTGATTAATTTTAAAACAAATAAATTAATACATATAAACCCTTTTTCAAGAAGACAAAGGTTGCTTTACCGCCTGGGTATTGTATGGCGAATCACACTACCAGAATTGTCGAATTGGTCAAAAAGTTAGCGAAGAAAGCATTTAATAAAGAACGTAAGAATTAAAAGCAATATGTAAATAAGTGGTCCAACCAAATAACCTAAAAACAGTATGTTCAATAATTAAATTTAAAACATATTTGATGTTATGAATTAAATAGGTACGCTATTATTAGTAATCAAACGTTGCGCATGCACCAATAACAAAAATATTAATTCTTAATTTATATTGCAATAAACATATTTATTACATAACCTCGCCAACAATGTCCACGTGATAAGAAATAAGCCGATCGTTTAAAAAATATTTATTGCGCATGCTTAAGCATAAAAATAAAAAGTTTGAATTAAAAGCAATATTAAATAAATAGTCAAAACATCATAACAATAAAAACAGTATGTTTTAATAATTAAAAAATTATCTAATGTTATAAATTAATATAAAGACAACAAATCTTAAATTTTTTAAAAATATTACTCCAATTTTGTATTTAAGAGGCGGCACAATTACAACTGAAATTTACAAAAATGTACCCTTCGCATTAGTGATTTCAGCACGAGGACGACACGGTTACCTCAATGATTTATCAAAAAAACAATAATTAATTAAACATAAAACGGCGAAAATAATATGGAGCTCCAATATTACGACCATGATTATTATCTGAAAGTAATTAATAAAAATAAAGGTTTCAAAATGGCAAAAAATAATCAATTAGAATTTTAAAAAATACAAGCAGTGTTAACACATACTATTACGTTAACAATTGCTACGATTAAAATTCAAAGCCTAAAGCAGATTTTATTATCGGGTGCAGGAGAGAATCGAAAAGTTGAATAGCTGAATATTTGATAAAAGACTATGGTGATCTATGTGGAAGTATTCGACATGGTTCGACAAATCAAAAGACCTTCTTACCCCTCAATCATAGAAAATTGTTAAAAATACTTATACACTGTGAATGAAAGTATTAAAAGCAGAATTAAATTTAAGGAGAAAGCATAATGGGTGCAATCATAACTTAGTGAACTAATAAATTAAATTTGGAAAAACTAAATATTGCTGTTTATGCAAGAAATAAAAAATGGCGATTAAAATTATATCAAACTATGACATTTATTAAATAAATAAATTTAGACAGTTAGACAACAAATATAAGAAATACTGTTACATATCATGCGTCGTTGGCATGGCTACCAGAATGACCATTTTTTGGTAATGTTTTGAAGTGGTTTATGAAGATATTTTACATAAATATTTAAATTCTTTATATTTTTATTACTATAGTAGTATATGTATAACAAACTTATTCAAATTTTAACAAGTGGCTTTATATGGACCCGTGTGTGACAAATATCTGCGCCTTGTAACAATTATAAATATTTATCATAAAATAAACTGTAAATAAATAAAAAAGTTTAGTTAATTTTATTATAAATTAAACAGTTTTCAGATATACACGGTAGAAAATTTATAAAAATATTAACAAAAATAATTATAAATAACAAATATTTGTTTTTCAATTAACATGTTCTGATTACTTTAACTATCTATAAATTAGCAATTGCATGGTGACATCGAAGTTCACTATCATCCCCGGCGTTGTTTTCAGCGTGTTCAGTTCTAATTTCGAAGCGTAAATTTATAATCAAGTATATTCCCGCTAACAAAACAAAGAACGATTGCGGCCGACTATACATATTAGATGACACATTTTTCATAATGGCTGCACAATCTTTTACATAAGTCCATTTAATGGCCTCATGTTATTAGGAATAATTGCTTAAAAGGTAAACTATTTTTATTTATTTAAGTAAATTTTTTTGCTTTTAATAAATTTTTTTTAAACTTTTTAATTTGTATTTAAAAATATAGTAAAATTTAAATGCGCTTGCATCATCTTAATTTTTTGCATCATAAAACTTTTTCTTTAAATTTACAAAAAATGTTTTATATTATAATTTTTTTAAATTTCTTTTGTAAAAAATTTTAGTTTGCATTTTGCTATGGAATTTAAACCCTTAATAATTTACTTGAACTTGTACATTATTTAATTAACTGATTAAATATGGACTTGAATTTTGCGTTTTGACGTGTTGAGAGAATTTATTAGTCAAGTAATTAATTTGGCTCTTTCCCATATTTCGCTGCTTGCTGACGACATATGCTTGATGGTATTTTTTTGTCGCAGAATTTTTATGTTTTAATTTTGGTATCATTGTACGAATTATTAATATTTTAATTTTTGCAATCGAATTAAATAATATACGCTAATCATTCAACATTTAAACAATAAAAAACAAGTATCACAATAAAAAATAATACAAACGGATTAAATTAAATAAAGATACAGCAAAATATTTGCAGTTGTCTATCGCCTATGTTTGTTAGTACTCAAGGCTTCAAACACGTATGTCTTAATTTGTATAAATTATTTAAAAATTACAATTCAAGATAACTTTAACATTCATATAAATATATAAAAGAGCTTCGTCCATTATTAAGTTTATAAACAATTAAAAGCAACGGTAAAGTGCAATATTTAATGTTTAACCAAGCCCACGTACAAAAAATATGAAGTGCTTCAATGCGCAAGAATATTAAAAAATTAAAAACGAAATATCAGTTATTTAAGTGAGAAAACAGATTTAACATCAAATATGTACTTATTAACCGGCAAAATGAAAATAAAGTATATATATCAATTATTAAAAGCAAAATTCCTCCGAATCTATTCGAAATGATATGCTGTTAAAATTAAAAAAAGTATTACAAATCTCATAATATATATATATTTTTAAATTGTAATTGATCAAACAAATTCCAATCTTGGGAGGCCCTGTTTTAGGTATTGTCTATCCAATTATTATTTTATGATTATTAAAGATCTATTTTGAAATTTGAAAGCCGCTATCACGACAATTATTTGAATGATACCATAGCATTTGGATTTAAGGAGAAACAATTAAACTAATGTAAACGGAAAATAATTCGCTTATTTGGTCAATTTTTTGAAATAATAACAATTCGGAATGAGCATTACAAATAAAATCCGAAACATATTAAAGGTAAAATATTCATAAAATATTGATAATAATTGCTAGGAAGATAAAATTAATTACAAATATTATCATATATATTGCAAGTCATAAATTATATAATTATTCAAATCTTATGTAGAGACGCGCATTGAAAGAAAATAATTTCTTTCCAAATTTTTTAATTTCACATTTTTTAAATATATGCTTTGATGTAATTATAAAGTCTTTTTTTTATTTTAGTTGTTTATGTTTGTAAATTATTATTTTTCGCCAGCAATCAAATATCAAAATTGACAAAATTAAAATTTAAATCTAAAATATTTTAAAATTCAAAATTTTATTTAGCAGACATATTAATTTTACACAACACATATTTAACTAGAAACTTGTCAAAATAATTTTGCAAAAATTTAATAGCCATGATGTATCAAAATAATTATTCTAAAAGGGTTACAAATTTTAGTAAATAAACAATGGCATTAATTTAATTTATTTACAGGAATGAATAAAGCTCTACAAAGGTTTTCATTCCAAATATGGCACCACAATAAAACGCAGATATGTTTAGACTTCTAAAAGCATGGTTGGTGTCTATATTCAGTACTCTCAAATAATTGCCAACCTTGGGCCAAGAGCAATTTGAGAAAAAAAAATAGAAAGTTGAAGCTTTTTTATATAAAAAAACATTAGTTAAACCAATTTTTTAATTATATATAATAAAAGAACATAATTCTAATAATCTGATGATTATATATAATGATTTGAATTCATTAAAAATAAATTTATACTAAATGCCGGGGTATTATCACAAACTTTCAAAAATTATTTATAATTCTATACATAAAAAAGACAGCTGAATAAATTAACGAAGTGATATTCATTTGCTGACTATAATAAATATTAAAAATGGTATCAATTTCATAACGCGGGCACCCGTTGTCATGTCATTTGTAAAAAAGAAGTCACCTTCTATGTTGAAAATGATTAATGTATATTTGAATGAAATACTGAGGTAACAGCTGGTGGCTCCGGATCTCAAGCTTTTGTAATATTTATGAATACTGTAAGTGCAATTCTTCCGCAATTTTTGCTATTTATCTGCACTTATTCCATCTGCTGTTGGGTTCGGAACAAATCAATGGTTTACTCGTTGAAAAGATGATTAATACTTAATTTAAATGTTGAATAAACTAAAATTTTATATGGGCCAGCACCAAAAAAGCGGCCCAACTCTTGGGACCCCTTATGGGACCTACGACTAGAAGATTTTGCAAATGTAATGACGGCTAAAGTGGTGTCCGGACATTTGGCACACAAACTATTAATAGTGCCTGTTAAAAACATTACGACCATATAATAATCAAAACGCAAAATTGCCTAAATTATAGTTCATAAAATACAAAATAAACATTTCGGATGTATTTAAATTTCAAAGTCTTGCCAAGACAATGGGCGGGATTGTAAGAGACAATTATATATTTAAATTTTATAAATGCTAAATTATACATCGAAAAATTTATTTAAGATACGTATTCATAAATATGTTAATAAACAGTATCTATGCAAACATTTATTATAAAAAAAATTAAAATTTCCTAAAATGTAAAATTTTGATTGTTAATTAACTTTATTTTTTTACTTGATTTCATTTTTACCATTTATAGGTCATTGAATCTTTATAGTTTTCAAAATTAGTTAATCAAAATTTGTTTCTTTTTTATTCTTTGGATTATTTATTTTATGCATAAAATTTTTATGGATTTATTTTGTTAAAAAATAATTTAAATTTGAAAATTTTAGCCAACGCAAAAAATTAAAACTAGTTCGATCTTTTCGATTTATCATCCCTCTTAAGTTTTTCAAAATAAATGTTGGGAACGTTTTTTATTGCAACAGTTTCAAAGCTGTTTTGTTTCCAAGGTGTACGTTTTTTTCTTCTCGGAGACTGTATTCATCTCTTTTAGTTCTTTAATTTTCTAATTTAATATTATTTCTCAAATTTATTAAACACGTTCAGAGAGATTCCATGTATGTTCTCAACGTTAATAATGAATTGTTAAGACAAGTTATAATTTAATATTTTACTTTTATCGAATGTTTACACAAAAAAATACGGAACACGGAATACGGAATCGTAATTACGGAATAACCAAAAAAATACGGAATACGAAACGCCCAAATACATGCAAATAAATAACAGTGCTACTTTTTAAAATAACGGTTAAAAATACACTCAAAAGATATCAAATAACCTTTTATTTTTTAACAAAATCACATGTTTAAGAATTTTTTAAATTTACCGTACAACCTAAAATAGAACTCCCGGGAGTTCTCAACCCCCCCCCCCCCCAAAAAAAAGGGGAGAAGGGGAGTTCTATTTTAGGGGGGGGGGAGTTCTAATTTAAGGAGGAGTTCTATTTTTCAGCTCTCTTTTTTCAGAAAACATTAACAAAATTTGCAATTTTTGCACCAATTTTTGGCAAAATTTGGACAATTTTGACCATTTTTTCTGGCAAAGTGCAAAACGCAGTTTTGTTTCTTACTAACCTTTATTTTTGGTTTAAAATTCTACTTTTTTAGGTTAAACATTTTCTAGTTTGAAAATCAATTCGTCAATGAGGTTTTTACTTTTCTATTAATTATTTATTAGACTGGTAAATATTAAATTTCTTAATAATTTTATTAAAGCGTAATATTGGATTTTAGCACTTTTTTTAAACATTTTGTTGTGTTCCTTGAATTTTTATTATGAAGCTTATGCATATTATAATTCGATCTTACGGTAGGACACACACTGAATTCAAAATCTGGGTTAATGAAATTTTAAATTTTCTTTAAAAATAGTTTTTATCGGTTATTTTTGTTCTTTTGGTATTTTGTTTTATTTCGTTGAAAATGATTTTATCGTTAAAATTTAATTGTTATTTATGGTTTTTACTTAACAACAATTTTACAGTTTTAGAATATGTAATGTTTTCGAGATAAATTTCATTGTTACTGAATTGATGTTTGGCATCAATTGTTACTGAATAATTAAGTAATTCAACTTTTGCTAACTTTCTTGATTTTCTTATTCTTAATCTTAATTTCGTAAATATAAGAAGAAAATTTAATTAATGCTGATTCTTTCCTATTTTGTCACGTTTTAAATTTATTCGTTATTCATCAATTGTTTCCGTTGAAATTAAATTATTTAAAGGAAATTTAGTTGCTCTTTAATCATAAGATTTGTAATATTTATTAAAACCAACAGCTCCATCCAACTCCATGTTTTTGGGAGCAAGCCCAATAAAACAGGGCTAAATATAATTTTTTTTAAAGGAAACGTTTCTAAAGCGTTTTGACGCTCGCCTATTTTGTTATTAACTTACTTAGGTTGGGTAATTAATAATTTTAAACATAAATAATTTTTTTAAAGTCAAATTTCTTAAGTATAAAATTTAAATCGTTTAATTTCTATTAATAGTTCATCACTCTTTATTATAGTTAATATATATACAGCTGAAGAATCAATTTTGCACAAACAAAAAATCATATGTCACAATTTCTAACAATTCCCGAAACATTTAAAACTAATCAAATTCAAATTTAAATAGTAATTATTAAAAAACGATTATAAGCAAAGCGACAACATGTCTTTAATTAATATAAAAATTCTCATATATTTTTTAAAGAAATATACAAACACTTGTGGTAAAGATCAGAGCAAATAAATAAAACAGTAATTTTTAGCTATTAAAAATAAGCAAATCAAAAATAAAAGCATTTTAAAAAATGTAATTTATTTACCACTAAAATATCCGTTTTCTTTTTGACATGGGTAAAAATACTTTCAGTCTTCCTGTTCCAGGTTCAAATTAAAATTTTCAAAATTTTATTTAGCAACATGCATTAAAACATTTTTTTAAATTATTGTTTTATTTCGGGGAAAATTTATACTTACATTTTTTATGTAATTTTTAATAAATGAGATTTTTTCAATATTTATTTTTGTAAAAAAATAAAATAAATATTGATATTGAGATGTGTGCGGCGGCTTCAATCCAAAAATTTATAAAATATAAAAGTAAATTATATTATTATGATATCGAGATGTGCGCGGCGGCTTCAACCAAAAAATTTAATAAATATAAAATATTTCTCTTATACAATTTGTTGATAAATTTTCTTAATGTTACTATTTATTTGTTACTGATATTTTTCTTTTTTACAATTTGTAAACAAATTTCAAGTTAAAAAGATTCAGAATCTTTATTTTTTATTATCCTTCATTCTTTTTTATAGGTAATTTTTATACATTTTTATTCTTTTTTCAATTGGTGATGCCTATTTTGCGCCGTTGCCTGGGCAAATGTCTCCGGCGCAAATACATTTACAATCATCCTCGCATTGAAGCTTGATGTGTTAAGTAAAGTTCGCTGATACTTGTTAAATTTTGACAAATTATCCTTTTATCCATCGAAGTTAATTGGTCTTATTAACTGTTATTAATGCATTATTTTTTACGGTTTTATTATATTTGTTTTATTATAAGAAATTTATAATAGCAACACATTCGTAAGTTCCTTGACATTGTTATAAACTTAAAGAAAAAGATATTGTAAAGGTTCCATAAATAACTATTAAATTTGAAAAGGACAAATTCATATTTTAATAGCCTTACGTTAAACATTTAATTTAATCATTAACCAACATACAGAAAATTACTTATAACAAAGTTTAAACTCGAAAGATACGGCGAGCCTAACAGGGCGCGCCAGATATTTATCATTATTATCTTAAATTTAAGAGTGCCTAAAATTTGTGAGAAATAAAAAGTGGTCGCAGATGAATCGATGTTTGGTGCTATTCAACATGAATATAAATTTTTTAAATTAAAGTCAGCAAAGATAAATTTTCAAAGGGTGAAAATTACGACAGTTTTATATTTATATAATGCATCGATTTGTTTTAACCTTCAAGTAAGAATTTTGTTATAAATGTATGATTTAAGGCTGCGAATTTATGTTTATGAATGTGCTACGTTCAATTTCGAATACCTTGAATAAATGTTATTTATTTATTAATGAATTTAATTATAAATTTTGAGTTTTAATCGTTTTAAAAATCCTTTGCGCTGAAAAGTCATGTTAGTGATTTACTGCATAACAACAATTTTTGGAAAAGATTTACATAAGCAAAAAGTTTTAATTCTTGGTGCATTGCTGGTGAAAACAAATGAATTTTATGAATCATCGTCTAATTATTAAAATATTTATAAAATTAAAAAATCATTACAATTAATTTTTAAACATTTAGTTATTTATTAATTTTATTTAAAATGAAATTATTTTTAATTACTATCTTGATTACTGAACATTTCCTTTTGTCCGCAATTTCACTTGCACAGTGTTTTTTTATTTAGCCCACCACTATTAAAAGTTATGATCATTGCATTCATTAATTTACATCGTAGATTTAGTTGATAGTTTAATTGAGCTTTTATAATAACTTCGGTAATCTAAATTTATTATTTTATTAAAATGTTTTGCAAAGATTTTAACTTACCAACTGATCTCATGTTCTGTCCTCACTAACATGTACTCCAGGATATAAATGTTTTAAAGCCAGGCAATTAGATAAATGTTATATAAACATATATTTATCGTAGTTATTATATTTAAATATTTAAGACGTGTAAATGATTTGTTTTGACTTTTTATTTATTTTTTAAACATATTTTTCCAATATATGGTTCTTTTAAAGCTTAACTTGATTGTTCTTTATGTACTTATTCTGATATGTCAATTACCGCATTTAACTAGCTTCATATCTTGTGTTTGTTCCACCTTCGAATTTTTGTATATTGATCACAAAAATGTTTTAAATTTTCCTATATAAATAAAATAAACAGTTTAAGTTAATAGTTAAAATAAAAAAATTTGTTTAATAGATCTCCTTTTTTAAATAATATACTTAGTTTTTTTGTCCAAATATAAATGGATATACATAATAATGATTTGTCTTTATAACGTTATTTGCCTTTTTTTTAATGTTGCTATTAGTAAATTGCTTTAGGATTATTTTTTTCCAATTTATAATTTGGTGAATGCTTCAGTATCATGTAATATCCTTGTTGCACTTTAATTGATAATAATATTTTATTTATTTTTGGGTTTCTAATGTTTCAGGTTTGTTTTAATATAATGTTTTGTCAAGAAAATCAGGCGGTTTGCGGGTAATTTTGGTGGCTAGCAATTTGTCACCTTTCGCGATCAAACGCCTCAAATCGCTTTAGCGGTTGCGGCGGTCTTCATTAAACTAAATAACCTTTGAAGCTGAACAAAGTTCTCGGCTTTTACAGCACCGTCCAACACTTATTACTGAGGGATTTTATTAAAATGGAGATATCATTGATTAAATGGTGTTCCTACAAAGGTTATGCTAGTAAATATTTTTACATATTTCATTGTTAAAATTTTGTTTAAATGGCCAACAATATTAATCATTTTTATATATAGAGTTTAATAAAATATTTTGTTATTTATAAGACGATAAACTTTTTTGCATCCAGATAAATTGTATTTTAGTTTTTTACATAAAATAAAAGGTAACGCATTCATTTCATAAATTGCTCAACACTTGGCAGTGAATGCGTTAATTTGATAATTATTTCAAGAATATCTTTTACAGACTGATCATCGCTTACCCTTATTTGTACAAAAGTTTTTATATTTTGAGTTGTATTTCTTGTTATTACGCAATTTATAGCTGTTTTAACAAAATTTATTGTGAAAATGTAAAACAGTTTAATCTTTTTATTATTTATTTTTTATTCACTCTACAAATTCACATATTATCAAATGCCTCAAATTTGCGATAAAATATTTAATTCTATATTCATGCAATGCCCCCGCTTACTTCGTAAAAGTTTGTCCGCTGGGCCTGCGCCCACGTTAAGTGACATTTTAAAATGTTGAATAAATAAAATAATTTTTTAATTTTCTGTAAAAGTATTTGTAAATAGACCAAAGCACTTAATTCATTTTTAATTATTTTTTTTGAAATTTTTCTAAATTATGTTAAACTTTTAATTTATTTATTAAGAATAAGTAAGTAGACTTTAAATCATCCTTATCTGTGTTTATCTTTTATTATTGGCTTTTATCATTTTCTTTTTCAGAATATTGCAATATTTAATTTTATTACATTTTACATTTCTTTTTATTTATTAATTGTTATCGTGATATAAGTTTGTTTTAAAATTCAATATTGTCAACTAATTTATTTGTTTACGTAGTACTCGGTGTTGGTGGTTATAATAACTGAAAATTTTAGTTGGGCGATTTAAAAATATAATCTCTGTGTTTGTTTTTAAAATCAAAATTGTAATTGATTTATATTTTTAATTAATTCGCAGAACGGGTTAACGGTGATATCTTTTAGTAGGAAGATTATGTTGAATTTCTTTTTATAAATTTATATTTAATCATTTGGTGTTTATTTATAGTAATGGAAATATTTGGAATCATACCTGGTTAAAATATATAGGTTGATTTATACATTATTCTTTTTTTATATTGTTATTTATTCGGTTTTTTTGATAAATTCAACACCGAAAAGGATATGGAAAAAAGTGCTCCTTCTGAAGGTAGATATTTGTATAAGTACAATAAAATGCAATTGCTTTATTACTATTTGGCAAAGTTAGATTTGTTTAATTTTTACAACAGTTTGTTAAAATTTATTAATTAGTCAATAATTTGCGGAGTTTACCCAAAATATGAGAATTAATTTGGCACTTTCCTATATTTCAAGGCTTATTGGCAAATTTTCATTCTTCCAAGTTCTTTTTTTTAAGTTTAGCTTTTATTTATTCACTAGGCTTTTTATATATTTAATATTTTAGTGATTAAACCAACACTTTACCTAAATACACCTGGATTACAAATTCTCTCATTTCATTAGCCAAAGAAATGCAGATTAGCTGTAAAAGCTAATATTTAGTATCGACATAATAGGTTCAGCTTTTACTTTTTTGTAATATTTTTGTGTCTTTGTGAAGATTAGAAAGTCTATCTTATGTTATAATTTAATTTAATTTTTATTTGTTTAAAGTTTTACATTACTAAAATTCTCTTTTCTATCACTCACACGAATTGCCAACGGGTGATTTCCATTGGCGTTTTTTGTCGACTAACAAATAATGCATAGATGGTCGTTTCCGACGGGTCGTCTAATGCCTTGTGCCGCCTCGTTCTCCTCGGTAAAATCTCTGTACATCTTGCAATTTTTTAATATTGAACTTTTATAACAATTATCATAAAAATTAATAATATCAACGGAATATTTATTGTCTCGTTGTAATATTGTTTACACTATTTTGTTTTTAGAATACGTATATAAAAACATTATGTTTCTATTAATAATTTTATTTATTTTTACGTTTGTTCATTAATAACATTCATTGTTAATTGTTAATGTTTTTTAAATAAATCTTCTGATGTATTTTATTTATTTTTTGTCTGAAACATTTGTTTGGATAAATTTAATAAACATTTGCGCCTTTTGATTTCATTATTATTTATTATAGTAAATATAAATTTGTGCACAAATTACTTTATTTCATACTTAAACTTTAGTCTCTCCGGCTAAAAGGAAAAGATTGACAAATTGTGCAAGCGTTTTTCCTAGGGGCTATATTATCTCAGCATACGCATTTTTGCAAGTACATAAATAGATAAATATATATTTGATTATTAAATGTGAATAGAACCGTTATTGAAAATTAAGTTAGAACAAAACTACAATTTTAAGTATTTGAAAATTTGTCTATAAAAAAATTTATAAGGAAAAAACTAACGTTATTAAAGATAAGTTTATAAAAATGCAATTCAATAAATTTTCAAAGAATAAAAAAAGGATTCATTCAATTTAATAAGAAATTTTAGCATAACCCTATTCTCGCTGATAATATTTAGAGTCCGGACCCAAAACCCAAAACCCAAAAATTTTTTGGGTTTTTTGTACAAAAAATTGGACCAAAAAATTTTTGGGTTTTGGGTTTTGGGTCCATGCCCTTTTTTGTACAAAAGTTTTGGGGGTTGCCCAGTTGAATTTACACTCCTAAAGATAGCATCAATAAGTGATTTTTCAATCTTTTTTACAAGAATCTTTATGAGTAATTGAAAAATATTCCTGATTTTTTTTCTAATTTTTTAGCCGATATTCCTGATTTTTGGGTTTAACAGATGGCTTGCCTGATATTAATATTATTCATGGATTTATGATGACTGGTCTGATTAAAAAATTTAAAAAAATCGAAAATTTGGGTATTTTAAAAATTTTGGGTTTTGTCAACCCAAAAAAAACCCAAAACCCAAAAAATGACCAAAAATTTTTTGGGTTTTGGGTCCAAGTTTCCGGTCTTTAATAATATTTTATTCAAAACAAATCTAAAAAATTTACAATTAAAAATATAAAACATGAAATTGTTCTTATTTTGAGAATCAAAATACATAAATACACATCCCTTTCTCGTAAGATGCAAAACAACTAATTTCATCTTTTTTATTGAAACCTTTTGTTATTATCTCACTTTTTGGAGCGGACACATGTGTGGACAAGCACAGGTTTTCATATTTTTATTTAGTTTACTCCGTACTTTTTAAAAAAAATGGTAAATGAAGAGGAAAAAAAGAAAGGCATAAAATGAAAAAAACAAACATTTTTTTTATTACAAAGATTCAGATAAAGTGCACAAGTTATAATTTTTAAAAATTAGAATTCTACTATGTATTAATTTTTTAATCCATAAAAATTAGGAAATTAGTAACATTACACGCGACAACGCGATTAATCAAGCCAAAAAAACATCAAAAGGTCTTTTAGTTAATAAATTAAATGGCAGATAAAATAATATTTAGAAAATTCTCACGAAAAATATAAGACGAAAAAGTTAACAACCCAAATAAACGTTAATATAAAAGAAATTTTTTATTGCAAATTAAAGTGTACAGAAATTGAGTTAACTTATTAAAAATACGTAATTTCAATTTGAATAACTTCACGTTAATAACTCACATAAACCCTACACGTATTGTTTTAACATTTTGTATATTATTCATGCGTCAAAATTAAATTATATTTTTAAATATGTTCCGATATTGTGACATATTGTGCGGAATTTACACGCGGGTCTCATTAATTAATCTACTAATTACTTTTAATATTGAAAAATTGCGTATATTTATTGATTTGTTACAAAATTTAAAATTTTGTTGGAGTTTTTTAGACAATTTTATAATGGAGAAAATTAGACTTTCGGTTTTGTCTTTTAAGCTGTTTAGGTACCGGGAAGGTATTTTTTATTTTATCAATGGATATTGGAATTTAAAAGATTTGCAATTTCTGTTTGTTCGTTGCAAATTGTATAGTTTTGCTTTGCCGACAGTAAGTGTTATCGAGCGTAAATATTTCATTTTAAGTGATTGTTTTTAATGGAACGGTGAGAGGAAGTCATATTTTTCACCGGTCTGTACTTTTGGCGAATGCTCGCAGAAAAAACATTTTAAGATAAAATGCCGATTAAATTAATTTTAAAAAAAGCTTTCTGTGTATTAATAAAGCTAATCATAAAAAATGCAGACAATTAACAATATTTTTTAACTGAACAAATAATTTTGTGTAATAAATTTAAATATTTAGAATAATGCTGGCTGAAATTTCACAGTTATTAATCATTTAAAGTAATCTGGTGGGCTCTCGTCTGTTCATCAACAAACTGAAAGAGCATGAAAAATAGTACGAAAAGAAATATCGATTTGATTAAAATATCAAAGTTTATTCAAAATATTATTGAAAATAATTTATAATTATTTCAACTTTTCAGAACAAACGGAATAAAAGCAGAGCACGCAAAATAATTAAAATTAAACCTAAAATAAAGGCAAAAAATAATAAAATACATATAAAAGAAATCAATTAGTTATTTTAAAATAAACAAAGAACTGATAAGCAGTTTGAGAATAAATTATAAAAGCAGCTAACAAAAGTATGTAGACAATCAATAAAACAATAATATTTTTTATAAACTTAAATATTATCAAAGGATAACAATACTAACTTAATTATTTTGACCAAATATGAAAACGATTGTAGTCTAGATTGCAATAAAATATTAAAACCTATCTTAATAAACGATCATAAACTTTATTATAATCATCAAAACTCTCAATAACGATGTTAAATAATGTTGAGTTTGTATACTAAAAATTAAAATCAAAGGCAAAACAGAGTTTAGCTGAATAAATGAAAACAGCTAAAAAAACGAATAAATAAAAATTTAACAATTTTTTCCTCATCTCTTCTGGCGTATTTTATTAAGACTGAGTTGTGTAGCTTTATAGATAAGCAATTACTTAATATTTATTTAGGGTATTATGTAAGACAAACTATGGGTCGCAATTTTAACAGCATATAGTATGTGAATTGCAAAAATGGTAATATTGTTTTTTTTATTTTGAAATTTTGGTTAGAAACTCTTGACGAGTAAGTTCTTTAGTTTCCGCTTCGTAGTATTGTCGCTATTGTTACTTGCACCCTTTATTTTTGTTAATATTCTTTTATTAAATTTAATAGTTTTGCGCAAGTTAAACCATTTATAAATAGCCGAAATAGGAAAATTATTTAAAATTAAAACTTGCAAGAAATGAAGATTGTAAATAACTAATGAATGAAAATATTGAAATTTATTACTGATCAATTAATTATCATGTCAAGTTCGCCCAATGCCGTCGTATGATTTCATCGTAAAATGAATAGCCAGCCGCTCGGCATAAATATTTGTACAAGGGTGAACAATGAAATTAATTATGGAAAATTATAAAGTAAAATTTAACTTACGTGCATGAAGAATTGATTGTTTTATATTCAAATCAGAAAAATACCCAATGAATTTAATTTAAAATCTATTTATTATAAATTAATATTTGCATAGCCTATGAAAGAAAAACTAAAACAATTAAAAATCGACGACATTGTGCATAAATGTCAAAATAAATGATAATGCTCTGAGAGTTGTTTAAAAAGGAGTTATGCAAATTAAAAAATGCTAAATATTATAAAAAAAGAAAAGAGTGCAAGTGAAGTGATTGCAAAAAGCTTTTTAAAAGTAATAACATTTGTAAAAAAAATTTAGTGTTACTTACTAAATAAACAATTTTTGCGCCAACTGCAAAACTATTCTGAAGCACAGCGCAGAGAGCAAAAGCCCATTTTATCTTTATACGCTAAAAAATATATCACACAAAGCCGGCGAGCAGCGGAGGCAGAACGAATTTAAGCACACTGAATGTAAATTTTGTTAATATTATTCAACATCATTCCAATCCTACTACAGTTTATTGTAAAAAGTATCATTTTAAAAGAAATTATTTTATAAATATTTAAATTAATGCTAGTAATCTTCTTGCTATATATTTTAAGTTGAAAATTTGCTTCGCCCAAGTTATTTATTAAAGCAATCGGTTTTTCAAATAAATTGTATGATATGCAACCAGTTTTTGTGAGTTTGAGAAGAATCAAATCTTTAATTGTATATGAATTAAACAATCTTGAACGCTAAAATATAATAAAAACACGTTTAAACTAATCATAAATTATTTGATTATTAAACCACCGGGAACAGAATGACTGCTTGAAATTGCATTTTCTGAAGTAAAACGAACACGCAGAGCTTGAAATAAGCTCTATTACAAATTTATGCCAAATATCATGAAAAATAAAGTATTAATAAAATTTGAAGCAACGAGAGGGCATATCTGTGAAGAGCTTTGATTCGGTCGCTCTGGTGGTCTTTGGAGATGTAATTGAGCGTGTGGAGTCAAAAAACCAACAAAATTTTGTTATTTGATTTTAAAATGTCAATTTTTGCAAAAATCATATGCTACTGAAATAAAGGCTTAAACATATTTAGAATTTGTTTTATATGAACATAATAATCTATTAAACATCAAAATAACAATTTAATGAATAAAGAAACAAATACATACTCAAATACAATAAAAAAAAGAATATTACATCGCAAAATCCCACATATTCTTCACAAATACGGTTTACAAAACTTGTATACTAAGCAATAATACTAAACCAACTGAAACTTCAAACGCAGAGGAAAAAAGACAAAACTTTACGTTTTTTTTAATGCGAGTTAAATTATATATGGTTTTACATTTTTTTTATTACAACTTTTCCTGCATCGCGTAATATTTTGCATGCTTACACTGGGCACATCCTTATCAATTTATAGGTCAAACGGAAAAAATTTTTAATGAACGCAACTAATTATAACTAGATTGATCATTTCGTTAGCATTGCATTGCAATAAAATTTCGGTAATTTTCTATTTATTATGATGCGGTCTTATTTAATTTTTAATAAGATTGTTCCAATAAAATTTTTTATGATTGTTGATTTTATTAAATTACTAAAATAACTTTATGATTAGTGGTTTCAACTTAGTTTGTTTATTTATTTTAATATTAGTTCTTTATTCAAAGCAAATAATGAAATAAGTTCTTTTTTTGTCACGGTGGCTTCATTTTTTAGGATTATATCTTTTTTTTCTTGATTAATTGGCACAGAAATTTTTAACTATATTTTGCAAATACCAAAAATAAAAATAGTTAGATATTGTTGAATAATTTTAATTTAGGATTATCAAATTAATATATAATTTTTTAAGTTTTTCCGGTTATTTAATAATTCAACAACAACATAAAACATTAAACTTGACTTTAGCTGCAAATTTACTTCAATAAGTATTTAATTTGTTGTAATTTTGTAAATTTTTTACTTTTGATTAACTGCTTTTATTTTTATTATATTTAAAAATAATGTTTTTAAAACGTATTATAAATATTTTATGAATATTTTAACTTTAATATGTTTGGATTTCATTTATAATGCTCATTCCGAATTGTTATTATTATAAAAAATTGACCAAATAAGAGAATATTTTTCGTTTAATAGTTTCTCTTTAAATCAATTTTGCAAACGATATGGTATCATAAAAATAATTGTCGTGATAGCGGCTTACAAATTTTCAAAGTAGAAATATTTATAAACGTTTATTAATTTTATTTAAAAATATATGTTTTATACTATGAAAATTTTTTAACAACAAATAAAATTTTCAGAACAAAAACTACTTTATTTACTAATAAAGACGCATTAAATTAATGAATATTTATATCAATATTATTTTCGAATAGCTTTGTTGATTTTATTTTAATGGCTCGCTTTTAGAATAGGTAATTCTAACTGTACTTTATTATAATTATGTGCATACTTTATAAAATTCTTATAAAACTAATTCTTTAAAATAATGTAATCTGTGTTTTATATCAAATTTGGTTTGAATTTATCTATAATTTTTTCAATTAGTATTAGTTATTTTTTAAATTTTAAGTCAAAACGGCTTTATATTAGAGACGAACAATTTTATTGAATTGATTATTTCCTAATTATCGGTTATATTTTTAAGTTCGATATGACAACTTGAGTTTTAAACTATAGATTAAAGGTTAAGAATTCATTGTATTTCATTTTAAATAATATTGCGTGGTCGTCGACAAAGCCACGGCGTCATCGTAGATAGATGAGTATTGTCGCACTCTTTTGAAGTAACACTAAATTATGCTTAAGTTGATTTATTGGTTTAAAAATATAGGTAATAAATTTAGTAATGCTATATTGTAACGTATAAATAATTTATATTTTTTTTACTCACTAAGTTACAATTTAATTGAAATTATCATAAACTTATTTAATGCTTTATTTTTTACAAGATTAGTTTTTGGTTTTGCAGCTTATGGGTGTATCATCTCTCCAATAAAATCATCTTCCAAATCAGCAGTTAAAAAATTTAAACAAAAATTTTGACTTTTTAAAATTTTACACAACAAGTATTATTAATCAAAAAATTAAGGAAAAAATTTATTATGATGTTGCTATCTATGACCTTTTATCTCATAATATTAAAATATTTAATTATAATTCGAATTACTTATTAATATTGTTTTTATTTAACAACAGCTCAAATGTGGCAATTCAATCGCTTTCACACATTCTTTAGATTTATAGAGTTTTGAATTAATTTATAAATTAGAAAATCTTTAAATTTAAGTAAATGATGATGCGCCGCAGTTTATCTTGAAGAGGGTAAAAAATTTTAAAATATTAATATTTTTATGAATGTTCATAAAACAAAATGTATTTCCACTGAAAACCTTTAAGATGCGTTCCGGTCTTATTTATTTTTAGCAAGAGTTAAATTTAGAATTTGTTTTGTTTTTAATATATTTTTTGTTCTTTTTATACAATCATTAGCAATAAAGCTAAAATCTTTGCTTCTCGCAAATCGGCTGCGCAACAAATTGTATGTTCTTTATTTGATACAAAAACTTTATATTTATTGTTGATACAATTATTTAGTTAGCATCATTTCAAATCACTTAAGAGTTTCTGCATTATGATGTTTAAATAGCTAAACTTTTGTTTTTATTCCCTTATTTTACTTTTGAAAAGATATAGAGCAAATCTTTTAAACGCAACAATTTATTGTAATAAAAAGTTGAAAATAATAGTTGCTGTTTATTTATTTGTCTATAAATAACTAAGCCATTTAAGATGAGGGTTAGCGTCGCGCAAATAATTCAGTGGCAAGAGGCTCTTTGACGTTTTTTAAACTTTTATAAATCCTTTGGGCTCTTTAATTTTTTTAAAAAGTTGTGATATAAATTTTCAGAAAAATTTTCAACAATTTCATATAAATAGTATCTTGTCCTTTTTCATTTTTGCGAAGCATTTTCATTAAATTTAGGTGAATTAAAGTTTTTCGATTTGTATATAACAGTTTTGATTTTTTGAATGGAGCAATGCCATGGTGGCCGATGACACTTGTTTTCTTTATGCCCTTCGGATACACAGTTCCAGCATGCCTTTTAAACTTTGTAAATAGTAAAATTTAATATTATTTTAAATATATTTTAATGTATTGATAATAAATAAAGTACATATAGACAAAATGTCCATATTTCTTTGAAAATCTAAATCAAAAATATCTTTGTCACGACTCTATTTGTCAAAACTATGGCCTCATTCAGCTTTTAAATAAGTTCTTCGTTGAATCAATTATTAGCAAAATTTTTATAATGTGAACATTTATTCAATTAATTATCGTTACTTTTGTATTTTAAAATAAAATTAGATTGAATGATTAAAAATATTTAATTATATTAAACTATTTTTATATTTGCTGTGAAGCGTCACATTCCATAAAATTTGAAAGTTAAGCGAAGATTTCGAACATGTCAGCAAGGAGACAAAATTGAACTACAGCGCAACTTTGACATTACATATAGATAATTCACATAAAATAACAATACAAACTCAAAAAATATCCTTCAGATAATATATGAATCTCTGCCGTGAAACCTTTTAAAAATAATAAAATGCATAACAAAATTAAGATTACAATTATTTAAATCCTTTTAATATTTGAAAATATTAAATAATTGTGACGTTTTTTTGCTTAAAAAATTAAAAAAATAGCAATAAAATAACACAAATGTACCTTCATTGCGTTTGCCAAAGATAAAAAAATTTAATAACTAAATAAAACTATTCAAAAATCAAATCACTAATTAATTACGAATGATATTTAAAAATTTATCGAATATCTCACAAAATAATATAACCAATCAACTTTTTATTTTTAAATGGTTTAAAATATACAAAAAATTATTAAAATGCAATGCTATAACAGCCAAAATAAAACCGCAGAAACCAAAAGATAAAATTAAAGATCTTAATAAAAATAAATATCAAATTTATATTATTTTAGTAAAAAATTATTAATTACGAATCATGTTTTGTTTTTTAACATAAATTGTTTTTAGCTCAGTTGTACGTATTTTGTTTGCTTTAAAGCAACAAAAAATAAAAGATAAATAGTTCAGCGCATATAAAATTATGAATGCATCGAATCATCTTAAACTAACACTATGATTTGCTAAAAGAATATTCTCAACACTGGACCTGAGATCGCTTAATATTTGTATTTACATGAAAAATAAATTTTGCCGAAATGTTTACTTTTCAATGTTGTCTTTTTTAGTTCATTTATATAATTTAAATAAATTATTGATGACACTTTTAATAGTTTGACCTTTTTTATAATACAGAAGAATTTTTGCAAGAAAATAAAATATTGTTGACCGAGTTGTTTTAAAAAGCCTTCGCCAACTTAACTTTTCTTTTAATAAAAATTGTATTAATCTAGATTGCAGTAAATATTAATTTTTGGAAACGCTATATTTTATTTAAAACAATGAGCCAAAACCGATGGACTAACTCTAGTTATTAACAATACTGTAAAGAAACAAAAAACATACAAGCTGTATTTTAAATTAATTCTTTGAAAAAATGCATGAGTTTTCCATTTAGGTTGCGTATATATAAAATAGAATTCTACTGAAACATATTCTTTAGAAACTTTAAGCTACTAAAGTATGCGTCTAAACTTTACAAATAATGGAAATGATATTAAAACTTGGTAATAATCAGAAACTAAAAGGAATAATTTAAAAGTTTAACTAATACCTATAGTAAAATCACAAATCATTTTTAGAAACCAGCGTAATTCGAAGTGCCGTACACTCAAAATATATTACCTTTGATAATGCAATTAATATACCTATTAAGCTCATTATTGAAATACAAATCACATTTAATGCTAAAATCTATATATTTTTAACGAGATGAGTACGGGGGCGGATATTTCAATTATTTTATTATTTCGATATGTGCGGCAGTGGATATTATCTACCAAAGAAAATTTATAAATATTACTGGATTATAACAAGATGAGTAGGGGGTGGATATTTTCAAAAAATTGAAAAATTAAATATGACAAATAAATGCAATTATATAACTCTTGTTTTATTAAAAAATATGACAAAGAAAGAAAAAAAGTTTTAAATATCATAGTCATTAAGAAAAATAAATAAACCCAAACAATTAATGTGTGTTTCATTATAAATATTTAATTCATGATAATTTGTAGATCTTAAGAAACAAAACAAAAAATATAATATTAAATTAAACCATTTATCATAACCGAAACAAGTTAAACCTTTTATAAGGATTTATAACAAAAGATTACCATGATAGATATTGTTTTCAACTTTTAGCAGATGGACTGGATTATTTTGAAATAATATGTTTTTATCCTTATAAATAATTGGATTATACCAGGTCAGATCAGCTTTGTCTTTGCGGTAGTCTTCATCTTGATCTTGTATTATAGATTAATGGAAGCTTAAAGCTTATGGAAATTATTGGTTTTGGATTTTATTAATTATTTTCTGCTATAATAAATTCAGAAGGAATTTTGCGTCATTACTTAAAATTATATCAAATAATTTTTAAAAGCCATTTCTGTTTAATATAATTAATATATAAAAGCTATCTATGTTATAAACAAGATATTTATTATAGAAAACAGCCAAAAATTTGGATAAAAAAGATTGTTTATAAAATATATTATATAATTTAAATCAAAGCAGGGTGCCTAAATAAAGTAAAAAAATGAAACTAAATAATGTTTACTAAGAATTAAAAAATGTGCAACCGAACTATTTGCTGGCAACACTAACGCCGTTATGAATACATAAAAAAATATATATATAAGACGTATTTTGTAAAAATTAAATAAATAAAGAATGAACTAATAAAAAATTAATGTATTCTAAATGTCGAAAGGATCTAAATAAACTATTATAATGTCTTTATACGCATATTGATCATAGAGAAAGTGGTATACTCTCCTTTAAAGGGCACAATTGGAGAGACAAAAATGCCAAAAACAATTATAAAAGAATTCAACTGCTATATATTATATTTTTAAATTTGATAGCTAAAGTGTAAGAGAAACAATAATAACCAAGCCAAGGTGAATCTCTCGTACTAATTTTATTTATTTTGTAATAATTACAATTTATTTATAAAAAGGGATTTAATTATTTATGTTAATTTTAAATATTATGTTTCCGTTAAACACATATTTCAATCGCTTAATTTGTTTGTTAAAATTGTGCACAACTCCTATATAGAATTATGTTTTAAATTTTTCTAACTCTAAAATTGAAAAATTACAAATCCCTGCTCTGATAACATATTCATTCAAAAACACCAAAAATTTCTTTTAAATTAAAAATGGGTCCAAAATTCAATAAATCGCTCAGCGAGCTAAAACGGTGGATATTGCCTACTATATGCTACAATACAAGAATGAATGGGGTTGGTTAATATTTATTAATACGATAACAAATCTCCTCCACTACAACACCAATAAAAAAAAACATTCATTGCAACAACGCTGAAGGCAAGAATTTTCATAGATAGACGGTTCTCCGTGCATATGCCGATTGGCCATGGATTGCATTTGGGAAAAAAAAAATCTGGCACGTGGGGGTGACTTAAATCCTCGGCAGAGTATGTTTGAATATAAACGTCAACAATTGATAAATACAAAATTATTATTCTGGCAGGCACGATAGTAAATATTAAATAGCTAATGTATGCAAAAAATGACGCCCGAAGGTTTCTTGAAGGCAAACCCCACAAAAATAAATTAATATATCAAAGAAAACAATTTACTAAAAATTAAGTAGAGTCATCAAAAAAACTTATATAACTTTGATAAACTATGAGGACGTTGGTCTCTTACAATTTTCGGCCTTTTTGCTAATAACTATTTTTAAAAATATTTCAAAATAATGAATGTTTATTTATTTAAACACAATAAAGTTAACTAACTTCATTGATTTATCTACAATTGGATTGCCAAGAAAGTCAATAATTAAATTTTAAACCAAAAATAGTTTTAATGATTAATTATATAAATATTTACCATAACAAAACGTTTGATAGTTTCATTTATTTTATTAAATTTAACTAACAACAACAAAAAATAAGTTGAATATTAACTGTAAGATTATCTTATAAATAAAATTATACTTATATTTATAACAAAGGACCTAAGAAATTTTTTGAACTTAGCTTAAAAAAAAGAAGTTAAAAAAGTTAATAAAAATAATACCCGATAATTCTGAACTGTTAAAATGTGCCCCATAAGAAATCGGCACTCCTCTACAACTCGCTTCGAATCAAAGTATTCTCAAAAAAGCGATACCACACTCCACAGGGGGGTGACTCTACAATGTAAAATGGACAACCAAAGACTATTCAACAAAAACAAAATAAATAACACCTTTACATTGTCATTTGGATAAATCTGCGCGGAATTAAAATAATAAAGCATTCTAAACCAAACTCTATATTTTTTTTTAATTATAAGTTAATACAGTACATTTGCTCGTAAAATAAATATATTTTTATAATGTAAAATAAATAAAGGTTGAAATTATTTAAAAAATAAGAAATAAGAACAAATTATATTTGATTCGGCATTTAAAACGAAAAAATTGATTTAAAGGCTGTGCTAAGAAAGCGGACCATTAAACAAATAGAAGCGGAATTCGGCATTCCGCAAATCAAAAAATTCTGCAAATTTGCCAAATTGTACGACAGTGACCAAATTTGCTGTCCCATTTTCCGACCAAAATTTCATCCCATCAGTAGCCAAAATTTTACGTACGGTAATAAACGCATATTAATTGTGCTATAAAATACGATAATTGTAAATTACGAATAATTAATTTATGGCGCATTATCTACCTTGATAATTAAATATAGTTTGAAAAAAAAATTACAATTTAAATACTAATACAATTACAAAAGCAATTACTTTAATTAAAAAGAGTTAAAACAGATTTCTTTCGCACTTTGATCAATGTTTGATCATTTAATTTTGGAAATATTTAAAAAGCTAAAGAAAAAGCAAATTTAACGACACCTACCCGAGACTGTGAAACAGGATAATCCCGACAAGAAGGGAATAGAATATGGAAAAAATGTTCAGACTTAAATGTGAAAATAATGATTGCTAATATAAACTGTGTGATCTCAATAATTCCGACTATGTCTGTTATGATTGATAATTTAGCAAACGTTGTATACTATTAATTATCGAAATAACATAACAATTTAATATAGGCACCTAAAAAATTTAACAGCTTTTAAATACTAAAACAATGTTTTGCAGCAAATGAACAGCGTGAAATTATAAAGATCGAGTTAATAAGTTTCGTTAAAAGCAATAACAATTAAAAGAGTTTAGTTTGCAACTGAAAAAGCAAATATTAAAAACAAATAATTTAACAACTACAAAAAATAGTATTATACTGATTTTATAGATTTAAAATGTTTTTATAGCCGTCGGCAGGAACAAATATGGTTTATAGTATAATGGATTTGATCATTTTAAACCGCGTTTTGGTAAACAATTGTTTTTCTTAAAGTTTTAAATTTGCTTTTATAGAGCTATGAAACTAATCCAGTTGCTGAATGTGCTGATGTCGCAAAGAACACTTCTCCAATACCGCCAAAGCAAATATTGTCAAAAGCACAAAAAAGACGTTTACGAAAAATTAGAAAAGCTTAATCAACAAAATTTTAGGTCAACTGTTTCAACTATTTACTTCATTTATTTAACAAGGTGTATGCTGCGCAATAAAATGATAACAAAAATATAAGCATTAAAATTGCTCTTGCGAAAAATACCAATATAATAAATGGTCCATTTTCTCCGACTTCTATTAGTATTTATTTATGATTTTATTCTACAAACCAACAAAAATTATTATCAAATCAATCGAATTTTTTGGAAATATTTAATTCTATTTATGCATTCATTTTGTCTTTAAGGTTTGCATAAAATTTACTATATAATTGAAAATCAATGAAGGGTGACGATAGCGATAATTCCTTTCTAATAAAATCTTAATTATTTTATAATTTTTTTAAAGGCAGTTGAATTTAGTTTACTTTTGCTAAAAGCTAAGGTTGCTTTTTATAAAATTTGTCGACTTTTAGACATGATATAGAATTAAATCCATCTTTTATAAAAAGATCGCAATATGTGAAAATTAATTAAAATTTAAATCAAATTAATTAAATATATTAACTTCACCCATAAACATTGTCATAAAATGTGTGCGATTTTGTTTTAAATTCAATCGTATGTATTACTTAAAATATAAAGTGATAAATTACATTTTTTAAAAATAAACCCCGTGGCTAAATCTTCTTTTTCTTTGCGACACGAATGGGGCCAAATCGAAAGACTGCTAAAGTGTGTCATATGTATAAACAAAAATTGTGTTAAAATATAAAGGCAAAATCTATAACACACAACATAAGTCAAATTTACAACCCATAATTGACAATATAGGAATTATGAATGAAATACAGTTTTAATCTATTTAAAAATTTTGGTCAAGCGGTTCGTAATTTATTTCTATAAATTATAAATCAATAAAAATTAACAAAAATGATAAAACAAACTTTTGCTGCGAATGGATCCAAGGTTCATAGATTGACTTAAATATAAATTTAAATAAATATATTTTACATATAACTGTTTTACTGTCTGCAAAGATTTATTTATATTTATTACCCGCCGAACAGTTTAGCCATTTCGACCATTTTTACTCTTATTATCCAAAACCAAATATCTATGTTTAATATCGGTGCAAGCAAAAAACCGTGCTGGGTCGTTTCCTAAATTCCGCCATCTCGCTGGAAGAAAAAAGCGGGCGTTTCGCAAAATCCGCCATTTAGATTTCTTCAAAATTAATATATCGTTTACGTTTAACTGATAATTTGAGAATATTTTTAGGATGAATTGTTATTTTTTAATCTGATAACTCATTATAACAAATAGCATAATGTTCATAAACGGCTAATTACCTATTTGTGATTTATTGTGACATAGATTAATACATTTGTTTTTTTGAACATAGTTGGTTGGCATAATCAACGAAATGTAAGTTTAAAATCAAATTATAAAAACCGACTTGAAAGCGTTAAATACAACCGGCAATATCCTTTTTAAATTTACCTTTTTATTTTTCTGTTTATATATATTCTAACTGTTATATTTTTAATTTGATATTTTATTTTTACTTATGCTTGTTTCTAATTTTAAATATATAATTTGCAGTGCTATCGCTATTGGTTGTTCACTTCAAATTATATTTGCAAATTAAATAATTATAATTATATGTTTATTTTAAGCAATTTGAAATTTTTTTAAATTGTATGCTTTATGTCCCTTGGTGCCGACCAATGCAACCAGGTGTAATTTGTAGTCGCAAATTTTTTGTTTAGAATTTCTTACTTTATTGCATTTAAAGCATTGTTTCTTTTCTCGTGCTGCGAGCGCGTTAAAATTTATGATTCCAAGATTTTGGAATTTTATCGTTTAGGTAATCTCTGCGTTAAAACTATATTTTTAAACGGATATTTGAAGATATTTATCAATTATCATTTTTTTAATTTGAGAAAAAATAAATATTTATGATTTCATACGTGCCGGAACACATCGACGTTGTGGCGATGACGCCACAAAAGAATTGATTGTGCGGTCTCATGCACGGCGACACACGCAGAATAGAATGGGGAAGGCGTTTTTTTTGATTAAGAATATTAATTTTTACGATCTATTTTCATAATAAGTCTTAGACCTTTTATTCTTAGAAATAAATGTCGATATTTATTTTATTGCATTTTTTCAAAGTATCAAGTTATTTAATTTGGGTTTTAATTTTAAATAGAAATGGGCAATTGAATATAGATATTATTTTGCTGCTTTTTGATTTGCTTAATTTAATTTAACCATTTTTTGATCACAGATCATATAACAATTTTTTTTAATTTAACTAAATTTATTAAGTAAAAATTGTTTTTTTAGTTGGTAAATAATTTATTACCACAAAAAAATGAAAAATGTTATAAACAATTATTTAAATAGTAAAACCCAGTCAAATTATTTCAATTTGAATTTTATGATGCTATAATTTAAGTAAATATGAAATAAAAGTTTAATAAGTATATTTGCATTTAAGTGCAGGTTTACATTAATATAATATATTTGTTAATAGATTAGTTTTTTTATAATTATCTGAGAATTTTTAGCAATGACTATTTTTTATTCCAATTTTTAAATAAATCAAAATAACAAAATGAGTTTCAATTTTTGAGGCAAACAAAATTAATTAAATCAAAAGGATAATGAAACCTTTATAATTTATTTGGCAAAAAAAATAGGGTTTAAAAAAGTTAAATCAAGATTTAAAAACAAAGAAAATAAAAATAATTAAATTATTGGAATATTGTTAATGCTACCCTTAACTTAAAACAATATTGATGTAGGAAAAAGAAATTCTTCGATAATCGCAAAAGCGAGATCAGGACCGCTGATAACTATATAAATACCAAAAAAATACTATGAAAATATTTCAATAAATAAATAAAATTCGCAAATAAATTTAATTTATCATATATTTCTACATTCTAACAAATTTGTATTGTAAATTTTGATTGAAAATCTACAAAATCAAAGACAATTAGATCTAAATCTACTTGCTTTTTGGGCTTAATTAATAAAATTATTTAATGCATTATACAAACTTTTTTTTGCGACTGTTAATTATCCATTTTTTACAAAATCGATTTTTTTAGATTTGTGAGCGAAATAATTTCGGAAATTTTTGTTATATAACTTTAGTTTTGCGCGTATTTGAAGTTGAGTCATTTGCGTGGGCTCCCAATACTGGGTTATGCCGACGTACTCATCCGGGGCGGGGACGATGGTGGTATGAACCATTAAATCTGTATTCTTTTGTTTTGATTAAGTCCTTACTTAACTTTGTGTCATAGCTTAACACGTGTAGCAGGGATGTGTATCGTATCGTAATCGTAAATATGTTAATTTAGAAATATATCGTAAGATATCGTGTGTTGTAAACAAAAAATCATATCGTATTTTGGTTTATCGTAAATATCGTAGTGTATTATTTGAGGAGACAATAACGACAATTATAATAAGCTTATAAATAATTTAATGCATTAAAGGAATAGTTTATTTTCCTATAAATAAAAATTTTAATAGACAAGAATTAAAAAAAATGCTAAACTCAGCTTTAAAGTTTGATTAAATAAAATAAAGTTTAAATTATGCAGAAAGTTAGGACATTTTTTACTTCTTGTGATGCTTTCTCTTAAAAAATTTATTTTTATCTTACAGGTTTTTGTGCCAGCATAGGAGAACGGACAGAATCAGCACTATGCAAACATCGATAAAACGATATTCGATCTTGAAGTCGTGAGAATAGCATGATAAATAATTAAACAAATTAAAATCCAAATATATACAAATTAATAATAAATAAGTTTATAGAAAAAAACTAAAAAGCCGGGGAATGCCATTTGACATCGGATTATTTGATGATCTATTAAAAGCCAAAATTTTTAAAACCATTCTATTTTTAAGTCTTAAAAGAATCAACGTAAATAATTAAAAATTACCAATTAATTTAATAAAATACTTTATTGATCACGGTGTTAATAAAAAACATTTTAATTTTATAATTTTTGATTAAGCCGTTGCCTATGAACGCAAAACCATTTTATAGTTAACAATAAATCAGCCAACAATTTGGCAAATTATAATAACATTATTGTATTTGTATAACTGCAACTCCATTAGACGACCTCAAACACATAATCTTTTTATATGTGTTAATACAAATTTATAAAGCGAAATTGGCAGATAAAGAATAAAAATTAATTAAACACGGAGGCTTAAAAAATATGCTTTATACACAAAATTGATCTAAAAAATATGCTATTACGACAAAAACACTAGTCGAAACGGCCACAAATAAATCAAATTTTGCTTTTGTTTCGAGTTAATCTCGGCGGTCAAAATATCTAAAAACAATTTATTTTTAAGTAAGTTTTTTAATTGAACGATCTGAGAGACCGATGTTTCTATTTATTGTGATAAAAAATGATTAATGTATATAGATATGTATTCACTGCTTACATGTAGTGTTTGAAGTAATCAGTTGATAAAATTTTATTTATGTATTTAAATTTTTTTATTGGAATTGCAATTAATGATTATTTTATAACATTGATTTTTTTATTGCTCTGTTTTAATACATTCTATCTAAGCCTTTATATTGTTCTTAAATTGCTTTAAAACTTATACTTTTGCAATTTATTTTTTAAATTCATTTAATTCGACGAACATATTCGTTTAGATCACTTTTTTATTGTATGAAGATGTTTTGTTTATATTTAATCTTTAAAAAACTTTCTTTGAAGAATAAATGTGCTGAATTAAAGTTGAACAGTTTCCCTCTATTTTTCAAATTTCATATTTTTTTACCAATTTTTATTTGTAACCTCCTTTGTTCCATATTATTTATACAATTGATGAAAGTTCTGCTCAATTGTAAATGAACAGTTCAAGTAACAAAAATAAAGATGCTGCCATAAAAAACTAAAAGTGCAGACAGAAAACATTTATATTAATATTTATTTAAATTTATATTTAAGTCATTCCACATTATGTAAAAAGCAAAAAGCTTACGGTGTAGTATTTGTAAAGATAAAGAAAGACAAAAAATTTTTATCAACTATTAATAAATTCGAACAAATATTAAAAACACATTCATTTTAATTACCAAATAATTAGGTATAAAATATATTTAATACTATATGCTTCAAATTTTAACCCTTCTTTGTTATTCGAGAAAATAAAACTAATTTTTATGCAATAAATATATTGTAATAGATTAACGGATAAAAGATAAACATTTAAATATTTATAATAATAATAAAATTAACATTTAATAAAGTTGTTCTAAACCTAAACGGCGATGGCCAATGATTTTAATGGGCCAGCCCAAGCCAGTTACTGAACGTGCCGCAATATTATTATTACTATACTTATTTGAACCTAAATTATAAATATAAAATTGATTTAGTTGGTTAATAAAAATACAATAACAAGTGCAGACCAAGCAGGCAACGAACTTCCACTTGGCAAAATGTTTTGGCTCAACTCCATTGTTAGCTTGTGTCACGTGCACACACTCCTCGGGCTTAGAATAGAGACTGGGACGCATACAGACTGCCCTTCCTGAGCACAGGGGCAGCCTGGCACCTCCATCCACTCAAATTTTTTGAGGGTCAGAGCGACAGAATCATACGAATAAATATATTTTTTAAAATATTATAAAATCTTCTTATAAATCGAGTTCTTAAATATTAATAAATTCTTTAAAGCAAAATTCAAAATTTACATTAATTTTTTTTTCAAGTTTTCAATAAAATGGTGTAAAAATTATAAAATAAATAACATTTTATGAATGTTGAAATAAGGTAAATAATTAATTAATATACAACAACAAAACACAAGTAATTTGTCAGTCAACACAACATTGACCTACTCGGACAAAAGATGATTAAACTTCAAGCATGAAACCTATTGTGTTACAATTAACCCATTTCTTACTCAACGTTATGCTAAACATTCTTTAAAATAAAAATAAATAATGGATAGCACTAATAAAACATTATTTTTAATGATAAGCATTACTCACTTCAAAAACAATGAAGGCATCGTCAAATTCATAAAGAAGTTATTTTGCATTTATTAAGCATTTTTAATAGTTATCAATTACTGTTTGTAAATAGAAAAATAAAATTCAAAATTGCACGAAGTATTAAAAGTGGTTTATTTAACAACGGAATTGATCATGTTGTAAAAGATTATAAAATTACTAAAATAAACTAAATTAATAGCACAAATACAGGTACTCGATGACAAGACTTCGTACTTCGATTTCCTGAATCACTCTACAAGATTGGAGACGACAACCCTTCATAAAATAAATTGATAGAAGCATTAAACCAATCATTATGTAAATTAATATTGCAAACCCCCAATATGATAATATTTATAATAATTGTTTATTTCAATAAAGCATCTAAAATTGATTTTTTTATAAAATAATCTAGTCTACACAAATCTACTCAATCACGACCGCCCGGTCTAAGGATAAATAAATAAAAACATTTGAATACAACATGATAAGTCCTGATAATAAATAATATAGTCAAAAAGAAGAGTAAAAACAAATTTATTTTATAAAAATGTAATGGAAACCCAAAATTTCAGACAGCTAATTCGAAAATGCATGATGTAATAAAAAGAAGAATAAGTTAACTGAAACGCAGCAACACAGCAACAAATTATCCCCTCATTGATTACTTGTTGATTTATTCTTAATTAAATACTAAATTTAATTGCATTTAACAATGACCTTATAATTTATTATTTGATTTAAAATATTGTTGATCATTAAAATTATATTTTGAAAATATAATTTTAATCAATCAAATATCAACCGGGGCTTGTCTGAAAGGTTAAACACAACTCTACGCATGCAATGAGTGCCTTAAAAAGTTAAAATTATTTCAAGTAATCAACAATCCGTTCTAAGAAGTATGTTATGAGTATAGAAATTCTTTAAAGTAATGAATCATCGAACAGGCAATGAAATCATCATTGGCGTAAGCTGTATTAAAATGTTTAATTCTAAAAAGAAAAATAAACCCGTGAATAATTAAGCTCATAAATACGATTAAATAAAATTTTTACGAATAAAAAAAATAATTCGTGCAAAGATTAAAAGAAAATAAAAAAAAGATTATTAAAAATGCTTTAAAAATCATTAATTGTTTTTTAAAACAAAAACATGCTTTCAAAGCATAAACAATTTTATAATTAAAAATAATTGATTTCGAATTACTTAAAGGTAACAAAATGTTTTTATAAATGATATTTTTGTTCCACTTTCGAAAGTCTTTGATAACAAATTCTTTTCCCATACGTAGGTAGGTCGAAATCTTTCGGGTTTCTTTTGGTTTTATTTCGAAAATCGAAAGAAGTTTATTATATACCAAATAACCCAGGATTGAATTATCATTTTCTCAACTTCAACATTTTTGGGCTAGTTTCTATAATTCTAACTCTTCCCGTTCGTGTTGGATTTTTTTATAATATGCTATTTTAGCGTTTTGTGTTAGCTTGACTTTGTTTATTTTAATAACCGCATTTTATTTCTATTCGTAAAATTTCTTTATAATAAAGCAAATTTTTTAATGAAGTATCATTAGTTTGAATTTTATACGTTTTAAAAAATATTACTTTTCATTAAATTTCTTTTTATTATATTTTAAGTATAAGTTTCATTAATTATCAAAGATCATGTTAGTCTAATATATGATCATTTATTCTGAATAAATTTTGCAATGTTAAACATTTAAACTATCTTTGAAGATATTTGACCATTGCCGTCCCCATTAATTTCTATCATTTTTTTGATATCCAAATAAAATATTTACATAGTTTATTCGAACACCATTGTTGAACGGCAAAAAAACATCAATAAATTAAATAAATGTTTGTTTTTTGAAAAAGCATTAGAGATTTGGGGCATTATAAAACCCAAATCACAAAATTTTGTTGAAGTTTAAATTTAAAATTTGATGGAATAATTGAGCGAATAATTTTGTGACAAGATTGGTCAGCAACATTTCTAAGTCGGCGACCAGCCAGTTAGCAGGGACCGCGGCAAACGACAAGTACAATGTACCAAATCACCGAAGTGGCGCAAGCTAAAAATTTCCATAAACTTTTCCTCATTTTAATTTTTAGAGTACTTGTATAATGTTATTTTTAAATTTTTGTTAACATTTTTTGTTATTATATGTTATTTTACCGTTTTGTGTTTAGCATGACTATGTATAATTGTATTTAATTTTATTTACCCGAATAGAGATTTTTTGAGAAACAATTCTTACGTTGGCTAATTATTTTCAATATATTACTGTGGTCACATAAACAGACATATTTAAATCTTGTTAAAAATCATAAATGAAGTTTAATTATTAAAGTTTGATTTTTGCAATAACCAGAAACACTCTAATTAATAGCATCTTATTAAGCTTATGCACTATTTATTAGATTAGTTGGTGTAACCATATTTCAATCTTTAAGAGAGAAAAAGTTTTCGCTATTCATTAATGTGGGAAAACAATTTTATAATTAAAATAGTTATGTAAATCCATCCTTTTTGGCTTAACCTTCCATGCCACAATTAAATTTGTTTTTTTGATAATATGTATAAGCCAACATCATTAACTTTGTATAAAAGAAACATTAATTTGGTAAATTTAACTGCAAATTTCGTTTAAGCCCAGCGCAATGTATTCAATCAACTTCGAAAAACTTTGGGACTGCCTGTATCTGATGCCAAAACGGGGTGGAGCTTCAAAACATTCGACATAATTTCAACATCAAATTTTAATTAAAAATAAAAATATAATTTTATTATAAAATTTTGTTTGCAAAGAAATATAAAAAACATTCTATAGCATAAAGTTTCTAATTTGAAAGACATTAAAAAGAAACAAATATAATTATAATTTTAGAAATATTAATAAGATTTGAATACTAAGGAAAATTAACATATATTCAAAAAATTGAAATTAATTAATCTATGTAACAACGTCACAGATCAAAAATACTACAGAACAATAGATTGAATCAATTACAATAGTCGGAACAGGCCTATTTACTGATTTAAATTTCTTAACTAATTTCTAGATTCTAAAATTCGTAAAAATTTAGGTTTCAATTAAATAAAGAAAGATAAATTATTGTTTGATATTTTGAATTGATGTATAAAATAAACGCTAAAGAACACCAATATTTAATCTAGAAATAATAAACCACAATTTTAAAATATTATAAATTAAAAATATATTTCGTACAAAGATCATATTATATAAAGTTATAAATTTTTAAAAAAATTACTCGATATGGCATCGCTCGCTTTCTATCATGAATATGTGCACAAACTATAGTAAAAATGGGATACGTTAAAAATAGCCAAAACCGACAAAATCGGTCAGCAAGAACAAATAGCGCCCAAATAGGGCCTCCAAAACTTTTCTTCTTTTCACGCTGCTTTCTCGACTACTTTCCATGCTTCAATTGGCTTCAATCTCCTACACTGCACCCTTTCAAAAAATACAAAAAACAATCATATTTAATTTTTAAAACTTTTTACTAAACGGTTTAGATGCTGACACCGATCAACTTAGCAACATAAAGCAATAAAATATTTTTTTCAGAATAAAAGGAAGATAATTACTTTAAAATAATACCCTCAAACCAAAATAATAATCAATTTATTTGTAAACAAGAAAGGCTATTTTAAACAGCTGAGCTCGATAGAGAATGGAAACTGGCGCCTTCAACAGGCAAAGTTATTTCAACGCAAGCAATCAAATAAAATTTTATTTAATAATAAATTAAAATTGTAAAATTAAATTAATGAAATGATTAAATGACAGTATTAAAAAATGGGGTTTTCATCCCGTCGAGTACCGTCAAAAAATGTATGAAAATAAGCTTGTTACAAGGAAAGGTATTGGGCATGTTTGACGCAACAACAAAAAAATACACAAAAAGCAAATGGCTTCGTTGCGAAAGACTTACTTTTTCAGAAAAGAGATTGGTGATAATATCGGCAAAAGTAATTTAAAATTATGGGCGTTTAAAAATGATTAATATTAATCAAACTGGGATTATAATTTGCCAGAGTTACAAATCCTCTACTAACCCTATTGAACCTTTCAAATAATTAACAATAAATCTGGGTACTAATTTGACGGTAGTTATATACAAAGAGTAACCGTATAAAAAACTATATTTATAATTATTTCCGTAAAAAATTGATAAAAAGTCATGATATTTATTCGTTTCTGCAATTCTAATAAACCGTAATTCTTGTTTAAGATGAATAAATAGCATTAAATATATGATGCCAACCTTTTGATATTTTTTAATCAATGACTAAAATTTTATATCATTTTATAAAAAAGCTGACGAGCAAATGTTATATATAACAAATATACAAACGTTGTGCTGTTTTTGACGAAAATATACCTAACATGATTTGTTTAAAAAATAACTAACTATACTTGATGTTATGAATTGGCAACTTTAAGTGACTTAAAAAAATAAAAACAAATTTTTATACAAATAAAAATAATAATTTTTAAAACATTCAAAAGCTGAAAATAGATTAAAAATAATTACACTCGCATCATAATAAAAATCAGTGAATACGACAAAATGTAAACCAAAAAATAAAAAGTGCAACATCCTATATTACGCTTTAATAAGAATGTTAAGAAATTTTATACTTAACAATCTAATAAAAAAAATTTAAACGGTAAAACCCCACTGCCGGCAGATTGCTATGGAGTGAACGACAATAATTTCCAGGAATGGGCAGCGGCATTTTACGCCAAGGGTACATATTGCATAATATGTACGGTGTCTTTACAGGGAATTTGTATCAAAATAAACAATTAAAGCCATTGATGGAGTTTTATTTACTGAAAGACTTGACTATTAAGAAAAATTATTAATTTAATCAAAAAGCTTGGAAACATAGGCGTTATAATTAAAAGAGCGAATAGAATTTAAAAAACTATGTAAATTATTTTACCAGCGGCTGATGGCGCCGAGATATTCATAAAGTGCATGACCAGTGTAAAATAAATTCTAAAAATGGCGACTAGCAAACTATACATCTTTGGCGATCTCTTTAAAACATATTCATAGTGTTATTTTTTTGTTGCAAAAATTAATACTGAATAATGCTATAAATTATAATGACAAAGCTATAAACACAAGAATAAAATTTTACGAAATGTCTGCATTTTTTTTAAGGCTTAAAAATTTTTAACAAATTAGCAAAGATATATATTTTTAATGTAAAAGAACAATTTTCTTAAAAATGAAGGTTGAGCCGACATCTTTGTATTAAATTCTAGTAAATTTAAATTTATTTCATTAATTGTGTATGGGTATTAAATTTAATAATAACAAAATATAATTATCGTGCAAATTAAAGGCTGCCATTTACTTTTAAAAACTATGGTATTTCAATGGTTTTAATCATTTTACAAGTCCGTTACATTAATACACCTTTGGGATTCCATTTTGTCTATTTATTTAAAAAATATTTTGTTGTGATCGGATAATTTTAAAAGTTTCAAAAATCTTTTTTATTCTGCTTAAATTGTTTGCCCAGTTAATTCAAAGAAATATGTTTTATTTTCAGTATATTATTTAATTTTTTATTGAATAATATAGTTTGACTTTTGTAGATAGCTTATCTATTTTTACCCACATTAATTTTTCGAAATATTTTATTTAAAATTTTATTTACATTATCATTACAACTTACTTATAAAGTCCAATTAAAACACACTAGATTTAATTGTTAAACAATTTTTTACCTTGCCCATAATTAAGAAGCTCATACGTTAAATATTAAAAAAACTTGGTTAAAAAATGTCTTTATTTGCTGCATATTACAATATGCCCTGATGAAAGCGAGAACACAACGGTTGCCCCTGAACTCGTCCGACTCGATGGCTCAGAATGAGCTCCGCGTTCCTGAAAATGTTAATTAAACTCTCATTTTAATGTGCTTGGCTGGCACAATTATTGTTAATGAAAATAACAACATTTTTACAGTTATTCAAGAATTAATAAGTTACAAATCTTGACCCATTGGAATTTCATAATTTATTCAGACAATTCAAAACTGGCGTCACATTTAAAATATTTATTTGTTAACGGTGTTGGAAATGCCGATTTAGCTTAGCTTGATAAACAGATGGTGGGCAAAGATAGTTGTGGTTGCCAACAATTAATTGCGTTGCTTTTCTCATTTTGTGAATTGTTACCAAAATTATTTTTAAAATCATAAAAATTAAATATTCTAAACCAAAAAAGCCAAGACCTAAAAATGTTTGATGAAAAGGCAAAACCAATTACTATTCGTTAGCCTCATAAGACGACAATGTCAAACTTCCAGACTACGCAAAAAGGAATAATAAAATAATTGGAATAATTTTATACAAATTAAAATAATCTTAACAAATTGTTGTTACTTAAGAGCTAATCTCATAAAATTATATAAAAGGATTATTAATACAAAAAATAATGAAGCAAGAAACAACTAAAATTAAATTAAAGCTCATTAATTAATGAAGAATAAGAATAGCAAATACCTTAATTTAAAAATTAATAAAATTCAATTAATAAGCATTAAGGATCAATACGAGAAATAATCACTTATGAAAAATTTTTATTATCAATTTTCTATGCATAAAAGATTGTCAAAATAATATCAATGAATAAGTAATGGTTACAACTTTATAAAAAATTGACGTATATACATACTCTATAAGATATTTAAAAATATTACAAAATT
This sequence comes from Globodera pallida, assembly GCA_020449905.1. Classification (NCBI taxonomy): domain Eukaryota; kingdom Metazoa; phylum Nematoda; class Chromadorea; order Rhabditida; family Heteroderidae; genus Globodera; species Globodera pallida. Next base: position 508,275 of record JAIXHY010000025.1, on the reverse strand, counting down.
CGTTAACTTTCCTAAAAATAAAAAAGTTAAATACTTAAAACCTAAAAATAAAAAAAAAGCTATAAAAAAGGGCTTAAATGCATAGCGGAGCAGCCATTGCAGCCGAACACAGCAAAGTTGAAGAATGCCCCGAGGGCGCTCACATAATAATAAAAGATTAAATAAAGCAAATAGATAAAATTAACATATTCAAAAAAAATATTTGATTTAAATTATTTGTTAGTTGCCTAAATTTATTATTGGACCAGGATCAAGCATCATCGTTTGAGCAGCTGTAAAATGACAGAAAATTTATTTTGGTTTTTGTAATTATAACAACGAATTTACTCTTTATTCTTAATTTATTAAGATTTTTTTTTTAATTTTATCAATTTGGTTGTTTGTAATTGTTTATCATCGCTTTTTAGAACTGGTCTTTATAAATCGTTAAACTTATTTTTTTCTTGTAATTGTTTCAAATTATTTATAGGAAAACGAAATTATTTGGTATAAGTTTTATTATTCTTTATTTTAATTATAATATTTAATTGTTTTTGCTTAGCCAATGTGTTTTGTTGGAACTGAACACGCACGCCATGTAATTCGATTTTAGCTTTTATATCGTAATGTTTCATAGTTTTAGCATTTTCTAAATTAATTATTTTTTGTTAGCATAAAATTGATTTGGTGGGTTAAACTGATTTAATAAAATACCTCTGGGTTAAAACCGAGCATGACCAACCCTACAAAAAACTTATAAAAATGACGCAAAAACGGGACAGAATGACTGAGTGACAACCGAAAATTATTTTTAATCATCAATTTTTTGCAAAAAGTATTGCATTTGACGCTTTTCATCGCTTTCACTTTGCTTTCTAATGTATTGTATTTTTAAAATATAATATTAGTAATTTTTTACTATTATTTGTAGGAATTTAGCTTTAGTTTTGGGATTTCAGAGAACTTTTGCTTTTTCTGTATTTAATTTAAGATGCACCTAATTTTATTATTTGATTATAGTAAACAATTACTTTACATTGAGATTTTAGATTAAATGCAAATAAAGTAATGCAAAACTTCTTTATTTTTAAAAATGAAAAATAATTATCTTTGGATTTGATTGACGTAATTATATAAAAAAAAATCTAAAATCGATCAGCTGTATAAATAAATGTGGTAACCTTAAACAATATTTAAAAATAAATCTCTTTTATATGACAACTTTAAAATATTTCATCAAACATAACATTTATTTTTTTAAGATAAATAAATTTCAATAAATTTCTGCCAAATACAGAGAGTGAATTAATCTGAACTATAAAAGTGTGCTAATATTACATCGAGAATTGAATTCTACAGTTTCAAATTTTATATTTCACATTTTTTTAAGACACGTAATTTTACTGTTTTTAGGAGGATTGATGTTAGACAAACAAAAAATAATGAATTTAAAAAGAGTATACTTCAACTGAAAACTATAAATTAGTTTATTGTAAAATGTCTTTGAAATAAAATTTGCTTACAAGAATGAAACTATTTCAAAAATATGAGATAAAAACATAATAAAATTTTAAATAAAATTATGTAAAATTGATGAGATAATAAAAGTAAGCAACGGAATTCTAATGCACAAACATAATGGTTTTTATTCAAGGCGCCCATGTAAATGAAAAACCAATTAATTTAAGCTAGTTATTATTTAATCAATTATTTTAATTGCAAAATTTATTTTTGGGTAATTTGTCGCTATTTGTTTAGCAATTCTTGAGTCTTTATTTTTTCATTAAAAAAATATTTAATTTTAAATAAATAAACCATTGGATAAAATAATCTGATTTTATTACCTAAACATTTAATAATTGGATCGCTCGACTGTAATTGACAAAAATACACACTTAAAATTTATCATCCCTCCCGTTAGTGTTTGAAGTGAGGTAGTCCCAATGTTATTCAATCTTAATTGAATTTATTTTATTTGCAACGAATGAAAGAGCATTATGGCTGCGGTTGACCTGTCATAAAGAGGGTACAATAAACATTAATAATATTTTATCAAAATTTTTATTTTAACACAATTAGACTTTTTAAATCTCCGTTAAATTTTCGTATATATTTTTTTCTTAGTTTTTTTTAGTATCTTACATAAGCTTCCTCTGCGGAAATTTGAAAGTTATTTATGATTTAAGTTATTTTTGTGCTATTTTGAAGTCGCTGAATATTCAAGTTATCATTAATCTTGCACCGATGTCTTTTTTCTTTTATTCAATGATCTGACCACCGATAAACTTTTAATTGACTTTGTGGGCTAAAATTATGAAAAAAATTTTTGCTAAAAACCTCTTTAATCATTTTGTTTTTATTTCATGATTATTTTAAATTTATAATTATGTAGCATGAATAAAAACTAATTAGGAAAATGATCTGATTTTACTTTACTTTAATTTTGCACATTAATAATGACTATATTTTCTTTAAGGGTTGACAATCTTTACATAAAACTTTAGGTTTTTAAATAGTATTCCCGTTGTTAATGGGTGCATAAAAGCAGTTTTGTTATTTATATTCATTTATTATTGCATCTATCATTGTATGATAAATATTATTTCATACAATAACAATTATAATTGCTTTTAAGTATTTTGCTAAAATTTAACTGAAGCTTATTTTAATAATAATTTACATAATTTATTTTCATTATCTAAATTAAAGATTCACAATCCACAGTTTATTCGACCATATTAATAATGTTACAGTTTATTCGAAAACATATTAATAATTCAATTCAATAAAATGTTTTATTATTTCATAACTTTCCACCTTTAGATTTTTATAGATTTTATTTTTTAAGTTTATTATTTTATTCGCTCTCGCGACAAAGCATGCCGTAAGATCGCTACTATTTAAAGTTTTTGTAAAGGTATTGTTGCACGTGAGAAAAAAATAAAAAGGTAATATCTAACACAATATTGTTTAATATAGATTTTCGGGTTAATTTTACTCAAAAATTTAAAAAAAAAATCTATAATGAATCCGCAGTGACATGAAACCTGAGACTTATTTTATTATTTATTTATAAATCAAAAAAAACACAAAATAATTAATATTAAAATAAAACACTATGGTGAAACCACTAATAATAAATTTATTTTAGTAATCCAATAAAAAGCTGGTCAGATTCAATGGATAAATGGCGTTTTAAGTACAGACAGCATGAAGACTCGTAAATAAAAATTAAGATTAAATTTTATCAAAAAAGAAATTTTTATCTAATTTAATTTGCTAAACTAAAATCAAAAATGTCTGTCATTAAGATAAAATTCATTAATATTTTAGAGTTTCTTAATCTTTATAAAAAAATAATTTATTTATTACAACAACAACACAAAAAACAGCTCCATGTAAAAATCTGTTCAAGCTTCTACATAAATCGATATATCCAAAAAGCTAAATAAAGCTAAAAAAATTCCCGCAAAAAATATACATTTAACAATTCTTGAATTTTATTTTTTATTTATAACTCTGTTTAAATTATTTTAATTTTTATCAAAAATTATTTAATTAATAAGAATTGTTTGAAAAATAACAATATAAACATTAACAATTTTTATAAGAGAAAAATATATATTTAGTCCGACATGCAAATTATGTTCCTCACGTAGAAAATTTGTGCCATGTTGCAGTCGGTCATCTACTCAGGGACCTTAAGTTATCAAATTTAATTAATAACAAAATAACTTCTTTTTTCGGTTCTACTTTTAATTTATTTTCATGGCAGGTTTCTTCATGATTATTAAGTTCACCGAGTTATGTATAAGGTTCACAATTTAGAAAATTAAGTTGGCTAAATAATATATCTTTTTTTACTTGTTATACGATTATTATTTGTTTATAGTTTGAAAATTTCTTTATTAGAAGTTAATATTTGCATAAATCAACATCGCTTCTTTCAATTTTTATTCATTAATAAAATTTTATGGATGAACCGATCAGATTCAATTTTTTTTTAATAATGCTGGTTGAATTTGTCAATTTGATCTTAATTAAGTAATTTTAATTTTGCAATTGCCTCAAGTTTTACATTTATTAGAATTTACTTGCGTTTTGGTGTGTTGTTCATATTATGTAAAAGGATTTGAATCTCGCTGGAATTTTTTTTTTTAAATTTGGTCTTAATTAATTAATTTTATATTTACTGTTTTTGGATTTTAATAAAAAAATAGCAAGTATGGGTTCTTTTGCGCTGGCCATGCTGAGACCGTTTTATGTATTTTTCTTTATTGTTATAGCAGCTTTGCTTCTGATCTTCATAATGTATAAGTGTAAATAACAATTTGCATCAAATTATATATATCTTTGTATAAAAGATTGCATGTGTCTCTTATGCAAAAAGAGACTAAATCATATTAAAAAAAGAAGCTATTTATTTTATAATTACTCAAAAAATGCTTTTTATCTTTATTTGGTTTTAAACGACATTTAGAAACGATGTTCTTCAAACTCCCACTCGCACCGAACATTGTTGTATTGCCATGAAGGTGTACATTCCATATCCCATCGTGTGCCCCTTACACCAAATGCACTTTTCTTGAATAATTTTCAAATAAAATTATTTAAGCAATATTAGAGCATTTCGACACGTTTTTTTATTATACTTTTTTGTTTATATATCGCTAAATCTTCATTGTTGTTATTAATTATACTTAACACAGTTTCTTACTCTACTGGTTTGGTCTCTGGTAGCATCTTATCTTTGTTTTTACGGATTCGAATAATTTTCATTGGCACTAAACAATTAAAAATTACTTAGGGTGTAACATAAGTTTTGTCGCAAAATTTTTTTGATATATAAAAAAATTCATAACTCGCTTATTTTGCTGCGCATTACCTTGCTCTCTACTTTATTTGTTTGTTGGACATGTTTTCTTTGAATATTCCGAAAGTCTACGATTTCTTCTCATTTTATTAGTTTTTTATGGCGCCTCTAGCGACCATGCCCAAAACGGACATTTGCGCACTAATTTCCCACAAATTTTCGCTGAGTCAAAACCCAATGCAGACTCTGCAAAACATTAGTCAATCGAAGGGCCCGGGAGTTGTCTCGCATCGCCCGTTAAAGCGGAAGTGAGCAAAAATCCGTTATAGCCATGAGAACGTCAAAGATCAGCTGCGACCCGGGAGCCCGTTGGCCGCTTTTAAGGGCTCATATCTCGGGGAATTTTAGGTTGATCAGACCCAGTTTTATTTTTTTTCGAGCTTAAACATTGCTTATAAAGTCAGCAAAAATTAAAAATTTTTTGTTCAGCAAAAAATTTTCTACGGCATTTTGAATTGTATTGCCAAAAATTGTCCCTAAAATTGGCCATTTTTGCCCCAAAATTTCTGCTGGGGCAAAATTTGGAGTTTCATAAAAATTAAGGGGTTGAGCAATAAACCTCAAATTGCGCATAAGGCTTCTCCCATATTTGTTCTCGCTATTCGAAACTCCAAATTACGATAAGCTTAGACTGCGAAAGAAAAATAGTGTCTCTAACAAGTCCAGGTTCAAAAAAAGACACATTTGGGTTTTAGCCCATAGCTCAGCTCCATTCTAATGACTGTTGACAAAAATATATCCAAAAAAAAGGCAACATTTTATCGATCATAATAGTGTATATTTTAAGTCATGATTGTATTTTGTTGAATTTAAAAAAATAAATTTCCTTCAAAAAAAATTTTGCGTCAAAACTTATGTTACACCCTAAATATTTGAAATTTAGATGCTGATTAACAAATAAATATGAATATTAACTAAGTTATTTAAACACAAGTTTTAGTATCTTTTTTGAACTTTTTCATTCAAAGTGCTCTTGAAAAAGAATATACCACAGCTTATAGCATGAGAGAATTATTTCAACAGTTAATTAATTTTATATATTCTATAAAAATTAATAAATTTGAAATTAAATCAAATAACATAATTTTTTAAAAAAAAATTTTAATCAAAAAATTTAATGATACACTAGAATCGGTGAATGGTTTCATTAGAAAAATAAAAATTATACAATGAGGAAGCCAATTACAAAAAATATATAAATCTTACAATGTAGCTATCATGCTCGCCCGATAAGCGCGATGGCTATTAATTTCGACTATGACTTTTGCAATACAAATATGTTAAAATTCCTATCGTCATCTCGTGAATTTCACCATCTTTAACTAAAAAAATATAGATTAAAACTAGGGTTGTCACCCCGACCCCGTCCCCGTCCCCGATCCCGTCCCCAACCCCGTCCCCGACCCCGCAACACTGAAGCAAAAAATGACGATTTATCAAACAATATTATATTAAAATAAATTTTTTTTTAGTTACATAAAAAAAAATTTCGATTTACTTTCGATTTTCGATGTTTTTTTCCTTTTGATTTTTGATTTCAAACTTTTCAGTATCGATTTTCGATTTCGACTTTCTTTTTAGTTTCGACACAGCCCTGCAAACTTAAGGTCAAAATGGACATAAAGTGTATCAAATTATTTTATTATTGAATTAACATGAATTGAAATATAAAAAAAGAATATAAATTTTTTATTTTAATTGCATTTTTAAAATCATGCAAAGCTGAATACAACAAAATATTTGTGGAAATTTAAAACAAAAAATAAAAATATCAATAACAAATTTTAGCCCCGGTCGTCTTAAAAAAAACAACGATGTTATCAAGAATTTACTTCTCAATATTGCAAAAAAATATTGAAGATGAGAGGCATTAATTTAAAGTAAAAAGCGGCAATATACATCAACTAGCTAAATATTATTGTTGGACCCATTTTCACCTGGCATTGGTCAAAGGAGACATGAAACAGGAAAAAAAAGTATGAAGAACTTAATTTTCTTCTGAATTTTTATTATTTTTAGTACTAATTGTCCATCAATACCAATTAACACTTATTTTCTCGAATTCCTTTGGCGTTTAGCCCTTTGGCGATGATGCTTTTTTATCATCTGTGGCATAACTCAGCGCTAGCCGAGCGTACTCCGTGAACAGTTCGAGATGCTGCAGATGGTCCTCCTGGATAGTCTTGTTGTTATTGAATATCTAAATGAATGGGAAAATAAAATTGATGATTTTTCAAATTTGATAAAATCCGTACCCCGCCACTCCTAATTTGTGTAAAAATGGTCTAATTGTGATGGAACGGACAAAAACATAGCTAAAAAATAACACTTGTCTTCGACAAAATTGTCTTAAAATTGTTTTCATTATTATTTCACCAATTTGCCTTCTTCTAAGCAAAATAAACACCAAGGGTTTTAGGATTAGTATCATTGGAGATTAATTGCACTGGAATAATGTTTTACTTCTCATATACAATTCATTAATCTGGGATCATCCCACTTCCCCGTTCCCCCTTTTTTCCTTAATCCCACAGAAAGTGCCCGTCTCGACGATATGGTGTGCTGATCTAATCGAGGGATGTTTTGCCAATGCCACGACGCTCCTCCGCCCGTCGGATGGGGCCCTCCCCTTCACCGGCCCGTCTGTTGCACTGCCCAGTGCCCCTACCCAAGCCTTGCCCCTACCCAAGCCTTGCCCCTACCCAAGCCTTGCCCCGCCCAAGCCCGTATAAAAGAAAGGATGTGCCAAGGACTCTCTCTCACTTTTTTCTCTTTGCAACGGCAAAAAACGACTCTCAACAAACCACCGATCAGAACCACTTTTTTGACAAAGGAATGCGAAAAAAACAGACAAGGCAATGCTTTATTGGAAAACGTCGAGTCGGAAATGATCGGTGGTTTATGGAAAAGGGGTTGGGTCAAAAGGGTGGTTATGATCGGTGATTTATGGAAAAGGTTGAGTCAAAAAAGTGGTTCTGATCGGTGGTTTGTTGAGAGTCGTTTTTTGCCGTTGCAAAGAGAAAAAGTGAGAGAGAGTCATTGGCACATCCTTTCTTTTATACGGGCTTGGGCGGGGCAAGGCTTGGGTAGGGGCAAGGCTTGGGTAGGGCAAGGCTTGGGTAGGGGCACTGGGCAGGGCAACAGACGGGCCGGTGAAGGGGAGGGCCCCATCCGACGGGCGGAGGAGCGTCGTGGCATTGGCAAAACATCCCTCGATTAGATCAGCACACCATATCGTCGAGACGGGCACTTTCTGTGGGATTAAGGAAAAAAGGGGGAACGGGGAAGTGGGACGATCCCAGATTAATGAATTGTATATGAGAAGTAAAACATTATTCCAGTGCCATTAATCTCCAATGATACTAATCCTAAAACCCTTTGTGTTTATTTTGCTTAGAAGAAGGCAAATTGGTGAAATAATAATGAAAACAATTTTAAGACAATTTTGTCGAAGACACCTGAACAGAAGAGACCATAGTGGACAGAGCAAAAACGGTGGCACAGTTTTTGAATGGGCTGACACTGTCAAAAATGCCCTGCGTGTCCATGAGCAAAACAGCAACCTGAAAACCCAAGCCAGCGGCAATTGATTGAATCTTTTGTTTTTAAAGATCGGAAAGAAAGTCAACCGAAACTCCAATTTAAAGAAAAAGATAATCGCTTCAAATTCAAACCATTTCCAAATAATCTTTGACCTCAACCGCATCACCAAAAATAAAACCTCTTCTCCGTTGCGGTCCTCGAGCAGAAACGGCTCTGGCCAAAGCAGGATGCCGTTGGTGTCCCTGTCGTCTCCGCCTCTCCAGCTGAAGCCCTCCAACTTCGGGTCCACCTTCAACCAATCGGTGACCGCTTCGTCGTTGCTGGGCGCGGTGCGCCACCGCAGGTAGCGCAAAAAGAAGTTCAAAATAAACGATTTTCCGGTGCGGAAGGCGCCCGCCACACTGACCAAACGGACCTAAACAGAAAAGTCAAAACGGTCAAAATTTACTTGGATTTTTTCAGGTCCGGGTACGGCTTGCCCAACCCGTTACAAAGGCTGTTTGAGTACAATTTTCAGGGAAGCTTCATTCTTCGAAAGGGAAAGAAGTTTTCGCCCTAGTTCACACCCGCTTGTCTGCGTAGCGCGGGTCATGCAAAATGCGGTTGATCGCCTCGGAATTAATGACGAATTCGTTGAACAAAAGCTCTTCCTCCTTTCCATGCTTTTCGTCCTCAGACTCTGCAATGTCTTCGTGCGTTTGAACTGTAGCAGTTGCTGGCTCAATTATTGGTATCAGCGCAAGCATTTTGGTAGAAAATTGCGAATTGTTAAGTCTGAATATGAGAAACGGGTAATAGCACCCAAAAGCTGCTAGACAATTCGAATACACGCAGTACAAAAACATATATAAATGGGTGATTTTAGTCATAAGTATCATTTTTAAATACTCCAAACTAATGTCTCGGTGTACAGACGGTTCGGCAACAGACCATATCTTTTTTATTTGCAAACAATCTTGGTGCTCTTCGAAAGCAATATGTCTGTAGATGGATTTTGGGCCGATTCGTTCCTCTGAAAATGTTTGAATTAAAAAAAGTTATAACAAAAAACCCTTTGAAAATTTCAATATTACACCCTTTAAGATACCAAATATTAAGAAATGCGACGGCCGAGAAAACGAATGCCACGGAGTATTGTGGCACTGTTCAAAAAAGAACTAGAACAGGCGCTGCAAGGAAAAGAAACAAAAGTGAGGACCGCCTTTCACGAAGCGGGCCACAGCTTGGCTTTATGGCCTCAAAAATCCGAACATTTTTTGCGCGGAAGTACTATGAAGAAATTTTGTGTACAATAAAAGGGGCGCCGGGCATGGACTGCTATACGGAATTCGACGAAAGTGAGAGCTATACACGCCCGTAATTGCGCGCAAAATTGGTGGAGATTTTAGGTAGACGGGCCGCAGAAAAATTGTTCTGCGGCTCGTCCACCGGCCATGCGGATGACATGGCAGTTGCTCACCCAATTGCTGAGCAGGTAATGCTTTTATTAATCTGGAAATTAAAAAAAAAAAAGAAAAAAATTATGACGTGTGTACAAAAATGTTTACATTTTCCAAGTTATAACTTAAACATAAATCTAGCTGGTGCGGAGCTCAAAGCGCTGGGTGAGGGGACGCCAAACTCCGGCGCGATTGAACAGAATGAAATGGAAAACAGAAAAAGCCGCATACGAAGCGAGAAAGCTGTTCCTCAAAAACGAGGAACTCGTGAAGAAGGTAAATTTACTAACTAAATAAATACGCTTCCGGTCCAAATGCCGAAAGTTTATCTTTCTTCAATCCGAACCGATTTGGTCGAACGTCACATCAAATGAACGCTCGCGATGAGTTTGATGTTATCATTAAGCCAACTTTTGCGATTGGACGATGTTTACAAAAAGTTATAACCAAAAACCGCAAAAATACCCTTTTTGGAGGTTTTTTTCTGGCCATGGTATAATTTTCCACCTAATTAGTTCAGTAAAAAGAAAGTTATAACGCATTCGACATTAAAAATCCTTTGAACGTTCGGGCCGGTAGCCAACCCCATAAACGGCAAAAAAAAAAAGAAAAGCGAATTAGTAATTCATTGTAAGCATAACGCCAAACAATTCATTCAAACATTAGTTAGTTCCGTCCATAATTATACAGTACTTAAAAATCTCTGATTTTGAGAGAGACCATATAATCTAATCTTTTTTATAAGGTGGCCTTGGAGTTGAGATGGCGGTGGAAGCTGTACAGGCGGATGATGCACAGGTAGGCAATTTCTTGTCACAATGCCAAGAGAAAAACGTGAGCAATGCAGGCACGTATTTAGGATTTTGCTTTGGGGGGGGGGGGGGGGTACCGAAAAAAAGTCGATTTTTAGGGGTGTATTATTGGGTTTGATTGCATTTTTGTTAATCAATTTTTTGAAAAATTTTCGATTTTTAGGGATGCATTTTCCGTTTTTGCAATTTTCAAAAAAGCAAACTTTTTTGAGAATTCTGCTTCATTTCTCGGGGGGGGGGGGGGGGGGTCGGCGGTGCCGATAGGCGCCGCCGAGAAAATTTTTGAATTTTTGACTCAATTTTGTTAACAGATTTTCAACCAAAATTTAAAAACTCGGCAATTTTTGAAACTTTTAGGAGTGGTAAGGGTACGGCGGCGCCGATGGGCGCCGTCGGGAAACATTTTCAGAGATATTAACGACATTTGTGACGAAATTTGAATACGTGCCTATTGAAAAAGAGGGTAAATTAATTTACTATTAGGCTTTCAAAATAAGCAACACTTTATTTATAGCCATCAAAAAAGCCATTTGAAGCCGCTGAGGGGCCGAACGCCATTGTTTCGCCGAAAATGTGCCGTTTGGTTATTCCGCGGAGGCCGAGCAAAGACGTCCATTTTGTTGCGCATAACGAAACGCCGCCGCCGGAACTGCCAAAGTGACGGAATCGGACTTAATTAATTATAATTACATTATTTTTAATTTAGTAGCAATTTGACGAGGCCTCGCTTTTCACCAAAGGTAATTAATTAATTTAGTGAAGTATTTAAGCTAATAATAAATAACAATTAAAGGAAAATCAAATGGAAGCGTCCAACGAAAATTCGCGTCTCATTTTCTTTTTTGGGGCAGAAGAACAATTTGTGGAAAGTTTGGAGGAGAAAATGGCGAGACGAATTGGTAAAGATTAGGCACAAAGCCAATTTATTTGAAAGATTTCGCCGCAGGGAACAATTGGAAGTGCTACAGTAAGCGCGGCAGTGGCGACCGTAGGAAGGCCAAATGGTTACGGTTGTTGGAGGCATTTGAACACCGGTGGAAGAAGAAATCGGAGGCACTGAAAAGCTTACACTTATAAAGAAAGAAGCATTGAACAAATCTTCTACTTCTTAATTAAGTAATTGTTATATTAAAGAAATGATTGTTTTATTTTATTTTTTGTTGTTGTTGAATTTGTTCTATTTGTTTTGCTTTCAATTTTTGTTCAAGAAATAACATTTTTTTTAGAATTATTGCTTGGATTTTAATTTTCAGGACACTCAATTAAAAAACTTTAAATAAATATGATTTGTCCTAGAACTTGTTTGAATTTTTTAACTGGTAAGGTAAATGGACTAAGGCTCTCCTAACCGTTCAACCTTACAAAAGCATGCCTTCCCCGGAGCGGTGCTGGTCATTGACGAGTACCTTTTACCATTCCACAAAAGTCTTTCATCCAATTTGACGGGGGCAGGCGATAAATAAATGGCGGGTAACGAGTTGGGTGTCGTCGTCCGTTTAAATCAAAAAGTTTATTCAAATTATGAGCATTTTTGTTGGGGAAACCTCCCCCAGCAGATGGACCGACCGCAACGGCTAAATTTATTAAGAGAAACACCAAACCAACGCATTTCTTCCAAATTTATTCGCTGAAGGCGTCGCCCGCCGGCCTTCAAATTGTGAAATGTTGCTTAAAGCATTATGCGCAATGTTTTCATTGATTTGTTTGTTTCTGTTTTCAAAGAATTGGCAATAATTGTAAATACTGCCCTAACCCACACAATCAGTCAACTCAATTTTGTATCTGTTAATTATTTATTTATTTATTAATAAAATAATTCAAATTCGTTTAATGCGTCGTAAACATTGATTGACCTTCTCTTATCAACTTTCAAATAAATCGAGCTGCGGGTGTGAATTATGCATTTGCCAATTTATCACAGCTTCTCCATTCGTTCGTTGACCGATTGGTAGTGCGATTTAACATTTAATTGGGAAAATGTATTATAATAACTCCCCCCGACTTCAAAATCACTCAAATCAAATACCAATCGACTCCTCTCTTTCTCTTGAGCAATAATCTAAAAAAATTTTGCGCAGAAGCAAATCTTTAAGAGCAGACGGCACCAAAAATTTCAAATTGCAATATTATCCAACAAATCTTTCGCATTGTCCGAAAAGGGCAGGGCGTCTGGAAAGTTCAAAGTTCATTGCTCACTTTGGATGGTGGCCTCTGAACCCCCCCCCCCCCCCCCCCCCCCCCTCTCGACGCCAATTTTTGTTTATGCGAATATTTGAACAAATAAATAATGTCCATGGGTATTGCGTAAAATAGCTATGGTCGGAAGTCGAGATTTTTTTTTAATTATTTTTTTTTGTTTCTTCTCCAGATACATATAAAATCTTAACCCCCTCCTTAGAATCAATAAAGAGCTCTCTATTTCCACAGTTTAACAGTTACCTTAATCTTGCAGAAGAGTTGGTAATTTGGTTAAGTGCTTTTTCTAGTGCATGCATGTCTACCTGATCTCCCCAATGTCTTTCTAAATGCATGTAAAGTATTTGATTTTGGTTAATTAGGTAAACACCTCCCAGTAGCCTGGAGGGTTCTTTTTGAAGCGTATCTAAATTGATTCAGAAGTTAGTTATCTGCCTTCTGCCCACTATCGCGATGCTACGCATTCGCTCTTTCGCGACCCCCCCCCCCCCATTCATTTTCCCTCCACCGCATTCTTTCATTACCATTTTTAGGGAAAAGTGTTTTTGCCTCCCAAAATCAATTCTGCGAGCAATTATTTATTATTCACAAAAATCCAAAAACCGTCGAAAAACAAAAGAACGCATTCGTTTTGAGTAAATAATCCATAGAAATTTAAATTGCCTAATAATACTTTTACCGACTTTTATTTGATTTGGCTGACTAATAATAATTATTAATTATGCTCGGGATAAGCGGCGAACCGTTCGATTTACACGACAAACATTTGTACCGAAATTTATTTACAAATTTTGAATTTAAAAGTTGAAATACTTTTTTAAATATAATTAAAAGTGACAACAAATTACATTCTTTTTGATCTAATATTTTTTTTCGCAGTTTGTCCAACTTAAAAAGCTGAAAGTGCCGAGAAGAAACGAAACTTTTGGAGGTGCTTTTGCAACTTCACAATTTTGTTGCCATTGTTTCTGTTCTTATTATTTGGAGGGCAATTGCTGGTGGCATTTTTAAAATTTCTTTAAAAGTTTTGAAAATAATGACAAAAAATGATAGGATGGGGTAGTGGTCGTCCCATAAAAAAGATGTAACTTATTTTTAAACAAAAAAAAACAATTTCAGCTTCTAAGCCTGGAAATGAACACAAAGTTTGACCAGCAAACGAAAATGCTGAACGGTGGAAGCGCAGAACAAAAGTCGGCAAATAATTGCCATTTTCGCCAAAGAATTTGAGGTTTTCGTCGAATTGAAAGAATTCAATTTATTTTTAAACATTTCAGGCAATTCTCAACGCGGCGATTGCGGCAAAATTGGAAAATGTGCCAAAAGCGCGACTTTTGGAGGACGGCAAAAGGCCATTAATTAAGGGGGGCCCAGCGGGGGAAATTGGTGGGGCCATCGCTAAAGAAAATGTCGCGAAGAATTGCCCATCAAACGAAACATTTTCTGCCAATTCGACGACTGAAAGCGGCGGGCGTTGAAATTTTTGGCTTGGGCAAACGCGGTTTCCGACACTTTGGCGTCCGCCATTTTTGAAAAGTTTCAATTTATGTCCATAATATTTCCAACTTACCATTGCTGTGGAGTAGTATATTGACCTAAACATTTAAATTTGTAATTTAATTAAAATCTCACTAAAATTTACCCAAATTGAATGGCTCCACATCTCTGTGTAAGCATTGGGCCAAAAATTCTTCACTAAAACCGGCCGTTGTCATTGTGTTGTGTGGTTTTCTGTGGCCATGGCCTAAAAATTTTTGGAATTTAAAAATGTTTTTGGCTAAAATTCACCAAAAAAAATGCTTTTTACCTTCATCGGAATCGGGAAACAAAATGTATGTGACTGGGATGTGATTTCGCTTTAGGGCAGCAACAAATTTATCTGAAAATTTCATTGATTTTTTTTCAAAAATTAGAAGAAAAAAATTTACCTGACTCGGCTTGTTTAACACGTGGATCGTTTGCCCCGATCATGTCGTTGTAAAAGCCTAGCCAATACGGCGGAATTGTGTCCAACAGAGTAATTAAATTTGAAGGCCCGACAATGTCCACTCCTAAAATTAATTATGCCTAATATTTAAACTTATATTTTTTTTCAAAAGAAAATATTTTTTTTGAAAACCTAATCATTTATTACAATTTCAATATTTATTTGCATTACCACAAGCAAAAATGTCAGGCGTAAAAGTCATCCCAACCAGTGTCGCATAGCCGCGATAGCTTCCACCTTAATTAGAAACCATTTAAAGCCATTTGCCACAAGAAAATCAATTTCGCACCCATAATGGCCACTTGACGTCGATCAGCAATGTTGTTGCTCACCAAAAAACCCACACCGTCCAACAAATCTTGATGCATTTTGCGGCCCCATTCGCTGTTGCCAGTGTTTGTAAGATTTTTGCCAAAGCCCACAGAGACGCGGAAATTCACCTTATTTAATTTTAATAAAATTTTGCCAAAAAAATTTAATACTTTATAAAATTTTTAATTTTATTCTTAATCCAAAATTAAGCAACTTCTAATTTAATTTGCTAAAGTTTGGCAACCTTTTTCAGTTTTAAATTCAACGCATCTAATAATGACTTAAATTGTAAAAATTAATTTTCATTCTAAATAATTAGCAAATAATTAAATAAATCCAATTTTTTGGGGTATGGCCGGAAATAAAAGGTCCGGCCGGCAAAGGGATGGATGGAATCCCATTTTAAAAAAGAGAAGTCAGACGACCCGTTTTTAAATAGATTATTGGTTTGTTAAGAAAATTTATTAAATGTTGCGCCTCAATTTAAGCTTTGCCTGCATAACGGCATAGCCTCGGCTGGTCAGCCAAGCGTTGATGGCTGCAAATCCGAAGAAATCGCGCGACTTTGGCCCACCATGTACAAGCAGCACCATCAATTTTTGTGGTTTTCTTGGCAACAAGCCTTGCCGTGCCAACTCCAGTTTGTCACCGCGCACCTGTTCCGGCGAGAACTGTGGAGTCTGAGAGATTCAAAAAAAGATTAATTATGGTAAACTTTCATGCCCAATTTTAAGTTTCTATAGCTTCAATTTAGTTTACTAAAATTTGCCTTTTTATTAAATTTTGATTCGTTTTTTGCCTTTTAATTAAATTAAATTATATTTTAAATGAATTACACTTTACCTGTGGTGGTAAACTCAGATAAGCTTGAATTCGTAGCCCATCTCTTGCGGAATAATCGAAGCCAGTCATTTTACTCACTATCGGCCATCCCACCAATTCGGGATTCGAGAGGTGAAAAGCTAAAATTGGGAAATAACTAAATTTAAAAAGGGTTGTTTAATGACCTATTTGTTTAATAAATATTAAATATGCGCACAGATTTAATTAAAAAAATAAAAATAGAACGAACATAATCGGCACCTTTTTTGCTTCTTTTGTAAAGGAAATACCTAAAATAATATTTTACTGACAAATCGATTCAAGAGCTATTTTAGTTTTTTTGATAATATTTTTTAAACTTTCAAAATTTAATAGGTAATTCCATAAACCTTTTTGTATTGTTTTCTTTTCATTTAGTAAAAAATAATAAAACATGAATTTACTCAAAAGGTTGATCGACTGATATGAAGCTAACCAGCCAGGTATCGAAGTCCATGCTAAAATTTCGTTAATCATTAATATTTTATTTTAAAAAAATAATTTTACCTCATACTCTCAATTACTAGCGTCCCAGCAAGGCGTAAATTTACCAAATATTGAATATCGTCCTAAACTGCTTTAATATCATTTAAGGCCAAACATTAAAAAATTAAAAATAATTCATATTAAATTTTATTTTAATTACAAAAATTTAAATGAATTTAAATAAATAAAAATTGTTGACCAGCACTGTTGTGTTTGCTACGTAAATGTCCGGTTTGTGGTAAATTTCAGTCACAGATAACACCGTCCGCTCGACTGGATGAAAAATTACACCGTGAAATTAAAATATTCAAAAATTTTTCATTTAAATTCACCTCCAATTTGTGCCTTTTGAGCAGTGTAAAGCACTTCATTACGTTCGGGTCGTCCAAAATCATGCACAGCCAATTGGCCGAGGTCCTGATCAGGGATGGGATTTATTTAAAAAAACGGAAAACGCAAAGATTTTTTTAACGGAAAACGGAAGGGCCAAAAACAACGGAAAATTTTTCAAATAAAATAAAAAAATTATTTAAAAAAAAAAAATAATAATTTATTTTAATAAATATTTGAAATATTAACAGTAATTATTTTTAAAAATTTTGAAGGATGTCTTTTTTTCAGCTCTAAATCTATTTTAAGCTTTTAGGGGGGGGGGGGGGGGGGTCGACGGTGCCGACAGGCGCCGCCTTACACCACCGTAAATGTTCAGAGAAAGTCAGAAAAAATAATTTACATAGTCGGGAATCTGAACTAGAGCCCGGACGAGACGAGATCTCGAGAAATTCTTAGCATATTTTTTCCGTTAAAAAGGACATTTTAACGAAAAACGAAATTCCGCCCATCCCTGGTCCTGATTATATTATCATTTAAATTAATTAGGGACTTCAACTATTTCTGGCCTACAGGGTTCTTCCTAGCACTAACCCTAACCCGGATTTTTGAAAGTTCCAAAACTACAGCTCCCGAATTAATTTAAATTTTAGAGATTGAGAAACGTTAAAACCCTTGTTCTTTAAATTTTGTTGGTCTTAAACTGTTTAAAAAAACGTAAATTAAAAATATATTGTACAACATTCTATTTTACGTAGTTTTAAAAGAAATTGACAACAATTTGGCCATTTCGTTAAGAAATTAACCGAAAATCCTGACGAGGTCTTTGCAGACCAGGAATGGGTACATTTTTTTCGTACTGAAAATTTTTTTGATGGATTTCTAGTTTGATCTGTAATAAAAGCCTGGTTTCCACACTATTTTAAAAAACAAACCCAATATTTCACTTGACCCACCAGTCTGCATTCCATTTCATCGGTCCCGTCCTGGCCAGTCCCGTTACTGCGACTTTGAGCCCTTATTTATTCACACTGCACTAATCAGTTAAGCCTTAAATCATTGGATAGCTCTATATGCATAGAAGCTATTTGCAAACTAAACAAAGCAGTAGATAAAAGTTTAAAAAAAGTTACGATTAGAAAACCACGAAAAAGCCCGAACCCGTTATTTATGTATTAAAAATTCATTACCGCCGCATCATCCGACCATGAATGGTCTTCTTATGCAGCAACTCGATGGCAACCTATAATTCCACTTTATAATTTTTTTATATTTAGGTGAAAACTACAAAAAAACGGAATTCAAAATTAGGGTTGGTCCCGGGCGGGGAGGGGCGGGGACGGGAAAAACCTTTGCCGATCCCAAAAACGGGGACCCCCGGTCTCATCCCCGCCGGGGACGGGGATGAAAATGCTCCCCTAAAGATGGCACGTTCCGGTGAAAAATTAATTTTTTGGTATGAGATTTTAAAAAAATTTAATTTTGTGGTCAAATATTTCCATAAGTCATCGAGTACTATGGTCTACTGGGATTTTTCGATACTCTTAATGTAACCTTGTTTTTTTTATTTTTCCAAAATCCGAAGCAAAAATGCTTAATTTTGCCAGTGAAATTCCCCTCCCCACGGGACCAACCCGATTAAAATGTTAGTACCGACAATAGGATTCCCCAATTAATTCACTTTTGGAAATAGACTTCAAAATCGATATTACCAATTAAAAAATATTTTTGATATTTTTAAAAATCAAAACATGTGAAAATAAGCGGATCCGCTCGTTTTGGCGCCGCTCGTTTTGGCGCGATCAGTCATAACCTAGTTATTAGGAAAGCAAATCAAACAAAATTGATATCATACAAAGGCTCTCAGTATGCTGAACCTTTGATCAAGCGAGAGCTAATTTATTCGTTTTTTCTCAAAAAGGTTATAGCTTAAAACGTGTGAAAATCGCCATTTTCGTGCCAGTTTGGCGCGGTGAGTATAACTCTTTGGCTTAAGTCGAATCGGCTAGCTCTTTTCTATTATAGCATCTACAGACATGGAGCTTTTGAATGATACTAAGATTGTTTGATTTGGTCAGATAAACAAAAAGTTATAACGGTTCAAACACGTCGGCGCCAAACTGAGCCCGACCGAAAATAAGACATTCACCATTGTGAGTGGAAAAAAACTGTTAGAGATTGGCAAACCAAAGGGGCCCCCCCCCAGGGTGGCCATAGTACCTGTTTGTCAAGTTTTTCCTGATTTTTGGATGTTTTCCTGATTTTCCATTGTTCCTGATTTACGGCCCCGGTCTTGGGTAACCCAAAAATTTGCCATTAAATCCGTATGTTTACACGCTAAAAAACATTCCTGTGATTTTTGCATAGACTGATCCTGATTTTTGGGAGTTTGCCGATGGCCACCCTGGCCCCTCCTGTAGTTTTTTTCCTCAAATTTCATTTTGCAATAGACATATAGGTGAAATCCCGAATCCGGATATCCGTGATCAGGGTTGCGTCGAAACCTTTCGATTTAGATAATTTCGAGGATTTTCTTTTGTTTTGATTTCGAAAGACGAATTCTTCGAAATTTTTATCGAAAGAGAAATTGTATCAAAGTTGGAGGTTCGAATCCTCTCTACGTCATCGATAATTTCTTGAAGGTTTACATAATTTTGACCTCAGAACAAATTAAGCCATAATTTAAAATATTTCCGACGGCACCGTCAAACCAAAAGCCACAAACAAAGACCGCACCCACTAAACCAAAAATTTGACTAACCTCTTCAGATTTACTAATTTTTTAACAAATTTGGTCAACTAAAATTTGATTTTGATAAAATTTTTCTTTCGACGCAACCCTGTCCGTCCGTGACCATCCCCGGAATCAACTATGAAAAAAATTATGAGTCCTAGACTGAAGTGTCCTTTTCAATGGAAAATTAATTATTCACAGTAGGGTTGAGCGGGACCGGGACCAGTACTGAAATGTCTTTTCTGGGACTGAAATTTAGTCCCGGTTTTTTTCAAGCTCCAGTATAAATTGGTCCCGGTTTTTTTCAAGCTCCAGTATAAATTGGTCCCGGTTTTTTTCAAGCTCCAGTATAAATGGTCCCGGTTTTTTCAAAAACGTTTTTTTTGTCCAGTAGTCCCGGCTTTTTGACCGAGACTATTAGTCCCGCCAATTAAAGATGATTTACGTTTATCTGCTTACCTTCGTCACCAACCCCCTCTCATTTTCCAAAAAGGCCCGAGACCTTTCCAAATACTCTTCAATCACTTCATTTTTGCGCAGCGCTAATTGCAAACGCGTCCTCCTCTGGTCTCCCCACCCTGCGCTTCCACACACCTGGATAAATACATTAGAATATGAATACATATAAAATTTTAAATTCAGCTGGGAAACTCGAGAATTTAATCCTTTTTTTGAACAATTTTTGATTTTTGGGAAATTTTGATTTCGGCTTCTAGTCCCTTAAACCCTTGAAACCAAGGCTGCCGAATGAAAATTTTCAGAAACATCATTTGGCTAGCATTATTTAACCGACAAATGTGAAATGAGTCTTTTTATTAAGAAAATTTCCAATTATTTTAAAACCGAACAAGCTTTTTCATTAATAGAGCTGAGATTTTTATTTTTTTAAATGTTTTTTTAGAATAGCGGATCATAAGAGAAAAAATAGCATTGATTTCAAAAAATTTTAGAATTAGAGCGACTTTTTTTAGTCAATATAAATCAATATTTTGGCTTTTTTAAGAATAAATCAATATTTCGCCATTTTATTTTAGGCTTTTTTTCAAAAAATGATGATCTGAAGAGTGATCAGTGACCTCGATAATCTTTGAGTTAACTTTTTTCAACTTTTAAATTTTAGCCCAGCATTTTCGTCAAAATATTTAAAAAAAGGACCATCTCTGCGATGTCCTCCGCGTCATCGACGTCACCGCCCACGTGGCCGATGCTTACGCCACAATAGAGCTCCTCGGCTGCCCATCCTGTGAGGACCATCATCAATTTGGCCTTTAGTTGGGGTCGCGTGTACACCACACGTCTTTCCCAAAAGCGCGTGACCCCATCATATTCGCCAGGGCGTGGCACTATCGCTGTCTAGAAGCCAAATTGCCCGATCATCCACACGCAAAAACATTCTTACGTGGCGGAACACATCCACGATGCGGGGATGGCGCCACAAAAGCACCGTGTGCGCAGTCTCATGGATTGCGACACGCGCCGGCACCTGCTCTTCGGTGCGAATCGCTTCGGCAATTCCGCGCCGAAATTTGTCCATTTTTTTTGCTCTTAACCTCGCCCCCTTTTGCCGCTTGGTGATCTGCACACGTGGCATCTACAATAATTATTTGTAAATTTTTAAACAAAAAATTTAGAGCCGGACGAGCGATAATCTCGTCGAGATTTCGGATCGAGAACGGGATTCCATTGTTTAGTTTTTTGTGTTGAAAAGTATTTTTTATAAATCATTTTTTCCGCTAAAACAGTACGCCAAAGATTTTGTTATTGCATACAGACACTTTTTCATTAGATTTACTTTTTTACTGGAGCCGGGATTTGATCGAGAATTTTGATCGGCCCGTGCTCTAGTGTGGGGTATTACGATGCCGTCGATTTCGACGAAAACGGATTTTTTGAAAATTTTTAATTTTTCTTAGGCTCCTATAGTTTTATACGTTCCTATTATTAAGCTAAATTACAACTTTAAATTGCTCTTTTACATTTATACATATTCCCATTATTTAATAACAAAGTTTATTAGAAATGCTTTTGTAAAGCAACACAAAAATGTTTAAAAAAGTGTTAACATTGTTGAGTTCATTCAATTGAGAATCTGTTAGAGAAAGTGCCTGACCCTGTCAAACATTTCCGCTAAAGTGAGCTGCGTGAAAACTGAAAACATTTTTTTAAAGTGGGCGGGATCGAGATTGTAAGAAATCGAGATTAAAAGACACGGATTTTATAAGGAGAAAAATTGTTCAATTTTCGGTCAACAAAACTGGAACTAATAGACAAAAAAAAAAGATTTGTAAAAATAATCGGGATCATACAAAGTAAGACCAGTCCCAAATCACGATTCCACTCTGGCTCTTTCGGGATGCCTAAACAATTGGTGAGCAGTCCTATCAAAATGTCGTCGAGAATGGCGTAGCCGGCAAAGTCGCAAACATGGCAAACCACTTCTGAAGCAGCGGCACGCGAGATTACGAAACTGGAGTCCTAAAATTTCGAAAGTCTTAAATTTTCAAGGATTTATTAAAGTTTTAGTTTTAGTAAATTTCACCCATTTGACCTGACAAACGGCGAGTAGCACTTGTGAGGGTACAGCTCCGATTCCACATGCAATAGCAGCCATTAAAACAATAATTGACACTTACAATTTAAAATAGATAGAGAAAGCGATTGAGAATGAAACGCTTTTTTGGGGCTGAACTCCCTTAAACGGTCTCCCGGTTCTTTTGACTAAAATTTTAATAATTTTTACCTTAATAAATCCCGGCTTTTTAATTCCGACCAAAAGTTTTTCTTAAAATCCTGATTCTGCCTACTCGAACTTAACAAAACTTGCGAATACAATTCGGGGGTATGCCCGTGAAACTTTGCCGATCATGTAGCGATTTGGACCTGACTAAATCAACGAGGACTAAAAATAGTAAAATTTAATTTAAAAATATTTTATTCATCAAATTGAATTATATAATAAAAAACTTGCGCTCGGAACAATTCATCCAGCGCCGCTGCATTAACAATTGTGTCGTCGTTTATCACCACAATTTGCTACAGATGTGTACTCCCCGTGAAGAAGCGATAAATGCCTGAAAGTTTTTTAAAATTCAGTTTTATCACAAATTATTTTAAATCTTTCGAATAGCGTTGCTCCCCGAGCCCGACGCGACCATCCCCGGTACCCCGCCCCCGAGGGACTAACCCCCTACCCGATACGCCGCCCTGCAAACCCCTGAGCTCCGACTTTCCCACATCCGAATGGTCGAAGTCAACCTTAGTTTCGAATTTACCGTAAATTTAAATATCAGCACATTAAAATGTTGTTATTTTTTTCAATTAAAAATGTCAGAAAAATAATTTCCCAAATCATATACAAACCCATCATTTTAGAGTCAAATTTCGGTACGAATCCTCAAAGTCCAACTGCGAAATGTCCCCGTGCTCTTCATTCTTAGCCGCCAACTCAGTACCGTTCCTTCCGGCTACAAACACAACCGCTTTTCAACTGCCGGCTTCCAGCTGTCACGAATGTACTTAAATAGGAACATTAAACTATTATCGCTATTACCACTAGACAATACAATAAGTAACCACCAAAATGTTACTGTAACATTCCTAACCCGCTATTGAGGTTTCATTACCATATTTACCGTTTTGTTTGGCGCTGTGCCTACTGTGGGCCGCGTTATTGGCAAAGAAATGGGCAGCGCAGGCGGCCGCACCGTCGCGAAGCGGAACCCGCACTGCCAGAAAGTCGGGGGCGGTGTAGCAGTACACGCGCAACGGCAGCAGACAGCTCTCGAGTTATTCTCAACAAACTCCAACACTTTGGTTGGCGTATTATTTGAATATTAGGATTATTCAGATTTTGCCGGGTTTAAAAATATATTTTTTTACTAACTCCCACGAAATTTTACGACTTTTGTTTTATTTTGATTCCAAAAGTTGAAAAGAAAATAAAAAATTCAAAGCGAACATATCATCGAATTAATCCTTTACGAAATATTTCAAAATTTTAATAAATTTATCAATTTTGGACCAATTTTCATCACAAAAACTTCAATTTAAAAATTATTTAACGGCTGGCATTATCGGCATTTGGCGCCGCGGGTGGTTGCGGAAACTTGTTAGAGGTCTCGGATCGCTGAAAATAAAAACGGAACCGCAGGGTTCGTTTTATTTATTAATTGTTTTTCAAAAAAATTTCTTAATGTATTTTCGAAAACCCCAAAAATAGCTCAACAATCGAAGAGTTTGTCTGGTGGTTTTATTCGGCATAACCGCATTTTGTTGCACAAAAATATGCATAAAATTAAATTATAATAAATGCAAGTCATCGTCCGCACTGTCCGTAGGTAGAGTGCACAATGCGCGGCTTCGCTATTCAACATGCGAACAGTCGTCTCCCCATAAAATTTGTATAGGCAGGCCCATAATCGTGTAACACAAAAATTTTTGGTTTTAATGAATTTAATGATGTTCATAGAATTTAATGGCTTTTAAATTAACAAAAATTTAAATTGAAAGCTCGTAAAAAATAAAGGTTTATTGCTATGAATATGAACGGTTATTTTGCGCATATTAATGAATTATTCAGTATTCAAATTATTTTAGGCATCAGAAGATTTTGTGTTATGCCTTTTTTCAACTTTTTGTGCCTAAGTGGCACCACGTTCTCAGTTATATTGGGGTTAATGGCGTGCCCTGCTGGGTGGCACGACTTTTCGTCATTGCACTATTCGTCAATGACAATTCGTCAAAGAATTTAAAAAACAACAAATTAAATTCAATTTAAGCCAACAACAATTTCTCAAGTCTAGAGTTATTCGTGGCGTAAAAGCCGATTCTGACTTTCGTATTTATCTATTTCAAAGCTCCGGACCCTAATTCGTACATTTTTTTGAAAATTCAAAAATTTCCAAGATGAATTTCAGCCTCAAAATCATTGAAAAAATGGGAATTCGTTCATGACTCACATTTTGTTGTAATTGCTTTTTGGAATGATTTGTTGGGCAAAATTGATCTTTTGGAAAATTTTGAATTTTCGAAAAAATGTTTGAATTATGGTCCGGGACTTCGAAATTGATCAAAATGGAGGTCAGAATCGGCTTTTACGCCCCGAATACCCCCAAACTTGAGAATTGTTGTTGCTTAAATTGATGTTTTTAAAAATTCTTTCTTCGAGGAAAGGCGCCCGACTTTCAAGGCCCATTCAGGCGTCAATTACTCAGCAGATGAATTCGTTGGACTTCAACATTATTCCAATAATTTGGACAATTTTATTGTCAGCGAATTCAACAAAAACATTTTCTGACTTAAAAAGACAATCCCCAAAACTGTGGTGGTTCGAATCCTCCCAGCCGCCCAACCTTTTATAGCAGCTAATGTGGCAAAGCAGTGATCAAAGGGCCCGGGCGCTTTACTTTCAGCTCTTTCTTCTATTTTGTATTAAAACTCTCGGAATTTTTCACTGTCAGATTATGAAATTTATAAAGTATTCGATTGGAATTCCGAGGCCTAAAAATTTTTCGGAAATCGACCAAGGCCTAAAATGTCGGGAATTGAAATTCCGCCCATCCCTGATTTGAATGTCTAATTTTTGTCAAAAACTAAATTTCCTATCTATCTTTCTAGAGATTTTTTTTGATTTTATTTCTTGCAGATTAATCGACATCATCCAACATGGCGATGACCTGGACTTTGTCAAAACAATTCAAAACATTGCTTCAATGGACAATATTGAATTCCGCAGTTTCATAATTGGAAACTTTTCGAATTTGGTCAATTCGAACATAAACAAAAAGGTGGAAGTAAATCTCCCAACTCGAAAATTGACATATTTCATTTATCTGGAACAGAAAAATGAATTAGAGTATGAAATCATAAAAAATGCGAATATTCTTGGCAAAATAAACGATGGCCAAAACCTGTAAATCCATTTACCAACAAATGATCAATTCGCCAACTTCAAGCGTCGGCTTCGATTTGTTGGCAGAAAATGAAAACGGTAGAAAATGAAACAAAAAAATTATTTTATATTTCACTTTGAAACTTACATTTCTATTTGCAGAATTGGAAGCTGTATTTACGTATTTCCTTTATTAGAGCCACCTCCCTAATACGGCCTTTTGAGATGAGGGTGAAAAACAAAGCCCCCCAGGGGCTCTAATGGGGAAATACGGTATTCTAAAAAAGCAATTTTGCTTGCTGCCGTTTCTCTCATTAGAAACCCTGAAACCCCAGCTCTAATTCAAAAAGATTACGAAAATGGAAATGGAATTGAAGGAGTTCAAGGAAGAAATGAAGGACAAGAATATCGTTATTTTTTACAAAGTGCATACATAGGTGTGCTGTCGCTCTATTTGGAATTTTTTTAAATTAATTATTTAACTCTTTAGATTGAGTATTGCCATAAATAAAGGAAATTAAAAAGTTGTTATTTGGTTCAATTTTAGTATGTTTTAAAATAAAATTGTATTGTATTGAGGCCAGGGCTGGACGCAATCGGATTTTGATTGCGGACAATCCGCAATATGCAATCTCGAAAAAAATTCGCAACCCCAAAAAGGCCGCAATTTCAGCAATCCGCAAAACCCGAGGCGCGTTTGTGATTAATTATCGCTGAAATGGCACCTTAGCCAATATTTTAAAAAGAATTAGATTGAAAAAAGCAATTTCAGAGCTTTTATTTGTTTTGGGAAAATTAAAATCAAATGCATATTTATTGTTTTAATAATATAGGTATGTTTCGTCAACTGATCTAAATTATAGCATAGTTTGAAAACTATTTTTATTGAATGCCAATTGTGCAGTCTGTTATTGAAAATAGGGCTTTCAAACAAATGGTTAAATTACAAAAACGGACAGAAGTCTCAGGAGATTAATTGCGTGGAAAAAGCCCAATAGCTGGCTTTAAAAATTTAGTTCTGTTTTAATTTCTTTTATTTATATATGGCATTTATTAATTAAATAAGTTAAATCACATTCTAATTTTGCCTTAGAAATTTGTAATTATTATCTTTGATCTTTATTCAATTTAATCTTAAACTGTTGTTTATTTTTTTTATTTATTAACTATACAAATTTGTTTGGGCACTTATGTTTAATAGGATTAATATTTATTATTATTTTAATTGTTTTTATTTTCTTAGACATAAATAAACGATGCACTGCTGTGTGACAGAGGAAACTAATTTGAATAAATGTTAATTTTGTTTATTTGGGTTAAACCATATTTAAATTTATAAAAATGTTTTAATTATTTTAATTTTGTTCATATATGCTAACTTTTTTTTTAATTTCTTTATAGTTTTTCTAAATTTACTTTAATTTTTATAGTTATTTTTGCTAATGCGCCACGTCTGACACCATTGATTTTTTTGAAGCTTTTTATGTGCACGCAACAACAGATTTGTGCTATCCTAAAAGAAAAGTTTATTGGACTATTTTTTATCATTAATTTACTTTTTGATCGTTTAAGTTTATTATTTAACTTTATTCAGAATTTACTTTATATTCGTTCTAGCAAATTTAAATTTAAATTGCAATCACGTCATTTTTTGTTATATTACTCAACCCAAAGGCTATTTCATTTTTTGTTAGCATCTTAAGTTAAGCAGCCGGTTAAATTTTGTTCAAAGCGCAATAATAAATAAATATAATTTTTCAATTTTCCGACTCCATTAAGGCGGCGGTTAGAGAGAAGTGAGATGTCATAATTTGAGATTACGAAACGCATTCTCATCTTGCATTTATTAACTTGCATACATTAACACTGCAGTTTATTTAGGTCAATTTATAATTCAAACTACACCATGAATCATGCATGAAAGCTCCCGAGGGAGTGACCCTCAAAATGTTTTGTGAAAATCAATTAATTTGTTTGTACCAGAACAGTTGCTACATTTTCGTATTTGGTGGGTAAAGTAAGTGATTTACGTCAACACGTTCTGATAAACAAAAATTGAATTGATAATTTTCAAAATTATTTTTCGTTTTTGGTCCAAGAAGAGGATACATGCGCGGGAGTCCAGTAGAAAAGGAACTTGAAAAAATGTTAGGTCCAACTCTGGAAGTTTTACAGATAGATATTTGTCACTGTTTGGACTAGGTATCTTAATTGAAAAGTATTCTCATCAAAATATTGACGATCAATAATGTACGCACTTCAATTGATCAATAATGTACGCACTTCAATTGATCAATAATGTACGCACTTCAATTAATCTGACTCCTATTCTCA
The DNA here is from genome assembly GCA_020449905.1 of Globodera pallida. Taxonomy (NCBI): domain Eukaryota; kingdom Metazoa; phylum Nematoda; class Chromadorea; order Rhabditida; family Heteroderidae; genus Globodera; species Globodera pallida. The sequence goes on along the minus strand of JAIXHY010000025.1, from coordinate 480,499 downwards.
TTTCAGTTTAAGTTTGCAACCTTTTTGGCATGCTATTCCGTTCAGTGTCCATAGAAAATTTTTTTTGAAAAGGTACGTCTGTCTACGCTAGAAACTGGGGTCAAAAAAGATACACTAACTTTGAGATCTCACCGATCAAATTTTCCGGCAATTTTGGAGTCAATGGGGGCACGTAAAATTCCTGTAAAAAAGTACGAATGGCAACTGCCTTCGTGACTTCTGAAGAGAAAGAAATAAAATTCAATTTATAAATATTTTTTTTAAGACCGGCACTTATTTTATTTTCTTGAATTTTTCTGAGTGAAAACTGGATTAAAACTTTAACCGGATATGAGCTTATAATAGAATATGTGCTCAGTTTGTGAGATATCGACCTGCAGTGTCTCCCTTTTTTACTCAAAACGGATTTATTTAAAAATTAAAAACTTGGCTCTCGAAATGAACCAGCGTAACTGAAAATCCCTAGGGATTATATGTAGGGCGCGGATTTTAAGGGCTTACCTATTTTGAACATATGCTTTAAAGAACACGCCCCTACATTTTTCAATTCCAAAAACTTTTCTCCAAAAAATTGATTTTTCTCTTGGGCACTGTACTCCAGTGACGATTTTTTGTTTCCAAAAACAACACCCGATTATTTTCCCCTCGGGGAAAAAGGCTCCTGAAAATCGATTTTTTCTGGACTTGATGAAATTGCATTTAATATTCGGTATAGTACAAAAATTGATTTTATGTTAGATTTTAATAAAATTTATTGATTTTCATACCTTTTAAAACGAAAAATTTTTAGTGCCTATTTTGGATTTTTAGAGTCTTGAAAATCCTGGTCTTAATTATGTGATTCTGTTCGGCCTTCGACATGTTTAAGTTCGTGAAATCTGGACATGAATAGAGTACTGTCAGCTCTGACTGAAATTAAACTGTTTAACTACGCAATCTGATCAGTTTCGGGGTTCTCCTTATCTATATTTCTTGCCTTCTGGTCCAAAGACCATTAATGCTTGGGTTCAAAAAATATTCTTCTTATCAACACTGCCAGATTGTTGGTTTTTTTTTTTTAAATTAGAAAACAAAATATCAAACGGTGCCAATTCCGGAAAATTTTGACTAAAGTTTAAGACCTTTAAATTCAAGAAAAGAATTGACCAAAGCAAACAATCTTGGTACCACTCGAATGCACCATGTCTGTATGCTTTAATGGAAAATAGGTATTCGGTTGACTTAAGCAAAAAGGTATTACTCACCAGGGATGGGCGGAATTCCGTTTTCTGTTTTTCCGTTGTTTTTGGGCCTTTTTTTCCGTTTTCCGTTAAAATGCCCTTTTTAACGGAAAAAACGGAAAAAATATACATCCCTAAGAATGGGATTTTTGGAGGATTGGAATTCGGTTGGGTTGTGGTGTAATGGTGAGTGGTGGGGGCCAGGGATGGGCGGAATTCCGACTTCCGAAGTTCCGACTTCCGAGTTCAGACATTTTTGGGCTCGGAATTCCGAGTTCCGACTTCCGAAATTTTTTGAGGATTCGGAATTCCGAGTTCCGACTTCCGAAATTTTGATGAAAAAATCGGAACTTTTTTCGGAAGTGTTACCCAAAATTTTTGCAAAACAAAATGACAATTTGTGCCGATTTTGAACACAATGCCAAATCAAATTTAAAAAAATCCTTAATTTAATATCTTTTGTAAAGCGGGCCTTGCCAATACCTATATGGCTCAGTGGTGTGGTTGAGCTGTTTCCGACTTATGTTGGGTTCTACTCCCCTATTGAAAACTTTTTTTAATTAATAGTCTTTTTATTGATTCTTAGTCATATCTCAAAAACCCTTATAAAATGGTAATTTTTTTTGCAAGTTTTAGGCACATTTCCTAATTGAATTCACTAAAACTTTAATTTTTTCCCCGGTAGCGCTTATCGGCGGCACCGCCGGAGACTTTCCCATTCCAAAAAAACTTCAAAATAAAATAAAATAATTAAAAAATTTTAAAAACTCTTTTTTTTGCAATTGCTTCTTGTTGAATTTGATTGTTAAAGGTTTGTTGTTTTAGTGTTTTTGATTCGTAAATTGATTTATCCAACTCAGACAACATATTTTAGAAAATTTTTTAAAACTTCCGAGTTCCGAATTCCGACATTTTTTGGGCTCGGAATTCCGAGTTCCGACTTCCGAAAAATTTTTAGGCCCCGGAATTCCGACTTCCGAGTTCCGAAATTTTCTGAGGTCGTCGGCGCCCATCCCTGGTGGGGGCAGATAAGTATGGGTGGGTTGGGGGTTCAGATCCTCTACTATGTTAGTGAATTTATTCGTACTTTTGCTGAACATTTAAGGTGGTTAAACAATTTTAAAAATTCTTCTTTAACTTTTTCCAATTTAAAAACAAATATTAGATGACAATTCACAAACTTTTCATTCATTTTTTGTTGGACGAAATCAAAAAACCTAGGGGAGGCCCTTTTGTTGTGCTACATTCGTAATTTTGGACCCATTTTCTTAACAAATCTGGTGAAATCTTCAAGAAAATTTTCCCGGCGGCGCCTATCGGCGCCGCCGGACCTTTACCATACCATTCCTAAAAAACTTCAAAAAAAAGTGCCGATTTTTAAAAATTTTTGTTGAAAATCTCTTAACAAATTAAGTCAAAATTCAAAATTTTCTCCGGCGGCGCCTATCGGCACCGCCGACCCCCTCCCCGCTAAAAGCATAAAATAGAATTAGAAGGCCGCTGAAAAAAAGAAATCCTTCAAAATTTTTAAAAATAATTACTGTTAATATTTCAAAAAATATTTATTAAAATAAAGTATTTAAAAAAAAAATATTATTTTATTTTATTTAAAAATTTTTCCGTTTTCCGTTTTTCCGTTGTTTTTGGCCCTTTTTTTCCGTTTTCCGTTAAAAAAAATATTTCCGTTTTTCCGTTTTTTAAAAATAAATTTCCGCCCATCCCTGTTACTCACCACGCCAAAACGATCAGCGCCAAAACGACCGGACCCGAGTATTGCTATACATATTTACCTTTTCTTGACTGACGGCCCAAAGGCCTTAAATTCAATGTGAATTTCTCAATTGGATAAGTCTGGAACATGCCGGTATCAAAGATGGAGAAAAAGTTGTGAATGATGCCGAAAAGTTTGAAAAACGTAAGATTACCGTCAGATACATATGTATGTTGCATTAAAAGTCGGGCGTACTTTTTGTAAAACATTAAAGCAACGCAAAGAGCATGCCTCTGGGGCAAAGTTCATTTCCAGCAATCTTTCGCAGAACATTCCTCCAGGCAATAACGAACTTCCGGCGATTTTAAAAGTTTGCCGACAAACATTAAATTCACGCCGAGTGCCTGCGGTCATAGTACGCGAAACTGCCTAACTATAAGGGACAAAGTCCAGATGCAACAAATTTTTAGTTTTTTTTTTGAAAGATCGATTGATTAAAGTTTCTTCTCGCCAGCCTACAAAAATTTGAATGTATCACATTTTAGCAATTTCATAACTAAGCCGCTCAATATGTTTTTTTAACTAAATAAATTTACCCATAAATAGTCCAAATTATTAGAGCGAACCGGTTCTTGACTGGGGCTTCCAAAGAAGCATGAAAATTATTTCGATTTTTTGTCATATTGTTAAAATTGGAGACTTTCTGCCTGAATGAATTTCGGCTTTAGAAATTGGCCGGTAAATGTAAATCCAGCTATGGGAATGGCAAAGGTATAAAATAACGAGGCCGATTTGAACTGGCCAGGAAGTGCATACCGTTTCTGTTCGTATATCTGGGCGGTAAACATTTTTCTCTTTATTTTGGACCGGTCCATGACTAATTTCCCGAAGGAGGGCGCGCCTAAAAAATAATACAATTAAATGCGCAGAAAAATTGCACCTAAAATAAGAACTGAATGCGCTAATACATCGGCCTACAAATTGCATGCGCAAATAGAATTGATCAGGCCTTGGCCGGTACAAAACTGAATAATGCGCAAAATTTCATCTGATCACGTCTGATCAGGCATCGACCGGTCGGAAAATTATATTTATAAGCGCAAATTTTGAACAACAAATTATTTGTTTGCGCAAACATCCTCTGATCAGGAAAATCCATCTGATTCAGGCATCGGCCGGAAGAAAAAATATATTAATGCGCAAATTTTCATCTGATCATGTTAGATCAGGCATCGGCCGGAATTTTAATTGCGCGCGAAATGCCGCAAGCTTGCATTCCCCTCATTGATGGACCGTCACTCTGTTCCGTCCATGTAAGACGGAACCATCCGGTGCTACCACTAAAGCGGCTGAGCCCATGGGATGAAAAGGCCGCGAGTGGGGTGAGGGAGTGAGAGCGAAATGCTATTCTTACCCCCCCCCCTTTAAGTAGTTGGAATGTCCCCGGGGTAAATTGGGCGGAAATCATACGTGGGTAAGTCACTGATTGATTTGAGTGATTGGGATAGTGAACGGAAGCGATTGGACATTGTGAGAGCGCAAGCACTTATTTATTGGTTTTCCCCTCTACTCAAATACGCTTCCCCTCATTAATAAGATATTTTAAATAAATACTCTAATATTTTTTAATTAAAATGCGCTGTCTAATATTTTTTAATTAAAAAAGCGTGGAAAAAAAGAATAGATACAAGAATTTTTGAACTAAATTCATCACGTCTTCCTGAATTTTTGCGTCAATTTCTCAACAAATATCATTAAAATGTTCAAAAAATTTCCCCGGCGGCGCCTGTCGGCACCGCCGGACATCCTCCACTCTTACGTAAACCAGTTTTTCCCCTGAAATTCCGAAGCAAAATTCATAATTTTGCTAAAAGTTGATGAAATTTGTTTAACAAAATTGAGTCAAAATTTCAAAAAAAAATTTTCGGCGGCGCCTATCGGCACCGCCGACCCCCACATCCCCTACCAAAGTAAAGCATAATCTCAAAAAAAAATGATAATGATAAAATTGAAGTTAAAGACAATAAGGAAGATATTTTTGAATAACAAAAAAAAAAATTTTTTTTGTTTTACCATTGAACATTACAAAAAAATTTTCCTCCCTTGAAAAGTCCCGGTACCGGTACCGGTTTTTCTGGTCCCGGCAAGTCCCGGTCCCGGTTTTTCCCAAAAGTCCCGGTCCCGTGCCACCCTAGTTTAATATCTTTTAACAATCTTATGTGTTTAACATTTAACGCACGAAATAATCCCCAACAAAAAGTTCAAATGCCGTAAATTATGAGTCATTTTGGCATTCTGTGTAATTACAAAAATAATACACGCAACAAACAGTTTGAGTGTCGTGTTTCTTTCTCTCCATCCAAAATATTGTTTTACATTGTTGAAAATGCCGCAAAACATTTGTTATTTTGCCATTCATTTTGCCTACGCATTGAATGTTATTGGAATCTTTTTTCGAGGAAATCATTTCACTCAACCGATTATAAAAGGCAAAAAACAAAATACAGAAAAGCAATAAGGCGTAGATTTTATGGCTTTTAATTTTTAGTGTCTTATTCTGAAAAGAAATTATTTCAAATTTCTAAAAAACAATTTCAGGTCAATATGGACAGCCAAACTCGGCTTGCCACTCGGGCGGCGTTGGCGGTGGTGCCGCTGAGGACAGAAATGTTCACGATGGCACAGCAAAAAATTGAGCAGCTGATGGCCAAGGACTCGTACCCATGGTTCCTGAAGTCAGAGCAGTACCTGGAGTTGCTCAACAACAATTTTTTTTTAAATGTTCTCCAAAATTTTATTTTTATTGAATAAATAGTTAATAGCAACGAATACCTTGGGACCGAAACGCAACCTTTCAGATATTTGACCCGAACCCAAAAAAAAATCCCGTTCTAATTTGTAAGTAAAAAAAGTTAAGTTCTTCAATTGCTAAAAGATAATTGGAGCTCCTTCATGCAAAACGAGATAGATCGATTTAAAAGCCGTACAAATAAATTCGATGATAAACAAAAAATTAAAATAAGAATATTTTATTAGAACAAAATGTTACAATATTAATGAACGTATATTATTCTTCATTCTACTTATATCGGTTATATTAAAAATACAACTACAATATAGATCACTTAATTATTGAGCATGCATCTAGTAATGCCGTACAATGAGTGAATTTTATGCAGAGCCTATATTGTCTCCATATTGTTTGGTAATAATAAAAAATTAAAGATTAAACATCCGAAGTGACTAATAGTTAGAGGGCGGATTTTCAAGTTTTAACATGTTTTTTTTGCGAATAGGGGATCATAAGAGAAGCCCAAAAATAGCATTCATTTCGAAAAATTTTACAATTAGAGCGACTTTTTAGTCAATATAAATCAATATTTTGGCATTTTTGAGAATAAATCAATATTTCCCCATTTTTTCATAATAAATCAATATTTTAGGCATTTTTCATGAGAAAAATGCAATTTTTATGCATTTTTCCGAAAATTTCTTAAGAAAAACGCGATAAAAACGAAAAATGTACCTTTAAAATTTCAAAAAAATTTTCACCCCAAAAATGCACCCCTAAAAAATGAATTTTTCTTTGACAAAAAATCCACCCCCAAAGATTGATAATTTCCGAAAATTTTTTTACTTTTGATTTTTTTATAAAATTCAAAAACATGTGAAAATAATACATTTACAATTGTGAGAGCAAAATTAATAAAAGTTGACGAATTTTGAAGGGTTTTACGCAAAAATTGACCCGGATTTTAACAGTTTTTGCACATTTTTTAATCAATATTTTGGCACTTTTTGGGGTTTTTGGTCAATATTTTGGAGTTTTTTAGTCAATATTTTGCGTTTTTTAGTCAATATAAATCCGCGCTCTACTAATAGTTCCTCAAATAAAGATATCTTCAAATGTAAATGCCAATTTTACAATGCGGGGAAATTTGATTATTAGGGCCACGATTTATATTGGATAAGAAACTCGGAATAAAAGCTAAAAACATCATTTATGGTATTTATACGCTGTTCCGAGTGCGCAAAAAAATATAGATTTCCATATAAATCGTAGCCCTATTGATAATTAATAAATATTAAATTTTACATATATTTGAACTGAGTTTTCATAACTATTTAAAAAATAATAATTGTAAAATTAATTTATATTATAAGAATACATTAAAAATATTAAATAACTATAAATAAAATAAAATCAATCAAATTATTAGACATCTGTCACTTAACAATGTATTAAAAATGTAAAAACAATTAAATTTACCCAAAACTCTAGTTCTTTGATTTTATAATAATTCTGACAATATTGACTCGCTGTTCGAATTGATCAAAACTAAAACCCATAATTGAATTTAAATCGAAGTCGCAACTTTGCAAACGCTTTGGTCACTGCTGGTGCACTTATAGGACACAGAAACCGCATAGTCGGCATTTTATAGTTCAATCGACCTTTTTGTATTTGGTTTTATCATTATGAAATAATTGTTTGTTTAATTGTATTTTTCCTTTTTCATAAATAATTCTAACATTAATTTACAAGTTATCTAGATTTCTTCCAGTTCTATGATCTTTGGAGTTCAGCATGATGATTTATGTTTAACGCTATTCTTTAAACACTGTTAGTTATTAATTTTAGTTAGCTTATTTTTATTTATTTTGTTCAAAAATAGCATTAGCGACCAGACAAGATTTGTAACTTTCTTTTTATTTTATTAATTAAAAGTTGTAATTTTGGTAAATATGGATCATACGGTCCAGATTCAAAATCGAACGAAATATATATCAATCGACTCCTCTCGGTCTGTAATGTAAGAATCGGTTAAAAATTTTTTTGCGGAAACCACTTTGAAGCAAGTTATGAGCCGTGGACTAAAGCTCTTATTGCGTGAAAATTTTAAAAGCATATTGAAATTTATCACTATTGGAGATACAGCGGAAAAGTGAAAAATCAATGTTTAAAAAGTTATGACGCCATTTTTGTCTTGTTAAATATTCTGCAATAATTTAAACGAAAACTAAATTACTTAAAGGAACAAATAAAGAAAGTAAATAAAGCTTTTAAAATTTAAATCTCGCGCAGATTCGAACGATATGCATATCAAATATTATGTCACCCGAATAAACCTGACAAGTTCACAAGACAAATCACAACATTAACATAACTGTAAAAAAATAATATGTTTTCACAAATTAAAAAATCCAAAACCGCCACCGGAAACTCATTTGGCACCAAATTTGGCCTTTGGTCAATGACACATTTGTAGCTTTTGTTTGCTTTACTCCGCTTTCAACCTTTTGGCCAATTCTTTCCGACCATTCTGTGCAATTGCCCAAAACTCCGAATGATCAAATCATTTGGCATTATCCCCAAATTCCCGGCCGGTGACAGTGCTGCCGCTTCTTCTGGCCAAGCTTTGGCCAAATGGTTGCACACGCCCCGCGGGGATGGACTTCCAAAGGTTTTGGAATGCCACTTTTGGCCAGATAAATGGAGGAGCTGAAACTGGATTCGGATTCTACGCCCACTAATGCCCCAAAAAACATCTTTTTATTGACTTAAAAGCAAAAAAATATTTTTTCAAAAAAGGGGAGGGGGGCCAAACCAAAAGTATTACCCAAAAAGCTCCATTTTTGACAATTTTTAAACGGTTCAAACCCCCAGTTTAAAGACAAGCGACAAAAAAAATTTGATTGTTCTATAGGTTTCAGCACCTAAGAACACTGTAAACTCCAAAAAGCAGAATTGACAACTGAAAAAGGAGGATCCGACAGTGCCGACAGGCGCCGTAGGAAATTTTTTAAATAATTTTTAGCGAATTCCTAGAAAATTTAAAAAGCAGACAAAAGCAGGCCAAAATGAAAAAGCAGGAATTTAGCAGGAAAACCCCCAAAAAGCAAGAAAAACCTGCTGAAGCAGGTACTATGGCCAACCTGCACGGGTGTCACTGGAGCGTGGTAAGTTTTTGGGGTTACGCTGATGTGGGTAACAGAAGGCAAACTTTAAATTCAATTTTAGGAAGCGTACACCAATTTTATGGCGTTTTGTGCTATTTGATGTTAAATTGTATTGTTTAAACTAGGGTGGCACGGGACCGGGACCGGGACGGGATTTCCCGGTTTTTTCAGGTCCCGGTCCCGGTCGGGACGGGACTTTTTGAAACTTAAAAGTCCCGGTCCCGGTCGGGAGTCCCGACCGGGACTAAATGTACACCCCTAATGATGGCATCATCGAGCGACAATTTCAATTATTTTTACTTGTTTCTCCCAAGTAAGTCGATGGCCTAGTGGCTCCGAAATTCCGAAAAAATTCATAATTTTGCTAAAATTTTGATGAAATTTCTTTAACTTGAGTCAAAATTTCAAACATTTTTCTCGGCGGCGCCTATCGGCACCGCCGACCCCCACCCCTTAAAAGTAAAGCAGAATCTCAAAAAAAAGAATGATGATGATAAAATTGAAGTTAAAGACAATAAGTGAAGATATTTTTGAATAACAAAAAAAAAATTTTCTCCTTTGAAAAGTCCCGGTTGGTCCCGGTCCCGGTTGAAAATCTTGGTCCCGGTCCCGGTTTTTCTGGTCCCGGCAAGTCCCGGTCCCGTGCCACCATAGTTTAAACATAAATTCTGGCGTATGATTTTTAAAAGTCGAGTCTTTTTCAATTTAATTGAATTTCAATCCCCGAATATCCCTGGTAAAATGTTGATGGTAATAAACAGGACGACGTAATTTCGCGGGAGTGTTGTGGCTGAAATTGATTAGCATCATTGTCAAAATCGGGCATATATTGTATTACTTAGAGAAAGGACGAAACCCGGTCGAGATTACGATCGAGAATCTTGAAAAGCTCAAATCTCGAAAATCTTGTATCTCAAAGATCTCAAAAAAATTTGTTCGATCGAGAATTTCGAAAAAATCTCGTCGAGATTTTCCGAGATTACGATCGAGAATCTCGATCGGTGCTTTCTCTAGTAAAAATTAATTGCACTTTTGTGTTCGCTTTTTTCAAATTATTGAAATGTACGTATGCGTACTATTTTTTCTTTGTTTCCCACTTTTGATATTTGATTTTTTTAATCTTTAGCTGTCAAACACCTAAATGAGTGAAAGTGCAGGGAAACGCGAGAATTTTGGTACAAGGAAATTTTTGAACAAATTATTTTCTTTTAACGTTTTAGGGACTCGTTTTTGTGGGAGCGGCGAACATAGTGCGAATTGGTCGACATCAACTAATCCGCGGCCATTTAATCGTTGGCAGAACAGCGGGAGAAGAAACGTTTCGGCCCCAATTTCTTTCATTTGTGGGGAAAAAATGGTGCTTTCTAGAAATAATAAAAACTAGAGCCCGGACTTGAGGACCGATCGATTTTCGATCGAGTATCTCGAAAAAATCTCGTCGAGATTTTCCGAGATTTCGATCGGTCCATGCTCTAATAAAAACATTGTCTAAGGTGCGTGGCTTGGAAGGTCTTTCAATAAAAGATGAGCCGTTGGAGGGGGAGGCGCTTTTGAATGCGAACAAGGGGACAAATTTGGCCGATCTTGATTGGGTGGGCAAGTCTCAGAAAAGTGGCGTACTCTTGCAAATGATGAAGGTTGGAGTGGGTTACGAATGGTTGCGCCAGATTTTCAGTCGATGGGCTACGAAAATGGGAAGGGGCTAGGGAAAAGTGGGCAAGGCATTGCGGAGCCAATTCGACCTAACCCAAACCCGGGAAGGCAGGCGTTCGGCGCTTCTCATCAAACGGCAGGTTGGATTTGTTATTTTTGTGGAAAATATCGGTCATACCGGCCAGAGCACAAATCGAACGAAATATATATATTGAATCGACTCCTCTCGGACTGCAATGTAAGAATCCGGAAAAAATTTGTTGGGCAACCATTCCCTGAAAAGGTACAGACCCGGTACTGAAGTGTCTTTTGACTGGGGACTCAGTTGTCAACTGATTAAAAAATGGGGAAAATCACTCATATAGGCTTTTAAAATTACGAATTTTTGATAGAAAATCAAAACTGGGAATTAAATCCGTTTTTGAACCGGTTTAAAATTTTGAAAATTAAGGACAAAACGACTTTTAAGTAGAGTAGGTCGGGAACGGGATCCCGACGGGACCGGTCGGGAAATTCCCGGTTTTTGGAATCCCGGTCCCGGTTTTTGAAAAATCGAAATCCCGGATCCCATCCCGGTCGGCGGGAGTAACCGGGAAAAAAATACACCCTAAAATGGGATTTTTGAGCGCAAATTATGTTTGGTTGTAGTGTAGTGGTGAGTGGTTGGTATATTTTAAGTGTGGGTTGTGTGAGGTTCAGATCCCGACCGTGTAAATGATTTTTTAGTTTCTCTGAACATTTAAGCAATTCTCTAATTCTTTTTAATTTTACTGATTTTGTTTTTAATATTTTAATTCTGATGAGACAATCGTGTTGAAGACAATGAGGAAAATGATTTTGAATAATAAACAAAATTTGGTTTCACCTTTGATTATTAGAAAACAAAAATTTTTATTCCCAGTCCCGGTTTTCCCGGTTCGAAATGCTGGTCCCGATCCCGGCTTTCACGGTCCCGGTTTTTCCAAAAAATCCCGGTTCCGACCTAATCTACTTTTAAGTAAACCAAAGCCCGAAGGGGGAAAAGTTAGACAGTAAAGTGGAAAATAGCAGCCAAAGTACCGCACACTCGGCTACGGCGGCCAGTAGGTGGGGCGAGACTCCCGGCTCCGGAAGAAGTCCGCGCGGGTAAAATATCAACTCGCTTTTTGATCAACTCGCGTTTTCTGATTCTATTCAGGGGTTATTGAGTCGCTGATCACGAATATGATTTCAGATTTATCATATACATCATCGAATCTACATATGATTGCAACATTGTTTAAAAAAAAAAAAAATATTTTTTTTGTAAAGTCGCTAAAAAAAAGCGTTTCTAGGGGTATTCGGGCGCGTAGAATTCAAATCTGACATCTGTTTCAACCAAATCCAAACCCGGATTCGAACAAATTTTCAAAAAATTCAATACGATACGTTTCGTTCGATTTTGGGTCTGGACCATATGACCGATATTTACCATTTTTGTTCAGTCAATTATAAAACCGTAACTAGTCAAAGAAGACAGTCTAAAAAGGAATTGTTTTTGTGCAGGGCGGAAATGGAAAGGCGAGAGTAGCGGAACTGAACAGCAGCAGAGAGGCGGCAAAGGGCATTCAGAGTGCTGCAGACGTTGAAGTCGGCTGGATTCACAGAACATTCCGCGGAGGAAATTTGGCAAGCGATTGCCGTTCTCGCCAAATATGAAATTATGGTTGGCTCGATGAAAAATATTGGCAAATTTCGGAAAAAAAATTCAGCCGCCTGGAAAGGGGTTGGCACTTGTCAAAAGAAGAGCCGGCAGAAGACGCAATGAGATGAAGACGGAATGAACCATTTATTCGGAAAGGGTTATCAAAATCAAAGAAGTCGTCAAAAAGAATGGGACGTTATGAAATAAAATGTTGTTGAATAAAGCGAATCAATATTTCGCCATTTTTCCATAAAAAAGCAACATTTTAAGCACTTTTTCCCAAAATTTTTTGAAGAAATTCAATATTTTGGGCACTTTTTATTTTTAAATGGGATCGGAAGGGCGGGCCTCGTCAGTGCGATCCCTTCCTTTTGTCCCATTAAAGTTGTGTTTCGGCCCTTTAATCGCAGACACACAGACTTAAATTAAAGCAACAGCAGCAAAGTACACAAAAGCATAAAAATGTCGCAATTTATTTATTTCACTATTTTTCCGGGTGGGTCTCCCTCATCTCATCGACATTATGAAGGCAAAAATCCAAAAAATTAAAAATTCTTACATTTAATTTAAGTATAAAGATTTAAAAGCAAGTAAAAAAAAATTAATCATTATTTTTTGTGGGGCCAATGATGAGAAAACTACCAAATAAAAGTAACAAAATGGCTCTGGAACATGAAAAATAGCCGTTCACTTGCAGTGACAAAAAATAAATAATTTGAAAATCTTTCTATTTTTTTGGAATCGATTTAAAAAAGCACAAATTCAAACCCCTTTTTCCAAGCCCAACAAAAAACCAACGGCGGCGCGTATTGGCGTTGTTTCTGTGAGATTTTAGGGGAAAAAATTTAGAGAATTTTTTTTTTTTTATTTACCACCTCCTGAACCAATTTGTCCCGCTCACTTTTGCCCGCCTTCAACGACTGCTCATCGTAGACAAAATCACGCACAAAAAATCTGCAAAATTCAATAAAAATTTTATTTTAAAAAAATTAATTATTTTTGTATATGTACTATATTAAAATTATTGTTCTTTTTGTGTATAAAATCCGTGTTTCCTTTTTTTTAAAATTTAATATAATTGTTGTTTATGAAATTAATTAAAGTATATCTAGTGTTTAATAATATTTAAAAAAAAAATTTTTTAGCTTAATTTTTGGGGGAAATTTTTCTAAAAATAAATTCATTTATCCCTTACTTTTCTGTTCCCGACACGCGGTTTTGTACTCGTCCAACACTTTTTGAAAGAGTGTCACTGTGTACAGCGCATGGTCCGCGTCCTCCACAATTTTGTACGCCGAGCCGGGCACAACCATTTGGGCAAATGTGTGGTATTTGCTTTCCCATTCCTTGGCCAAAAGTCTTAAAAAAAAGAAATTTTAATAATAAAAATAAAGAAATTAAAATTTTTTATTTTTCGAAAAACAACGCCGCCAAGGATAAAAAATTGTATCCATTAACCAGGGGGAAAATAATTATTTTTGGGGATTTTCCGGTACCCCCCCCCCCCCGGCGGGGTTTTGACCGGCGCCATGAAAACCCCCGGCATTTTCACTGCAAAATTCCAAATATTTCTTTAAATGCCCTCTGGCTTAACGTAAACCAAAAATTGAGGGGAGGAAAGGGGGAAGAGATTTCAAAAAATTTTATGCCATTTTTGTTACCCCCCCCCCCTACTTTGGCACAACGACACAGACGGTCTGCATGTACTCGGAGCCAAGCACAAAGTCGCCTTCACCAAATCGGACAAATCACGCGTGATCAGAGAGCCACTGAACGAAAACGATAAAATGTTATTCTAAAAAAATATTTTCTTTTTAAAAAATGGGGGAAATTTTCGAAAGGCAAATTAAATTTAAAAAATGAACCCCATTTTTAACAATATTTAACATTAATTTTATATCATCAAAAATTTACGCTGTCTTCCTGTCAATTAATGAAAGCGCATTTTTGAGCGAATTGTACGAAGCCGCCTTCGTTTTCAAATCGTTTTCAATTTGGCTGACTTGCTGAAAAACAAAAATTTTTTCTCGGGGAGCTTCGGCGATCCCAAGACCGTTTTCCCCCAAAATAGGAGGTTTTTGGTTATTTTATTGTTATATTTTTGGTTGGAAACCTTTCCGATCAGTTCGCTGAGCGCCTTCAACGACTGCTTGACCGGATAGCGCGCAGCCTCCCACTGAAATTTGGTCACATATGTGCGCATGTCCTGGAAGGTTAAAATATTAAAAATGAATCGTAACAAAATTGAAAGGGTTGTATTATTGAAATGGTACTGAAATGGACAAAAACTAATTTTTACGGAAGAAAACCGCTTTATTTCATTTTTTTAGGACATTTTGTCCTTTCTAAGCTATTTAGATGATAGCGTATGCGAGCAAACTCGCATATTTTTACATAAAAAAAGGTTCTTTTAGCAATTTTTCCCTTTATTGGATTTACGCCATGCCTTTATACGTTAATTACTCATTTTAAAGCCCAAAAACAAATTTTTTTTTAAATACAAAATGGACAATCGCCAAAAAGCCGCTAAACGGCGCGGAAAAAATGAGGGACTTTAACCGGCAAGTCCGCGACGCGCGAGACAACCATGCCGATAATAAGGCCCGGTATTCCTACCATGAAGTTGGACACTCCATACTTCTATGGTTTCAACCAGACGGTCTGCAGTTCCGTTTGGTAAATATTGTTATTTTACTTAATTTCCAAAAATTTGAAATTAAAGAAACATTAAAACTTCAAAAATGCTTAAATCTCTGATTTCCTAGGCGACCATCGTCCCGGATCCCGACGGCGAGTATGATGGGGCGACGCTTTTCTGGACCCCGGTCCAGATGACCCAGAGGCAAATGGTTGCGGACTTAACAACCACAATGGCCGGAAAGGCCGTCGAAATGGCCATCTTTGGCCACTCAAACGGCCACTTCGGCGACGAAGAAGAATGGGAGGACGCCTCCGAAAGGGTAAGAACAAGGCAAAACCGGGACCAAGATTTTCAACCGTGACCGGTTATTAGATGATTTTTGTTAAGAAAATTGAAGCAAAAATTCAAGAACCCGTGCCGCCCGCGGCCGGGATCTGAAAAAACCGGGAAACCCCGTCCCGATCCCGTACAACCCTACTTTATAGGGTTTCGACCTTATAACGCAATTTTGGCCTCCTCAACAATTCCCAAAAATTCGAAAATTTCCATAAAATTTCTAACCTCAAAATCAGTTGGTTCGGACGAGCGTTGAATGGCGTTTGTTGGGGGCGGCCGACCAAACACCGGCGCTGCTCCGGGAGCGCATGGATGCGCTGATTGCGGCAGCCTCCGCAGCTGCGTCGGCCGTCATTAATGCCCGAATGCGGCAGGTGAAGAAGGTAACTAAATAAAATTTTTAAAGAAAGGACATTTAATGCCAAATGGTCAAAGACGATTTTTTACCCCCCCCCCCCCCGATTCGTTCTATTTTCAAAAGATTTTTTCATTAAAACTTCCAAGCTGACCAAATCAAAATTTTTCGATATCATTCGAAAGCTTACAATTAGTAGAAGCTTTAAAAAAGTAAAAGGTAAGCGATAGGCCAACTCAAAAAAGTTATGGACAGAAAACATTTTTTTTGGCCACAATTGGCCATAACTTTTTCGAGATTTGGCCAATTGCTTAGCTTTTGTTTGAAAGATTCTGCTAATTGTTAGCCGGGAACCAATTTTATAGTAGCGCTAAAACCGAATCTTGAACAAAAAAATTTGCTAACTTTTTATGCTACAGATGGCGTTCGCCCTTTTTGCCCGCCGAACGCTCTATAAGAGCCAGTTCCGCAGGTCAGTCAAAACTTTTCAATTGGTTAACTATTACAAACCATTGTCCACATTGCATTTGCACCGCTTCCTCGTGCCACGCGAATATTGGCACACGAGCACTCCACGCGTGGCTCGTAGTTTTTTGCTGCTCCTCCATTTATCCATCCATCAGCCATTGTCCTCCGTCAGAAAAACCTAAAACGCAAAAAAAACAGAAATGTTTTAATAAAAATTACTAACAAAAATGCAATAAAACACAAATACGCCCCTAATTTATTCAAGGCTAATTGGGTGCTCGCAAGCGCGCGAGGAGGTAGATGACGATGGAAGTGTGTATGGAGATAATGGTAGCGCTGTGGAGGAAGAAGCCAGAGACCACAGATGGGTGGCCAAGCGACTGGCGCAGTGGGTGTAATAATGAAGTTGGGGCATTTTGTGTGGGGTGAAGTTGAGTGGAGGGACCAACTGTCACCGGATTTTTTGGGAGGTGGGGTCGCCCGTGTGGGTGTGTGTGCCAGCCGATTTGTTTGTGCTAAGGAGAATATTTTGTGACTGAGCTGTAGAGTGCAAGGACGCTTGTCGCCTTCGTACTCTATAGTTCAGTCTGGATATTGTAGAGATGGGGTATATTTAAAGAACGATAGCAAACAAAAAGGCTAGTACACACACACACACTCATTTTTCATTTATTGTAAACTTTTTGGTTTTTGTTTGTTTTTTTCATTTATTATAAATTTTATGTTTGTTTGTTATGGTAAACGCATTTGTGGTGATCAGGGAGTTCCAGAGGAGGGAGGAAGAGAGGGAGGGAGAGAGGGAGGGGATGGGGGGGGGATTGGTCAACAGATGGAGGAGCAACCAAACAAGATATCCCCGCAGGAGATGGAATAAAAGCACAAAAATTCAAAAAATGGCAAACCTTCTCAACACCAGCCTCCACCATTCTCGCCACAGACCAACATTCTCAAACCCCAATGACGGCCAGTGCGCCGATTTGGGAGCAAATTAGTCGTCATTGCAGAACAGGTCCACGAAGCAGGCGATCAGCTGAAACCATGGCAATTTTTATGGGTCGAAACATTTTTCGAATCCAATTTATGAAATTCTATTTTGATCAGCCTCAAAGTTTTAAAAAACTATTTTAAATTGAATTTTCAATTTTATTAAAAATATTACGAGCGCTCGAATTGGACTGATCAATGGGCAACGTCGCGGACGTCGATCGGCTGCTGATCAATGCTCACCCGTTGTTGTTGGCATTGTGCCCGATTTGTTCAAATGTTGTGGCAAATTGTTGTTGTTGTTGTTGTTCTGATTTTGTTAAAATGCCGAAGGGGAGAAAATGCCAAATGGAAAAATCCAAAAGAGGGAAAATGCCAAAAGAAGAAATGTCAATGGGAGAAAATGCCCAGCAGGGGAGAAATGCCAAAGGGGAGAAATGCCAAAGGGGAGAAATGCCAAGGGGAGAAAATGCCAAAGGCATGAAAATGCAAAAAAGGGATAAAATGCCAAAAGGAAGAAAAAGCATAAAGGGAGAAAATGCCTAAAGGAGAAATGTCAAACGGGAGAAATGCAAAAAGAGGGAAAATGTCAAATGGGAATGCTAAGAGGGAGAAATGTCAATGGGAGAAAATGCCCATGGGAGAAATGCCAAATTGAAAAATCCAAAAGAGGGAAAATGCCAAAAGAAGAAATGTCAAATGGGAGAAAATGCCCAGGGAAAAATGCCAAAGGCGAGAAAATGCCAAATGGAAAAATCCAAAAGAGGGAAAATGCCAAAAGGAGAAATGTCAAATGGGAGAAAATGCCCAGGGGAAAAATGCCAAAGGTGGGAAAATGCCAAGGGGCAGAAAATGCCAAAGGGGAGAAAATGTCAAAAGTTTAAAATGCTAAAAGGAAAAATGCCAAAGGTGGGAAAATGCCAAAGGGCAGAAAATGCCAAAGGGGAGAAAATGTCAAAAGTTTAAAATGCTAAAAGGGAAAATGCCAAAGGTGGGAAAATGCCAAAGGGCAGAAAATGCCAAAGGGGAGAAAATGTCAAAAGTTTAAAATGCTAAAAGGGAAAATGCCAAAGGTGGGAAAATGCCAAAGGGCAGAAAATGCCAAAGGGGAGAAAATGTCAAAGGTGGGAAAATGCCAAAGGGCAGAAAATGCCAAAGGGGAGAAAATGTCAAAAGTTTAAAATGCTAAAAGGGAAAATGCCAAAGGTGGGAAAATGCCAAAGGGCAGAAAATGCCAAAGGGGAGAAAATGTCAAAAGTTTAAAATGCTAAAAGGGAAAATGCCAAAGGTGGGAAAATGCCAAAGGGCAGAAAATGCCAAAGGGGAGAAAATGTCAAAAGTTTAAAATGCTAAAAGGGAAAATGCCAAAGGTGGGAAAATGCCAAAGGGCAGAAAATGCCAAAGGGGAGAAAATGTCAAAAGTTTAAAATGCTAAAAGGGAAAATGCCAAAGGTGGGAAAATGCCAAAGGGCAGAAAATGCCAAAGGGGAGAAAATGTCAAAAGTTTAAAATGCTAAAAGGGAAAATGCCAAAGGTGGGAAAATGCCAAAGGGCAGAAAATGCCAAAGGGGAGAAAATGTCAAAGGTGGGAAAATGCCAAAGGGCAGAAAATGCCAAAGGGGAGAAAATGTCAAAAGTTTAAAATGCTAAAAGGGAAAATGCCAAAGGTGGGAAAATGCCAAAGGGCAGAAAATGCCAAAGGGGAGAAAATGTCAAAAGTTTAAAATGCTAAAAGGGAAAATGCCAAAGGTGGGAAAATGCCAAAGGGCAGAAAATGCCAAAGGGGAGAAAATGTCAAAAGTTTAAAATGCTAAAAGGGAAAATGCCAAAGGTGGGAAAATGCCAAAGGGCAGAAAATGCCAAAGGGGAGAAAATGTCAAAAGTTTAAAATGCTAAAAGGGAAAATGCCAAAGGTGGGAAAATGTCAAAGGGCAGAAAATGCCAAAGGGGAGAAAATGTCAAAAGTTTAAAATGCTAAAAGGGAAAATGCCAAAGGTGGGAAAATGCCAAAGGGCAGGAAATGCCAAAGGGGAGAAAATGTCAAAAGTTAAAATGCTAAAAGGGAAAATGCCAAAGGTGGGAAAATGCCAAAGGGCAGAAAATGCCAAAGAGGAGAAAATGTCAAAAGTTTGAAATGCTAAAAGGGAAAATGCCAAAGGTGGGAAAATGCCAAAGGGCAGAAAATGCCAAAGGGGAGAAAATGTCAAAAGTTTAAAATGCTAAAAGGGAAAATGCCAAAGGTGGGAAAATGCCAAAGGGGAGAAAATGTCAAAAGTTTAAAATGCTAAAAGGGAAAATGCCAAAGGTGGGAAAATGCCAAAGGGCAGAAAATGCCAAAGGGGAGAAAATGTCAAAAGTTTAAAATGCTAAAAGGGAAAATGCCAAAGGTGGGAAAATGCCAAATTGAAAAATCCAAAAGGGAGAAAATGCCTAAAGGAGAAATGTCAAACGGGAGAAATGCAAAAAGAGGGAAAATGTCAAATGGGAATGCTAAGAGGGAGAAATGTCAATGGGAGAAAATGCCCATGGGAGAAATGCCAAATTGAAAAATCCAAAAGAGGGAAAATGCCAAAAGAAGAAATGTCAAATGGGAGAAAATGCCCAGGGAAAAATGCCAAAGGAGAGAAAATGCCAAATGAAAAAATCCAAAAGAGGAAATGCCAAAAGAAGAAATGTCAAATGGGAGAAAATGCCCAGGGGAGAAAAGCCAAATGGAAAAATCCAAAAGAGGGAAAATGCCAAAAGAAGAAATGTCAATGGGAGAAAATGCCCAGCAGGGGAGAAATGCCAAAGGGGAGAAATGCCAAAGGGGAGAAATGCCAAGGGGAGAAAATGCCAAAGGCATGAAAATGCAAAAAAGGGATAAAATGCCAAAAGGAAGAAAAAGCATAAAGGGAGAAAATGCCTAAAGGAGAAATGTCAAACGGGAGAAATGCAAAAAGAGGGAAAATGTCAGCAGTGTTGCCCTAAGAATCTGGTTCCAAATTTTTTTGCCCCGCAAAAAAACCGAGTCCCTTCCGCCCAATACCTTCCCCCCCCCCCCCCCCCCCTCCTTCCCCTGTAATTTCCCAAATTTTTGATTTCGCCTACCAGACTCTTCCCCTCGCCTCTCCCTCCCCTCCTCTCGCACCTTACGACCCTAACCCCAAACCCTTCATCCCACCCTTCGCTTAAAAAAAAAGAAGTCCGACTGAGCCCCAGACTTGTAATAAGTGCATCCCGATACTGAGGCCAGCTGAGCGCCAGAATTTTTCTAGTGTAAAGGAAAAGGTATTGACATGGCCCAAAATTTTTGCCTCCTTGCGCTTCCGCCGCCGGCATCCCTTTCTTCCTGCCAGATCAATCCCTTCCCCAACACCCGATCCGCATTTTTCTCAGCGAGAGAGTTATGGGGGAAGGAGAAAATTAGAGAAAAACACGCACGCGCGCACCCCTCTCTCCCACACCTCCCCTCTTCTCTTTCAATACCCCCCCCCCCCCATCCACACCCACCCCTATTAAAGTCACCCCCCCCCCCCCTCACTCCGTGAAGGACGTTCGATTATTCGATATCAGAATTTCATTTCTTCCCTTTTTCCTCTTTATTTCGCTATTAACAAACAAATAGGTTTCCGAGCACTTAAAAAATTTTGTAATTTTGCTAAAGCGCCGTCTCCGGTCAAAATAAACTGCAAAACAATTTTTCGTTCGCCCTCATGCATATTTTTTCATTTGCCCATAAATTCCCACGCTTTCAGAACACCCCCCCCCCACCCCCCCCCCCCCATCCCCCCATGCGCATTAAAGTCATTAATGACAGACGCCCCCCCTCCTCCTCCCCCGTGAAGGACGTTTAATTATTCGATATCAGAATTTCATTTCTTCCCTTTTTCCTCTTTATTTTGCTATTAACAAACAGATATGTTTTCGAGCATTTAAAAAAATTTGCCATTTTTTTTTTTATCCTAAAGCTCCGGCCCCGTTTAATCCAAATGGTGGTGGTGTAAATGGGTGGTGCGCGTTCTACCCGCGTACATTACACCCGGGGCGCTGTAATCTGGCGTCTCCTACCGCTAGATGGATTATTCACCAACAAATTTTCCGACACTCATTTTAATTTCTTAGACTGTTTTTGCTATAAAAAAATGAAGAAAAAGATCCCAGCTTTGCCCTCATCCAGCTTTCGTTGCTCTTGATAATTTTTTAAATATATCCTCTATCTTTTTGTCCATTCCTTAACTACCCCAAACCATTTCCGAATTCGCTTTAACAAGGTTTAAACTCTGCAATATTTATCGATTCCTTACTTAATCCTATATTATCCAAACGTTGTGCGCATCCCGACAGAAATAAAATAAGCATTTCAAAAGCAGGTCCAAACTCTTTAAAAAATAGATCGTGAATCTTGTGCCGAGGGGTAAAGGCACACCACATTTACATTTATTTCTTGTTTTTTAATTGAAAAATTTTGGGTTCTGTTGACGGATGGACAAAATTGGATGGTTAGGCCTTTTGGCGTAACATTAGCATCCGAAGCGTAGCCTCCCGGCTGCACCGATATCAATAGACGGAACCCGGAATATTCTTTAGCGAATAAAAAATTATATTTAGACGTTACGGTTTGCCCTTACCTTTCCCGGTATATTTTAAAGTTTGACCAAACTTCGTCTTGGAAAATAAATATGAATAGATTTGTGACGCGTTCAGGGTGCTCGGCCACACCCTACCTAGTACACCGATTGCTCATTCGAATTTCAACGAACCTATTCGCTTTCGTAGCGACTTTTGCTCTAACATATTCGCTCCCGTAGCGACCTTTGCTCTAACCCTAACCTGTTCGCTCTCGTAGCGACTTTTACCTAGCCTATTCGCTCTCGTAGCGACATTTGCTCTAACCCTAACCTATTCGCTCTCGTAGCGACTTTTACCTAGCCTATTCGCTCCCGTAGCGACTTTTGCCTAACCTATTCGCTCTCGTAGCGACATTTGCTCTAACCCTAACCTATTCGCTCTCGTAGCGACTTTTACCTAGCCTATTCGCTCTCGTAGCGACTTTTGCTCTAACCTATTCACTCTCGTGGCGATTTTTGCATAAGCCATTTACTCTCGTGGCGACAAGGCACGGAGCGGTGGTAAAGGCGTCTGCTCACTTTCACGCCGCCCGCCAAATTTATTGGATGGGGCTGAACCCTTTGGTCAGGCCGCAATAAGCCAAAACCTATTGGACAGTTCGGGTCCTTTAGTTTTCGAGCCCCCAACTCAAGCCCATGGGATCTTTTGGTATTCTTTTGATTCTCCAGCCCAACAATGTTTAGAAAAACGCGCGATTACACATAAGCAAAAGCAAAAGCATTTTAATTGGTCCCCCAAAACTTTTTCTTGTCCATTGCAAAATTCAACTCCCTCCTCGTCCCTCAAGGTCATTTTGTCACCTGTCCATCAAACGTACTCCACCCTCCAAAAATTTCTATCTGCCAGGTAATTAAGCACCTATCAATCAAACGCATTTCTTTTGGTGCCCGGACGGAATCAGAGGGCAAAATAAAATCAATTTCAGCCCATGTGCCAACCATTTTTAACTTATCAAGCAAAATGCCCTACTTTGGAGCCGGTTGTCAGGCGTACCTGTCTACAACATCCCTTTTCCTTTTTGAAATTATCAATCATCTGGGCGTACACATGCCCGCACCGATTGCGTACCTACCAAGCATTATTTTTTTAATTTTAACAAAAAATTTGGTCTACAAAAATGGCAGCCGTTTTTCGCCGTCGTGCTAGCCGAATTTCGCAGCTGTCAATCAAACTGCCATTCCTCCGCCGTTCGAAGGTCATTTTGCTTACTTTTTGCTTTTGAGACTGTCAATATCCTTTCCTCGCATTCTCATGCACCCCATCAGCTGTCACGAAGTGACAATTTTGCAACCTATCAATCATTAATTTTAAAAATTGGTTTGCAAAACAGGCAGCCGTTATTTGCCGTCGTGGCAGCCGAATTTCGCAGCTGTCAATCAAACTGCCCAATTCCTCTGCCGTTGAAGGTCATTTGGCTTGGCCTTCGCTTTTGGAGTCAGAAATCGCATTCACGTGCACCCCATTGTCACTTTTTGACCAGAGGCATGCACAATTTCGTAACCATGTGGGCGATGGCACGCTCACACTCCGCCCAACGCAGCTGCAAAGTCTTTGCATCATTCAGTCGCCAGCCATTCATTCATTTATTAGTGCAAAACAAAATATAACTTTCTTTTTAGATAAATTTCTCAATTTGCTCTCTATTTTTCTTTACTCATTTTCAACCTTTCTTTTAAAAATGGTGCGCTTCAACCCTTTGGTCGAAATTAAGGAGTTGGGACGTCTTTCTACGCCCAAGGGGAAATTTAGTAAGAAAAATAACAAAAAAAATATTCTCATTAATAAAATTTTAGGTCTTTTTTATGCTTTAGAGCTCGCCCGAAATTATCAATTGGTTGATACCGAAATTTCTCGTATGAAATTTCGTTACCTAGCGAAAACGGACACAAAGCAAAGGGAAATGGTCTCGGATTTGATGGGGAATCTAGGAATGGACGGGAATGCGATATCTTATGGGGTTGGGCATTTGGGAGTCGTTCAGGAATTTTGGGACAAGGAGTTTCCGAGCATGTTCCGAATCGTGGCTTTTGATTTGGTAGGAGAAAATCGTAAGATATTTTTACAATTGTTTTGTTTTAGGTGGCGGGCCTTAAGCCTGTTTTTAAAGGGAAAGATGTGCGAAAATATGAAGTGTGCGTAATATTGGACAACGGCCATTGGGATGGGATGAAGAGCGTGACCCAGTTCTTTAAAGTTAAATATTTCTGTGTGAGCTGTGAAGTGACTTATGATTGGGCAGAAAGACATCGAATGGACTGCAAGGAAAGGTGCAAGAAGTGTTGTCGAATGGGGTTTGGATTTCCGTGTAAGCAAGAATGTGAAGCGATTTATTGCGAAGAATGCAATAGGAAATTTTACAACGTGGGGTGTTTTGAGGCGCACAAGAAAAGAATTTGTAAGGAATACAAAAAATGTAAAAAATGCGATGAGATGTACAGAACGAAGGGCAATAAGCACACCTGTGGAGAGAAATTTTGTAAAATATGTTTTGTGTACCATAGGGGTAGACAATGTTTCATCAAGAAACACAAAGTTCGCCCCCAACTCCCCGTCTATAGGATTGTTGCATATGATTTGGAAACGACACTGGTGAACGGTGAGCATCAGCCAAATCTGGTTTCTGCTGCGGTGACCTGCAGCATGTGCAGTGGAGAAGAGAAGGAATGCGAAATTTGTGGGGAAGGTCCTAGGACGGTGACGTGGTCCCAGGCAGAGGGGGTTATTGATCCTATAAGCAATTTTGTTGACTGGGTTATGGGATTTAAAGATTTTGAAACTGTTGCATTTGCTCATTATGCAAGTAATAAGGGGGGGGGGGGTTTATTCTAATAAATAACAACATTTTTTAGGCCGGTTTGATTCTCATTTTGTTTTGAGGGAGCTGACAAACCGAGGGACAAAAACAGACATGCTGATGGCGGACTTGAAGATTTACCAGATTAAGGCGGGGAAGGTGTTTTTCAGGGATTTTTGGATGTTAAGTCAGAACCGGTTAGCGGATTTGCCGACGACTTTGGAGCTGAACATTCCTGCCAAGTTGTATTTTCCCCACAAATACAACAAGAACGAGAACTTTGGGATAAGATTGCCCCACCTCCCCCCGTTTGAAGATTACGGCCCAACAAGAATGAAGGAAAAAGATTATGAGAAGTTTGAAGAATGGTACCGCGCCAACTATGAAACGGAGTTTGAACTGGGTAAAATTTTAACTAAAATAAATCTAAGAAAAAATCATTTAGGTGAGCAGCTCCGGATTTATTGTGAGAATGATGTAGAAATTTTGATGGCTGCCGTGTTGAAGTTTCGGAAATTGTTTTTGGGAATTACAAAGGACATGGACGTAATCAAGGACAGTGTGACAATTGCAGGGGTGGTGATGAAAGTCTTCAGGGCAAAGTTTTTGAAGGAGAGACACATCCCGATCGTTCCGGAAGGGGGTTATGAAAAGGCGGACAATCAGAGCAAAATAGCAGTGCGATATTTTGAGTGGTTGTCGCACAGGGAGGGGGTGAAAGTCAGGCACGCGTTAAATGGGGGAGAGTTGAAATTCGGCGGGTACAAAGTGGATTGTGTAATTGGGGCGCAGAAAAAAATCATTGAATTTCAGGTAAAAATAACTTAATTCTATGTAAAAATGATTTTTTCAAGGGCTGCGCATGGCACGGATGCGGAAAATGTTATTTGCCTTGGACGGTTGGGCCTAATGGGTTATGCGCGGATGAGAATTTTAGGCGAACGGAGTTCAAAATGGATTGTTTGCGCGAAACATGCAAAAATTTCTCGGTGGAGGAAGTTTGGGTAAGTGTTTATTAAGCACCTTCCCAGAAATGTTTTATGTCTGGGTAGAATTTGAATTTTTTTGAAAAAAATTTTTTTAGGAATGCGATGTGAAGGATGAATTAAAGCGGAATAGAGAGATGAAGAAATTTTTCGAGGGGGTCCCAGACAAAGGGTAATAAAAACAAATTTATTTTATTTGGTTTTCGTTTAAGGCCGATCAATCCGAGGGACGCTTTCTCCGGGGGGAGGACTATGCCGTTTTGCTTGTATGCGGCTGCATCGGATGAAGTCGAAATTTCCATGTTCGACATTATCTCACTTTACCCCTTTGTGAATTATGATTCGCCGTACCCGGTCGGAATCCCAAAAATTGTTCAGAGCCAGAATTATTTTGTGAATTGGTAAGAAATTTATTTCATTCTTATAAAATTTTGACAATTTTAAGGACCAAGCCCGAGGATGTGCCCTATGACGGTCTATTGAAGGTGAAAGTCGTTCCTCCGAAAGATCTAATGTACCCTCTTTTGCCCCTTCACCTTGACGACATGTTACTTTTCATAAATTGTGGGGTTTGTGCGAAGAAGGCTAAAAAGGAATTTGTCAGAGCAGGGGATGTGGAGAAATGTGCGCATAGCGATGAAGAGAGGGCTCTGTTGGGGACTTTCACATCGATTGAGTTGCGGAAGGCGTTGGAGTTGGGGTACAAGGTCATCAGATTTTATCGGGCGTACCATTTTGAGGAGTTTGACAGCCAGTTGTTCAAAGGGTATGTGCGAATGTTTTTGAGGATTAAAGTTGAGGCGTCGGGATGGCCCCCAGAAGTGAACACAGAAGAGGAAAAGCAGGCGTTTATCGACATGTATAGGGGTAAATACGATATTTATTTGGAGCCGGTAAACATGAAGAAAAATCCGGGTCTGAGGCTGATCGCAAAATTGGGGTTGAATTCGCTTTGGGGAAAGTTTGCAATGAGAAACACCCTTTCATCAACCGAGCTTGTGAATAGCATGGAAAGATGGATGGAGCTTTCTCAGGATGATACGATAGTGTTTAGGAAGCCCGTGGAAATAAATAAGGAATTAATCCGGGTGGTTTATAATAAGAAGGAGCCGTTTATTAAGGAACACAACGTATCGAACATCTTTTTGTCTTTGTGGTTAGTTTGAACCTTTTTTTAAACAATAGTTTGCAATTAAGGACGACGAGCGCTGCAAGGGTTAAACTGTATGAATATATGGAGACGGTTTATGGTGCGGAGGGGTGCAAGCTGTTGTATTGTGACACGGATTCTTTGATTTTTACACACCCGAGGGGTGTTTGCCCTTTGAAAGAAGGGAAATTTTTGGGGGAAAT
The DNA here is from genome assembly GCA_020449905.1 of Globodera pallida. NCBI lineage: Eukaryota > Metazoa > Nematoda > Chromadorea > Rhabditida > Heteroderidae > Globodera > Globodera pallida. Next base: position 453,763 of record JAIXHY010000025.1, on the reverse strand, counting down.
GACTAGGGAGTACGCTGAAAGCGATATTTTGGAGTTCGTTTCAGGAGGTAAAAAAATAAAAAACCTATTGCATTTTTATTGTATTATTAAGGTCCAAAACAATACGCGTTGAAACTGAGGAGGAAATCTGATGGGAAGATTTGGGACCAAACAAAGATTCGGGGGGTTACAATGGATATGGCTAACAAAATAGTGTATGGGGACCTAAAGAAGATGGTTTTAGACTATGTGGCAGGCAAGAAGAAGCGTTTTTACTATCCGCAGAAGATTGGGCCGACGAGAGACAGCAGGGTTCTTGCAAAGGATGTAACGAAAGACTATGAACCGATCCAAAAGAAGGGGATTTTGGATAAGGAGTATAATGTTTTGCCTTTTGGTTATTACTGAATAAATATTTTTTTTTGTTATTGTTTCTTTTTTTCATCATATGTTTATACCTCTATATTATTTGATATAATTGTATTGTTTTTCTCTTATTATTTTCAGAATGCCATCTAAAAGTTTTCTTCAAGTCCCTGTTGAAAAAAGAAGAGCGAGAAATACTCGCAACTTTTTCCGCCGGTCACCTGACGTGGAAAAATTCTATGAAGAAGTAGAAACGCATGTTAATGAGAATAAAAAGTTTGGGATCCGACAAAACGTAACAACATTTTACTTTAAAAACCCAAAAAATGAGAATTATGAAAAGAATTTTAAAAAAATGATTCAAAAATTTATTGATGATGCCAAGAAAAAAGAGACCGCCCCTGGTTGGGTCATGGATAAAATATCAATTGACTTATACTGCAAAGCGTTGTCCGACCCAATCATCATTCCCGGACGCCCGTTGCACAATCTGACACCAGAGGACGTGTTGCATGAGTTCACGAAACTACAACAATCTTATCGGGAGCTTAATTTATTGTGCGAGCAGATGTCTATCATTGTGGCGACCTACTCCTACCCAACGGGTAAAGAAGGACGACCAAGCACATCACACGGATAGATTTTTTTTTGTTTCTATTTAATGTTGAATAAAATTTGTTCTTTCTATTTTGTATTCACCGAAAAAAAACGTTTAATGCGTAAATATATAAACCTAAATATGTCGTTGTATTATATATTTTTCCCAATTTCCATAGATTTTTGTCGGAACCATGTGAAAATTCTACCGCGTGTTAGAAAGTCGTATCTTTTTTAATTACATATTGGCTTATTAAAGAGAATTTCGCTAAAAACTATAAAAGAAATACAAAAAAGAAAAAATAATAATTTTTTAAGACACTATGTTGATCAAATCAGCAAAAAAAGAAACGGGGAATTTGTGGCGGGAAGCCATCACGTTGGTACAGGAAGCAGAGGGATATAGAACGACAGCACGCGGGGCTTTGAACAGCGCAATTGGTGTGAAACTGAAAGCGCCAAATGCGCCGGAGCTGGCAAAGGAGTGGTTTTTAAAACTTTCCGATTCAATTTGGAGCCTTTATGCGGTTTATGACAAAATCAAAGAAGAAAACGAAAAAATCGAATCCGCTTGGCGGGAGATTGATAGGTGTGCAGAGTTAGACCGGGCGGAAGAATTGATAGAAAAGGCGACAAAATCTCTCAAAGAAATGACTAATTTTCATTTAGAGGCGGGACGTGTTCATGCTAACATTTTGGAGCTATCAAACAAGGTCCAAACGATAGTGTTAGCGTTTTTGGAAAACAAAAATAAACTATAAAAGAAAACTAAGAATAAAATAAAAAAATAAAATGATAAAGATATTACTATATGGAGTTCTTGTGTTGGGCACGAAAAGTTGCGATCTTTCTAAAGAAGAAAAACAACAACTAAATTCTGCTAGGCGGGCCATCGAGAGGGCTTATGCAGATGTTGGACGACTGGTACATGAGTCCCGGGATTTTGCAGCAACATCTCATAATGCGCGGAGAGAAGCTCGGAAAAATATGGACAAAACCCCTGATGATGAAAAAACTAAATTATGGTTTGAGAGATTGGCGGAAGGCGTACGAAAAATTCATCGTTTAGCGGATAAAATAAACGACGAAGCACACAAGATAGGGACCGCTAAAACCGATATGGAAAAATGCCTAGATAGAAAAGATTTGATAATGTGCCGAGAACTGGCAAATACTGCCAAAAATGCTCTCGAAGAAGCCAAAAAATACCGAATTCAAATCGGGGATTCATATCGAAACGCCTATACGCAAACAGACCTCGGGATAGCCGAATTAGCAGAAAAGGTCCGGGATTCTGGAGGACGTCCTACAAACCCGGGCGGAAGACAGCCTACTGTGCCGAAAAAACCGGCAGTCGTTCCTACGCTTCCTAGTGGTACGGAGCCGGTCTATGACGAATTTGATGTTGAAAGGGGGTAACCCCCAAATAGGTGCAAAACGGTGTAAAATGAAATGGGTAAAATTCAAACAGGTGAACCCCTGAAAGGTGAAAAGAGGTGTACACAAATAGGTGAAAACAGGTGAAATCGGGTGAAATTTCACCTAAAAGAATATAGGGAGGGTGTCAAAAGGGTTGGTTATTTCATACTCATCATACACGCAGAGTTTTATTTTGTCTTATTTGTCTTCCCTTAATCGTCCATTTGTAATAATAGTCATACTTTCTCATACCCACGTCATTATAATGTCATACCATAGTCATACTGTTAGTCATAATAGTAATAGTGTGTCCATAATTGTCATACTGTTTGTCATAATAGTCATACCGTTTGTCATACTTAGTAATAGTGTGTCCATAATTGTCATACTGTTTGTCATAATAGTCATACCGTTTGTCATACTTAGTAATAGTGTGTCCTAAAAAGTCAATCTTTTGTCATACCTAGCCATAGTCTGTCATGTCATAGTCATAATACTCATACTTTCTCATACCTGAGTCAGACTTAGACATATTGCGGCATAATAGCCATAGATTTCATACAATAGTCTTGTCATAATCATGCAGTAGTCATATAATTTGTCATAATTTTAATAAATAATCCGCCTATTCCCTTTCAATATCCGAATCTTTTACCCATGCATTCGGTTTGTTTGTGTCTACCAACCACCGAACAAAATGTTCTTTGACCCCTTTTCGTAGCCGTGTTTTTAATATCTCAGCGGGACGGGGTTCTTCTGATACTTTTACAAGCTCTTGATTATAGAAAATACCCTTTATGTTTTCACCGTTAAGATCTTCAATACGATAAGATTGGGGAACGGTTGAAAGGACTTTAGCAATTTTAAATATTTCTTCTGTAAAATTTGGATAATACCCTTTAGCAAATACACCTTTTTCTTTGGTAATGCGAACGGTGTCCCCCAATTTAAATTTCGATTCGTTTGGTGGTTCTTCCTTTTCACCGTATACTTTCTCCCATAGCGCTCTGGCATTTTTAAACGTTACGTCTGTTGGCTTCATTCCTATTGTCCTTTGTACACTATTGTTAATATTATTTACAATCTGATCAATAACATCAATCCATCTATGGGTATTGTTTTGAGTAAAGTATCTGTATAGTCGCTCCTTTATTGTTCGATTAGCCCTCTCCACGACGCCAGCGTGGAGGTGGGGGCTATGCATTACATGTTTTATTATGGTTTTATCCTCAAAATATTTTTTCATTTTGTTTGATTGAAATTCAAGTCCCGCGTCACTATATATCTTCATCGGTAAAACCTTGGTTTTTTTGAATACCATTTCAAACGCCTCTATCATGTCTTCACTTCTTTTTGACTTTGCCGGAGCAACAAAAAGCATTCTGCTCAGAACATCAATGCAGACTAATAAATATTTGTATCCGTTATTATATTGTTTTAATTGGTCAAAAATACATAGATCGCATTGCCAATCGGTATGAAAACCGCTAGGTATTGTTTTTAGTTTTGGAAATCTTTTTTTAATAGGTTTATGAAGGGTGTAAGTTGTTTGTTTTTCGAGAAATTTGGTAACATGCTCCATTTTAATTTTTGGATTTACCTTCCTTGCTTCTTCTAAAATTTTATTTACTCCTGCAAAACTTGCCGGAGAATTGAGATCGTAATAAACCTTTGATAAAGTTTTGTCTATCGCTATGGCCATACTTTCAAAATAAATCTTACCACATTATTTATGTGTTTTTCTTTTATAAGCTCAAAGGGCGTGCGCATATGTAGACCGTAAATAAATGGGGGGGGGGGGGTATAAGGGAGCGAAGGAGTGAAGGGGCTCGAGACACGTCGAGAATTTTTGGAACGGGGTTCGTACCCTTTCTTACATTTTAAAAAACACTGGCGCTCGGCTGGCCTTAATACCCGTTCATAAAAGTCTGGCGCTCATATGGCCTCCCGGAAGAGAGGAAAGGTGTGCGCGCGAGAAGGGGGGGGGCGGTTTGGGCGTGAGTGGAGGGAGGAAGGCGGAAGGGTCATGGGTTTCGTGGGGCAATTTTTGGGGATTGGGGGGGGGGCGAAGGAGGGAAGGGACTCGGGATTCGTGGGGCAATATTTGGCAACGGACAAGAAAAAGTTTTGGGGGACCAATTAAAATGCTTTTGCTTTTGGTTATGTGTAATCGCGCGTTTTTCTAAACATTGTTGGGCTGGAGAATCAAAAGAATACCAAAAGATCCCATGGGCTTGAGTTGGGGGCTCGAAAACTAAAGGACCCGAACTCTCCAATAGGTTTTGGCTTATTGCGGCCTGACCAAAGGGTTCAGCCCCATCCAATAAATTTGGCTGGCGGCGTGAAAGTGAGCAGACGCCTTTACCACCGCTCCGTGCCTTGTCGCCACGAGAGTAAATGGTTTATGCAAAAATCACCACGAGAGTGAATAGGTTAGAGTAAAAGTCGCTACTGGAGCGAATAGGTTAGCGCAAAAGTCGCTACGAGAGCGAATAGGTTAGAGCAAAAGTCGCTACGGGAGCGAATAGGTTAGAGCAAAAGTCGCTACGGGAGCGAATAGGTTAGCGCTAAAGTCGCTACGAGAGCGAATAGGCTAGGTAAAAGTCGCTACGAGAGCGAATAGGTTAGGCAAAAGTCGCTACGAGAGCGAATAGGTTAGGGTTAGAGCAAATGTCGCTACGAGAGCGAATAGGCTAGGTAAAAGTCGCTACGAGAGCGAACAGGTTAGGGTTAGAGCAAAGGTCGCTACGGGAGCGAATATGTTAGAGCAAAAGTCGCTACGAAAGCGAATAGGTTCGTTGAAATTCGAATGAGCAATCAGTGTACTAGGTAGGGTGTGGCCGAGCACCCTGAACGCGTCACAAATCTATTCATATTTATTTTCCAAGACGAAGTTTGGTCAAACTTTAAAATATACCGGGAAAGGTAAGGGCAAACCGTAACGTCTAAATATATATTTTTTATTTGCTAAAGAATATTCCGGGTTCCGTCTATTGATATCGGTGCAGCCGGGAGGCTACGCTTCGGATGCTAATGTTACGCCAAAAGGCCTAACCATCCAATTTTGTCCATCCGTCAACAGAACCCAAAATTTCAATTAATAAACAAGAAATAAATGTAAATGTGGTGTGCCTTTACCCCTCGGCACAAGATTCAAGATCTATTTTTTAAAGAGTTTGGACCTGCTTTTGAAATGCTTATTTTATTTTTGTCGGGATGCGCACAACGTTTGGATAATATAGGATTAAGTAAGGAATCGATAAATATTGCAGAGTTTAAACCTTGTTAAAGCGAATTTGGAAATGGTTTGGGGTAGTTAAGGAATGGACAAAAAGATAGAGGATATATTTAAAAAATTATCAAGAGCAACAAAAGCTGGATGAGGGCAAAGCTGGGATCTTTTTCTTCATTTTTTTATAGCAAAAACAGTCTAAGAAATTAAAATGAGTGTCGGAAAATTTGTTGGTGAATAATCCATCTAGCGGTAGGAGACGCCAGATTACAGCGCCCCGGGTGTAATGTACGCGGGTAGAACGCGCACCACCCATTTACACCACCACCATTTGGATTAAACGGGGCCGGAGCTTTAGGATAAAAATGGCAAATTTTTTTAAATGCTCGAAAACATAACTGTTTGTTAATAGCAAAATAAAGAGGAAAAAGGGAAGAAATGAAATTCTGATATCGAATAATTAAACGTCCTTCACGGGGGAGGAGGAGGGGGGGCGTCTGTCATTAATGACTTTAATGCGCATGGGGGGATGGGGGGGGGGTGGGGGGGTGTTCTGAAAGCGTGGGAATTTATGGGCAAATGAAAAAATATGCATGAGGGCGAACGAAAAATTGTTTTGCAGTTTATTTTGACCGGAGACGGTGCTTTAGCAAAATTACAAAATTTTTTAAGTGCTCGGAAACCTATTTGTTTGTTAATAGCGAAATAAAGAGGAAAAAGGGAAGAAATGAAATTCTGATATCGAATAATCGAACGTCCTTCACGGAGTGAGGGGGGGGGGTGACTTTAATGGGGTGGGTGTGGATGGGGGGGGGGGGGGGGGGGTATTGAAAGAGAAGAGGGGAGGTGTGGGAGAGAGGGGTGCGCGCGTGCGTGTTTTTCTCTAATTTTCTCCTTCCCCCATAACTCTCTCGCTGAGAAAAATGCGGATCGGGTGTTGGGAAAGGGATTGATCTGGCAGGAAGAAAGGGATGCCGGCGGCGGAAGCGCAAGGAGGCAAAAATTTTGGGCCATGTCAATACCTTTTCCTTTACACTAGAAAAATTCTGGCGCTCAGCTGGCCTCAGTATCGGGATGCACTTATTACAAGTCTGGGGCTCAGTTGGACTTCTTTTTTTTGAGCGAAGGGTGGGATGAAGGGTTTGGGGTTAGGGTCGTAAGGTGCGAGAGGAGGGGAGGGAGAGGCGAGGGGAAGAGTCTGGTAGGCGAAATCAAAAATTTGGGAAATTACAGGGGAAGGAGGGGGGGGGGGGGGGAAGGTATTGGGCGGAAGGGACTCGGTTTTTTTTGCGGGGCAAAAAAATTTGGAACCAGATTCTTAGGGCAACACTGCTAATGTCAAATGGGAATGCTAAGAGGGAGAAATGTCAATGGGAGAAAATGCCCATGGGAGAAATGCCAAATTGAAAAATCCAAAAGAGGGAAAATGCCAAAAGAAGAAATGTCAAATGGGAGAAAATGCCCAGGGAAAAATGCCAAAGGGGAGAAAATGCCAAATGGAAAAATCCAAAAGAGGGAAAATGCCAAAAGGAGAAATGTCAAATGGGAGAAAATGCCCAGGGGAAAAATGCCAAAGGTGGGAAAATGCCAAAGGGCAGAAAATGCCAAAGGGGAGAAAATGTCAAAAGTTTAAAATGCTAAAAGGAAAAATGCCAAAGGTGGGAAAATGCCAAAGGGCAGAAAATGCCAAAGGGGAGAAAATGTCAAAAGTTTAAAATGCTAAAAGGGAAAATGCCAAAGGTGGGAAAATGCCAAAGGGCAGAAAATGCCAAAGGGGAGAAAATGTCAAAAGTTTAAAATGCTAAAAGGGAAAATGCCAAAGGTGGGAAAATGCCAAAGGGCAGAAAATGCCAAAGGGGAGAAAATGTCAAAAGTTTAAAATGCTAAAAGGGAAAATGCCAAAGGTGGGAAAATGTCAAAGGGCAGAAAATGCCAAAGGGGAGAAAATGTCAAAAGTTTAAAATGCTAAAAGGGAAAATGCCAAAGGTGGGAAAATGCCAAAGGGCAGGAAATGCCAAAGGGGAGAAAATGTCAAAAGTTTAAAATGCTAAAAGGGAAAATGCCAAAGGTGGGAAAATGCCAAAGGGCAGAAAATGCCAAAGAGGAGAAAATGTCAAAAGTTTAAAATGCTAAAAGGGAAAATGCCAAAGGTGGGAAAATGCCAAAGGGCAGAAAATGCCAAAGGGGAGAAAATGTCAAAAGTTTAAAATGCTAAAAGGGAAAATGCCAAAGGTGGGAAAATGCCAAAGGGCAGAAAATGCCAAAGGGGAGAAAATGTCAAAAGTTTAAAATGCTAAAAGGGAAAATGCCAAAGGTGGGAAAATGCCAAATTGAAAAATCCAAAAGGGAGAAAATGCCTAAAGGAGAAATGTCAAACGGGAGAAATGCAAAAAGAGGGAAAATGTCAAATGGGAATGCTAAGAGGGAGAAATGTCAATGGGAGAAAATGCCCATGGGAGAAATGCCAAATTGAAAAATCCAAAAGAGGGAAAATGCCAAAAGAAGAAATGTCAAATGGGAGAAAATGCCCAGGGAAAAATGCCAAAGGAGAGAAAATGCCAAATGAAAAAATCCAAAAGAGGAAATGCCAAAAGAAGAAATGCCAAATGGGAGAAAATGCCCAGGGGAGAAAAGCCAAATGGAAAAATCCAAAAGAGGGAAAATGCCAAGGGGAGAAAATGCCAAAGGCATGAAAATGCAAAAAAGGGATAAAATGCCAAAAGGAAGAAAAAGCATAAAGGGAGAAAATGCCTAAAGGAGAAATGTCAAACGGGAGAAATGCAAAAAGAGGGAAAATGTCAAATGGGAATGCTAAGAGGGAGAAATGTCAATGGGAGAAAATGCCCATGGGAGAAATGCCAAATTGAAAAATCCAAAAGAGGGAAAATGCCAAAAGAAGAAATGTCAAATGGGAGAAAATGCCCAGGGAAAAATGCCAAAGGCGAGAAAATGCCAAATGGAAAAATCCAAAAGAGGGAAAATGCCAAAAGGAGAAATGTCAAATGGGAGAAAATGCCCAGGGGAAAAATGCCAAAGGTGGGAAAATGCCAAGGGGCAGAAAATGCCAAAGGGGAGAAAATGTCAAAAGTTTAAAATGCTAAAAGGAAAAATGCCAAAGGTGGGAAAATGCCAAAGGGCAGAAAATGCCAAAGGGGAGAAAATGTCAAAGGGCAGAAAATGCCAAAGGGGAGAAAATGTCAAAAGTTTAAAATGCTAAAAGGGAAAATGCCAAAGGTGGGAAAATGCCAAAGGGCAGAAAATGCCAAAGGGGAGAAAATGTCAAAGGTGGGAAAATGCCAAAGGGCAGAAAATGCCAAAGGGGAGAAAATGTCAAAAGTTTAAAATGCTAAAAGGGAAAATGCCAAAGGTGGGAAAATGCCAAAGGGCAGAAAATGCCAAAGGGGAGAAAATGTCAAAAGTTTAAAATGCTAAAAGGGAAAATGCCAAAGGTGGGAAAATGCCAAAGGGCAGAAAATGCCAAAGGGGAGAAAATGTCAAAAGTTTAAAATGCTAAAAGGGAAAATGCCAAAGGTGGGAAAATGTCAAAGGGCAGAAAATGCCAAAGGGGAGAAAATGTCAAAAGTTTAAAATGCTAAAAGGGAAAATGCCAAAGGTGGGAAAATACCAAAGGGCAGGAAATGCCAAAGGGGAGAAAATGTCAAAAGTTTAAAATGCTAAAAGGGAAAATGCCAAAGGTGGGAAAATGCCAAAGGGCAGAAAATGCCAAAGAGGAGAAAATGTCAAAAGTTTGAAATGCTAAAAGGGAAAATGCCAAAGGTGGGAAAATGCCAAAGGGCAGAAAATGCCAAAGGGGAGAAAATGTCAAAAGTTTAAAATGCTAAAAGGGAAAATGCCAAAGGTGGGAAAATGCCAAAGGGGAGAAAATGTCAAAAGTTTAAAATGCTAAAAGGGAAAATGCCAAAGGTGGGAAAATGCCAAAGGGCAGAAAATGCCAAAGGGGAGAAAATGTCAAAAGTTTAAAATGCTAAAAGGGAAAATGCCAAAGGTGGGAAAATGCCAAATTGAAAAATCCAAAAGGGAGAAAATGCCTAAAGGAGAAATGTCAAACGGGAGAAATGCAAAAAGAGGGAAAATGTCAAATGGGAATGCTAAGAGGGAGAAATGTCAATGGGAGAAAATGCCCATGGGAGAAATGCCAAATTGAAAAATCCAAAAGAGGGAAAATGCCAAAAGAAGAAATGTCAAATGGGAGAAAATGCCCAGGGAAAAATGCCAAAGGGGAGAAAATGCCAAATGGAAAAATCCAAAAGAGGGAAAATGCCAAAAGGAGAAATGTCAAATGGGAGAAAATGCCCAGGGGAAAAATGCCAAAGGTGGGAAAATGCCAAAGGGCAGAAAATGCCAAAGGGGAGAAAATGTCAAAAGTTTAAAATGCTAAAAGGAAAAATGCCAAAGGTGGGAAAATGCCAAAGGGCAGAAAATGCCAAAGGGCAGAAAATGTCAAAAGTTTAAAATGCTAAAAGGGAAAATGCCAAAGGTGGGAAAATGCCAAAGGGCAGAAAATGCCAAAGGGGAGAAAATGTCAAAAGTTTAAAATGCTAAAAGGGAAAATGCCAAAGGTGGGAAAATGCCAAAGGGCAGAAAATGCCAAAGGGGAGAAAATGTCAAAAGTTTAAAATGCTAAAAGGGAAAATGCCAAAGGTGGGAAAATGTCAAAGGGCAGAAAATGCCAAAGGGGAGAAAATGTCAAAAGTTTAAAATGCTAAAAGGGAAAATGCCAAAGGTGGGAAAATGCCAAAGGGCAGGAAATGCCAAAGGGGAGAAAATGTCAAAAGTTTAAAATGCTAAAAGGGAAAATGCCAAAGGTGGGAAAATGCCAAAGGGCAGAAAATGCCAAAGAGGAGAAAATGTCAAAAGTTTAAAATGCTAAAAGGGAAAATGCCAAAGGTGGGAAAATGCCAAAGGGCAGAAAATGCCAAAGGGGAGAAAATGTCAAAAGTTTAAAATGCTAAAAAGGAAAATGCCAAAGGTGGGAAAATGCCAAAGGGCATAAAATGCCAAAGGGGAGAAAATGTCAAAAGTTTAAAATGCTAAAAGGGAAAATGCCAAAGGTGGGAAAATGCCAAATTGAAAAATCCAAAAGGGAGAAAATGCCTAAAGGAGAAATGTCAAACGGGAGAAATGCAAAAAGAGGGAAAATGTCAAATGGGAATGCTAAGAGGGAGAAATGTCAATGGGAGAAAATGCCCATGGGAGAAATGCCAAATTGAAAAATCCAAAAGAGGGAAAATGCCAAAAGAAGAAATGTCAAATGGGAGAAAATGCCCAGGGAAAAATGCCAAAGGAGAGAAAATGCCAAATGAAAAAATCCAAAAGAGGAAATGCCAAAAGAAGAAATGCCAAATGGGAGAAAATGCCCAGGGGAGAAAAGCCAAATGGAAAAATCCAAAAGAGGGAAAATGCCAAAAGAAGAAATGTCAATGGGAGAAAATGCCCAGCAGGGGAGAAATGCCAAAGGGGAGAAATGCCAAAGGGGAGAAATGCCAAAGGGGAGAAAATGTCAAAAGTTTAAAATGCTAAAAGGAAAAATGCCAAAGGTGGGAAAATGCCAAAGGGCAGAAAATGCCAAAGGGGAGAAAATGTCAAAAGTTTAAAATGCTAAAAGGGAAAATGCCAAAGGTGGGAAAATGCCAAAGGGCAGAAAATGCCAAAGGAGAGAAAATGCCAAATGAAAAAATCCAAAAGAGGAAATGCCAAAAAAGAAGAAATGCCAAATGGGAGAAAATGCCCAGGGGAGAAAAGCCAAATGGAAAAATCCAAAAGAGGGAAAATGCCTAAAGGAGAAATGTCAAAGGGGAGAAATGTCAAAGGGGAGAAATGCAAAAAGAGGGAAAATGCCAAAGGGGAGAACAAAAGGGAGAAAATGCCAAAAGGATTTATGTCAAAAGGGAGAAAATGCCAAAGGGGAGAAAATGCCAAAGGCATGAAAATGCAAAAAGGGAGAAAATGCCAAAAGGAAGAAAATACCTAAAAGGAGAAAATGCCAAAAGGAAGAAAAAACATAAAGGGAGAAAATGTCTAAAGGAGAAATGTCAAATGGGAGAAAATGCCCAGGGGAGAAATGCCAAATGGAAAAATAAAATCCAAAAGAAGGAAATGCCAAAAGGATTTATGTCAAGAGGGAGAATATGCCAAAAGTTTAAAATGCTAAAAGGAAAAATGCCAAAAGAAGAAATGTCAATGGGAGAAAATGCCCAGCAGGGGAGAAATGCCAAAGGGGAGAAATGCCAAAGGGGAGAAATGCCAAAGGGGAGAAAATGTCAAAAGTTTAAAATGCTAAAAGGAAAAATGCCAAAGGTGGGAAAATGCCAAAGGGCAGAAAATGCCAAAGGGGAGAAAATGTCAAAAGTTTAAAATGCTAAAAGGGAAAATGCCAAAGGTGGGAAAATGCCAAAGGGCAGAAAATGCCAAAGGAGAGAAAATGCCAAATGAAAAAATCCAAAAGAGGAAATGCCAAAAAAGAAGAAATGCCAAATGGGAGAAAATGCCCAGGGGAGAAAAGCCAAATGGAAAAATCCAAAAGAGGGAAAATGCCTAAAGGAGAAATGTCAAAGGGGAGAAATGTCAAAGGGGAGAAATGCAAAAAGAGGGAAAATGCCAAAGGGGAGAACAAAAGGGAGAAAATGCCAAAAGGATTTATGTCAAAAGGGAGAAAATGCCAAAGGGGAGAAAATGCCAAAGGCATGAAAATGCAAAAAGGGAGAAAATGCCAAAAGGAAGAAAATACCTAAAAGGAGAAAATGCCAAAAGGAAGAAAAAACATAAAGGGAGAAAATGTCTAAAGGAGAAATGTCAAATGGGAGAAAATGCCCAGGGGAGAAATGCCAAATGGAAAAATAAAATCCAAAAGAAGGAAATGCCAAAAGGATTTATGTCAAGAGGGAGAATATGCCAAAAGTTTAAAATGCTAAAAGGAAAAATGCCAAAGGGGAGAAAAGCCAATGCCAAAAGCAGAAAACTCCAAGAATAAAAGCTTCGAAGTATTTCAATCAAATCTGTTCATACCATGTCACACTTTCTAGCGGTTGGTGCGCCGTTAGGCGCACCTTCTGCATTCCCGTTGTAAATTTGTACTTTTTCAATAATTTTGAGGCCAAAATTTGTTTTTTAATTTTTGAATATTCCAAAAACATTCCAACTCGGCTCCGGGGTTCGAAGTCGGCTAAAATGGAAGTCAGATTCGGTTCTCGCCCCGGAAATGTGAAGAAACCCGCTCGGGTCAACGGAAATTGTTCGAAAATTACGGGATAAAAAGGAAAGTTAGCCGGGCCTCCGACTGATCTGAAAAGTCGGTCTTGCCGGTTGAGTCTTAAGCTCGGCCAGACTCAAGCGACGATAAGTTCGGATTGGATGCAAAGAAGCAGCACAGCGAACTAACCCATTGAATATTTCTTTGAAAGATTAATCGATTGGTTTAAGAGAAGGAAAAGCTTGGGGGGATACTGTATGTGAGTACGAGAAAGAATGAAATGAATGGTCATGCAGGAGAAAATCAAAGCCCGGGGTGGGGGGGGGGGGGGGGGGGAGGTGGACATTTTTACAAAAAAGGAAGATGAAAAGAAATAGAAACTTTGTCAGAAAATAAATAACGACTGGTGGGGGAGGAGGAATGGTCGTCACCAAATTGGAAAAGTAGAAACTGTCTTCTGGCATTGGAAATATTAGCGAAAGAAGGGTAGGTGGTAACTAGGGTTGGACAAAACCGGATGTTATCCGGGTCCCCCGGATACCGGATAGCTCAAAAACACCCGGATACCGGTCCCGGATCCAGCATAATTTAGCTGTCATCGTTCAAAACCGGATAATTTTTATCCAAAATTTTCCCATACCGGCTCCAGATTATCCGGTTTTGTCCAACCCTAGTGGTAACTTATGTATAATTTATTCTAAAACAATTGCTGTGCTTTAAAATCTAAAGTTTTTATTTGATATTGACGAATTCGTAATCAGTGCATCAAATGAAAGTATTTTCCCCAAAGGGGTCCCCTCGCCACTCTTGCTTTATCAACTGAGGAGCTATAACTTTCTTCATAGTTGCTTCCGCGCAAAAATTTCAGATTCTTACTCAGCTCGACGAGAGCAATCGAATGGTTTATATGTTACAGGAAATTTGGGAAGGTTAATTCTGGAATTTCCCGGGAAATTCCCATTAAATTCCCGCGCAAACCATTTTAACAGAGAAATTCCAGATATCCGATTTCCGAAATTTCCCGTAACATATATAATTCATTAGGTTTAGCGCCATTTCCTGATAAGATAGAAATTCCGACTTTCGAAATGCTTTAGAGGTGAGACTACCCATTTCCGAAGTGGACATTTCTTCAGTGGACGTTTCCGCAGTGGACATTTCCTCAATGGACACTTCCGCAGTGCCATTTTTAAATTTTTATTATTTTTTTGCCAATCTACAGTATTTATGTAACATCAAAAATTTATTAATACATAATCTCATTGATTAGCTGTTGAAATTTATTTAAAAAGCTACAAGCGTAAGATGAAAAAACAAAAGTACTAAGAAGAATATAATCCTAAAAGAAAATGTTAGAGTGTAAAGCCAAACGAACTAAGCTTGCAGAAAAAATAGGAATTTACCTAAAAATAGCAGGTCTAAGTACCAAAATTCTTAACAAGAAGTATTATCCTTTTTTTATACTGCAAAAAATCTTATGGCCCTAAAAAACCTGGACTCCTGGTTTTTCTTATACCCTAGCCCGGCGCCAGGACCAAGTTTTTTCTGAAATTTGGTCACATAAAATGTAAATTTTTCGTTTATTTTCTTCAATGCATAGTTTTGAAAATGCATATTCAATCTTATTCAGTTTTAAATACTGTAGATTGACTAAAAAATAGATAAAAATTTAAAAATGGCAACAAAACTAATGCCATTGAACGAAGAGGCTATAGATTGCAAAGGCGCTTATTCGAATCGAAGCAATGGCACTTTTTGGGGTCATGAGGTTGAGGGATGTTCCCACGACATCAATGGGCGTCCTTACATCGGAGGAAAGCCCAAATTTGAGGAAGGCGACGTCATCCGGCTGCGGAGTCAATTTGGCGTCTCGCCAAATCTTTTACATAAAAAATGGACAGCGTTTGGGTGAGACAGAAAAAGAATAAATTTGAATTTTTGGGAAAATTGTTAATTGTTTTTTGCAGACAATGCCAATTTATTTGTTTCTTCTACCGCCGAATTTACTGGGTGCCATTCACCATTAGGTCCTGGCGACAAAATTGAAATGAACTATGGACCAAACTTTAAATACGAATACTACTGATTAGAGTTGGCCGGGATCGGGATCCCGGTCGGGACCGGGCGGGATTATCCCGGTTTTTGGAATTCCGATCCCGGCTTTTACGATTCCGGTCAATTCCGATCCCGGTTTTTACCAAAAATCCCGATCCCGGCCAACTCTACTACTGATGAGGAGGAATTAACCGGGCAGTAAAAAATGTTCTGTTGATGAATACGGTCGACAAATTTTGACAGTTATACAACAATTGTTTTTGTTTTTAAATTTATCGGTCTCCACTTTTAATGCTACTTGCTATAAAATGCAAAACAATATCTAAAGTAACACTCTTATGTTGTTATTAATAACGGGCTCACAAGATAACTAAACATAAAAATGTTTATTTTAAACGTTCTTGCCCTCGTTATCAGAATCTAATTCGTCTTTGCTAATTCTAAACAGTCCTTCGTTAGTAAACTCATAAATGCCATATTTATTTTATATTAAATACCCTCTTTTTCTTCTTGTTTTGCATTTAAATTCACCGTCCAAAATATTTGTTAATTCCAAAGCGTCTTTTCTTAGGTAAAAATGGCGGAATCACTGGTCGCTCTCGCGCTCAGTGTTTGCGCCGGCAAATTTTTCCTCGGTTTTTAGTTATTATTAAAGACGGGAAACTCAAACCCAAAACCAAAAAAAAAACAGTTTTTTGTCCATCAGCAGCAGTGGCCTGTTTTAATTGACACTTTTATTTTTAACTTGTTAAAAGTTAAAGTAAAAATCTTCAAAGTTAAAAGTAACAATTGAAACAGGCCCCAGGGCAATTCGCGCGCCTCAACCTCTCGGCAGGGCTGACTGCTCGCAAAGTGCTTAAAAAAGTAAAATTTGTGATTTTTAATGAAAATTTTCGCAAGCTTGACCCGTCAGTGCCCCGCGGCATTCGTAAATTAAATTGAAAAAAATCAAAATGGAGAAAAACAACAAATTGACATGTTTATGCCTAACTCTTTTTACAGTTCAATGAGATTAAAACCACAATTTTTGCACCGGTTGCCCACCGTATTTTTGTAGTTACTAGTCTTTAACCCAAAACCACCTGCGGTTGCTTTTACTACCAGCCCCGGAAGGGACGCGGGGTTAGGTAAATATTTATTTACCCCTCCCCCCCCCCGTCTCTATTCGTGTGTTTACACACACTCCGGTACTCCAATGAATGAATGGAATGGCGGAATATATGCTCCAATCTTTTTGCCCTCCCCCGCCCCCCCCCCTTTGACGCCGCCGGCGCTGCCGCCATTTTTTGTTTCATCTCCTCAGCTCATGAATATTAGTGTCAGAAGAGTGCTGCTTGAGGGCGGGTTGGGTTGGAAAAATCGAATATTTTTTGTTTCCAATCCCCGCCAGCACCCCGCCCCCGCCCCGACGTCGCTTCCCATTTTTCAAGTACTGACAGCGCCGCCGGCGGCGGCTGCAACGGTGTGGCGCCAGCCGATTCAGTGCCAGCCGCCGCGCCACAAGTTTGACGCTAAAAATTGGGTTGTTTCTAACAACCAAAACCCGGGACGAGACCGATCAAACAAAAAATTGAAGTCGGATCTGGTGTCAAATTCCGGTCTCGGGGGTCAGAAAAGGCTACTTTTTGTCTCTCGGGGTTCAGCTCATCGGGTTCAGGGCGTTCAGCAGTTGTACACTATCGATTTTGGCAAGTTCTGAAGGAGCAAAAGTATTTTTGTAAACGTAAAATGCTAGTGATTGGCAATTTGTGCACTGAAAAAAACTTGGAAATGCCCGGGAATTTTTTAAAAAGCATTGAAGAGCTTTGTCCTTTGGAATTAAAACTCTACACAACAAATCAAAAGCTCTTTCGAGTGTTTAGAAATCGAGAATTTGAATGCGAAAGGCTCGGATCGGATATTGGCAATTTTATAACACTGTTTGTGGTCGACACCCAACTCGAAATTGAGAAATCCAAGTACCCTGTCCGGTATTCCTTTTTTGTTAACCGAAAATCGAGATCGCGAACAAATCCCCGACAAGTTGTGGGTGGCCTCGATGCCCTGACGTTTTATTCAAATTTGCTTGCTAGAACAATCGGACGAAACATTTTTTTGTTGTTGGCTAGCAAACGCCAAAAACGTACGGGCACAAAAAGGAGGTGGTCACTTAATGTGAAAATCGGACAAACGGTAACACAATTTGGACAAACTGTAACTTTTGTTTTGGATCTCATTTTTGCCTCCGCGCTTTTCTACATATCTCCATTGCATCTGAAACGAATAGAATTTATGTTTTTAAACAAAGTTGATGGCAATTATTGCCCTCCACAGCAGCAGCAGCTTCAGGCGGGAACTGAACTGTCCCGGCATTGGTTGTCCGTCCGTCAGCCCACCCGCGTCCGCCAATAGCGCCGGAGGGTGCGACCGCCGTCGCCGCTGTCTGTCTGTCGTCTGCTGGCTGAAGTTTGGGGGGATTGGAGTTGCTGGCGGCGGGGGAGGGGGCACAGGAAACACTCATTCCACCCACCCCCCAATATATACTCTTCAATGGACTGCTGCTGCCGCCGCCGGGGCTGGCTGCACAATGGCTTTTGACCACCTCCACCACCACCACTAACCAACACACACACAATTAAATGCATCAAATTTTCGCCGCCCCCCCCCCCCCTTCACTCAATTTCCTCCCCCCCCCGGCCCTTTCCGTGTGCACTTCAAAATGTACACAAACACCACACAGAGTTGAAGCATATGCTCTCTGCTTGTTATTACATTGGCCAAAATTGGAATAAAAAACAAACAAAAAAAGGGGTCTCCCCGAATATGGGGTGGGGGGGGGGGGGGATCTTGCGCCCCGCGCTCGAGGCGTTTTAACCCCGTCCACGTCCAACCGGTGCGGAATTACTCACTCCTCTCTCTCTGCCTTCCAAATATTGGAACAAACAAACAGCAACAACAACAACAAAATCAGGAGCTACCGGAAGCCCGACAAAAGCCTTTTTTTGGTACGGGCTACTGTGCCCGAACACTTTTGAAAGATGCCTCTCGAAAGGCGCGTGGGTTCGACTCCCACCGGGCGCGCGCATCCTTTTATGTCCAACAGTTAGAGTTCGTGTGGGTGGGGCTTCTCTGAACATTCGTCGTCGGCTGCCCGCAATCAAACAACAAAAAATCCAAACCCTAATCGATCGAACCACAAAAAAAGGTGCGTGTCTGCCTGGGTGTCGCGGGCGCGTGAATCTCGTCGGCTAATCGGTTGGGGGTCACTTTTTTATTTTTTAAAATTATTTTTAATTTTTTATCACCGCTGATCTCCCCCTCTTTCCCCCTCAAAAAATAGTCGGTCGTCCCTTTGAGCAAAATAAATCAAATTTCAAAAGTTGCTAAAAATTGGTCCGTTATAGAGTTTTCGGGGCCGTACAATCCGAATCAGAGCTCAATTTTGACCGATTTCGAACCCCTGACTCGAACTCGAACTTTTTTCGAAAATTCTTTATTCATTCGAAAGTAATTACCAAAACAAAAAATTACATTTTCAAAATGGTTAAAAAAGCAACAAAATTTGAGACTTTTCAGCAACAAATTTTTTTTGTTGATAAATATGCCTTTTTATGGCGTCATAAAAAGATTTTTTATTTGATTTTCGCCCGGGGGGACCTTACGCAATAAATGAAATGAATTTGTTGATTTATTGCTGCTGCTTGCTGCTGCTCTCTCTCTCTTTTAGTTTTTGTTTGGAAATGTTTAAATATTTTTCCCCAGCCGTCCGATGCACAAAATTGAAAAAACCTATTTTTTGCTCTTTAATTTTTGAGTTCTTCATTTAATCAGTTACAAATAAATACATTTTTGTAAATAATATGAGCGCCTAATTTTTGCTTTTTTGTTTGTATATATTTTTTGTTTGTTCGGAAATAATGAATTTTGGCTTGATCCCCGCCCGGCTCTTCGGGGCGGGATTTTTTTATGTTTAGTAATTTTTTAATTTTAATTTTTTCTTAATCTGGGGCGCACGAGAAATTCGAGACGTTTAACGGCATTCTAGTATGGGGGGGGGGGGGGGGAATTTGTCCGGGAAACTTTTGTATCCGAGGGCGTGGCCTCGGGGACTTTTTGACTTTTTTTTTATTAAGGGGCCCCGTTTGTCAGGATACCGGTCCGAAGGTGGTCAAAACAAAGGTTGAAAATCCCAAGGTCGAATTGAAAATAAGGGCACTGATTTAATTAATCAAGTTCGAATTTTTTGAATACAAAAGTTACGATTTTTTACTCTACAAATGTCAATTTAGCTCGTCCTCTTTATTTTTTTCATTTTTTGAGATCAATCTACATTAGACTCTCGATCGAAATCTCGATCGGGCTTTGCTCTAATGTGAAGGTAAAACCAAAGCGCCGACGAAGGGCCGCATGCCACCCCCCAGTATACGCCCCTGGAGGTACCCTTACACTGAAAATAGAATGCGATTTTCTAATATAGGATTTAATTCAACCTTCAAACAGAATTTATCTTATCCGACCTTCGGCAAATTTGTTCTTTTCGACCTTCCGACCGGAAGCGGTTTGTCCGGCGGTACAGTAACTTTGTCACAGCGTGCCTGGGGGGGGGGGGGGGGGGGGTGGCGCCTCCCTCGCGCCCTCAGGCAGGGGGACCTTTTGTCTGATTTTTACATTAATTAGACCGTTTGTCCAGCATGGGACATTTCGTCTGCGATCGATTACCGTGCCGGGATAGTGCTGACTAGTGTTAGGCACGGTACGGTAATACCGCGGTATTTTTCGGTATTACCGCGGTATTTTTATCGGTATTTTTACCGAAATACCGTACCGAACATTTTTTGGGGGATTTCGGTATTTTTTCGGTATCGGTATTTTTTCGGTATTTTACCGAAATACCGTACCGAGCCATTTCTGAATACCGCGGTATTTTTCGGTATTTCGGTATTTTGAAAAATGGATACTTTTGAACGATCTTGCTTAACACGACACTAGTTTGGTGTAGTGGTGAGTGGTGTTTCTCTTTGGGGATCAGGTCGGGGTTCGGATCCGCACCGGATTTTCTTTCGATGAGCATTATATGGTGGAGAAAACAATTTCTATTTACAAATATTTCAGATTTTTATTTTGGTAGTGATGCACGAGAGTCTCGGGCTCGAGTATCACAAAATTTTGGGTCTCGTGCATCACTATTTTGGCTGTATTTACAAATTGGAATTTTAATTTTTTGTTCAGCAAAATTGGGTGAATTTTTAAGGAATGCAAATCTCAACTAAGTTGAAAATTTAAAAAATGCAAAAAATTAATCGTTTTTTTAAAATTTAAAAGTGTGCCAATTTTTTGTCAAAATTCAATTTTCCCAAGAAGGGGCCCTTTCGGGTTCATCCAAAATAGTTTCTCTTCAAACTCAATTGAAATGAACCCGGAAAACACTGAAGCTTTTTTTTCTCAACAAAACATTGCCAATAATCAATTATAAGTACTGAATAAAATGTTTTTGTTCAATCTAAATTGAAATTCAAAATTTCTAAAAAATACCGAATACCGGTCGGTATACCGAAAATTTTTGGTCGGTATTTTTCGGTATCGGTATTTTTTCGGTATTTTACCGAAATACCGTACCGAAGAATTTTTTGGAATTTCGGTATTTTTTCGGTATCGGTATTATACCGAAATACCGATACCGAATACCGAAAAACCCCATTTGCCTAACACTAGTGCTGACTGGTCCAGCCCAACCCCGACATTCCGCCACAAAATCGGGGGCTTATCAGGCCCAACCTTGCTGATTTTATGGTATTTGCAAAAAAACATTATGCAAATTCATCATTGATGCGCTCGGCATGGCTGCCACATCCAAAATTTTGCGATAAAATTTGCATAAATTTCATGAAAATTTTGCACAAATTAAACGCTCCGCTGATTGCGGTGGTGAGTGAAATTGGAGACGCGTGGAAACAAAAAAAGCAGCTTTCCGAAAGTTTTACGATTCATTTCACAATTCTTCGATAGGGCCGTCCCGTGTCCCTTTGAACAAATAAAAAAAAGTAAATTTTGTGGGATTTGTTGAGGGACTTGTTGCAGATTAAGGTCAAGGCAATTTTGGAGAAAATCCCTCCCCCCCCCCCATTTTTTAGTCCCAAGCGTTGTTTGAAAATGGGCACGGATACAAAAGGTTAGACAAATATTACCAGCAGGGCAAACTCATTACACAGCGGGCCAATTTTAAGAGGGCTCCAATTCGAAAAAGATTTAAATTTTGTCCTAGTGGTCCGTGTGCTTGTCAACAAAAAAGGGTTGAGGGTTCGAAACCCCTCCCAATACAATAGTTTATGGGTTGCACACTACAGTAGGGGTGTCCTCTAGCATCACACGTTCTCTCACCTTACTCTAGAGTGTCTAAACCTTCTCTCACTTTTGCACACAAAATGGTCACCTAATGGAAACCTGGACAACATGTCGCCTAATAGAAACCCGGACAAAATGTTGCTTAATTGTATTTGGACAAAATGGCCACCTAATGGAAACCCGGACAAAATGTTGCTTAATTGTATTTGGACAAAATGGCCACCTAATGGAAACCCGGACAAAATGTTGCCTAATGGAAACCCAGACAAAATAAATGGTCACCTACTGGAAGGAAAGTCAGACAAATGTCACTTGACCATTTGTCCCAATGTTTCATTAATGACAAAATGCACGCGACAGACAATTTCTTTGCACCCTGTGGTTTGAATATTATTGTACACACACAACTACACTACTTACATATTATTTTGGACAATTTAAGGAATTTACCATTCATTTGCCCCCCTTATCAAGGATGGAAAGCTTTTGCCCCTTTCTCATTATAAAAGAGTCCGTCCGTCTCCGACCAAACAACAAAACGAACGACGCGACGCGACTGCATTCCTTGGGCGGGAAAGCAAAAAAAAAAAGTCACACACAAATTCTCCCGTTATGTACATCGAAATGTGAGTCGAAAATAATTGAAATTTGTTGACTGTACAAAATTTGTTATGCTATGTACATATATGGCATGGCGCTCTTTGAAGTTTAAAGGAAGAGACCCCCCCCCCCATGCCGAATCAGCCAAGCATTGCTTTCCAATTTAAATGCTGCGCCCCCCCGCCACAAAAAAACAAGTTCGGGAGAACCTAGGCCAATTGGACAAAATGTCCGGTAATGCGGAAACGGCAAAAAGGTTCGAGGACAAAATGTCCGGTAGTGGGAAAAATGTCAAAAGGTCCGACGGACAAAATGTCCGGTTGGCCAAAATCGAACAAAAACCAACTGCCGGTTGCGGAACGGAGCATGGAATTTGTATTTATGCAACAATTTACTACATAATTTACCTGACAAATAAGTTTGGGTATCTGTTAGCCAATTTCATACATATGATTTTTATAATAACGCACATAATCGCCAAAATAAATTTTTGCCCTACCGGACCATTTGTCGTCACTTGCTCCCCCGTTAAAATGTTTTTAGGTGGCACTAATTTTCCTTGTCACCGTAAACAATCTCTGAAGGAATTAATTGCATTTTGTGTGGAGGCCTAATTTTTTTCACAATCGCTGTTTTCGTTTAAGTTGCTTAACGAAGTTGGTGGTTAAATTTATTTGCAAACATTTCCAATTTTCTTCAACAATTATTTATGCTGGACGTAGCGTGGTAATTGCAGCCACTGAAGAGGGGGGGGGGCGGACAAACGTTTAATTTTTGGGGGCTCTACAAGAAAATTCTAAGTGCGTTATTTCCATAAAAACTTATTTTTGTTTTGGATTGTCCACCGGACAAAAGGTTTCTTTCTCTTTCTTCTTCATAAAAGTTGGACCTCTACATTAAGGTCTCCCATTTAATAGTCTGACAAACGACCGGCTTCCTCCCATCAATGGTCCGGACAAAAAATAACCAAAAAAACTTGAAAGTGAACGAGTTGGGTAATGCTGTCCTGGAGCATCTCCTGCCCAAGTCCTGTACGCGTTGCCCCCTTTTTTTACATTTTTGGTCATTGCGCGCGCTGTACCACATTTTCGCCCATTTTTGCATGTTTATGTGTGTGTATTTACAGTCTGTGACAAAAAACAACAACAAACAAATTGGTGCTGCTACTGTTTTTTTTCTTCTAATTGACGTCGTTTCGCTGCTTTACACAATCGGCACAAAAAGCAAATATAATAATGGGTGAAAATGAGGACGGAATGCCGCCGTCCGTTGCCGACTCGGCACTGTCAATGCACGACGAATTTGCGGGTCTTCAGGTTTGTGCATATTTTTTTAATGGAATTTTATGACAATTCTTTTTGTGGATTTGATTTGAGCCTTTCATCTTGCACCCGGTGGACGCAAATTTTTATGTTGAGAAATATTGCAAAATTTAATAGAAAAAAGTGACAGTTTTTGGGGTTGATAAAATGTAAGGCCTCTCCCCCCATTTTATTGAGAAAAGTGTTGATTTTTTTAGCAAAAAATTTTATTTAAAAAATTTTTTTTTCAGAAAGAGTTGGCCAAAGAGTTGAAGGTGAAGGACGGACTGGAGCGCTTTTTGTCACTCGCCTCGGTGCTGAACCCGAAGGCGTACACGCCGGAATTGTTGGAGCACTCGCGCGAAATGTACGAGGAGAGCAAGGCCAAGAGCACGTACCTACGCATGCAGTTGGAGAGGTTTGCGCCATTGCCGGGCATAAAAATACCCCCCGAAAAAACCCAATCAATTTTCATTGAATCCGGCGAACAGTAAAAATTACGGTCTCGACGAAAAAAAATACAAGAAAAATTAATTCTGGACTTAAAATAATTGAAAAAGCGTTAAATTACAACGAAAAAAAAGAAGCAAATAATTATTGAATTCATGCTCTTTGGATGGTTTTGAGCCCAGTATTGATTTTTGAAAAAATTAAATTTTCGAAAAATTGTTCGGGTCCGGGGTTTGGAATGCTTTGAAATTTAAAAAATTTTTGGTCGTGCCCGCAATTCTTAAGTTTCTTTTAATTAGGCCCCCTCTCTCCTCACAAAAAAAATGCCCATTTTCATAGGCTAAAGTTGCAAGAACGCTCAAATTTGGGCGCCGCCGGCGCTGGCGGTGTCGCTAACCGGTGTGGCAACGGCGGACTGCAAAATGAGGAGTCAAAAAGCGAGTCGCGCATCGACGATTTGACCTACCGGTTACGCAAGGAGTCAGGGTTCGTTCGTTTGCGTTTTTTGCATATTTTGAAAACCCCAATGAAAATTTGTTCCAAAAAATTTTGTTTTTGTTGTGAATTTTAATGACTAAGAGTTCTCCAATTAATTTCCAATAAAATTAATTACTTTTCAAAAAACCAAATCCGGATGTAAGGATCAAATCTTGTTTGACCGGAAGGTCAGAAATTTTGATTTTTGGTACGAATTTTAAGAATTAAAAAATAAGGGACAGGGTTTAATTTTTTGAATAAAAACAATTTTTTAGCGTTGATCGCAGGCGCTAAAAATATGCTGAAGCTGTTTGGTGAACAGAAAAAGGCGGACCAGAAAAGTGAGTTTTTGGGTGTGGGTCAATGGCTAAAAAAATTTTTAAATTATTTTTAACAATCGAAACGAAAAAAATTTAGCCGGTGAGGGGGGGGGGGGGTCCACTTTCTATTACATAAAATTAGCAAAAATTGAAGAACACATTCCCCCGACGACAATTTTTTTTAGGCGTGATGAACGCGCATGAGACGTGCGCTAATGCGCATGAAAAACTCGACTTGATCAGACTGGCATTGAAGAAATATTCGTATGCTTTTTTTTAATTTAAGAATTTTTTAATTTTTTTTGGTGTTTAAAAAAGGAAAATCTTTTTAAATCTCATGAATATTGAAAAAAGATATAAATTTATATATATTGCAAACAGTGAGCAACTGCCACAAGAGTCGCCCAAACGTGAGCAACAACTGCTCTTGAACAACGACAACACCGCCGCTACGCCATGGACAACAACTGCTACTGCTCCTCTGTCTTCTTTTGATGCTGCCGCCATGTCCTCGTCCATGCCGGCGGGCATGGGCGGCGCCAACAACAGTGAGAAGCAACAACAGCAACAAATGCTGTTGTACAGCCAGACCCAGTACTTGTTGGCGGTCAGCGGCAAGCTGGAGTTAAGGTGGGGTCCGAACACGTTGAGGGGGTGGGCCATTAAATTTTTTGTTTTTTTCAATTTTTTAAATGATTTTTAGTTTGAAGGGGGAATTTTTTTTTTTGCAAAATTGTTAGCGTTTTTGAAGGGTTTGCCATAAAATTGCGCAAAACCGGACAACTTTAGACAAGTTTTTGTTTACAAAAATAAATTCAGGCTAATCGGGTGCCAAGATTTGATGAGCAAAACGGAGCTGCTGGCCAGCGTGGGCAAGACGAAGGGCGGCAAAATGCCAAGACAGCAGAGGTTTTGCGCGAATAAATTTTTTAAAAAATCTTTTTTTGCGCGCGCATTAGCAACAGCAGAATGCTGCAGGCGGAAGAAGTGTATGCACAGATTCGGGTGGACAATAAACTCGTTGTAAGTATACTGTGTGTAAAGTTTGGCATTTAAAAAATTCAATGCCTCCGGGGTTTGAGATTTATTGGCATCGTTAAGGCAACAACAAATCCCCCCCCCCCCCCGGGAATTTTAGGGTTTCGCTTTACTTAGTGACATTTAGTAAATTTTCTGGGGACAGAAATCTTTAAACTTCCGGTTGTACGATTCCGTGTTTTGGATTCTGGTAAACGTAACTTACCCCACGGACCCCTTTTACATGTAGGTAGTGTAATAGTATCGAAATTTGAAATTCCTTCCGAAGGTACGCCCTCTTAGCCTTTTCTAACCCCTGGGGAAAAAAAGAATTTAAATAAAGACCTTTGGCCTTAAATTTTTTTTTAATTGAAACTGTCTTCCTTTAGGCAACGACGAAGACGCGAAGTTTGTCCACAAATTGTTGGGACCAGCACTTGTCCATCGACTTGGACCGGGCCAAGGAGTTGGAGATCGAGGTGTACTACCGGGACAAGCGGGCCATGTGCGCATTTGCCGTACTCAAATTGGGTAATAATAATAATTGCAAAAAAATAAAAAGTTTTTTGCTTCCACGGGTTATCGGAGGCGTAAGTTCGAACCCCGGGTTCAAAATTCGAACGCATGAAATCGAATTGGGATCATTTTGGAAAATATTTGTTATTGGGCGCTTTTTGTTGTAGAAAAAAAAATTGGACATTTTTTGTCCTCCAATTATTTTTTGCAACAAAAATGTGTTTTAATGCCGCAAAATTATGGGATTTAAGTATAAATGTCCTCCGTTTTCGCACTTTTTTGACATCAATTTGATTTTTTGTTGATAAATTGGCATCCATTTTCAGGTGATCTGATCGACAAGAATCACAGCACGGGCAAACTTGCGCACATGGAACCGCAGGGCACACTGTTTTTTGAGGTTTGTTGTCACGCCCCAAAATTTTTTGTGTAAAAAAACAATGTTTTTTTAGCATTTTTATTTGGACCCAATTGTGAGCAGGAAGCCCAAATTGGAGCGCCAAAAACGCCTCTTCAACGTCAAAGGTACAGTTATTGCAAGTGCTTGCGCTAGCTAATATTTTTATTCGCCCAAAACGATTTATCCATTTGGTGTCTGCGACGGCAACAAATTTCAGAAAACGGAGGGGAAAAAATAGATTTCCTGGCCCAAATATGTTCGCATTTTGGCTGAATATGTAAAAGTCCAGAGTTTATACCAGATTTGATGGAAGGGCCATTCGATAATCGGTTAAATTCCCAATAAAAATGTCTATTTTAAAAAGAGGGGGGGGGGAGGAGGGAACCAAACCCATAGCCTCAGGCAATGGGTCCGGATTTGATTTGCCAAAATTATTAACACACACCTGGCAGCAGTTCAGGACCGTTTTTTGTTGATTTTCCAAGAAGGGTATCTCTGCCTGATCACTTTATTTTTTATTTTTGTTGTTGTTCAGAGCGCAAAGCGACGGCGCGTCGCGCGATGGGCCCTATTCTGTGGGGCCGCTTTATCAAAGGCAACTCGCCGACCCCGCAACAATATGAGCCCATCGTTTCGTTTGCCTTCACACCGACGCCAATCGTCGCCGCCGGGGACACGACAACGACGACGATGACAACGCCCGTGCTGGGTTGGTTGCTGTTGGGTTGGGCGTTGTAGCTAGCAAGGGAAATTTTGATAAATTTACAAAAAATTTTGCATAATTTTTTAGGGAAGCGGCCGGTCCTGGAACTGCTGTCAGGTGTGTGTTAATGATTTTGGCAAATCCAAACCCAGACTTTGAGGTGGAGGCTACGGTTTTGCCCCTCCCCTGCTCCTCTTTTTAAAATCGACATTTCTATTGGGAATTTAACCGATTACCGAATGGCACTTTCATCAAGTCTGGTATAAACTCTGGAATTTTCGAGAATTTTCACGCATTCAGCCAAAATGCGGGCATATTTGAGCCAGGAATCCGTATTTTTTTGGTTACATTTTTTTTTAAGAACCTGATTTTGCATTGGCGCCGGTCAAAGGCAAAGATGCTGCTGCTGTGGTCTTCAAACAACACCAAGCAGTACAACCGCTAGAGCAACACCGGCGACCGCCGCCTGCCCCGCCAATTTCGCTGTCCATCGACGACTTTCGGCTGATTGCGGTGCTTGGCCGAGGTGGTGTACGAAAAATAATTGGCAAATTTTTTGAATCCATTTTTTATATTTTTCAAAAATTATAATTAGAGTAAAAATGATCGCTTTTTAAGCTTTGGATGCAAAAATTTTTTTTGTCAGTTTCTGATCAAAAATTTTGTTTTTGGCTCTTTTTTTTGTGATTTATATTTTATAATTTATGAAACTTTCAGGCCATTTTGGGAAAGTCATTTTGTCACAGTACAGGAGGAATGGCGCTTATTTTGTAAAATTTACAAATAAAATTTAGAGACATTTTATTATTATTTGTTGTTGTTTAGGCTCTGAAAATTTTGAAGAAGGGTGACATTTTGGCCCGAGACGAGGTCGAATCGTTGATGGTCGAAAAGCGCATTCTGGAAATTGCGAGGTTCGCATTTCAATTTAATAAAAAAAAGTAAAATTTGAGCGAGTCTCTCTCCATGATTTTCGTAAAATTCGGCAAAATTTGAGTTTTTGATTGGAGTTTTTTTTAAACATTCAAATAATTGTTCAGTTATTAATGGCGCTAAAATTTGAATTAATTGCAAAATGTTGCGAATTTTTTATTTAAAAAATGTTTTTCCCCCATTTTCAGTTCCAGCAAACATCCCTTTCTGATCAATTTGTACGCCACATTTCAAAGTCAAGAGCACGTCTTCTTCGTCATGGAGGTGCGCTGTTCTTTCTTTTTTGGCATTCATTTTTTGTTTAAAAAATTTCCCCAAAAAATTCTTTTTTCAGTATGCCATGGGAGGCGACCTAATGAGGTGTGTGGTTTGTTCCCTTTTTTGTTCTTTAATTTTGTTTTTGCATATAAATAGTTTTTGGAGTGTCAAAACAAATTTTCCAATATTTTTTGGTTTTGTATCATAAAAAATTTTTTGCAGACACATTCATGACGACATTTTTACGGAGGACCGGGCATGTTTTTATGCGGCCTGCATTTTGCTTGGATTGGTCAGTGCATTTTTTATGCAAATTTTTTTCAAAAAAAAAAACTTTTTGAGGAATTTTTGCACGCCAACAACATTGTGTACCGGGATCTAAAGTTGGACAATCTGATCCTGGACCGGGATGGTTATGTGAAGGTTCGTTTTCACAAAAACCTTTTTTTTCAATAAATACTAGTAGACTCTGGTGCCCACAGAGTTTTGAAAAAATAACCCCGGGGGCGGGACATTGGGGCAGAATTTCCCCGAAAAAAAATTTGTCCGGTACTCAGTCACTCGTCCGATCCCGGCACGATCAGGGATTTGCAAAAACTAAAAAAATTGGTATCAGATTGCCGGGCATTCGGGCTGAATGACCGGCAGGGATCCTGACAACAACAACAAAACAAAAAACCCGAAATTCGGTAGTTTTCGTGGATTTCCAAATTGGCCCACATTGATTCCCGGCGTTCTAATATGAAAATTTGTACCAAAAACTGCATTTTCATTTGTTTAAGCTGGCCGACTTCGGGCTGTGCAAGGAGGGCATGGGCCCGTTCGACAAAACGTCCACCTTTTGTGGAACGCCCGAATTCGTAATGTTTTATTTTGAATGTTTAAAAAAATGCGCACTCGGCAGGAATTTAAAATTTAAAGAAAAAAACGAAAACAATTTTTTAAGCTGGCACCGGAAGTGCTGACAGAGAACAGTTACACGCGCGCAATTGACTGGTGGGGTTTGGGTGTGCTCATCTTTGAAATGCTGGTTGGCGAGGTTGGTTGTGCTTGATCGACAAAATTTTTTTGTTTTTTTTTTGCAAATTTTTAGCCCCCTTTCTCCGGTTCGGATGAAGAAGAAATCTTTGATTCAATTGTCAGGTGGGCATCCGCTTGTCGTGTATTCTTGTTGAGGATTGTAGGGGAAATTATGTTGCAAAATTCGATAAAATTTACTAGTAATATTTTAATTTTTCTAAATTTAATTACAAAATTTGTAAACAAAGACGTTGATTCCTTTGGCGTCCGATCATCTCTTTTTCATATAATACTGTTTTGGGAGTTTTTTGTAGATCGTTTTTTAATGTCGTTGATTACGAGTTTTAATTTAAATCACAATTTTTTTTAGTGATGAAGTGAACTACCCGCAATACCTCTCCATTGAATCAATCGCCATAATGCGAAGGGTAATTTTTTTTTTAACGAAATTTTTTGTTCTCTTAGGGTTAAAGGGTGGGGGGCATCGAATCAACAAAATTGGTAAACGCAAAAAGTGATCAAAAATGTTTTAAAAACTTATTTTTGCCCCTTTTTGTTTGCAGTTGATGCGAAAGAATGCGGAGAAGCGCATCGGCTCCGGCGAGGAGGACGCCCGGGAGATCAAGAAGCAACGCTTTTTCCTGGTAAATGAATGGGGCGGCGGGCGGAGACTTAACAAAAAAGGCACGCCCAAAACAAACCCCCGGAATTTAGAAAATACTACTTTTTTCAGCTATATGGGGGGTGGGGGCGGGGAGGGCACAATTTAAAATTAGTGCCCGAGCCGGGCGGAATCCCGGCCTCGTATTCCGCCGGGAATTTTAGGCCACCGGGACTAAACTCGGGACTGGGACTTTTAACGGGATCCTTAATTTTATAAAATTTTGGTTGGTGGGGTTTTTTGCCAAAATTTTTCGCGTGTTGAACTGGGGAAAACATTTCATTGTTTTTGTTTGTTGTCAACATTGGAAATAACATATTAACCAATTATCGTTAACTTCAGCACATCCATTGGGACAGTTTGCTGAGCAAGCAGATCAGACCAAAGTTTGTGCCGTGCATTGCGAGCCCGGAGGATGTGTCCAATTTTGACGAGGAGTAAGTTATTGTTTGGTGGTTGGTGTTCGGGTGGTTCAATTTGGTGCGCATGGCGTTCAATTGGGTTATCTCTTCCCATTTTTGCAAACAAAAAAATCGGATCAAAAAAAAAATCGGGAAAAGCCCCCAAAGGGAGGGGTAGGTGCGTGTTGGTTACGCTTTTTTGCATTACGAGGACCCCAACGAGCAATAATTTCCAATCAGTCACACAAATGCTCTCACTCCCTTTCCTACTGCTCCAGATTCACACGGGAGCAGCCGCGCTTCTCAAATGCGAAAGCAAAACGCGCGGTGACGGAGGCGGACGCGGAGCTATTCCGGAAGTTCGACTTCAACAACCTGCCACAGCAACAGCTTGTATAAGAAATGCTCACACAACGCACACACATCTCTCTCACTTTTTTCTTGTTTTGTTTGTGGTGCTGTAACAATTTGCTTAACCCCCACTTAATGTGACGACGTCACTTTTTTGTTCACATTGCCAACGGCAGCCATTAAACTTAAATTTGACGACGACAACGAGACGACGCCTGCCTATTTATATATTATTTTGTATGTAATTTTTTTTTTAATTTTACGTTAAGCGAATATGAGGCAAACGAAAAAAAAATTCGAATTTGTGTAACCCACCCACAAAAACAACAACAGCAACTGAAAACATTCTCTCTGATATTTTGATTTTTAAATGATTGTAAATGTCTTGATATTTCATTTACACGTTGAATATATATTTGTTTTTCCCTGATTAAATTGAAAAAACGTGTGCATTTTATTTATAATACGGCGTGGAAAAGGAAGGTACTTTCTACAAAATTAATATGCAACAAAACAAAAAATTAGGGGACAAATAATCTAGGGCCCGGATTATATTGATTAAAAAACGTGCAATATTTATTGACCAAAAAACCCCAAAATATTGACCAAAAACCCCAAAAAATGGACTAAAAATGTGCCAAAACTGATAATTTCAGTCAAATGTATGCGTGAAAACGTTCAAAATCGTCAATCATTATCAGTTTTGTTCGCACAATTGTGAATTTAATGTTTTCAAATTTTTGGTAAATTTATAAAAATATTTAAAAGTAAAATGTTGTGAAAAAATCGATATTATGAATATTGTGATTGTTAGTTTCGTGCTGCGTTGCCTGCTCCGCTTTCATATTGATTGACACGTCACTGCGGCTGCCGCGTTGTGTTGCGCAATGCTACAAACTCGGCATGCTGCTCGGCCAGCTTGGCCACAATGTGGGCCTCAATTTCCTGCCCGCTGGCCACCGCCTGGTCGCTCAGGTCGATGTTGTCCGGCGCTCGGCCGTCCGTGTCCTGCGGGTACACGAACACGACGTGCCGCTTCCGGTGCTGCATCACATTGCCAATGACCGCGTTGTGCCCGTACTTGACCAGCGCACCGCGCGCCTTGTCAATCAGAATGGACTCGTCCGTCTCCAGCTGAACAACACCAGCGATTATGAACAGGTACAAAAAAAAGGGTGCGAGTGAGGCCCTGTTTACCATTGTGATCCCGAACG
The DNA here is from genome assembly GCA_020449905.1 of Globodera pallida. NCBI lineage: Eukaryota > Metazoa > Nematoda > Chromadorea > Rhabditida > Heteroderidae > Globodera > Globodera pallida. The sequence goes on along the minus strand of JAIXHY010000025.1, from coordinate 421,962 downwards.
ATTCGGGAATGGGACTTACGGGAAAAATTACACAAGAAAATTTTTTGGCAATATTGATTGTTCATTCAAAAATATTTTTTAATGTTTTTTAGAAAGGAAATTAAATGATATAAAATAACTATTTTTATTAGTTCTGCAGTTGTGGGTTAAAAACAAGAAAATTTTGACAGATAATTTTGGGACCAGAACAACCAAAAAAATTTTCATACGGATCGTCGAAATCCCGAATTAAATCGCGCGGGATCCCAATCCCGTCCGGTCTCAACTCTAAAGTTTATAAAAAAAATTTATGTTGAATTCCCCCTAAAAATTGCTGGCCCATTAATGCCAGAGGGGTGGGAGGGGGAGGGCAGGCAAAACCACCTTAAAGGATATAATGTACGCGTCGGGCACCACTTTGTCCACCAGCCGTTCAAGAATTTTGGGCACAAGGCTCAACTTCAACTGCAGCTCGCCGTCCACGGCGGCCGACTGAATCTTGTGGGTTGACTGAAAAGGTGGGAATCAAAAAATAAAAATGCGGGTTTCGGAATTGCGGCCCCAACAACATTTTTTTCCAAAACCCGAATCCGGTTACATCGCAGTGAGATTTTGATCGAGAATCTCAATCGGCCCGATCTCTAGTTAAAGTGTGCGTTTGTCTGGGGGGGGGGGGGGTGTTTTCATGGTCGCCGAATTCAAATGTGCTCCATTTTTGGCACTCCGGGAATCCCGAATCCGGGGTGCCTTCCCTTCTCTGATCATTGGTTTTTTGTTTTACTAAAACATTCAAAAATTCCCATTTAATAAAATCGATCAGAGGCCAGACAAGCATCCATCCATAAATAGTTTTCATTGCCACCCCCGAGGGGCTGCACGACATAATCATGGACTAAACCAATTACGGCCATTATGGGGGGGGGGGGGGCATAATCCTAGAAATTTACAAGAATTGGCGGATTTTTAAAGGCTCCGCTGAGTTTTCAATTTTTGATCGAATTTGTTAAGAAAAATGGTCCAAAAAGTGCAGGAAAGGCAAAAAAAAAAGAAGATAAATTTTTTGTTGAGATTTCGAAATTTCTGGATTCCGGGCATTTCTTTTGGTGTCCGGTTACGTCCCTGGTCCAGGCCCCTGCAACACACCCACACACCAATTGTTCCTCGCGAATGTAAAAGTCGGACACCGCAGCGGCCAAGTAAATGAGCACATTTGGGCCATAACGATGCAAACAATGGCAGATCTTTTAATAAAATGTGATTTTCATTTTTTCGACAAAAAAATGAGCAGCAAACAATCTCCAGGTCGTGCAGATACTGGCCCACGTCGGTGAACGGGATGAACAGGAGCCGGTCAGCGAAGCGTTTGTACAGCGCCAAATCATCGGCCAAGCCGGGGAAGCCGGTAACTGCAAAACACACATTTAGTCACGGTCAGAAAAGGTCCAATGGACAAAATGTGACGTCTTAGCAAAAACAGACAAAACACCAACTACTCATGGGACAAAACACCGACCAAATCTAAATAGGCAAAAGGCTGTGTGAGCCGAATGGTAAACAAATTTCAACAACAAATCAGAAAAAATGAGACAAAACATTGACACAGCAAAAAACCAATTGGACAAGTCTTTCGAACTGGTCAACAAAAATTGCCAAATCAAAAAAAGCGACAAAACATCGACACAGTAAGAATAGGACAAAACGCCAGCTAACCAAAGGGACAAAACGCCGACCAATTAAAATGGTACAAAGGCTTTCTCAACGGTCAACAAAAATGGACAAAACCCAACTCAGAAAAAACACGATAAAATCGACACGACAAAATGGGACAAAACGTAGACATTTTTTTGTTGTTGTAAACGGACGGACCTTTGACCTGTCCGTCGTTTGTCGCTTCCAAGTGCTCGAACAAATGGGCATATTTGCGCGAGAATGGCTTCAATGATTCGTCACGGTGGAAACTGTGCGGAGTTTTAAGCGAAATTAAAATTTATTCTTTTTCTTAAATTTCATTGGCCAAATTTTGCCGCTTTCTGTTGGAAATTGAAAAGGCCCCAAAACGCAGAAAACAGTGGACAAATTCTCCCAAAAGGAAATGCCAACGACGATAAAAGGGAAAAGGTGCCTCTCCCGTCAACGCCGCCGGGCATTTTTCCTCCATTTTTTGTTTCTTTCTTTGACCACACACGACGCCCCCCAGGGAATATTTTCTGAGCCAGCCGCCACCTGCTCGCACACTCACAATATGACGCTGTATCCGTGCCGCAAAAAGTGCCTGAAAAGTTAATTTTCTCAGGCTTGTTCAAATGGTACGCCGACATTTCGTCGACGCGACATTTAATTGACTATGCAAAAATATAACATTTTGTCGACACGTCATTTCATCAACTATGCAAAAATACGTCATTTCGTCGACTAACCTAAAATGTTTTTAAATGTTAATATTTTGCTAATTACTTTCAATAACATTTATTATTTAAATGAGAAGATTAACAAAGTTTCATTCTTAAAAAAATGTCGTATGCCAGTTGAGCAATTTTGGATTTTTGCTTAGTGACGAAATGCCATTTTTGGCTTAGTCGACGAAATGTCATCCTGCCGTTCAAAGGGTACAAAAACGAACTCGGCACTTACGGCCCCGCGAGTGCCCATGGAGAAGCTGCAAAAACAAACAATTTAAAAAATGTATATTTAAACTTGAGTTTATTGTCAACAAATTTGAAATTCTTTAAAATAATACGGGAAATGCACTTTTTCGATTTTCCGAACACGAAAGCATTTATTTATGTGAATGAAGTGACCAAAAACTAACTTTTCGATGGACCGAACCGCATTTTTCTCCAACTTCACACGGGTGCCGCCGCTCTGCAATACAAAAGAGAATCACTCACTACACAGAATGAAAGCTGAAAATTCTATTTTTGGATGTTTCAAACCCCAAAAATATGTGGTACTTTTCCTTTGTGTCAACAAAAAATTTTTTTTTTTTAAATTAATAAATTAATGTTTTTATGGGTTTTTGGGGTCGTAGAATCTGAATAGAACTCCATTTCGTCCAAGTCCGAACCCCGGACCCGAATTCGAACAAATTTCAAAACATTAAAAATTATATTTTCATTTTATTTTATTCCTTATTTATTTTGATTTTACACCCAAATCGTGTTTTTCATAGTTTTAATGAAATAACTTTTACGCATTCTCTTTTAAAAGCTTAAAGCTAAATGGCATCTTGTTTGTTTTTCTTACAAAACATCGAAAAAAAAACTTTCAAATGTAAGGGAAATTAAGGCTTTTGAATAAAAAATAATAGCGCATTTTTAGCCGGGGTTCGGAATTGGGCGAAATGGAGTTCATATTCAGATTCTACGACCCCAAAAACCCATAAAAACATTAATTTATTAATTTAAAAAATTATTTTTTGTTTGTTGACACATAAAGGAAAAGTACCAAATGTGTTCGCAACGAATCCATTTTTCTCAAAAAGAAATGGGTCTGATCAAATTGTACTCCACAATCGCGGCTATGTTCGGTATTACCCCCGTATCCGCGGTTGCAAATTTTAAAAGTTACCTATCACTTTTTTAAAACTCAACCAAATCAAACAAACAAAATGCCATTCGAAAGCTCTAAATGAGAAGAGCAATTCAATTCATTTGTTAAAACGTTCAATGTGAAAAAGCATCCAAACTCGGGGGGTTTTCATAGTATGAAAATAACTTTTTCACGAATTCTCTGATTGATTAGCTTTGGCTTAACAATCGTTTTCAAAAGCTTAGAGCTTTCGAATGGCATCTTGTTTGACTGATTTGGTTGAGTTTGAATAAAAAGTTATGACCTTTAAAAGCTACTATTTTACACCCCTAATTAGTAGACACTCGTGGTCAGACCCAATTTGAATGACCAATCGCGTGATTCAGACACCAACCATGATCAGAGAACAAAAATCGATGAACAACATCGATTGACCCAACCCAATCATCCACACCCAAAACGGCAGAAAACCCACCGTGATTAGCACAATCCGCTGACTTTGATCACTGTCCAGCCGGCCCAGAAAGGCGTTGATCAGCGAACAAAGCGTCGCGGGGTCCATTGGCGGCAAAGACGACGAATGCGTCAGCGGCGGATGGAGGTCCATGTGCCGGGCAAAAACAGAGAAACGCGCGCTACTAACAAACAAACAAATAAATGTGGAAGAAATATTACGGAAACTCGGCCAAACCGATGAGACAAAAATGGACGAAAAAATTAACCACAAAAAATGGATGCACAGAAATGACAAGAAACTGTTTGTTGTTGTTTTTATTTTTACACTGAAAAAAACATTTTTCCACAAAATATTTAAAGCGAAAAACAGCAAAAAAAAACATTTTTCTTTTTATTTATTTATTGCTCCATTGGCATCGCATCCGCCGGCGCCTCGGGTGATGAGGAAGGCGGCGGCACCGGTGCCGCGGGCACTTCTGCAGTCCCGGTGGGGACGGCATCAACAACAACAACAGCAGGCGACGATGGCCCAGCACTTTCAGCAGCCGCCTCACCACCATTCTCGACGTCGTGCGGCACCGCCGGAGGCGCAGTCGGAGTGGTCGAAGACGGGCGGATCCCGAAGAGCCTGTTGTTGTTTTTGTTATTAATTAATTAATTGGATCCATCATATAAATGGACGAAATTTTGTAGTAAACATCAGTAAGTAAATGCAAAATTTACTGTTAAACAAAAAAAAAAACTCGGAATGAAAACAATTTTTTGACGGCAAAATTTGTTGGAAATTTGTGCAAAGGGCAATCCCCCGGCATTTTATCCCCCCCCCCCCCCCCATTAAAAGTGGTTGCCGACATCCCCGTCTCACCTTCAAGGGTTCCCCCCTAAATGCCCAAGTTTTTCGTCTACTCCCGTGGAAATCCAAAAATTTTTTTCTGATTATTGGGTCCGGAATGCCGGATTTCGCGGAGTTTAGGTGTTAAAAAAATGATCAAAAACGTCAATTTAATTTAAAAAATGCATTAACACAATTTATTGAACTTACAATAGCAAGTAAAAGTTGTCCAAAAAAAGTGATCGTCAAGACTTCGAATTTTTTTCCCCGGAAAATTTTGGGCCCGGAATTCCGAGTACCGGATGGCATCCAATTACACCCATGCCGTGCACTGCAGCACCACTCACCCACTCTTGACCGCCTTCACCATCAGCCCTTGGAGCACCTCGCAGCCCAACTTGTCACTGTCCCGCTCCGCCTTGCGCAACCGTTCCCGGTATGCCTGGGCGTTCTTGTTCCCCACCTGGACAAAGTAAAAAACAAAAAAAAAGTTTTTGTTCAATTTTAGCCCCCTCCCCACCCTCCGTACATGTTCCAGTTTTGCGCCCAGGTCGGCCAATTGCGATGTGACGTAGTCAGCGTTGTTCTGCAACGGGTTGGCACACAACGTGTTCACCTGTGAAGTGAATGATAAAAGAAATTTTTTTTTTGCGATTTGTGCTAAAAAAAAAATCCAAAGTTTGGCCCCTGTAGCGTAGTTCACTTGTATGAACATAAAACACAAAACAAATTCTTATTAAAAATGAACACGTACAAATTACCCCTAAAATTTGATGTCCAAAACTTTTTTGCCAGCCCCGGGGCAATAACCGGCGTCAATTTATTGCCCCGGTTCGTGCCCAAAAGTATAACCGAAATTTTTGTATCCGATTTTTTTCGTAACAAAAAAAATAATGTTTTGTGTAACTTTTCCCCCTCCATACCCACCCAATACGTGTTCCAAAAGACGTCAAACAGTTTCGTGTCCAGCGACGACTTGAAGTAGGTGACGTCCAGTGAATAGTACTGTAACAAAAAAAAAAAGTAAATTTAAATGGGTTGACCCAAAAAAAATGTTTTTTTTTTGTTTATAGAAAAAAAACACTCGCCTGCTTACAATGCACACCAAAGTCCTCAATTTTGTTCAACGGAATTGTTTGGTACTCAGACGGCGGCTCATCGGGCGGCTTATAGCCTAAAAACGGGGACAACGAATAAAATTCTCCTCAAAATTTGTAAATTCAAAAACAAACAAAAAAGTAAAAATTAAAAAAAAAATTTCAAACCCTTTGGGTAGGTACGGAACGCGCCGATGTCCACTTTGCCGGCACTGATTGTTCGAATCGGGTCAATCACAATGGCGACAAAAGGCTCCTGACAAATTTTTTTGTTTTGTTGAATTTTTGGACGATTAACAAAAATTTGAAAATTTCTAAAATGCTTAATCGGAAAAGTTCTCCTAAAAAAACATAATTTAGACAATTCTCTGTAGAATTTTCTAAACAAAACCAAAAATTTGGAATTAGAAAATTTGGAAAAAAATAGGAAAGTGAGCAATTTTCCAAAATTCGTTTAAATTTCCTAAAATGCTTAAAAGTTCTTCTAACAAACATATTTTCGACACTTTGTAAAATTTTCTAAGCTAAAAAATCTAAGAAATTTTTTCCATTTTTCCAGCCCCCCATCTCTCTTAAAAAAATGTTGTGCCTGGTATTGTTGGTTGATGGACTGCGTGTTCACGTCAATGCCGCTCAGCCAACATCCGTAGCCGGGATGAGAATGGTACCAGCCAACAACCTTAGCAAACAAAAAATTGAAAAAAATCCGACTTTTCGGTTCCGCAAATTTTGGGGAAATCTGTCCGGAGTGTTTTTGAATTTCCAGAGATTTTTGTGTTCGGTTACCAAAATTTAGAATTTTTCAAAAACAAAAAACCTTTTCCAATCGTCCGACAGGCTCACAACTTTCGCTGTAATTTGTCATGTATTCGTACGCCTGCGCTTGTGCGTTCACCCGCGTTTCGGTACCTTGAAAAAGCAAATTATTGAAATTTTTGTGCCGAAACCATTGAAAAATGCCAATTTTGTTTTGTCCCCTCTTATTAGGGTTTATGCCAAAAAAAAATGCCAATTTCGTCCCCTCTTTTTGGGGTTTATGCCAAAAAAAAAATGCCAATTTCGTCCCCTCTTTTTGGGGGTTTATGCCAAAAATGCCAATTTTGTCCCCTCTTTTTGGGGTTTATGCCAAAAAATGCCGAGTAATTTTCCAAAAGTAAATGTTGGACCCAAAAAATCATTCAAAAGGACAGCATTTAATTTTGGAAATTTTTGATTTACAAAATCCAGTTTAAACAAGCGCCCAGCATTTTTTTAAAGGCAATCAGTACATAAAAATGCCAATTAGCCACCCTTTTTTAGGTTCTTTTGCCAAAAACACTTAAAAATGCCCAATTTTGGGACCCTCTTTTTGGCGTTTATGGCAAAAAAGGGGCCAATTTTGGGACCCTTTTTGGGGTTCGTGCCAAAAAAAAAAAGCCAAGTTTCAGCCCTCTTTCAGGGGGTTTATGCCAAAAAAAAACATTGAAAAACGTCCAATTTTTGGGTATTTAAATCAAACCTTCGACAGGCAGCGCAAAACTGTCCATAACGATGAGCGTGTTGGCGTCCACGCGGCCCTGCATTAAGCCCATAATTTCGATATTGCCCCCACTGCGCGCGTGCATAACCATTTTGAGCAGGGCGAGTGCCGAAATTTTCACTTCCTGAAAGAATTATGTTAAATGGCAAATAAAAAAGGGCAATTTTTCAATAAAAAATTGACAAAATTTTGTTTATTTTGGTTCCCTTTTGCCAAAAAAAGGCGCAATTTTTCAAGAAAATTTACGAAATTTCGCTTATTTTGGTTATCTTTCGCCTAAAAAGGGCACTTTTTCAAGAAATATCGCAATAATTTGTTTTCTTTCGTCAATAAATGGGCGATTTAAAATAAAATTCATTCATTTTCGTAACTTTTAGACAAAAAGAGAACAATTTTTCAAGATTTTCTTTAAAAACCCGCATTTTGTTATTTTAGCATTCCTCATCGGGTAGGACAACCCCTCGCCCACCTAAATTTGAAGAAAAATTTGCCGGACCTTAAAATAGTGCGGGTCCTGCTCCCACGGCTTCACATTACGGATCATCCGCTGCTCTTCCACGTCGTACTTGAATATGTTGTCCATGGTGTGTAACTTTTTTAGCCAAATTTTTTTTCAAAAATCGCTAAAAGAACAAAATATTGCCCCCGGTTATTTTTTGTACTACAGCTGAATATTTAAAAAATTTATAGCTTTGTTCAAAGTTGAGCGATCTTAATTGCTTTAGTGTCATAAATGCAGAAAACCCGTTTTCTGGTAATAGTGAAGATGGTGCCCCCCTCATTTAAAAAAAAAATAGTTTTCAGTTGATTAAAAGATTTTTCTAGGGGTATTCGAGCTTAACAAGATTCGTTCGATTTTGACCCCGGCCACCCCAGAAACAAAACAGAATAAAAAAAAAATCATCATAGACAATTGAAGCCCGGGCGAAGCTCGGCTCACTGCCCGAAGCCGTAAAAATCTGGAAACCCCCGAGAAACTTGGAAACTAAGAAAAGTTTTCAAACCTTTAAAACAACAAGAGGTTGATGAGAGAAGAAGGTTAGACGCGAGGAATGAAAGAAATAGTGTAGAAAGTAAAGAGATTTTTGACAGAGAAAGAAGGAAAAATGAGAGAGAAGATGGGCAGCGATGCAGCGATGTCCAATTGGCGGGAGTGAAAGATGCTAAAAAGTAAATGTCTAATAGTAAGGGGAGATAATGCCAAAGGAAAGAAAATCTCAAATGAGATAATGCCACAAAAGAGAAAATGTCGGAGGAGAAAATGCCAAAAGGTTGAAAATGGTAAAAAAAGAAAATGTCTAATAGTAAGGGGAGAAAATGCCAAAAGGGGAATGCTAAAAGGTAGAGAAATGCCAAAAGGGGAATGCTAAAAGAAAGAAATGCCTAAGGGGAGAAAATGTCAAAGGGTAGAGAATGCCAAAGGGAAAATGCCGAAGAAAAAATGCCAAAGGAAAGAAAATTTTAAAGGAGATAATTCCACAAAAGAGAAAATGCCGAAGGGGAGGAAATGCCAAAAGGTTGAAAATAAAGGCACACATCTCGTTTTTTGAGCCGCTGTGTTTACAAAAACTTTGCCGATTTTTAAATTAAAATCCGCTATGAACATAATTAATTTTAAATGTATTTAAAATGAATTAATTTAATTAAAGTAAATTCAAATAACAAAAATTACTAAATTGAATTCGAGTAAGAAACGCGGTAAAAACATGGCACTCAACTCAAAAACGGGGAGAAACTGGCATTTTAACAGAAGTGGCAAAACCGTGGAAAAAACCACCAAAAGTGGTAAATCCCAATTGGGGCAAAATAACATCCTACACCCCAATCCCGAACTTAAGAAGTGTTCCCGATTTCTGATTTTGGCAAAATTGCCTCCGGCGCTATTAATTCTAGATTATATTAATTATCTCAAGCCGAGAAAGAAGAAGGGTTGCCGTTAATTTTCGAATATCGCCGGTCAGCAAAAAAAGAGCCCTTAAATCCAGTAAAATATTATTGAAAGTTTTACAAAATCGATAGCTGGCTACCGGTCCGCGTGTCGAATGCTTTATAACTTTCTTTGTACTGAACTAATTAAGTGGAAAATTATCCCAAATGAAACTTTTGATGAATAGAATCTCTCTCTTAAAAGAAAAAAAAAGAATAAAGTTATGGCCCTCTTAAACATTAATTGGTTTAGGTTGAAGAAAGTTGTAAACTTTCGACCTTCGGACCATTCGACACTTGGATCGGTAGCAAATCTGACGACTCCGCGTAACGAAAGCCACGGGAAAGCTTTTTGAGTCTCTTAATTGCCTATATTCACTTTTGTATTGGGCACCGATCATAGAACTGACGACAAAAATGTCTTTTTTAAGCGATTGCCGGCAATTCCTCTAGGGCAAAAAAGATTAATAACTTTCGGTTAGTTTGCCAATGATTATCTTTACGTATGCATTTAGTGCCCACGTTTCAGTGTCAACAAATTTGAAAAGCTTAATTTATTCAATTCAACTATCATACAAACAAGAAAAACGCTGAACTGTCTATCTCACACGACGTCCCACCATGCAGAAAAGCCCAATGAAAACGACTGTACACACCATCTGTTTGAAGTAATGCGGCTCAGACGGCACAATCTGTGGAGTAATAAATTTACGATTAAAAAACAAATTATTTTTTTTTCGAATTACGGCCAAAATTACCTTGTGGAGAGAACGGTCAACTGCAGTCGGTTTCTTGAACTTGTACTTTTTGGCCGAAATGTCAATGGTGGAATAGTTGCGCTGCTGGCCGTAGCTGGACGGTTCCACCTTCGCCATCAAAACGTCCAACGCGCTCTTCTCGGACTGGGCCGTCATCTAAAATGAAATCGGTGTACCATGGGCGTAGAAAAATTTTCGGGAAAAATCTGCAGTTTAGGGGCACCGATTTTCATCGAATCAATACATAATCGATTCCCTCTCATCGAGCTGAGCAGAAATCCCCCAAAATTTTACCACGGAAACATTTGAAGAAATAAATTCTTGACCTTTAATAGCAATTTTTCAAGAAAATTGACAAAATTTTGTTTTTTGGTTCCTTTTTGCCCAGTGCACTCTCGCTAAAAAAGAGGCAATTTTTCAATAAAATTAACGTTCATTTTCGTAACTTTTCAAGATTTACTTTAAAAACCCGCATTTTATTATTTTAGCATTCCTCATCGGGGAGGACAACCTCTCGCCCACCTAAATTTGAAGAAAAATTTGCCGGACCTTAAAATAGTGCGGGTCCTGCTCCCACGGCTTCACATTTCGGATCATCCGCTGCTCTTCCACGTCGTACTTGAATATGTTGTCCATGTTGTGTAACTTTAAAAATCGCTAAAATTTTTCAAAAATTTCCAAATCAACGGATGGATGACTCTTTTGAACCTCGAATCTTTGAGATACATTAAATACATACGTTGAATGGTGGGAAGCTATAGGGATGTAACCGGATTCAGGACATTTTTGGGTCAGGCGTGCCGGATTCCGGATTATTTTGGCAAAAAATTCGGAATTTGCCCAATTTTTCGTTTTTGGGAGGAGACTAAATTCGGTTCGAAATTTGATGTCAGACAAATTTCAAAATTTGCCAGACTTTTTGCATCCAGTACATCCCTAGTGTGTACGGATTAGATTTTTAACGTTAAATTAATTTTATTTTTTACTATTTTTGGACGATTGAGAAAAAGGTGCAGACAGAGTCTCTAACGGATGGACATTGTGTGTTAAAGAGAGCGGCAGAAAATAGAGAAATAGTGTTGATTAACGTGCGGCAGACAGCGTGTATGGTCAGACACTATATGGATTTTGGAAAAATTGTAAACACAACAGGGGGGCCGCTTATTTGTTATGTAGTGTTCCTTTCTTACCCCCTTCAAAATTAAGTGGAATTTGGAAAAAATGTTGGAAAAATAATTTCCGGGAAATTTTAAAATCTCAAAAAAAATGTTTTTTTTTGCTAAAAAGTCCGGGAACCGTAAATCCAGACCCAAAAATGTCCTTGAATCCGGTTAAATTCTTTAATAATTTTTCAGATAACAAAAAAGTCGATAAACTTGATCCTCTACCGAATTGTCTTCTGCCGAAACGTACACTTCCGAATTGTATGTACAACAATTTTTTCAGAAAAAAATCAATTTTTTAAATTTAACAAATTATTGAAAAGTCCTCCTTTCCAGTGTTTTTCTCGTTTAATTGGAATTTTTACCTAGCGAATGAGTAATAAAAATACCCCCCTCCCTTTCTAAAAATCGACTTTTTGAGTTGACACAGACGAAGGATGCTTTACATTACAACAATTTTGTTTTTGTCCATTTCAGGTCATTATTCTTCAAAAGTGCAATCGTATCAGCAAATTGTGAAGAGAATTGAGTTGGAATTGGAAAAGGTCAACGAATTCATTAGCGGATTTGGCTGCTATTTAACGTACGTTCGTTTTTTTGTTTGTTTTTTTGAAACATTTTGTAATTGACACTGATTTTTGGCCTTGAAATCTAAGATTTTAGTTCCAATCTGTACTGATTTTGAGGCTTTTTTGATACGACCCTTGTTTTTACGATTTTTTAAAGGAATTTTGTTGTTTTTTTTTTGAAAAATGTGGGGTGCAGCTTAATTATTACTCAAATTTGAGTATATAGTATGTCACTTTCGTCCCCAATTGTCTTGTTTTTTAATATTATTCAACCAAATTACACAAATGTTTTATTAAGAAACAAAACAATGCCTCGTGTTTTTTGGCGTGGAACTTACTTTCAACCGTTTGCGGTCAAATTGTTCCCCGGAATTTGGCGGAAGCACAACCGTTTCCTGGTGAAGACTGTGATGGTCAGTTAATGATGCATCGAATTTTACAATTTTATAAATATTTGTTTAAGGTTCAAAACAACGACGTTGACACTGCTTTCCACCTCCTTAACAGGTTTGACAAGAATAATTTGTCGAGTTTTATAATCAAAAAAATTCGGGATAAACGGGGATTCCGGCAAAACAGGGTCTCTCCCGACTCATCACCTCCAAGTTTGAAAATGTTATCTCTTTTCAAAATTAAACAAATCAAATGTAATTAGTAATCATTGTGACAGCTTTGAAGATGCCGAATATAATAAATTTTAATTCAAATTGATATGTTAAATTGGTGTACGGACAGTTCGGTCGGTTAAAAACATTAAGAAAGAGCATAAGGATTGTTGAATGAAAGAGATGATCAAAAGGGATTCAAAATATGCAATCAGCATTTTTTCCGAATTACATCAATTTCGAACTCCGGGCCCGAACCAGTGCAATTTTCGAAAATTCCGATTTAACAAAACAACTTAAAATTAGATTATTTTTTTAGAGTCCGACCTGGACCTGGATCCAGGCCTGTATTTTTCAAAATGTTCGGGCTCTAATTTTTTTTGATCAGAAAAGTTCAAGTTAGGTAGGTATTAAGTGCTTATTTTTCTTGAGAAAATAAAAGCCGAATCGTCTCGAGCCGAACTGTCTCACCGGACGAATCGTCCCCGGCCGAATCATCTCCGGCCGAATCGTCTCAAGCCGAATCGTCTCCGGACGAATCGTCAGAGCGCCGTTAAATTTGAGAACAGCTAGATCAAAAAGTTTGTCAAAAATCATTTATTTTTTATTTTTCGGGCTTTTCAGGTCGTAACTTTTCTCAAACTTGTATCGGATTGAATTAAAGTTGATTATATTTGGCACATTTAGAGCTTTCAAATAATACCAATTGTATTTGGTCTCGTTCATTTTGAAACGAGTTATAAAGGTTCAAAGTTTGGAGGTGATGAATTGGGTTGGTTATCAGATGGGGGTTGACACCGTCAAAACTGTATTTATGCCGTGAAATTAAATTATAGAAAAAACCATAGGCGGTGCCTGTTGTTTTTTTTGGATTGATAAACAATAAATTGATTCAAAAATGAAATTTTTGAAAATTTATTTAGCAGAAATGCAGTTAAGACGGAAACAAATAAACCCTTAAAAAAGCAATTCTTTTAAAATTTATTTCCTCTCCCAGAAATTTTTTTCTCGTACGGTCGCCCTGGATTTCATTGAATCCCGTTCTCCCGGGCAATACACCCCTTCCCCCCCCCCTCCCAAAAACGTACAAAAACATTTACGACTTTTTTTTTTGAAAAAATTGTGCGTACAAAGGCGGAGCCCAGACCTCAGGCCGCCAGAAAGTCGATTTTTAGAGGATTTTCCCTTTTTTTTTACTGCAACCGTACTACTTAGAATTTTTTTTTAAACAGGAAAAAAATTTGTTTTGTTTTTTTAGATTGATGGAGCGCGAAGGGCTGATGAAGATCATCCGGAATACTGTTCGCTATCAGAAGCCGTACATGCAGGTATAAATTAATTGTTTTTTTTTTAAAAGCGAGCGTCGTTATAATAAAAAAATGAGAAAATTTTGTTTTGCATTCACTCCCCGGTGCATACTATATGATCCGTATCTGACTTCTCTTTAGAACCCCGGACCCGAATTTGAACATTTATTTATTTTAAAATTTTGATTTGTGTGCAGACACCCGAAAAATGTACCAAGATTTCTTGCCAAAAATAAAAGTAAATTTCCGTCTGTCTTGCTTAATGCCGGGGATTTCAAAAAAATTTGCGGTCTTTTTTTCAAATGTTTAAAATTTTAAACAGACGTTTCTTGGGTACAAATATGCGTAGAACATGAATTCGAGCTCGGTTTGCAAATTCCGAACCCCGAATTCGAACATTAACCGAAATTTCAAATACAGCCTTTTTTGTTGGGTTGACAAATTTTTTATTTCACTTTTTTATCTCGTTAACCATTGAATTGTTTTGTTTTATCATTGAACGAACATTTTTGTGTATATTTTTAAAAGTTAAACCATTTGCGTTTATGCAAAAAACCGCAATTCCCGAGGATTTTTTTTTAATGGGGGCGGCACGTACAGCATATTGTTTTAAATTCGATCAAAAAACAATTTTTCCCCATGTTTCCAGCGCAACCAATTGTCAATGGAGGCGTCCAATGCAATTCTCGAAGAGGATCGGGATCGAAAGTTCAAGTTTTTGGTGCGCAAGCACCGCGCGGACGCATACCCGGGTCAGCTGACGATGTGATTGATTCTGTTCCCTTTTTTTTTTTTGTTTTAACGAAATATGCATAAAAACGGTGGTTTTTAGTCGGAAATTTATGTTAAAAAAACATTTTTTGGGGATTATGCCTCTTTTTTTTTGTTCCGCAAATTAACTTCTACGTTTACTGGGACAAGATTTTAGACACTGAACGCGCCAAAAAATGCCAAAATTGAGGCATTTAAAATCCGAAAAAAATTAATTTTTATTGCAATAAATCCAAAAAAAAAAATCGATCCCTTTGCGCACAATTGCAAATCATTATCACTTATTGGAATATTTCGGCGTCAAAAAACCATTTTCTCAAACCTTATTCAAATATTTTTCAAAATATTCAAAATTTTACAAAAATCAATTTCATATTGCAAAGGGGAAAAGCAACAATTTGAGTGTTTAGTCCATTTTCTCATTTTGAATTTCCTCCAAATTCCGTTCAATCCTCACAAATCAGTTCTTTCTCTTTTTGGGCTCACTCGGACCTTCGTTTGCGTCGAGGAGTCTGAAAATAGAAGAAAATGGCCTGGGTGGAATTGTCAAATTTTTTTGCGCTTGGCAACTCAAATTTTTTTTTGAATTTCTTGATTAACTTACCCGTCGCCGATGTCCGTGTCTTTGAAGGTGATTTGAATGCGATTCCCCCAATCATCTCCCAACTCGGCCCATTTCTTTTCGTCCTGCTCAATTGGACAACGGACCAACAGCAATTCGCCTCGGTTAATGCGCCGCCACACCAATCGCTCCCCCGTCAAATTGTTTGTCAGTTCAAATGGCGCAATCCCCGCAACAGGTTCCCGAGAGTCCCCCCGCTCAACATGATCCCTCCAACGATAGATGATGAAATTGACCGGGTCGGTCGAATTGAGAAATGCCTTACAAATTAGAAGCAATTATAAACAGAGTGTCTTCCCATCAAACAAATTCAAAAACTCACCAGTTTGAATTGCTCCATTGTTTTCGCGTCAATGTAACATTTGAGCACCTTCGGAAGGCCATCCTCGCGGGGCGTGTGCAACCATTTGGCCAAAGCTCGAGCAGAAGAAGCGCCGGCACTGTCATCGGCCGGAAATTCGGGTGAAATCCAACTGGCGCAAGTGATCACTCGGAGTTTTGGGCAATCGTTGAGAATGGTCGGAGAGAATTTGCGCAGATAGTGGAGCTCGAAGGAATTCATCCACCACTCGCAAATGTTGTCACTGATCAACGGCCAAATCTTTTTCCAAATTATTTCCCAGCTGCGGCATAGTCCAATGGTGAGAAACGTCCCTTTGGAGTCGAAAAGTCGGCGAATGCTTTGGAGAAATTCGATGACACTTTGGTCGATGTAACTAAAAAAAGTCTTTAAAATTACAAAGAAATTATTATCGAACAGCAAAATCTCAACTAAAAAAACAGTGAATAATAAAACAATTGTTTAGTTTAACGACAATGACCTTATTTGGAAGCATTTAAAGCCGATCACAGTGTCGGGAAGCGGCTCTTGCGGAATTGGCAGCCGGCGCTCGCCATCATCGTCAAAGCATTTGACAATTTCAGCGCCATTTCCGTTGACTGCGCGACGAATGTCCAACCAACCCAACGACCATCCCATCGATTTAAAATGCGCGTCCACCAAAAAGTCAAATCGATCGCTGATCAACGCAACTTTCAGGCCGAGCACAAAAGGGCCACAGAATTTGAAGACTTCAAACAAAAGGTCGTCACAAACGAAACTGAAAAATTTAAATGGCTAAAAAATGGGTTTAGATCCAATCCCGTAAACAAGCCAAACGTGGTTTGTTTTTGTTACATTCAAAAATTGCCCTTTTCTCTCGTTTATTAATTTGTTTTTAATTCTTTGGCTAACCCCCCGCCGGCATTAGCATTTGTGCCCTCTCCCCATCAAAAATGCTGGCTGTGTCTCGACTATCTCCCCTTTTCGAATAAAAAAAAACTCACATTTCTTTCAATCGTTTCTCCACTTTCTTCGGATTGTCCGACATTTGTTTTTTGTTGCCAAATGAAATTTTGGTGAAAAAAAATCGGGTCAGGATTAGCACAAATATTCTAAAAATTGAAAAGCTATCTGGTGAAATGCGAGGGGCAACAAGAAAAAATTGTTGAAAATAAAATGAAATTAAAAATTGCTAAGGAAATCATAATTTTTTAAATAAATTTTCGAAAAAAAGGTGTCCGGACATTTGGCACATTGGACATTTCGCACACTAGTGAAAAGGGGGGGGGGGGAGAAGGACGTTTCGCACACTGGACATTTGGCACATTGGACATTTCGCACACTAGTGAAAAGGGGGGGGGGGAGAAGGACGTTTCGCACACTGGGGGGGGGGGGGGGGGAAGGACGTTTCGCACACTGGACATTTGGCACTCGGTCATTTCGCATACTAGTGAAAAAACGACGTTTCGCACATTGAGGAGAAAAAGGACGTTTCACACATAAATTTCGCACAGATTTAATAAAAGCTTGCAAAGTATTTTAGATAGATGGATAAATTTGAAATTAAGCTTAAGTTGAATAATTTGGTTAAAATTGCACTCAAAAATTCACTAAATTATCAAAACAAACTCAAAAGTGGCTCATAACTTTCTTCATAGTGGTTTCCGGTTCAAATTTTTTGCGGATTCGTACTAATGTGCAAAATGTCCAGTGTGCGAGCACTTTTCCAATCTATCACCAACAGCCCTGTTAATCACCGAATGCGCAAAACAGTTTTTGCTGAATTTAAAATTCGAAACAAAAGAGTGGCTCACAAACAGTATGGGAGGGTGGTATTACAAAACGCGTCAATACAGTAGATCAAAAATCCGGGAATGTGAAAAAAAAGTGTGTAAAAATAATAATAATGGCTCAAAAAAAATGATCAGTCGTGGTATTTCACGTCCTTTTTTAAATATGAAAAAATTGTGAGGAAAAATTCGGGCGGGCCACGAAAATCGGATGCCACGAAATTTAACCGGTTCCGGTTCTTAATTTTGGCGGTTCCGGCTCCAATCGGAACCGGGGCATCACTGATTACGAAAGGGGTGGGGATGCTTCCCCTTTCCGTTCCATTTATATCGCCAAATTACAAGAAAATGCAAAAATGGAGGGAAGAATCTGTTGCAAAATCGCCGGAGGGGAGGGATTATTTTCCACAAAAATTAACGGAGGAAAAGAATCAATGAATGAATGGAATGGAATGAAATGCACATGTCCAACACATACAACGAATGTTGCCCGTGGCGTGTTTACCGAATTTGTCGTCGTTGTCGTTGTCGCCGTCGCCAGCGCTGGCAAAATTCCTATTTTTTGTTTACGCCATTCCCCCCCCCCCCCCCAGCATCCGTTATCGGCCATCGCCAACAACCACAACACGCACATCATCTTCCATTATTTGGCGGGCGGAGTGTCGGCGGTCGTTTGAGGCCCTACCGTTTGGGCGGGAAAATTTTTTTGGAAATTTAACATGATTTATTAAGAAAATTGGTCCAAAAATTATGAATGTTGCAAACCAAAAGGGCGAGTTCTTCTCATAGGGTTCGTGATTTCGTCCAACCCAAAAATAAAACGTAAAACTTGTGAATTGTCATCTAAAATACTTTTAAAAAATCGGGAAAATTAAATGAATTTTTAGAATCGTTTATACCACCGCTAATGTTTCAGAGAAAGTCGGAAAAAATAATTTATTAGTTTTGTTTAGTGCCATTTGAAAGCTCTCCAAAGAAAATTTTGAAAGAGATGACCGTGAAGTACTGTGCTGTTTCAGGGGAGAATCGAAGATCGGCAAAATGGGCGATGAAGAAATTGAGACACTGCGAGAACGCCACGAGGAACTTAAATTTTACTTAAACGTCAAAATTATAATTTTAAAAACTGAAAATGTTCTTCAATTGATTTTCGACGCATTTGTTGTGTCGGGAAAATATCCAAGTTCTGCTCAATTCTACAGTATTCTTCACTTTGAATTTGTGTGGTCGTACATATTTTAATCACAATAATGTTGTGGCCGCCGAGAAAATTTTGAGTTTTTGACTCAATTTGTTAAGGAATTTTCAACCAATAAGTAATTTATGTGTTTTATGATAGTAATTAATTAAATGAAACCAAAATTATTAAATAGAGCACGGACGATCCAGATTCTCGTCTAAATTTTTCGAGATTTTTCGAGTTTCTTAAT
The DNA here is from genome assembly GCA_020449905.1 of Globodera pallida. Lineage (NCBI taxonomy): Eukaryota > Metazoa > Nematoda > Chromadorea > Rhabditida > Heteroderidae > Globodera > Globodera pallida. Next base: position 403,288 of record JAIXHY010000025.1, on the reverse strand, counting down.
CTAAAACACATTAAACTAAAATTTACTCATTTATAATAATGGCATTAGTTAAAACTTTTTTAATTTGGAACTGTTAAACATTGATTATAAATGATTTTGTATATGAATTTAAATATTATCAAAATTGTTCTCACTTATAAATTTTTTTATTGAATTTTTGACAAAATGGGATCCCCTGTTGGTATACTGTATATTTGCCCCAGGCATTTTGCCCAACAGTGCAAAACACCCAAAAACTTCAAAACGGCGATGTCCAAACCCAACCCATCAGTGGCGAATGTTGTCATTCATCCGTCAAGCAAAAAAAAAAGTGTTTGTTCAAATTGCGCCTGAAAAGTGAGTGGCTTTGTGTGCTGTTCACTCTTTTTTGTGCACAATTTGTGCCTACAGCGCATTTAATAATTTCTCTCATTATTTTTTAGAATTGATTAAATTTCTAAAAATTTATTATTTTTTAAAATTATCATTTCTAAATCTTTTTAAATTTCAATGATTTCATTAATGATTTATTTACTAATTATTAACTATAATATTTTAATCTACGTTTTATTTAAAAAAAAATTATTCCATTTATATTATGGAAACTAATCCCGAAAATCAAAATTTTGTCCAAATTCCCCCACCGTTTTATTACTACTGTACATTTTATTCCCCACAATATGCGGCACCATTGGAAGGTTTGGTTTTATTTAAGCCAAAGATACGAATTTTTGACATAATCGGTGCTTTCGTCCAAAACAGAATAGAAAAGTTTAAAAAAATTCAAAATGACAAGCCAAAATTTTTTTGAAAGAAATAATTTTTATAATACTTCCTACAATATTAGCAGCCCAAATGTACTACTATTCACCGCACCACCAGCAGCAACAACTGCAGCTGAACCACCACCACCAGCAGCAACAACAGCAGCTCCAACAGCAACAACAACAACAACTGCAGCTGAACAATGCCATGCTTCCGGATCAGTCGGAGAGTGTGGAGGAGGAGAACAGCGCCGTCAAAGCCGGGACTAAAAGCAACAAACGTGTGCTTTTTGCCCCGGGCCAAGTCGCTAAACTGGAGCAGTCATTTAAAGGTGAGTGGGTGGCTTTTTTTTTGTTTTTATTGTATTTTCTAAGGTCCCGAGCCCCTCGGGTGATAATTATTTTTATTTTTTATTTATACTTGTGGTTTTTAGAAGAATAATGAGTCTAAATTTTTAAAATGAGTTTGATGTCTTTTTGTTGTTTTTTCAAAAATTAGTGAGGGTTTTTTGCGAGTTTTTGGTAATTTGACAAAAGCTTGTAAGCTAAAGTTTCGCTTACATTGTTCACGTTTTTCACAAATTTGCACAAATCTTAACAAAACTCATTAAATCTAAATTTTTACCGGTTAAATAAAGATTTAGAGCAAAATGAGGTTTTTTGGTCCCAATGAGGCATTTGAAATTTTCATTTGCAAAATTTTAATGCCCTAATTTATAAGCTTTAATGTTTAGCGCATCAGTTTATAAATCGAGCGCAAAGATTGTCTCTGGCGGAAGCCACCGGGCTTCAACCGGACCAAGTAAGCTCCTAGCAAAATTAAATTGTTAATTAATTCCCCGTTTTATTAAGGTAAAAATTTGGTACCAAAATAAGCGGTACAAATTAAAACAAAAAATGAAAGATGAGAAGCACTTGGCTGAGCAGCTGCAACTCTCAGCAATTTCAGGTCGAAACACTTTTGTATATTAAGCATTTCTATTAAAAAATCAGAAATTTCCAAATTTGTCGTCATTTATAATAATTAAATTAATTCATTAAAATTTTGTTTCCAGCTTCTTCCTCTGGGTGCCGGCATTGTGCTTGCCCTCTGGCACTGCTTTGGCGACATGTTCAACGGGTGTAAGAAGGAAAGCGTCAGTGGGCACAACAAAAGTGCCCGAATTGTCTTTTATATTAACATAAAAACAATAGTCTTTTTAATAATAATAGTTCAAATATAAAATTAGTTTAATAATAAATGAATTTAATATAATTTGTATAAATGATTGTTTTAAAGACATTTAGTATTTTAAAAAGCTTAAATAAGTTTATCGTCGACAAAAAATTTGTATTCAAATTTTAACATCTTTCGTCTTATTGGGATTGATCAAAAATTGCGCATCAAGGTTTTCCGTTCTTCCGCGAAAAGTAAAAATTGCCCTTTTAGATGCGTAAATTGGCAGTTTTTGGAAGACTTTGCCTTGTTTACGGGATCTATCACTTTTTCCAGCCATTTAAAATTTTTCAGTTTTGTTTGTGACGACGTTTTGTTCGTTTTAGTAAAAAAAAAAAATTTTGAACCCGACGGGGAGCAACCTTACTTAATAATTATGTTTGTTAATTATACATATGGCAATGAAGGCAAGTCGATGCCAGACGTGCGGCCCAAATTAAAAGCTCTTAATGTGTTCAACAATTTTAAATTGATCATTTATTTCAGGCAATGAATTTACAAACAAAAAGCGACTTTTTTTGAACATTTCTCCCAAATTGGGAAATTTTTGATGCTACATTTCTCTGTAGCCAATTGCTGATAGTTTGGTCCTTAATTGTTTTATTTTCAATATTAAATGTTTTAAAAATATTATATAATCTTTATTATTATAAACAATTTTGAAAATATTTAAATTTTCATAATATATGTACTAAATGAGCGTTATTTTTATAAGCCTATTCATATTTAAAAGTGAGTAAAAAAGGTTAATGAATTATTATTTTTTGCATATTTTGGCACTTTTTTGACTAAAAATTCTTTCAAATGCAATAAAAAAAGCCATTTGCTTATTTTAGAAAATTTCAAAGCCTAAAAATGTATATTTTTGCCATTTTTGGTGCATATAAATTCCAGCCTTACTAATGACTAAAAACATAATTACTGTATTATTTTTTGATTTTCTACCCGATTTATATGGTCGTTGATGCTTTCCAATGGTTGCTTAACACAAAGTTCCCAAAATCTTGAACTTCCCCACAAGTTTGTCCCCGTGTAATTACTGGTTACCTATCTAATTTCCCGAAATATTTTCAAAAGCCGGAGGTTTTTTTGTTAAAATTAATTTATTTAAACTCACTTTGAAAAATTTCCTTATTTCCCGTTTTAACAAAACCCATCCCTGGCCCCAAATCGATACTTTTTCATTTGGATTGCCCCCCCCCTAACATTCCAATTCTACATGAATCATTCTTCTCCGACATATCAAAAACATTTGCTATGTTTACGGACATTTGGGAATTAATTAGAAAACCTTCAAGAATTTATTGAATTAAATTGGTAAGGGGTAAAGTTTCCTTACATTTTTTACAGCATTTTGAATGGGTTTCAACGATACCATTCATTCCCCATTTGCAAGCTTTTTTCTCCTAATCAGCTTCTACATATAACCGTCACCAATCCCCATTTTATTTAATATTGAAAAAGGCCTAACAATTTATTAATAATTTATTGGGCACTTAATTAGTGAGAAATAACGATTTTACATTCACCAATAATTGTGACTACCGTACCCCCAATGGGCGGTCAATGCCGTGTGTTATGCCGTCGCAGAGCTTAGCGGTTTTTTGGCTTTTGTAGAGAATTTTGTAGGCTACTTATTCCTCATAAAGGTTTTTTGCAAAAAATTTTTTTCAAGCCCTCAGTGTCTTTTTTTTTATAATGAACCCAATTTTTAGTGATTTTGGGGTCTTTGGATCTCCATGAAGCAGGTGTTGTAGCAACTTAGCCCATTACCTTTTTTGATCAGCATCAAAAGTTATATTAGCATGAATTTTTTCAGATTTTTACTTTTACTTCTAATGGGTGAATTGAAAAGTGTCCGTAAACATACATATGACCATGACTGTAAATTGCATGATTTTTAGAATTGCTTTATCGGAACCCTCAAAATAATTCCAAAAATGTCGGACAACACAAGCGAAGAGCAGCAGCAACAGCAAATGAAGAAAATGTGATAAATTTGTTTCCTAATGAGTAAATCAAAAGCCGTAAATCCCAAATTTCAGTTTCATTTGTGCCGACGTTTTGTTCGGAGTCTTCGCTTTTCTTTGCCCTTTTGACGTCGGACTGAAAATGGCGCTGATCAGTGATCGATTCGACCGTTTGGTGGACGTCCATTTCAAATTGAGGGAATGGTCGCTGAGTCTGCTGCAAATTCGTCGCGCAACTGACGGAAATGGCGCAGGGATTTGGAACAAACGCTCTGCTGAACTGCTTCCACTTCCTCAAGAACCGCTTCCAGACAAATTGATCGGATTCGAATCGATCTCGATAAGGTCATTCATTCTTTCTAAAAAATTACTGATTTAAAATTTTCAGTTACATCGACCAAACCGTCATCGAGTTTCTTCAACGTATTCGACCGCTTTTCGATTATTCCGGCACAAATGTTTGGATTGACACCCGTTACGGCCAAGGGCCCAGATGGGAAATTATTTGGCAAAAGATTTGGCCTTTGGTCAATGACAATATTTGCTGCCTTCTTTTATACAAGCCCTCCCAAATTGAACATATGCTCTCTCCGACCACTTTTCGCTACTGCGCACGATCCCATTCCTTGGGGCTTTTCCTCGAATTCCTGGCCGAAGACAACGCCAATGCTTCTTCTCGCCATGCCGTGACCAAATGGTTGATAACCCCTCGCGGGGATGGTCGGCCGAAGACGCTTCATTGTGAGTTTTGTGCGTCCGAAATGGAAGGACTCAAAAGGGTAATTTCTTTTTCTTATAATTCAATTTGTTGAGAGTAATGTAATTAATTTATCCCTTTTGTTTTAGGCATTTGTCAATGCTTTGGAGCCGGTCAATTTCATCATTGTTTTTCGGTATATCTATCAATTTGAGCTATTTGAGCTGAACAACAATGTGACGGGGGAGCGATTGACATTGCGACGACGTTTTAACGAAAACTTTAAAACAGGGCTCCGATCGAGTAAGGACAATTCCCAAGGACAGACATGTTAATTTCCAAGGACACAACATAAAAATTTGGCGAAATCCAAGGACGCTCAAAAAATGTTCTCCAAAACCAATTTTGGGGTCAATTTTAGTGTTTTACCGAGACCAGAGCTGTATCTAGCCTTGGATTTTGTTGTTGGTGGGTCCGATGGTGCCGATAACCGCCGTCGGGATTTACTAATTGTTAACATTGTTAAGAAAATTGCGAAAAATTTTCGAAAATTCTGCGATTTGCAATTTTTCTAAAATGCAATTTTTTTTTTGCGAATTTGGCTTTACAGGTGGGGGGGGGGGGTCGGCGGTGCCGAATAGGCGCCACCGAAAAATTTTGAATGTTTGACTAAATTTGTTAACAGATTTGCAACCAAAATTAACGTAAAAATGAACAAGAGATCAATGTTTTGAGAGTGCTTTTGATAAAATGGCCTTTTGCCAAATCATGATTTCTCCTTTAAAATTACAAATATTTAAACTTCCAGACAAATCTTCAGTTTCCAAGGACATTCTTAGAAATAAGGACATTTTTTCAATTTTCCAAGATTGAGGGTCCATTTCCAAGGACTGCCCTTGGCATCCAAGGACAAATCGGAATCTTGAACTTTAAAGACTATTGGGTGTTGGTGCGTTGTCCAATTGGTCGAGAAGAGGACAAATGGGCCCAGTGGGAGAAGGAGGCAATTAAGTGGAATTGGTTCAGTCAATGGAATCGCATTGCCATTAACTTCACAGACAGTGACATCGGCGACGGGTAAGGCAATGAATAGGGTCTCAAAATTCCCCATTCCGTCGTTTAAAATTTTAATTGTTTTCAGAATGGTTGAGGCAAACGAAGGTCCAGCAGGTGAGCCCAACGAGTGAGAAGGAATTTGATGGATGGAATTTAAGCGGAAAAAATCGATTAATTGGCCACAATAATTGTTGACTTCCTACGCCATGTTTAGATGTGTAAAAAAGTTTCGTTTTCCGAGACTAGAAACCCGATACCGGACGAGATTCCAAGAAAGAATAAGTCTAAAATCGATTTATCAATTTTCGGTGGAGGGGGGGGGGGGGAGACTGATTGGAGAGAGATTTAAAAGAACCAAACAAATCAATCCAACACATTTATGTTTGTGTTTTATTTTCGGTTATTCCATTGTTGTGTGATTATTTACATTTAAATATAAGGTGAAAAATGATTTTGTTTTGGAGGGCACATCAGGGTTGAAGCCGTGCTCTCTGATCAGTCTCTGACTTTTTGTCCATATTTTTGGTTTTATTTATTATATATGCTCTCTGCGCCGTGGGTGTCGTCGACAAAAACTTCGGAAGCTGACGACGATGGCCGTGTCGGCGGGCGCGAGAGCAGCCGTCGGGATGCCATCCATCATGAAGCTGTTTCGTCTGCCTAAAATTCGCAAATTCGACATTTCTTTATTAAAATCAAAATTTAAGCTAACTTTGCTTCATTGGTTATATTTTTGGGTACAAACAATTGATTTGAGCAACTTCCTGTCACAAATGAGCAGTTGAGGGAAAAAGTCGATTTTAGGGGGTGAATTTTTCCCTTTTTATTGCATTTTTCCTAAGAAAATTAAAAAAATAAAACTTTTTTTGAAAGCTACTTCACTTCCGAGGGCAGGGTTGGGGGTCGGCGGTGCCAATAGGCGCCGCCGAAAAATTCGCAAATTTTTTAACTTAATTTGTTAAGAGATTTGCAACCAACTTTAAAATAAGGCATTTTTTGAAGGAATGGAAGAGCTCCCGGAGCACCACGATTGGGCGCGCACGATTGGGCGCGCCCGACTGGGCGCCGGCACGTTCGGTGCCGGCACGATGCGGTGTCCGAAGCAAACCAAACAAAATTGGTATCATGCAAAAGCTCTCATTATGCTGAACCTTTGATCAAGCCAAAGCTAACCGATTCGTCTTTTCAAAAAAAGGTTATAGGTTTAAAACCTGTAAAAATTGCCATTTTTGTCGTGGTGACGTCATAACTTTCTTTGTTTAGTCGAATCGCTTAGCTTTTGCTTTTGTAAGCTTCTACTTATTACATGCTTTCGAATGATACCAAGAATGTTTGGTTTGGTTGACTTTGAACAAAGTTTTAACGAAAAACTTGTCGGCGCCCAATCGTGCCGCGCCCAATCGTGCGCGCCCAGTCGTGCGCGCCCAGTCGTGCGCGCCCAATTGCGGGGTACCGAGAGCTCCGGATCTCATCTCGAAAGACCACAAAAATCCCCATTTCAAAAAAATCCCCAAGTCTGTACCATCGAGCCCATCGCTCATTTAATGCCACCATCAACGGCCAAAGCTATCAACAGAAGTCACAAAAAGTGTATGCCTTTGCATAATGTGGCATTCAATACTCACCTTTTCGAGCAGTCCAACCAAAATTTTCAATTCAGAGTGTAAAACAATGGACCTTCCTTAATCCTCCCTACCTTTCTTCCTAAAGGGGAGAATGATTGCCGTTGCGGTGTCAGGTGATGGCGAAATTGTGTCCGACCGCGTTTTGGAGACGGACTCCAGCGTGATCAAATTTAGAATTGAGTCTCGGAAAATTCAATTTCTTTATTGAGCAGATTTGCAAAATGACAAACAAAAATCAGATCAGACAAATTTGAAACAAAACGAATTTTATAACTAAGGAACGGATTATATGCATTTTGCATATTTTTGTCCAATTAAGTTTCGATGAACTTCGCTCAAAAAGGTGTTGTTACGTTGGTCTTTTTCTTTTTTGACTATTTTGAAATTGCACATTTTGGCACTTTTTTGACGCGTATTTAGAAGTTGAAAATTCGAACAAGTTCGAAACATTTATTGGAATTCACTGTCTTGTCGACATCCCAAATGCTCTGATCATTTTATCGTAGATATTAATGGTTGTTTTAATTAAAAAAAAATATACACTTTATTTTTACAGAAATTATAACAATTTTTGTACTAAATTATTTAAAATGCATGTAAGTGAATAACAGAAAAAAAAATTTGAGATCAATTTTATTTTTTAAATGTTGGACTGAGACTGCAACGTGTTTCCCAACTCAACCAAATTTTAAAATGTAAAAAAAATTGATGTGTTTGAACTGCAATTTTATATTTTTTAGATATTGTCATTTCTCTTAAAATTATGCTTTTTTAGCGAAGAATTAAGTTTTTTTGGTTTGTAGAATAATTTTATAAGTAATTTAATTGATATAATTTTTATTTATTCTAATTGTAAAATAAGAATTGATTGCTCTTTGTATATAGTTTAATTTTTATCACAAATGTCTGGGTTTTAATACTTTTATTAAATTGTTTTTTAATTAAGATTTGGCATGAAAATAATATTTTGAAAGCATAATACTTTTTTGAATTTAAGATAAACAAAATAATAATAAAAAATCTGATTTTTAAATAAATGAAATTTGCCAAAAAAAACTTTCAGAAAAATAGACCGAATAAATGTATTTGTTATAAATTTAAAATAACGAAATGTCGAAGTATACTTAATATATAAATTAATTTAATTGCAAATAGCTGGTTGATTGTTTTTAGACAATTGGAGAGTAATTAGGCCGATTTAACGTTTTATTATCGGTAGTTTTCCAAAAACCTTGCAAAAATGCAAGAAAATATGGTTGTACATCACTATATTTACCCTTATTTTATTTATTATTGAAGCTTTATAATAATTATAACTTTTTTAATGATTATTTTCTTTCAGGTAAATTTGTTATTTAAAGAGTTTAAAAAAAGGCATCTATTGTATAATGCAAACATTATCAAGGTTTTAAAATTGCCTATTTGGTTTAAAAATGTGGAAAATAATAAATTTAAACCAAAGTGATCATTGTCGTGTTGACCAATTTAGGAGTAAGCTTTATAAATTATTCAATTTTAGAATAGTTTACAGAATCAAATTTTCCACCATTTGTCCATATCGAAAAGCATACGTATTGATTTTTAGCATAAATAACATTTATTTATATTTAACATAATTACATATACAAATTATTTCACGTTTTTTAGTGGGTCACGAGTCCGAATCTAGGGTTACGCCGTTTTTCAGCCGTGTCTTTTTTATTTTTTCACTAAACAAACTTTTACGTTATTGAGGCAAACATTGTTTATCGTGTAAATATGAATTGTTGAACTTATTCGTAGATAAATACAATTATGCTTCAAAGTGTTTAAAATTTAAAATAAAATTTATAAAAAAATATTGTCTCTGGCAAAAAATACTATTAAATATATGTAATTAAATAGTGTTTATGAATTTGACGGACGCAGGGATTCATTCTTTAAAGAATTTAAATTATTAGATGTTAAGTTTTTATTTTTATTTATCATAGATAATTCGCACATATTGGATAAATGAATCAAGAATATTTATTTTATTTATGTAAGGAAAATAATTTGTATTATTTAAAAACGAAGTGGAATCAATTATTTAAAAAAGTTGAATAACACTATTGTGTTCTTTCTGATGATCTAGAAATTGATGTATTTAAATTTAATTAATGTAATGTCGTTTTGAAAATTTTTGATGGTTGATCAGATTAGCATTATTGCAATTTTACTATGCCAAAAAGGTTTTGTATTGTTTTAATGAGTAAATAATTTTTTATATTTTTTAAATTTGGAAGCCCTGCATTAAACCAATAACTAATTTTTACAATTTATGATATTTTTAGCAACACTTTTATAGTGAAGGAATTAAAATATTTTCAAAACTAAAATAAAAAAAGAGAACCAAATAATCAAAATTAAAATTCTACTTTATTGCGTCTCTTTGATGTTGTAGGAGCATTAATTTTTAATGTATTTATTTAAAACTTTATATTTATATTTAATTTTATTATTTTGGTCATTTGCCCGCTTTCACCAATTCTCGGGTTTGCTCTTTCTGTTCTTGAATCTGCTCTTGTTCGGCCTTGAGATGTAAATGCTAATTTAATATCAAATCAAAAGCCAACCAACTATTTTAATCCATTTTATTGTTTCCCATTATTAAATTTATTGCCGCATTCTATGGATACATGAACTCAATTTTTTAATAATTGAGTTATTAAGCAACGGCAGTTTAAGAAATTTAATAATTATTATTTAATGTTTTTCAAAAATCTATATTTTACAATTAGTCATATTAAATAATTCCGATAACGATTTGGATGTGGAATTCCCAAAGATCGCGGCGCTTAATATTGAAGCACCTAACTTTTGACATTATTCGGTCGGATGCCAATTTTTTGGAGTTTTTATGACAAATTTTTTTTGTTAACATGCGATTTGTTCGTCGCTGCGGGGTAAATTTTTATATTTCTTCTCAAAAATGCAAGTTCAACTTGTTTGAGTTTTCACCGCTCCTTATTATTCAATTTCTTTTAAACTATATTAAACATCCTTTTAAATGCATTATTGCCTTACATTGTAATTTTTTTAAATTGTTTGCTTTTTGCTTTTTGTTTTTTATTTTGCTAAATTTAATCTTGTCATTAGAATTTGCTTTACTTTGCTTTATAATTTATTTTTTATACTACTCTCTTTGTCATTTTTAAATTTTTAATTTAAGAATTATTATTTTATAGTTTTTCGATTTTATGTGCATGATGCTGCTAGACTTTTATTATGATTTGTCTTCGATAAAATTCTTAATTTTATTATTAATAATATTCTTAATCTGCTAAATTATTTTTCATTTTTTTATGTGTCTAGATAAAGATTTGCTTTATATTCTGGCGCTACTTAGAGGTTTATGTCTGTAATAATAAACTGGATACATCAAATAAAAATAATTTGAAATTCGAATGCAAATAATGAAGAAACAGACAAGATAAAAGAATTCCAATAATATAATGAAAAGGGAAAGAAATGATCGAATTTAGGCTTTTTTATATGATTTTGAGGCCAAACCTGATTTTTGGGAAATTCTGAACTATATAATTTAATAATAAAATATTTAAAAATGATGATTTTTGTTGAAACAATCCAGACTAATTAAAAATGGAATCATTCTTTTTTTCAAAAATCGCTAAAAACAAAAGCAACAACAGACGAGCTTTACGGCGGATCCACTGAAGGTCATTAATATAAAAGAATTTATTAACAAAATATAAAAGGCATAGAAAAAATTATAACAAAATAATTATTGTTGTATAAGCGATTTATTAATTCGTGCATCCAATTGGCGACGAGCGTCGTCATTCATTCAATTCAATCGCATTTTAGCATTCACCAATCACAGAACTGCCCCGCCCCCTCCATTTTTGCATCCATTTGTCCTTTGGTACTTTCTTCAGTGTTTACTCAATCTGTGCTGATGCTCATGCCTGCCCCCCTTTTTCCCCCTCTACCCCGCCGGGATTGGGGGGGGGGGGTCAGAGAGAATTAATTGTGTGCATAAAAAGTAGGGCTGCTGTTGAATAATTTTTCCTAACGGCGCATTTGATGGGATTGTTGAAATGTCTATAATAAATATATTTAAGCAAATTACATCTGTTTAATTATTTTATTGTGTGCTTTATTGGCAAAATACTTCAAATTTCAATATCTGAGCGTGGAAAAATTTTTTCAAAAAAACCCTTGCCGTATTTTAAAACACCAGAAAATTCTCTGCATCAAAAACGTATGGAGGTGTTTAAAAATAGCACAATTCAGTAAAACCCATATTGTCATTCAGTTTTTTGTTTCAAAAATTATATGTTTTATTTAAAAAACATAACTTAATATAACGACAAATTTAAAAAAATTTAATAACAAAGCTTCTAAATAAATAAATAAATTAATTTTGCATTTCTAAAAAATTATTTAAAAACTAAAACAGCATTTGATTAAAGACATCTCTAGAAATATTCCAATCGCTTCCGGGAGCGAACAACCCTCACCATTTCATCGTCGCTCATTAACCGAACCATCCTCCATCCAAATATATTCACCAAATATGTAGATTTGTTTAAATATTTATTTTTACTCAATGTGATACAGTTATTTTGTAGATTTTTGGATTTGGTTTTTTTTTTGTTAGTATTGCCAATCTCAAACTCTAGTATATATGAAACAAACAATTCGGCGTGGAATTGGCATGCTCAACAGTCTTTCGAGGATATGTTATCAATAAATTAAAGGCAACACAAAAAAAATTAAACGAATATTCAAATGTTCTCACTTAAACAAAAAGTTGATTAAAACATATGGAACATTTATTTAAACAAAGAAATATATTTTATAGAAAAATATCCAAAATATTTTTAGCAAAAATAATAATCTTTTTTGTTATAAAAGCATTGAATTAATAGATGTAAAAAAATTATTTTAATATAAAAAATTTTAATAAGCGAGAGTTACAAAAAATTATATATTTAAATATATTAATTATCAAGCTATGTGACTCTGCGGAAAAGATGTTTACATTTGTTACAAAAGAAGGCACAGAACCTAATCAAATAAATCGCCAATAATTTATAGAAATTGAAATAAATCAGAGAGCGAAAATAACAAATAAAAAAACATAGAAAATCTGTATCAAAATTTTTCATTTTAATTACGCGTGAAAATTTTCAGAGAATATTAAATCTCAAGCATCCCTAGTGTCGTCCATCAGATAACGAATTTGACGAAAAGGTGTTTAAACTTTGAAGCAGCTTTACCGCCAATTGAACTGCTTGGCTCCATGTGCAACAAAATTGTCTGTGTTTTATTATTTTTAAGCAAAAAAAAAAGAGATCAAAAAAGCAGTTATCGCGCAATATGATCATCCAGATCAACACAGAAAGTTCCCCTTCTTCGGTGGATGATTGCTCCAATCTTCCCATTCCTCCACGAAAGAGTGCCTTCTTCAATGGCTTCAGCTCCCTGTTTAGTGATAAAATCAAAAAAGAACACAATTTGATTTAATTGAAGCCCAAGCATTTTTTGGAGCCCAAATATGTAACGCCAAACACTGGACCTGTAAATTTTCCGTAGCACGGTCTTCACGTTGCCCAGTTGGCGCTCCTTTGCGCTGATCGCGTGCATGGAACGGAAATGGATGGGATAATGAGGCCTCTGCAAAAAAAAACAAAAAAAAAAATAAAATTAGAGAAAATACAAAATAAAAATATAAAAAGACCATGTCCAGCCCAGACTCCTTTCCCGTGGGCCCAGTCAAACGCATAGGCCATCGCCCGTCACGGCCCTCGCCCAACAAAAACTCGAATAATTCCTGCGCTTTCTGCAAAATGGAAAAACATTTGAACAATATCCAAATAAATGTGATAAATTAGCATTTCACCTTTCCTTACAATATTATTATGAAATAAGGGTTGCCACCCCACCGACAACGATAATTTAGAATCAATCCCCGACCCGGATCTCAACAGCGCCGTTTTAAGATTGATTATCAAAATTGCCTGTTCGCCGTCCTCCACGTCCACCTTGTTTAACAACAACACAACCGGCTTTTTGACGAGAGCCCTGTCGTACTGCTCCATCTCTTTATTCAGCAGCGCCATCATTTCGAGTGCCGATCTGAGATAGACAAAATAATATAATAAACAAAATAATATACCACCTAACAAATATTATCTACAATCAAAACACACAATATGTAAATCATATGCAATCATTATAAAAACACAAATCAAGCAGAAATGCACAATGTAAAAAACACAAAACAATATTAAAAAATACGCTTACAAAGCTAAATCAGAATCACAATATAAAAAACACACACACAATGATGGAATTAGTGATGCACATTACAAAAACACAAATAAAAATCAGAAATATGCACGATAAAAAAGCTATCAACACCCCAAATCAATATAAAACAAAAATCAGAAAAACGAAACTAAATTTCGTCCACCCCTGCCTCGGAACATAAACAACAAAATTCCCAAACTAACCGATATGGCTCATTGGGGCCCAGCTGGAAGCCGTGCACGTCCACAATCATCACGATGATGTCACTGTATTCCAGATGCTTCAAACAGTTGAAGGCGTTGTACCTGTTGAATGATTAATATATAAAAATATATCCGAAAATTAAAACAATGATTTATAACATTTTAAATAAAAATTATATCAAAAAAATTTCCGAATAAGAAATTATTGATCAAAAATAAGATTTTTGGGTTCCACAAAAACATTTTAGTAAGAAAAAATGAATACAATGTTTATTTATTTATATTTGGTAATTATGAGTTGTTATTATTATTATTCATATTTTCACCATCAACAATTGAAGAAATTATATATTTTTGTTCATTTTCTCGCCCTTCCGCGATGCACTTTTTGGACCATTTATAAAACAAATTTCATCAAAATTCTCTCGGCGGCGCCTCTATCGGCACCGTCGACCCCTTCTCGCCTCAGAAATGAAGCTCTCAAAAAACCTTTATTTTTGACAATTTTCTTAACAAATTACCTTAAATATTCAATTTTCAACCGAAGACCCGAACCGGAACCCAACCCGGCATTTTTCTCGACCCGACTGTTTCTCCTACCTGTTCCGAGAAGCCCCCTCCACAATGCCCGGCAAATCGGCGATTGACAGCGTGAAGGGCATGCCCACCAATTGCTCCTCCTCATCTTCTTCCCACTTTTCCCGGTTCGCCGACAACTCTTCCTCCGACGGCTCACAGACGGACTTCAAATGAACAAAACAAAAAATGAGAATGCTTTACACACAGACAAAAAATGGTCATTATTTGGTTTTCCGAAAATTTGACTAAACAAATATTGGACCAAATATTTGCTCATTATTTGTCAATGCCTATAGGCGCCGTCGGACCCCTCACCGTATTTTAAAAATTTTGATTTTTTTCCCGTAACATACTATATATACCAAAGCAGGGACGTACCCAGGACAAATTTTCGGAGGGGGGAGGAGGAATCCATTCAAAAAAATGGATTTTAATGGGTGTGTTTTATTGTTTGGTCCAATTTTTTTTGAAAAAAATGTTCGTTTTTTACCGCTTTTTCCTCCGTCGTCACGGCCCCGCCGCCGGTGTCGTCGTCGTCATCAACAGCAGTCGAGCTGCGCCGCTTGCCGCCGTACTTGATGTAACACAACTGGGGCAATGTGGTGGTGAACGGATAGGGCGCAATTTGGATGTGTTTGTTGGGCACCAGCGCTTGCATCAGTGTGGATTTTCCCGCATTTGGGAAGCCGATGAGGCCCACGTTCGGGGTCAGCTTCAGATTGACCGTCATCCAGAACGCCTCGCCCTTCTCGGCTCTGCAAAAACAAAAAATATGAGGGGGGTGGGGAGGGGGTAAAAAAATGTTTTAAATTTGTTTTGTCGCAGATTTCTAAAACGGCTTCATCTCATTTTGTTATAGAATATATCTAAAGAATTCAAAAAATCCCCCCCCCCCCCTAAAACTAGCCCAAATGCTCGTTCAAAACCGAGACCAACATGAAATTGTTGTTCGCGCATCCGCCCATGCCGCCCTGGGCCACCAAATAGTGCTGTTTCAGTCTTGAACATCTGGCCAACAGCACGTTGTTTTCGCCCACAATTTCGACACCAAGCGGCACGTTGAAAATCTGAAAAAAAGAAAATAACAAATAAAACACAACCACCGAAATCGACGAATTTTACAAGAAAACAAAAACTAATTTTGCAAAAATGGTGGAGGGAGAAAATAAAACTTTTTTTTTACAAATTTCATTGGGCCAACTCAATAAAAACGGTAAATGCACCCCTAAAAATCGACTTTTTTGGCCGTCCGGTGCCTAACCCGGTCCTTGCCGTTTTTCCCAGACAGTTTGGTCTGTTTGGCGTGCTGTCCGTCTTCCGCCACAAGTTCAACAGCCCCTCCATTGTTCGAATAGGTGTTACAGAAGGCGTCGAAACTCAGCTTTTCTATCGGCCGGGCGTATACAAAGCCTCCCGAACCGCCAATTCCGTTGTACCTTTTAAGGGAGAAAAAGGGGGAAATTAATTAATAAAAATTCGTTCGCTCTAAAAAACGCAAAAAATTTTGTTAACATATTCGAACATTTTTTGAAATTTCAGGCGGGTGAAAAATAATTTATGCATGAACACAAAAAGGTTAAAACATTCAAAAATGCACGAAACGTTTGTAATAATGAGAAACCAATCAATTGTTAACGGAGTCAAATTTTGCAATATAAAAAAATTGTCAACCCAAAAAAAAACTTGTATTTTGAAAAATGTTCGAATTTGGGTTCGATGTTCGAATTCGCAAAATCCGAGCTCGGATTCGTGTTCTGCGCATTTTTTTACCCTAGAAAACATACATTTAAATTTTAATCATTCAAAATAAAAAATTTTCGCCGAAACCGCAATTCCAAATGCTTGTCAAAAATTCCCACCTAGGCAGGCCGTTGCCTCCCGACCCGGCGCGAACGAAAATTTTGGCAGAATCATGGATCAGCACTGTAGAGTCCCCACGGCCTCCGCTGTTCTTCTTGTTGGTTTTGTCCTTCTTTGCATTAGTCACCTTCCAAGCAGCAGCGTTCGGTTGGATCTGAAAATTCAAATCGAAAGATCAATCAACCAAATAGTTGCAGATGGCCGAAAAAAAAAATCAAAAATAAGAAGAAAAAATTGAAAACCCCAAAAATTGTCTCTCTCGAAATTATGGCCAAAAAAGGCCCAATGGGAAGGAGTTTGTGCTGTGAGAAAATCTTAAAATTTAAAAAGCTTAAAATTGTCCAGGTTCGGCTTCAGCCGATTGGTCAGAATGTTCAGCGCCGTGGACTTGCCGATTTCGTTGGTGCCGACCAGGCCAAGGACGGAGCCAAGGCGCGGCGTGGGCAACCGATGCAGCTTGAACGAGTTGGCACTGTACCGGTGCGTTGTTTCCCTCTCCAAATTGCTGGGCAGATTGATGATCTGGATGGCCCCGTAGAGGCATTTCTGAAAGAGGGAAGCAAAAAATTGTAGAAAAATATAAGTTGATTGACAAATTTAAAATCTTGATTTAATGATCATTAAGTATTGAAATGTAAATGGCCTTTTTTCGAGAAAAAATAAAAACATTTTGGAGGAAAATGATGGGCTGGAGACTCCAGCCTGGAGTAGACCGGACCAATCGATTAAATTTTTTCTTGTTTTTTTTCGGAATTTTCGATCTGTCCTCAAGTAACAAAAGTCACTCACCGGAAACGCATGTTCTCGGAAGGGATGAAGCCGTCCATGAACTGGTTGATGCCCTCGCGCACACCGCTCGGCAACGTCACCACACCGTACGCGCCCGGCACGCCGTACAGCAGACAGATGGAGTCGGACAGATAGTCCAGCACGGTCAGATCGTGTTCAACAACGATATCATAACTGTGGAAAATGAGGGATTTTATACAGTGTCCAAATTAAATAAATAAAAAACAAACAAAAAAACACAATTAGACGCTCATAGCTAGAAAAAATTTTCGGGGGGGGGGGGAAAAAAGTCGATTCTTAGGGGGTGTGTTTTTTCCTTTTTATTGCATTTTTGTTAAGCAATTTTTCTCGATTTCCGGGGGTGCATTTTTCGTTTTACTCCATTTTTTGGGTGGCTCGGCGGTGCCGATAGGCGCCGCCGAGAAAATTTTTGATTTTTGATGTTAATTTGTTAAGAAAGTTGGTCAAAAAAAATTGTAAAAGTGCAAAACAATAGGGTCCCCCTCGTTTTTTTTTTTGTGAAATTTCATTTCGGGGGGGGGGGGGGGGGGGGGGGGGGGGGGGGGGGGGGGGGGGGGGGGGGGGGGGGGGGGGGGGGGGGGGGGGGGGGAATTCCCCCCCCCCTTCCCCCCCCCCCCCCCTAAATACGCGCCTGCTTCTGACCAAGCACCAGAGAGAGTACTCTCTGGTCATTACTGATCAAAAAATGTGTAATAACCACTCACTCACTTTTGATCAGTCAGCAGCTCTCTGATCACTCGGGCAGCGGTCAGCTGTTGCCGGACGTCCAGGTAGCTGGACGGCTCGTCAAACATGTAGATGTCTGCCTTTTGCACTGCCGCCATTGCAATTGCTGTTGTATGTAAAAATTTGAATTTATTAAATGAAAAAAAAAGACCAACCCTCGTTTGTTTTTTTTTATTCAAATTAAAACAAAAAAATATTCAAAGTATTCAAATAAATTATTTCTGCTCACCAAACCGTTGCAATTCACCGCCTGATCGCGTTGAATTTGTTCTCCAACAATTTGGTGAAGTAATTCTGCAGCTCAGAGCCGCGAAAATATTGCAGAATTGATGGCCAATCCGGCGAACTCTAAAAAAATTCAAAAATTTAATATCTCCTAATTTAAAGAAAAATGTTTGAAAACCCTGAAAATTTTGTCCCTCGAATTATGGCTAGAAAGCCCAAAAATGGGATGGGTTTGTGCTAAAAAAAATTTCAAGAAACTCTAAAAAATCCGGGACCGTTATCCGAGTGTTTTCGAAAATTTTTGGGTAAAATTATCCGGGTCTGGGCCAACTCCAGAATTACCCAAATTATGCCTTAAATTTAAAAAAACAAAGCTTGCTTCTCATCGCCATGCATTTTGGTGAGGCTCACTTCGGCTCCATTTGTGCTGATGTTGAAGCCGGGCACAGAGTGTGCCAAGTCACCGCCCAATTTGTCCTGCACCAACTTCTTCTCCGCCTTGATCTCCTCGTCCAGTGCCGAGGAGAGCTCTTGCACAGCGTTAAGTCCTAAGCAATAAAAATTTGAATTTTCGTTTTTTGGGGTCGCTGCTGACATAAAATTTTAAAAATGTTAAAAGTTTTAAAAAATTTACTGAAAATTGAACTTTATTTGGAAATTTTCTAAGAAAAATGCAATAAAAACGGAAAAATGCACCCCTAAGAATCGACTTTTTTTGAAGCTTGGCCCTCCCCCGAAAAAATTTTCTGGGTACGGCTCTAAAGGGCTGTAGACAGGATTTTTTTTTTCAGGGGGGGCTGATTCAAAAAAAAAACGATTTTTAGGGGTGCTACGCACTTGGGGGGGGGGTACTCTTTTGTTTTGCAAAACTATTAATTTTTGGGCCAATTTTCTTAACAAATTCCATCAAAAAACTCAAAAATTTTTCCCGACAGCGCCTATCGGCACCGCCGACCCGCCCCCACCGCAGAAGTTTTAAGAAAATTGAAAAATTCGAAAATTGGCAAAATTTTCGAAAATTTTTACGCACTTTTTCAACAAAAATGTTAAAAATTCTAAAAAAATGTAACAAAAAATCAAACTTTAAATGTCAGTCTTTACTTTGCAAAGTCGCGCAAACGCCGCGTTCGCTGAAGAAACGGCCTCCGCCGGCGGCTGCAATTGTACTGGACGACATGGGCACGCTGGACAGCGGCGAAAGTGACTCAATACGTACACCACAACGAGTAAACAAAGAAAATGCGCGATGCATTTTTGAATTCAAGGAACTTTTGCTAAAAGAGAATAAATGTTTCGCCTAATTATTACTAGGATAGGACAAGACCGGTTTTAAGAGAGATTTGGTTAAAGACTTTGATTAATTGAAACCCAGGGTTTAAAAGCCCTGCACCCGGTTAACCGAAAAACGGCTTTGCCCTACCCTAATTACCGAAAACCGGCTTTGCCCTACCCTAATTATTACTACACATTGCGTTGATTGAGAAATTTAATAAAACCGGAGGTTTTTAAAACACTGAGAAATGCGCCGGCTTCCACTATGGGTAAGCCCAGCAGTAGACAAAAATAAACTTTGCGCCAAAATTTATGCCATTTAACCACTAATTCAAAAAAATGACCATGCGGCAGACAGCGTAGGCCAGACACTATATCCCCCACCATTGAATTTCATTCAATTTTCGAGACCTTGTAACACAAACTAATGCTAATATTTCGTGACCAAATTTTGCACACATGCTTCTAGTGCTCCCTTCTTATCACTACCAAAATTTGGTGGAATTTGGAAAAGGAGTGCTATAATTTCTTGGCATTTTGCCGGGCGGGGCGGGCGTTCGGGGAACCAAAATTTATATTAAAAATAACAGAAAAATAATAAAGTAAAAAAGTGAAATCAGAGCAAAAAGTCGCGCGGGCGGTGGAGACTTTGTCCTTTTGTGCTCCCATTTTTTATACGTCCACGACGGACGAACGCGCGGTGTGCTCCTGCTGCTGCTGCCGCCATAATATAATATAATGGGAGAATAATGCGTAAAAAAATGTTGTCGGACAAATAAACAAAAAATAAATAAATAAAAATGATAATTTTCCTCTCTTTTTTTGTTGGCGGCATTCACTTTTTTGTCCACCGCGCGAATACTTTGGAGACAAATTTACGCGAAAAAAGCATATATGTATTTGTTTGCATATTATGGGCAAATGTGAAAAATGGGACATAAAAAAAAAGATGGAACAGCATAATAATGATTAAAATAAAATTTAGTTAATTGGCGAATTGACAAAGCATACTAATTTTGGCGATCGGAAGATTGTTTGTTTATGGGGTTTTAAAATAAATATTTGAAGTCCAAAGGTCGGTAAAGAAGCGGCAAATTATCTATTTAATAAAACATTAGGCTACTTTCTATTCATTTTTTTTAAATTTCACATACATTTAATTTTTCAACCATTTTTGCCGACTGACAAAATGTCAAAAATTATAAATTATGGACAAAGCAAAAATGACAAAATAACGATTTTAATTAATCAATTAACAATTTGTAAACAACCTTCCGTTATTAAAAGGTCTCTATAAAATATTTATTCAACAATTTTGACGAACTGTCCATTGTGACATAATGTCGTCCATCCGTTGTCTGTCTGTCTCACAATAAATTCATTCAGGGTGCCCAAGAATGTTGGAATTTTTTTAGATTCTAATTTGTTTAAGAAATTATAATAAGTTTGTTGTCAGCAAATTTATGTCTTCAAAGTTTAAAAGCAATGTAAGTTTAACAAAAATTCACCCAAAGTAATGCAAATAATGAAGAAACAGACAAGATAAAAGAATTCCAATGCAAGAAATGATCGAATTCAGGCTTTTTTATATGATTTTGAGGCCAAACCTGATTTTTGGGAAATTCTGAACTATATAATTTAATAAAAAATATTTAAAATGAGGATTTTTGTTGAAACAATCCAGACTAATTAAAAATGGAATCATTCTTTTTTACAAAAATCGCTAAAAACAAAAGCAACAACAAACGAGCTTTACGGCGGATCCACTGAAGGTCAGTCATTCAAACAATTAATGTATTAATAAATATAAAAGAATTTATTAACAAAATATAAAAGGCATAAGAAAAAATATAACTAAATAACATATTTTTTTTGTCCAGTAGCCCGGGGTTTTTGACCGGGACCAAATTTAGTCCCGGTCCCACTTTTACTGCCCCGCGCCCCCTCCCTTTTTGCATCCATTTGTCCTTTGGTGCTTTCTTAGTGTTTACTAGGGTGTCAGTACGTTTTGCCAACGAACGTTTTTCCAACGGTACGTTTTGCCAACTGTACATTTTGCCAACCCAGCAAAAATAGTACGTTTTCCAACTCAGTAAAAATATTACGTTTTGCCAACCCAGCAAAATGTTCATTTCGCCAACTCATTCAAAAACTTAAATTTCGATCAATTTCGAACCCCGGACCCGAATTCAAAGGTTTTTTGATTTTATAATTTTTTTGGAATCTTCTGGCCTCGAAACATTCAAAAACATGCTCAAAATCATCCAAAACGTAAAAGTTGGCAAAATGAACAGTTGGCAAAAGGTACCGTTGGCAAAACGTAATATTTTTGCTGTGTTGGCAAAACGTACCATTTTTGCTGGGTTGGCAAAACGTACCATTTTTGCTGGGTTGGCAAAATGTACAGTTGGCAAAACGTAGTGTTACCACTAGGGTGTCCGGGGGTCGTAAAACCGGCCTAACCGAAAACCGGGGGTACCGGTTTTGCGGTTTTTCGGTTTGAAAAATACACCCCTAATGATGGGATTTTTATGGGAGCTGGACTAATTCACTGAATATTTAAAAAATGAAAAACTTTCTTCAATTGAGTGTCCCCGACTGTGTAATTTATTTTTTTATCACTTCGGTGAGCATCTATGGTGGACGAAGGAAATAATTGAAATTTAATTTTATTTTTGTAAAATTGGTAATTATTGGACCAATTTTCTTAACAAATTGGTTAAATCTCAAAAAAAATTTCCCCGGTCTCTTATCACTCCTAAAAAGATTTAAAAAATTAACGTATTTTTAATTTGTGGTTGCAAATCTTTTAACAAATTGAGTTAAAAATTTAAAATTTTCTCGGCGGCGCCTATCGGCACCGCCGATCCCCCCCCCCCCCCCCCCCCCCACAAATTTCAACATTTTTTAAAGTTTTTAGAAATGGAAGCAGTCCGGCGGCGGCGCCGGGAAAATTTTGGGAATTTTTGTTAATAAATTTCATCAAAATTTTAACAAAATTACGCATTTTTCGGATTTCAGAAAATTTTTCAAAAAAAAAAAGTTTACATAAGAGTGGAGGGGATGCCCGGCGGAAAAATCAAAAATTGGCAATCTTTGTTAAGAAAATAAAATAAAATTTGCCAAAAACCGCTTTCGGTTTTCGGTTAATGTTTACTCAATCTGTGCTGATGCTCATGCCTGCCCCCTCTATATACCTAACTCCCCGCGGGGATTGGGGGGGGGGGGGTCAGAGAGAATTGTGTGCATAAAAAGTAAGGCTGCTCGAGAGTTGAAATTTACCGAGACTCTAGAGAGACCGAGAAATGATCCTTGAGACCGAGATCGAGACCCAAAAAACCCGAGAAATTTTTCGGTTCGAGAACCGAGACCGAGAAATTTCGAAATTTTTTTGCAATTCACTACAAAATTTTTTATTTTAAGCTCCACAAAATTTCAATAAATAATTTTACACTAAAACATCAGGCGCCGCCGAGAAATTTTTTTGAAGATTTAACGATATTTGTTAAGAAAATTGGCCATTTTTACTGAAAATTTCCAATTTTTGCAAAAACCAGGAAAACTCCCAAAAATCAGGCAATAATGGAAAATCAGGAAAACATCCAAAAATCAGGGAACAAAAATCTGATCACCCTGACCGGCACCGCCGACCCCCCAGGCACGACGACAAAGGTCCGACGGGCAAAATGTCTGGTAAGCCAAAATCGGACAAAATGTCCAGGTAGTGGGGAAAAAAAGTCTGGTAGTGGGGGAATGGACAAAGGTCCGGTTTTAAATTTAAATTAATAAAATTATTTGGGCATTTTAATATTTTGTAAATAAGCCATCCTTCAATAAAATAAAGAATTGTTTAAAAATTGGCGCTATGCCAAAAATTGGTTTGGGTTCCAGCTAGGGTTGAACGGGATCGGTACTTTTGGGAAAAGCCGGGACTCGTGACCAAGAGAAATTTTTCTTTTATTGAAAAAATTTTAAATTAAAAATGGGTTTAAGGAAGAATGGAGGGGATGTCACCGCCGGGGAAATTTTTACAAAAATTGACAATTTTGTGTAGAAAATTCAAGCAAAAATTCATAAAGATGATGATTTTTTTCAAAATCTTGCGTTGTGAAAAGATGAAAAACGATAATAAATGCATCTGATGAATTGCCTGGATGGCGAGCAGCTGAATCGGCAAGCTCAAAACGGCCTTGACAAAGCTGAGACTGCACGCAAACAATTACAACGATGGCGAGCAGTGCTGAAAAAGAAGCCATTTATTTGTTTGATTGGGATTTTTTGGTTAATGAATGGCACTTTCTGTTGCGCTTAAATACCATTTTGATGAGTGATTGGCCGAAAAGGATTTCGCGTGGATATATTGCACAGGGACAATAACAATTATTTAATTTTAAATATATTAAAAATTTATATTCAAGTCTAAAACTATTTTTCAAATTTTTCGAAATAAATTATTTGCAATTTTAGGCATTAAAAGTTAAAAACATTGCAATTTTTTTTGTTTATTTTATCCCTTAGCCTTTGAATCATTTCACCAAGCTGCGCATGTTAAAATGTTGACAACGCTGGGATCATATATGGAGTTTTCATAAACCACCCTGGCTTGGGTTTTGTTAGGCGTAGGCCTAAGCCACCCTGGCTGGGGGTTCGTTAGGCTTAGGCCTAAGTTACCCTGAGCTTAGGCTTAGGCTTAGGCCTAAGCCTAACGAACTTTTACCAAAAGGGTCCTCCCTATAGTTTTTCAAAATTTGAACCCGTTCAAAACCCGGTTAAAGGTCGGGCGCGCTATTTTGCTAACTGGTCATGGGTAAACCGACCAATCGTTTCGTTCTGCCCATTTCCTCCACATTGTTTCCTCTATCGTCCTGTCTTTAACTCTCTCTCTCTTTCTCACTCTCTCTTTCTCTCCACTCTCCTTTTATGTTTCTCTTTGCCCTCCCCCGTTTACGACTTTTCCACTCGCAAAATACATGTATCTAAAATTGCCAGTAAATTACTAAAAATAAACACATTTATTCAGATAAAACACAAATTCTAAAATTACAATTAAAATTTATATAATAACTTAAATGGAAACACATCTAATTTCATTAATATGTATTTCGTTTAAAAAATAATTGAATGTTTTTTTTTGCAAAAGCGCGAATATTTCTCTTTATCAATGCAACATTTTTGAATGCCATCAAAGGGTTTAAATTATATACAATTAGGTATGAATATATACATATAGAATTTATAAATTTCATTTAGATAGTTAGTCCAAGATCAAAAGAATTACTTTTGGCTCTATTGCAGTTTACCCGACCATAAAAAAATGACACGACCTTAAAAATGTTACACGACCTAAAAAAAGTTACACGACCTAAAAATGTTTACACGACCATAAAAAAAATGACACGACCATAATAAAAATTGTATTTAAATTTTTGAAAATTAAGGAAAAAATGGCTTTTGAGTAACAAAAGCGGATAAAATAAAATGAAAGGCCGTGTAACGGCCCGCCAACAGCGAGCATGCGGAGACGGAGCAAGTAGTGGGGCGTGACGGAGGGCGGAGGAAGAAGTCTGACGAGCGCCACTGGGGGGCGAGCGCGCGGGGACCCGCGGAGCGGGCGCGCGCGAGACCCCCAGCCGGGTCACGCGCGGACTTCTTCCGGAGCCCGGAGTCTCGCCCCACCTACTGGCCGCCGTAGTCGAGTGTGCGGTACTTTGGCTGCTATTTTCCGTGTCAAATAACATATTTTAAGACAATTTTTAGTATAAAAAAATTTACTACAAATCCCGATTTTTAATTGTAATTTATTTATGGTCGTGTAAACATTTTAAGGTCGTGTAAACTGGTTTTATGGTCGTGTAACTTTTTTTAGGTCGTGTAACATTTTTAAGGTCGTGTCATTTTCTTATGGTCGTGTAAACTGCAATAGAGCCTTACTTTTTTATAAGTCTAATACTTTAAAGTAAAATTTAAAAATTTTTGAAAATGGTCTATAATTTATTAAAAAGCACAAAACTTATAGCGACTATTCTTATTTATATTGTTTTGTTGAAATGTAAATCAACAAAATATTAAATGAAATTATGAATGTGCCGTATTAAGAAAAGGTAATTTAATAAATGAAAAAAACAATATTAATAGGCATAATAGTTTGATTCTTGTTGTTGTTGAGCAACTCCAGGTACTGCTCCGACTTCAGGAACCGTGGGTACGAGTCCTTGGCCATCAGCTGCTCAATTTTGTGCTGTGCCATCGTGAACATTTCTGTCCTCAGCGGCACAACTGCCAACGCCGCCTGAGTGGCAAGCCGAGTTTGGCTGTCCAAATTGACCTAAAATTGTTTTTTTAGAAATTGAAAAATTTTGTTTTAAAATAAAATTAGAAAAAATAATTAAAATTTTACATAAATAAAATCACAAATAATATTTTTAAGGCTCCAAAACTGAAAATTAAAAACTATAAAAATCTGAGCTTTATTGCTTTCTGTATTTTTTTTTTGCCTTTTATAATCGGTTGAATGAAAAGGTTTGCTTGAAAAAAAATATTTTTTCAATGACATTCATGCGTAGGCAAAATGAATACTGTGAACAAAATATTTATTAATTAATTCTGATGATTTGTAAAGTAATGCTCGACTTAATTAGCTTTACAATTTTAAGCATTTGACAATAAAAAAATAATTTTTTGTTTAAAATGTTTTTTAAATTTACCTCTTTTGGGGCCAATTCGCGGACAAAATTGTCGAAAATTTGGTTGGCCTTCTGCGTAGTGGACTTTTTACCCGTCTTCATGCGTTTGAACTCCTCACACTCCAGCCAAAACTCCAAATTCTCCTCGCTGAACTCGGACTGCAGGAACTCACGAAACAGCAAACAACCGTCTGAAAAATTTTTTAGAAATTTTTTTTGTTTGTTTTTTCGTATTTTTCCCCCTTTTTACATTTGTGCGCGAGAAGGGCCTCAAATGATTGTTGCCAGAGGCGACAATCTTCACGCGATGGGCACAGCACGGAGGCAGACATGCCGAAGTCCAGTTTGCTGCGCAGAAAGTGCAACGTTTTGGAGAGTGGACCACTGCAAACAAAACAATGTTTTTGTTTAGAGATCTTTGCAATATTTTTTTTGAGGGGAGAGCCTTGCCTTTTTAATGCCTTAATAAAAAAATCTCAATAAATAGAAAGCTTTTGAAATTTTGTCTCAAAATTGCTTCCCACTGACAGTGCCGTCTTTCGCTGCAGCCTGTCCATGCCGCCGCCGCCGCCCGCAGTTGAGACAGAGTTGCGCTTGTCCAATCGAATGTCATGCTGTTTGTTGTCCGTCGTCAGAAAATTGTGTTGGTTATGTTGCACAGAGCCGCCGCTGCGCAACGTCCCCGGAGGCGAAAAGGTGAAAGAGGCCACGCGCCGGACCGTGTCCGTCGCGGCCAGCGCTGTCCTCAGCCGACCGGCGCGCCCATCTGCTGACGGTGCCACTTTTGTACGCTTCGGTGACTGGTGCTGAAATTGCATTTGTTAAAAATGCTAACAGAAATGCCATTCTTCCCAGTGTTTGCATCAAAAATAGTCCAATCTTTGGCTTTTTCAAGATTTTGTTAGTCTTATCCGATTGGGTAGCATTACGGAGGGGGGGGGGGGATTATTGGCACGAGGACATTTCGCCATTGACGCAACTAATGCCATTGCTAGTCACCCGAATTTCTCAAATTGGCACAAAAAATGGATTTGAGGAGGGGAGGTCTTCAATGGTGGGCGGAAAGAGCAATCTGTGATTTTTTTTTGGCATTTTCCATTAGACGACGCGGTGAGTCTCTTTGCGGAAAGGCGGAAAGTCTTTTGAATTTTGATTAAAAATGACTATTTCCCAAAATTAACTTATTATATTATAAAACATTTAAAAATATATATATACAAATTTAGTAGAAAAATGTGCAATTTTTTGCGTTTTTCAGAACAGTGCCATCTTTTTTGTTTGACAGAAAAAAGTAATGAATAGAAAGAAAAAAATTAGCTTTCGCAAGACCGAAGTTTGGTGAAGCAATTCAGCAATTTTTTGCCCCAAATGTCAACAAAATTTAGGATTGATTTTCCAACAAAAAGTTCAAAAAACAAAAAAGCATTATTTCCCCCGAGGGAGGATTTGACGCCATATTTTCATTCTCAGAGAAAGTGCCAAACATTTTGAACCATTGTCACGTTTATAATATACTATATGGGATACAAAACAACAACAACAGAAGCCCAACTACGTTCATATACACACATTGCTAAACTATGATTCGCAATCTGGTCAAAATAAAGCGGACCTAATCAACAAAAATAAAGATTTGTAAATTTAAAGAAAACACAGGGACCTTTGAAAACAAAATTCCCAAAAAATTGTTTGTATCAAAAGTGTTTAAAATATGCATAGTTTAATTACATTTAAATGAGGGGAAAGTGAAGCAAAAATGTTCTTGGGAAATTAGAAAAATTAAAATTAGTCAAAAAGCATTCTTCAAAATTCTAAATAAAAAGATGAAACAAATTAAAAAATAATAAATTGGAATAAATCATACGCATGGAATAATTTTTTAAAGAAAAAATGTTAAACTTTTTAAACCAATTATTAAATATACTTTAAAAAAATTTAATGTGTTAAGTAAAATCAAAACAAAAAGTTGTGCCGAAAAAGGCTTAACTCTTTTTTTAATACGCCTACTCACCCTGAAAGGAGATCCCGTGGACGAAGTCGTTGTTGACGTAGTGGTCGAGCAGCCTCCAATGTCGTCATAGTATTTTCTGATTGAAATCTGAACAAATAATATGTGGAGGTAAGGGAAGGAATATTGGCAATTTTTTAAGTAATTTATTTTAATGATTTACGCAACTGAGGACGCTTCTTTAAATTCTACGTCTTGGATTTGCTTGAACTTTTTGACAAAAATAAAATGCTTCTAACCAAAAAATGAAGGGATTTTTTATTTTAAATCCCAAATTTCCAATAAATAAAACAAATTTACCCCTAAAAATATAGTCTAATTATCCTATTTCACTCTCTCACTTTGTCCTGAGCAAATTTTGTGGTCAACGCCTTTTTGTCGGGCAAAAGGAAGAAGCCGCCCTCGTACAACTTGACGCTGACGTCACCCATCGGAAGGTGCGATTGGTAATCATCGAAGTGGAAGAAGCGTTGCTGACTCGATGTGGTGTGCTTAAAAATGCCCGGACTATTACGATGTTGTCGGGTCAACAAAACTTACCAAATGCGCCATTTTGATCATTTTGACCAACGAAAAGCTCATCCCACCAAGCAGTTCAGGCCTTAATTTGCATTAGTCAGACAAAGCCGAATTAGATTATTTATAGATCATTTTATGTTTACGGGTTTTCCTCCCCGCTGAGTTGCACGAACACGCTGATCCCGAGCTTGTCACCATGTTCCAGATGCGTTCTGGTGATTTGAAACGTGAACTGCTCGTAAAACTCGGGTTGGTTGTCCTGCGACACCGGATACGTGACGCGTGAGCAGAAGCGCCGCTTCTGCTGTTGATGATGCGCCGCCGCATATTTGTCACGTCGCCGAGAAATGCACCGACGAATTTCCACCTTTAAATATGGCGCTTGCATATTTAAATACTTCTTTAAAAAACGTAATGCCAAAATATAATGCCAATTTTATTTAATTTTGAATTTTGCTGGCGCCCACCTTGACGAACGAAGAGATGGGCAAGCTCTTCAGGAAATAGGCGCCATTCCGAACTTGTACCTTCAGAACCGAGTCGCCGGTGACGCAAAGTTGCAGAAACAAAATGCCTGTCAAGCAAATAATGCAAAAATATCTTAAAATTTGACAGTTTGCAATTTAAGCATTTGAATTCGAAAATTATTGCCAAAAAATATCAAAATTCGATTAAAATGGTTCATCCTTAATAGAAGTGTTTTTTTTTTGCAAAAACGGAAAATCATAAAATATGCCAAAAAAAATTTCCGGACCACGAATGCCCTTCGCCTTGGCCATCACTGATGGCAAATTGAATTGTTCAGGCCGGGCAGGCTTGTTGAACTCGTCGGTAGACGAAATGCCACAACACATCGCCGTGTACTGCGTGTCGAACAGACATCGAGGCGGCTCCAACGGCGCAATTGGAGACTAAAAATTAAAGAAAAAAACATTTAAAAGGATTAAATTCATATTATTAAAAACATTTTAATTAAGTTAAAAATTAGTTAAATAAAAATTGGCCGATTGTTTACCAATTTTGTCGCATAAAAGTTGCTCAATGTCGACGTTTGCAGGGGTCGCCACTCCTTACTGAGCTGCAACGGCCTCGGCAGCGGTGGAATGTCCAGATAATCGCGCACATTGTTGTTGTTGTTCATTCGGCGGTGCTGTCTGCCGTGCCGATGCGACGGCGGGCGTTCCGTCTCTGAGTCATTTTTGGCACACTCGTCCAGATCAATAGCAGCCGAAAAAAAGTCGGCACGTTTGTGCCGAAAGCGTCGGCTTGATGCCATTTTTTGGGCAAGTTCACAAGTCTAATTATACAATTGTCCGGGTATCGAATCCGGACTTGGGGCTGATAAGGCGGGCGGTGGGCGGCAATTCGGAATTCCAAGGCCTAAAAAAATTTCGAAATTGAAATTCTGACCTGAAGAGATTTGTTAAGAAAATTGGCCCGAAAATGATCGATATTACCGAAAATTTTCGACTTTTCGCTCAAAATTTCAGAAATCGGAACTCGGAATTCTTAAAAGGGGGGGGGGAGGGAATGTCGACAATTAAAAAGTTAATTTTCCGGTAAAAACCCGGCATTTTTGTGCCGGAAAATCCCCCGGTTTTGGGCTTTCTATGCAATTGATTCTATTAAAAAACAACACAATTTTTATGCCAGCAGGATCATTAAACAAAAAGTGGTCTAATCCCCACTTGTCCCATTAATAGAAAATAAAGGAATTTTTTGTTGTAAAATATAAATTTAAAAAACAATCCTTTCTGTCTAAATGTTGCTGAAAATTATGAATTTTTATTTGAAAACTAAAAATCACAATGACACGGAAAGGGTAATTGAAAAAGTGAAATTTTAAGGCACAACAACAAAAAGTTCGAGAGACGTTTTGTCGGTCGGATCTTTTGTCGTTTTTCGCGCTACCCCGGACATTTTGTCCAATTTTTTCCTAACGGATTTTTTGTCCGAAAGTTTAATTTTCTGACGGATTGACCGGGAGCCAAGTGTTGGGGCCTTCAAAATGCGAAAAATTGATATTCTCCAAACAAAAAGCTGGGGGAATTAAAATGAAGAAGACTGGCAAACTTATGAGAATTTTTGGCAAAATTTTCTTTGATTGGGTTTAAACTTTAAAGCAAATTAAGGAGGCAATTTGTACGCAGAAAAGACGAAAAACATATAACAATCTGGCCCAAAGCATTCTGGAGCAGGACTGTTATGTACGGAAACGTGGAAATTTGCAAGTTTTGGGGTCCTTTTCAACGGTTTTTAAAGCTGGCATGTTTTCCACGTTTTGGGGGTTTTTGTCAGGTTTTAAACGGAATTTTGATGAATCGGAGCCGGTAGGCACAGACAAAAAAGTGCCGCGGATGGGGGCACTAGACACCTATTCATTTGTTGTTTTTACGCGCCCGCTAGTCATTTTAATATGGTGACAAAATTTACAGTTTTATTAAAACGGAAAAATGATCAAATAAAATTGAAATTAAAAAGGAAATTAAATTTTAACAACTAATAAAGAACACTTTGGATAATATGTTCCTCGGGTTGTTTGTCTGGGATGAAATGGACGCCCAACCGCCCCCACTCATTCACCCACTTTTCAAATAATGGGTGGGGGGGGGGAAGAGGGGGGGGGGCGAACAAGTGTCTTCTTTAGGTAATTTTTGGGGATAATTTTGAACGGGGTGGGGTGGGAGGTTTGGGAGTGGGCTTTTTTGTTTGGTGCCCGGGGCAAAATGTAGAGGCAATTGTTGGGTATTTAGGGGGTAATTAAAAAATTCAAATAAATTTGAAAGGATGTGAACGAAAATCATTGCAACGTGAAGGTAAGGAAGATATATTAAAAGTCAAAAAAATTGCAATTATTAAACATTCAAAATTTAACAATGTAAAATAAAATATACTCAATTTAAATATGAATTAGTTATACATAAAACAGTAATAATCGCAATTAAATCTACGCAAAAATGTAATCCAGGGTGGCCATAGTACCTGCTTTTGGGGGTTTTCCTGCTAAATTCGTGCTGCGAGAAAAAATTTTTTATGAAAATTGTTCGAATTCATGTCCGGGGTTCGAAATAGATTGAAATGGAGGTCGGATTCGGATTCTAAGACCCCGAGAATTCAGCGTTATTTCTTGCAAAGAAAGCGCTGAAAGCCTTGTGAAGGAAGGCGATCTGGACAGTTTTGTCATTTACACAGCCAATAGTGGCGGTTGGGGCTGGTCGGAATTTATTAAATTCGAGGTGCATCAATTAAAATGAATAATGTTTTTAATTAAATATTTCTTTTTATTTTACAGGAATTGATGGACCCGAAGAACGGCTTATACGATGAGGAGTGGGACGCGATGACGTTCAAAGCCGAAATAGTCGCGGAAGAACCCAACGGAATGGCGTAAGTTTTTGTTTATTGTTTATACATATAAACGCGTAAATTCACTGAGCCGATCAACTCGGCACCAACAGTTAAAACTTAGTCATTCGCTAAGCAATTAAAAGCTTTTTATTTTTTTAACTTTTTAACAAGCAAAAGTTAGTCAAATTATAGCGGTGTGCACCACGAACATGTTTTGCTGGTCAATGGCGAATTGGTGAACGTGAACAAATATGTGAGAGTCTAAATTAAATTTGAAAATAAATATTATTATTATTACCATTTTATATTAGCTGTTGGCTGGTTATTCGAAATATTTCCGAACTTTGTTTTTTGGACAACACGCGGAAGAAAATCCAAAAGTTCAAATTGACGATGTTCCGGATGCCGTCACAAATTTTGAACGACTTATCGCCACAATGGACCCACTGAACGTGGATTTGGTCGGTAAAAAATTGTATTGCTATTTATTTTACGTTTAATATTATTTTATCAACTCGCTTTTTCTGATTCGACTCGCTTTTCTTATTCCATTCGCTTTTTTTGATTCAACTCGCTTTTCTAGTAAAAAAAGCATTTACTGAGCGGAATTTGAAGGTTTTATTCAATTCTGATAAGTGACCATTTTTTCAAAGTCGCTAAAACGGTGTTTCTAGGGTTATTCGGAGGGCGTAGAAACTAGTAAATTCAAAAAACTTTCCCGAAACCCGAAATTAGGGGCAAAATGAGGATGGAGGCCTCAAAAGCGTTTATTTATACGTCTGTAAAAAAGTGTTTCATTCCCATTTCAGGCATTAAATATTATAAATTCAAATAATGTATGAAACTTAATTTTTAGGATTCACTTAAAACATGCTTGAGCTATTTGATCATAACCCTCATAACCCGTGCCTCTTTTGTCCTGATTATTAATTGTTGTATTTATGTTTTAAGCAGTTATTATGTTTTCGATTTTTATGTTTTGTTATTCCAACCTGTTATAATTTTTTTTCAGCGCTTGTAAGTATTTATTTTTTATTAAATTGACACTTTTTAAAGGCATAAAGTATTTAAAAATAAATATAGTTTATAGGTTTGTGGCTTCTAATAATATCGAAATTTTACAATCGGACTAACGATTTTTATTGTTTCATATTTACTAAAATGCAACAGAAGCTTATACTTTTAATGATTTCCACATATTTGTTTTAATCAAAAATTAACTTAAATTAATATTTTAGATTAAATTACATAGTTTTGATATATTTAAAGAGTTCACAACGACGAAAATGGAGATGGACTATTGCTTAAATAGTAAACATAATGAGCAAAAATTAGTGGTTTGGGGTGGACTGGTTTAAATCTTTATTTTTATTCGATATTAAATATTTTGTTTATTAAAAATTTTAAATTTTTTATCATGTTGCATATACTCTTACAGTTTGTAATTTCAAATAAATTGTAAAAATTTTATTATTAAATTTATAAAATATAGTTCGTTAAAATGCACAATAGACAGCAGAATGATAATGGCAGATTGATCTTTATTTAGTATTTAATTTATTATTTTTCTCCAGGGGAATAAATTTAATACAATTTTTTATTTTAAAAATATTAGTCTCTGTAAAATATGTATGTTTATTTCTATACATCGTTAAAACGCCCATGGGTATGCCGTATCACAAATAAAAATCAAATTATTTTTTAGAATAGCTATCCATGTAGCATATATTGTCATTAAATAATGGGTTAGATGTTTAATGTTCTGGTATTTCTAAATAGAACAAATCTCAATTATATTCAAAGAATAGGCGAAATTTAATGCCCTATTTATGAAAATATATTTTTTAATTGAAGTTTTTTATTAAAAGACAATTTCTTTTTATTTCAGAATTTAAATAAAAATTAAATTTAACGTGCACTTTCGTCAAGGTTTATATAAAACACAAACGATTATTTGATTATCGGTTACTAAAAATTTCTATTATTATAAAAAGATCATGATATTAATGTAGCTAATATTGAAATTTAGTCAAATTCTAATTATCTTGCTTTATCTCTTTGCGATTAGTGCTACTTCCCCTTTTTTTTGGTTTTGACGCATAGTCCCACAAGCTGGTTGCACCGTGGCATTCCCAAATCTATCAATATTTGGATTTATTTAATCTTTAGATTCTTGAGAAATTTAAACGGGTTTTGTGTAGAAAGTTGTGGAGCATGGCATGGGCGCGCGTGGTGCAAGATCTTCAAAGGACTTTTTTTTCTTAGTGTTTCAATTCAATTTTATAAATTAATTATTTGTTGTTATTCATTTTAGCCAGTTATTATAAAATTCTAGTATGCATTTCAAATGAAGATAAAAAATCTTTAAATATCAAAAATTCATTTATTTTTGTGAATATTTTATATCCTCCTTTTTTGGCAAATTTTTTCGTCGAGGTAAAATTTAATGAGTGCATTTAAAGGCTTTTTAAAATTAATTTGCCTTTACTTTTTAAGATAATATTGAAAGTAAATTATTATTGCTCATTCTTTTATGCAACTAAATTATTTTATATTAACTTATTAAACCTAATTCATTTATTTATGCTTAATGTTTATCGTAATTTATAAATTTTTTTTAAGCCTTCAATTTAAAGTCGTCCCATCCCGTTTACCCAAAATTTAGCCACCTTACAACAATATGGCTGTTCACAAAAATATTAAATTTTAAAAATTTTGTTTTATAAAAAATAAATGAACGGATTTGGTAAAATTGCCTTATATGTGAATCTATAATCGCTTAAAAACACCTTTATAGGTTTTCTTAGGTGCTGAAAACGATAGATCAATCAAAATTTAGCGCGGAAAAGCATTTAAACCGGTTTTTGAACCGTTTAAAATTTCGAAAAATGGACATTTTTGACCAAAATTTTGTATCTTCCTGTGGACCAATTGCAACAAATTTAGTATCATTCGACAGCTCGCGACGAGACAAATCGATCTAGGTGTGAGAAAAGTTGAGCAGACGCCATTTGTATGCCGGCCGATTGAGTCCCAGTGTAAAAGGGACACTTCAGTACCGCGAAAAAATTCCGTCTTTAATGCATTCAAAAATGAAAGGCCGCTGGCGGCCCGCCAACAGCGAGCATGCGGAGACGGAGCAAGTAGTGGGGCGAGACGGAGGGCGGAGGAAGAAGTCTGACGAGCGTTCGAGTAATTAAATCCGTGAAAAAAATTGCCTTATATGTGAAAATCTATAATCGCTTAAAAACACCTTTATAGGTTTTCTTAGGTGCTGAAAACGATAGATCAATCAAAATTTTAGCGCGGAAAAGCATTTAAACCGGTTTTTGAACCGTTTAAAAATTGCCAAAAATGGACATTTTTGACCAAAATTTTGTATCTTCCTGTGGACCAATTGCAACAAATTTAGTATCATTCGACAGCTCTCGACGAGACAAATCGATCTACATGTGACGAGACACGATCAGACGCCATTTGGATACCGGCCGACTGAGTCCCAGTGTAAAAGGGACATTTCAGTACCATTATAGGGGAAAAGTTAGACAGTAAGGTGGAAAACAGCAGCCAAAGTACCGCACACTCGACTACGGCGGCCAGTAGGTGGGGCGAGACTCCGGGCACCGGAAGAAGTCCGCGCGTGACCCGGAATCGATAGAACAATTAAATTTTTTTTTGTCGCTCAGGCCTTTAAACCGGGGTTTGAACCGGTTCAAATTTTGAAAAACTATAGGGGGGGGGGACCCTGTTGGTTAACATTTTTGGAAAAATTTTTATTTTAAAAATAGTCCAAAAAAATCGGTTTCAGCACCTAAGAAAACCTATTAAAGTGGTTTTGAGTGATTTCGAGTCTGGGCCCTATGATCATATTTGCCCAATTTTTGCGAATTCTGCTTTACTTACTTCTGGGGGGGGGGGGTCGGCGGTGCCGATAGGCGCCGCCGAAAATTTTTTGAATTTTTGACTCAATTTGTTAAGAGATTTGCAACCATAAAAATGCAGTAATTTTTGTAAGCTTTTTAGGAGTAGGAAGGAGGGGTGTTGCCTATAGGCGCCGACGGGGAAAAATGAAAGTCTTATTGAATTCAGTTAAAAAAATGTCGTTAAAAGTACCATTTTACATATAAGGTTTTCTGAGTGATGTTTTTGTAAGAACTAATTATTAAATTAAAAAAATAAATACATTTAACTATGGTAGTCGAAATTCCGATACATAAGTTACGACACAGAGTTTAACAAGTGAGTCATAAGAACATGCAAAGGGTGCGTTGTGCAAAAGTGTTAAATAAAGATTTTTTAAAAATTTGATTTGTCATTACGTATTTTTAAAACCTTTAAGCTCAGAATTTTGTAATGAATTCTCACGAAAAATGCCATCTTAGGGGTGCAAAAAATTTAGACCAAGTACCTGATACTCGATACCGAGACCCAAAAAACACGAGACTTTTCTCGAGTCGTTTGAACCAGAAACGCCATGCAGTTAATTGGTTTGTGTCAAAATGCAGTTTATTAGATCGGTATGAAATTAGTAGGAATTCATATATAGAGTTTGATCGCAATTAATTTGCTATATTTAGTTGCCTATCATTTTTAATTATTGTTATGTGCTTAATATTCAGAATGTTATTAAAATAAAATACAATATTAGTTTTTAAGGTAATTTTCTGTGATAGTAAGAAATACGCTATATTTATGTGCTTTTATTGTGTGTTAGAAATTTAAGTTTTAATTATGTTAATTTTTATTTCAATTGTTCCTCGGGCCTACAAAAAGAAAAAGTTTAAAGTTCTCACCATTGGGCTCGATTGGGTACACG
Source organism: Globodera pallida (assembly GCA_020449905.1). Lineage (NCBI taxonomy): Eukaryota > Metazoa > Nematoda > Chromadorea > Rhabditida > Heteroderidae > Globodera > Globodera pallida. The sequence continues at coordinate 366,635 of JAIXHY010000025.1, read as the reverse complement.
AATAAAATAATATATGTTAGAGATGAAGCTTTTTATACATATGATTGTTATTCTTATTTCAATATTTTCAAATTCAAGACGCAAATTTTAGCATTTGTTAAATTTCTTAATGCCGAGAATAGGCATTGACAATTAGGCCCTGCTGTTGCATCAGCGGCATTTTTTAAAATTTAATTTTTTTTTAATTTTTTGTCGTTTAACTAACCTTTCATTTTTATTTATAAAATAGCTTTTTAGTAAATTGTTCACCACTCTAAATTTATTCAAATTACTTCCGGACTGTGCAGATTTTCCATTCACTTTAATTATGTAAAAAATTTTGAAAATTGTAAACAAAGTTATTTAATAATTGAAGAAGCATCTTATTGCTTGCACGACAATTGCCGCAATGCCAAAACCTTTGCATCGTCGATCACAGTAGGTTTTCGTATGAATCAAGATTATTGGTCGTATTAATATTTTATAAAAAATGCTTCTTTTTTTTTTGCAAATAGGATTTTTTTATGTCTTTTACTATTTGTCTTGATTTATATTTTAATTGGGTTTATATTATGGAAACTTAACCTATTTATAATCATTAATATTTTTTTATGTTTTGTTTTTATATTTAATACTTTTTAGTTCCGTTTTCCAATTTTTAGATTGCTGGAAGAATATTGTCCACGGAATCGTTTAAACCTGTCCAAGGCTTATTGCATCTTGTTTGACAAAAATTCTTTTTTGCTTTGTGTTAAATTTTGCATTTAGATAAAAAAAAATTTATTAATTGTTTTTGCGAGTGTTTAAACAGGTAGGTTTTATGCATTTCTTGCTGTATTTTTTGTTAAACCTATTAAGTTTAATTTAGAACGTTTTTTTTACTATTTTATCTATAAGATTATCCTTAGATATTTCGTGTCGCATGTTGTCAATTGGTTAAACGGTAAATAAATCATTTTTCACAAAGTTAACTTTTGCATTTATCAAAATTTGATGAAATATTAATTTTAATTCAATTATTTCATAAATTTATTTGAGCATTTTGCGTGCGTTTCTTGTAAATTTTAAGTAACAGTTTATTCTTTTTATACTTGCGTATTTTATTAATGTTTTCTTTAAATTTTGTTTTATTTTTAATGGTTAAAGTTATCCATAATACTATTAGGGTTTTGGAAAATTGTATCTGTCGTTGAACGTGAGCTCCGTTTGAATAATGACCTCATCCTGGTCAATTTTGCCGTTGAATCGTCCATGCCGATTAAATGCAGTCCGAAGAATGATTGGTATATGTTTTAGAATATTATTAGATCAAAGTAAAATTTTATTTTAAAACTTAGTTATTTCATAATTATTTATCATGTTTTGCTTTTATTAGAATTTGTTGTTTTGTTTGTGGTGACGATGGTAATTCGGGCGATTTTTAAACGGGTTATCATCGGTTGTATAGTCTGTGTCTAAAATGGTGAGTTGATGACTTTATTGGAGATGAATCCCGTCAACCGATGTGTGTTTGTTGGAAGGGAGTTCTTTGTTCAAAATGTGGTTTTTTGGATTTTTGTATATTTTATCCATCTTGGGCATATTTTATTGTAAAAGTTATTTGGGTTTTTTTAGCATTTATTTGTACTCTTCAATGAATGGACTGGTGCTGCATAAATGCAACGTTATAACAACAAAACCTTTAAAAAGACCTTAATTTGCCTTATAAATTTTTGTAATACATTATTACTAATATTTAAAATTTTTTTTAAATGTTTGTATTAACAAGTAAAACCTTATTTTAAGTCGTTTTAGAGTTTATTTAAAATATAAATCATCATTTTATTTGCAATTTTTTTTTGTAAAAACTTTAATTTGCTTGATTTATACTTCTTCTGTTTGAGAGCATGTAACGTGCAAGGTCCAGGGATACGCTCTGTACCTGGAGGGCGGCCGCGGAAAATTGAAGCTCTTCCATTCTAACGGGCAGCCTACTCGGATTTGTTTTTTTCCCCAGCCATAAATTAATAATATTTGAGATAAAATTAAATTTTGCAAAATAGAATAAGCTTTTTTTTTGTTGCAAGCTCGGCATTCAAATCGTTTTTACCTTATTTCATAGGTAATTTTAATATCTTATGCCGGTATTTGTACACTTTCTTGTAATAAATTAACTACCATTGCAAATGAATAATTTAGATATTTTAATCAGACGTTGTGCAAAGGCAAATCTCGCATTTCCAATAAAACTATAGTTTCTTCGTTACTTTTATTTAGTCTCCGTGCTCACATAATATCGATATATTTGTAATTTATATTTGCTGTTATATTCATTCACAATTAAATTCTTTTTAAATTTTTTATTGAATTAATTTTTTGCGCCGACCTTTAACAACTGTTATTTTGCAATAATTTAGTTAATGCCTTCGGAAGCTAAATCGTTCCTTTTAATATTTTTAAAGAATGAAGAAAAAACATATAAGATCCTACTACTAGCTTAAATACTTGAAAATAACTTGTTTTTAAAAAACCCACAAATATTGACCAAAACCCCCAAAAAGTGACAAATTGTTTTAGGTGCTGAAACTGACCAAGACATTCAATTTATGTGTGAAAACCTTTAAATTTGTCAGTCTAGCACATTTCCTTCTCACAATTGTAAATGCTCAAAAAAACGTCGCATTTTTACAATCGACGAAAAATGGGAAGTCGTCTACTTCATCAAATCCCATTCAATTAATGTAGCAAGTCGGCGGTTTAAAATATCAGAGTTTGACCAAAAAAAGATTCTTCTGGTTAAAAAAAAGTTCCTTTGCTGGCGCCCCTGATAGAATTGTAACATTACAGTTTTTGATGTAAAATTTATGGTTTTGGGTTTGATTGAAGTGTAAAATTGATTCTTCAGCTGTATATATTTTTGGGTTTTATTCCTTTAATTAATTTATAATTCTATGTATTTTATATTCCTTCCTAAATTAACAAAAAATTTTACGTTTGTATTTCCATATCTTAGTAAGATTTCCACACTCATTGTATTGTAGTTGGACGATCTGGGATAGATTCAATTAACGAGGATAAAGTTATGCATCAACATTGAATTTTCCAATAATTTTATCAGCTGTTTTATCGTATATCAGATTGGTGGTAGATAATGAATCGGCAGATTTCTAGTTTATATAATTTAAAAATGTTTTATTTACTAATGAATTGTAATTATGTTTTTCTTTTAACGGTAACCAGCAATTTTTTGCAAGCATATATGGTGTGGGATGCCGTCAATAATTAACTGTTAATTTATTTAACAAAGTTTTTAAACTAGTTTTTGTCGACATCTTATTATTATTTCTTTACCATTCAAAAATTGATGTTTTTAAAAATTATACCGTTAAAAATAACGTACAAGCTTTATGAATCTTTCAGTTTATTAATTATTTAATATTTTATTATACAATCATCAATTATCACATACCAAAGTCCAACGCAAAGTAGATTTCAAATTTTTAATTTGTATTAAAATTTTTTTTAAATAGTAGTAATTAATTTATAATTTCCAATAAATTATTTGATATATTTATTTGATAACATTTTGTATTCCATATTTTGATGGAATTTTTTCTTGTTGATAATTTAGATTAACGAAATGCGCTGAACATAGGGATGCCTCAGAATTTAATTGAAATTTGTAGTTTTTTAAAATTCTTTCTTATTGACGAAATGTCGTTGACGACTCGCGCGGTTAATTGGCTGACAGTATCAACGAGAGTTCGGCAAGGTACGGTATTACCACGGGCATTTACTGTCTTACCGATTGGTATACCGACTGAAATTTTTTTTTTGATATTTCGGTATTGGTTTTACCGAATACTGATACCGAATATCGAAAAAGGGATTTTCTTGACCAAGGTGGTTAGTGGTGAGTGGTGGGGATGGCTGTTGGGGAATCCAGGTTGAGGTTCGGATACGCATAGGGGAAATGTTTGTGAGCTTTCTATGGTGGAGAAACTATTTATAAAAATTAAAACATTCCAATTTAAAAAAAATATTTTTTTGGCAATATTTACAAGTTTTTGGAATTTTCATTTTTTGCTCAGCAAAATTGGGTGAATTTTAAAACAGATAAAATTATTTCAACAAATGAAACTTATTTAAAACTATTTTTACTCATTCTTGAAAAGTATAATTATTTCATAAATTAAATATTATATATATTCTAAGAATATTTTAAGGATTAATGCAAAAAATCTGTATTGTAATTATTATTTTTTCTTGCATTCTACGTCTCGTTTACTACTGTGTATTTTCTGCTGCTTTTTTACAAAGGTGTTTATTATTAATCAGTAAATTAAGCAAATCTTAGTGTAGTATAGATGACTTGACTTCATTTTTAAATTTATTTCTTACGCTTATTGTTCTGTTCAAGCTTTTTAGTAATACTCGTAGTTTTTTTAATAATATTAGTGTGTGTCCTGTTTTTTCATCATTTTAAGGATTAATTATTTAATTACAAACATATGTAGCTAGAAATAAGATTATTCCATTCATAAAAAAGTTTAGGTATGCATTTTTAAATAGTCAATTATACTTGGATTTAAAAATTAAAGCTTCGGCAGTCATTTATTAATAAATTATATGCAGAAAAAGATGTCTTTATTGATGTCTGGATGCATTTTAGTATTGAATTGAATGGAATCTGTCTTGCTGAATAGTAATTTTTGTGTTATAATTTTTTATTACATAAAATTAATTGATTTAGCTTCTCGATATAAAATTAGATTACATAGAATTTTGTATTTTAGTAAATTATTTGATATTTTATTGCTTTAATTTATAATAAGTCCAGTCCAAGATAATCACCATTACTTGACGCTGCACTTGAAGACTGTTGCAAAATTAAATATAAGCAAAGCACTTTAGTTGAACTAAATTTTCAATAAAATAAACCAGCTGTATTTAACCAAATATTTTGCATGGTTATAAGTTTCAATTAACTAAAAAAACAATAAAACATTTTATTTAGTTTTTACAGTTTTTAACAAAAAAAATTCGTATTCCTCGGCATCCAGTCGTGTACGCTGTTTGCAAATTTAAATGCTATAATTTTTATTGTGCCTTTCTTGAGACCAAATTTATATACACATTCAGCTATCCATTTACGCTCAAATAATATAATTATTTTTTAATCATTTTAATATAATGTTAAAAATACAGTTTGATAGGAATGAATTTAATCGAGGTTGAAAATTGGCGTCAATTCTTCCGCTTTAAGTGTATTATAATTTTTATGTAATAAAATTAAATTAACACGCATAATGTGATTTCATTTTAAATAAGCCTATAAGCCTAATACATTTTAAATAAATGGCTCATCACAATGAATAGTGGCATCCATGATTTTGACGCGATTATGTCGATTTTTAAAATCCATTCCATAATTGAATATTTTTTAACTTTTTTTTCGTTTATCCGAATTTGTGTCTTTTATTTATTATCTATGCTCTGATGAAGGCTTTTGAGTGGTTAAAACAGGACCCTTTGATACGCATAAGAAAACCAATTTATAATAAAATTTGGGTCGCTCATAAAAACCAACCAACAAATTGTCTCAATAATAATTGAACTGGCGAAAACGAGTACATGTTTATAAACAACAACAAAGACAATATTTTCACTAGCAGTTGATAAACCCTATTTTTTGTTTTTATTCTAGACGGTGGTAGTAGAATTTTTAATCTAAACACACTTAAAGAGCTTTGAAGTAAATCTGGAGGATGAACTGTCAACATTAAATGTTATAGCTCGTTCAACCTAGATTTTACGTTTTTGGTCGTTTTTCGAGAAAAATAAATCCAGAAAAACGTACAATTTAAGCACTTGCAACAGCCGAAATCATTGGTATTGCGCATTCAATTTATATATTTCGTCATGTATCCGGTCATTTGCTTCAAATAGTATTTTTTTGAAAAATATGAATCGTGTAATTTTTACATTATTTATAAACTTTTTTATTAGTTTTTGTTAAATTTTATTTTTGGGTTATTATTGAAATAAACAAATTTCTGTTTTCTTTAAGGACAAATGTATCAGTGAAAAATTTTTGAAAGATTTGGTACAAATAATTGAATTATAATCTTTGTCTAAAACTTTTTCCACACCAATGATTAACAATTATTTGTTAATATTTTGATCATATTATAAAGTTTATTCTGTTCTTGAAGTTTTATTATGTATCAGAAAAGGTATTTAATGAATGTATTTTATATCTTTTTTTATTATTTAAATAAATATCTGCGGCTATATAAGAGGACAAAAATGATTTTGTTATAATAATGATATCCACCGCACTTATTAGGCCTGCACATGGACTTAAGTGTTTTAACAGATAAGAATAATTTTTAATAAATCGAAATCGGTTCCAGTCGTGTCGCTATACAAAATATTATTTGCTAATTGGCGCTGAGATAGCTTTCTACTTAATTAAAATATACAATTAAATTTTTGAATTAACAAAACTTTTGTTATTTCTTTTTCTATGTTTTGACTTCGGAATGTACTCTTAATATTTATTAACTGATACTTTTTTCTTCTTTGTTCTTAAGTTTTTAACATTTTAGCATTATTATACAAAGAGTTGTTTCTAAACTTCATTAAATTTTAAGTGCGGGATATTTATAGTTAAACGAATTATTTTAATAATTATATGATTGCTTAAATAAATTATGTTTTGTAACCTTGCATTGATTGTCAGAACAGAGTTGGTCTAAATTGGATAAAGAATTATTATTTAAATAAGTAATTGGCGATGTATCTCTTCATTTCTTTATCATGCCCACACGCTATTTTTTTGATTATCATTAAATTTCGATAAATCCTTCACTATTTGTAATAAGTTTAATATTCTGTTTTGTTTCACAATAATAATATTTCATTATTTTTTTGACGAAATAAATGACTTCATCATACATTTGTTTTTGATGTTATTTTAATTGGCTGTATTATTTACAAATTAATTTTTTTTAATTCAACTAATAAGTTTTTTTCTAGTCAATTTTTAAATGTTTTTTTCCGAATGTTGTAAGAAGTGTTGCCAATTCAGCTAAAATTGGTGTAGAGTCGCTCATAACAGAGTAGAAAAGTGCTGGGAGATTGAAATGTAGTAGAAGTAAAGAGCAAAAACCTCACATGGCTTGTCTTTTTAATTATTTATTAATAAATTGAGCGGATATTTTACAAAAAGTAAACCTTTTCATTTAATTGAGCATGTTTTTATTGTATTGATTATTATTTATTTTTTGTACATTATAAAAAAGGCCTGCCGACGCCTACGTGTTGCCGTGTCTGCCCTGTCCATTAATTGGACTAGTCTGTAGAAGAGCACGAACATCAGCAGGACTATCGTCAAAATTGCGCAGTGCAGTGAGAAACTATTATTTTACATTAAATAAACCTTTCCCTGTTGGTTTGGTACAATTTATTTAAATTATGCAAAATGTAGGTTATAAATATTGTTTATATATAGTAATTCCCTTAAAAAATAATTTCAGCACCAGGGTCCCGGTCCCGTGCTAATCTAGTCTCAGCTGGGCAGTTAACATGCGCTTTTAATATCCTTCCATCCTGCAGCTTCCTTGTAAGCCAGCCAAACTAGTCGGTAGATCCAGATGGAAAAGGGCACCAACACGCAATTGGCTGCGCAAAAATAAAATTTTTTTCATATCGATAAGACTGCTCCACAACAAAAAAAAAAAATTATTTTTGCAGATTTATATTATTCACTATTTAATGTTCTATACTTATTTGTATGTCTTAAAAAATTGTTTATTAATAAATTTAAAAAAATGTTTTTGTGTTTAAACAAATTATTTTTGAATTGGTTATCGGCATTCATATTTTAATATAAATATTTTAAATTTTTTTTAGATCTTTTATTAATTTAAATATTTATTCTCTCGAATATTTTTTTATAATTTTTTAAATGATGTATTTTTGTTGCAATTTAAATTACTAGCAACTATTTTTGTTCCTTCGCGTAGACGTGCTTTAATAATATTTAAACGAAAATAAATAAAGGATGGTAATTTAACAAATAAAAAAAATTAAAGTCCGAATCTTATTTGGAAACATCCACATTAAAAACTAAATTTATAAAAAACAACGACAATTATTACCAAAAATACATATACAATAGATTTAATATTTGCAAAAAGCTTAAAAACTTATAAACTAACGAAAAAGGGCAGGAAAATGGTTGGTGACTTTTGGTTGAATACATATCTAATTTGATAATGCCGAAGTACCAAACAAGGCCGGAAAATTAGTAGTCACTTATCAAGAATACGTTTTATTGAGAGATTTTTAGGAAATGAATATTTAATACGATTGTTTTTGATTTATAAAATTTAAACCCTTATTCATAAATGGCTTGCTTTTATTATATGCATTTAATTATAATTTAATTGAATATTAAATTTTCACATAAATCGCTATATGTATTTTATTAAATTTGCAAACAATAATGCTATTTTATATAATGTCAAATCTTGTCGTTTTTAAAAATTTTTATGCTTTGAAAAATTTTCCTTTTTAAAAACTAATTAATGTTTTAAAGGATTTTTAGTAATTTTTTAAAATTTCCTTTAAGCTTTGCCTGAATTATTTTTATGTTTGATAATGATTGAATCGCATTTTTATAAACTTTATATTATTTGTTTTTATTTTTTGTTTCTTTCGTTATATTAATAGCTTTCTATATAAATTTATTTTAAATACAATAATATTTCTTGAGAAATGGGCAAGCCAGATTTATTCATTTAAATTGGCATGACCGCGCACCCTGCAATACACGCGGGGCATAGCTCCGGATTCCATACACGCAAGAGAATTCCGCCTCTCACTGCTGTCTTTTTAGCCAATGTCGTAAAAGCTGAAAATGCTTTTGCCTCTATAAAGATTTAAATTCCAGAGAGTATTTTAATACGTTTTTTAAGTCGCTAGAACATAATATTTTGCTAGATTATATATAATTTTTATTTAAGAAATGTTCTATAAGTCTTATTGAGCATTAATCATATAATTAAACATAAAATACTTTTTAATGCCATTTTGCACTTCTTGTCAATCATTTAAGTTTTGCTTTCTTTTCTAATATTAATTAATAAGCATAATATATTTTTGTTAATAAAGAACAAACTTTTTATTATCACAGTTCCGATGAATATATAAAGTTGTTCTTTTGGCTATATTCATTTTCATAACAATGTTTTGAGATTAATATTTGTAATCTTATTTTGTTTTGATAATAATTTATTTTGAATAATGTGAAATAGCTTCAACGAACAAAAACCAGAGAATTAATCATTTTTCTAAATTGCCTCGTTTTGTAATTTTCTTATGAAATTTGTAACATTTATATTTTTATATGATTTTGCTTTTTGTCATTATCTATTTGATATTTTTTTAATTTTCACATTTTTTGAATAATGTTTTTTGATTTCGTCAATAAATCTTTATTAACAAACGGAATCTAAGCAGCTTATGTTAAGCTAGAAACTGAAACAATAAAAAAATCTTTCGATGTTGTATTTGTTTTGATAAATTATTTTTTTGATTTAAAGCTTTGTAGTTGTAAATTGATTTACAATGTTTAAGAGAACTTTTTTAGAAAAGGATTTGAACTTTGTTTAGCCCCGTATTATCATCGTTAATATAAATTTAAGCATGTTTGTTTATTTTTTATAATTTATTTGTTTTACATTCTTTTTAATAATCTTCCAATGACTAAAGCTTACATTATTCCAACTTCGTAAGCGGATTCTTATAAGCCGCCATATTTTCCCTTTGCTTCAGTTACGTTTATATTCATCATGTTTGCTTGTTTAATGTGGGCTTATTATAAAATTATCAGCATTAAAATGCACAATTTTGAACGAAACTTTTTAATCCTTGATTTTGAGAGTTTAAAAAAAATAACAATTGAATTTGTTTTAGTTTTATTTAGATAACCACAGTTTATTATCTTTACTTCTGATTTGCCTTCTACTTTAGTCTGTTCTTTTGCGTCCAAATCATGTTGCCTAAATAATTTAACGGCAAAGAATTGGGTTGTATTTACATGGATCCAATAAATAATTTTATATTTTGTATAATATTTTTAAAAACATCTTTAAATTAGACAAATTAAGAAAGTCAAATAAAATAATTTTTTAAGTAATTAATAATGCGAATTTACTATAATATTTAGGCTGCATTTTTTATTTTACAGATTTTTTAATTCTCTAATAATAAAATCAAATATCTTCTTTAAGCTGATTTTTGTAGAACCGATAAACTTAGCATTTTCTAGTAGTTTATTTAAAGATTTATACTTCCAAGAAAAAGTTGCTTCTCATTGAATTGCTAAATTAACGATTATATTATTATGTAATTTTTTAAAGCCTGGTATTATTTTTCATTTCAAAAATAAAACTTATTTATAAATTTTGCGAGAAGGCTATCCGGTGTTTGTTGTGCATTGTTACTCTAATTGGTTTAACAAATATATTTAAAACAAAGAGTTTGTTTGCTCGTAATATATCCTCTAATTTTTATTCTATTAAATTTTCATTATTTCAAAGTTCGTTTGAAGTCCTTGTTTGTTAGTCATTTTTTGAATTACCTTTCGTTCTCTTTTGCGTAATATTTGGAAATTTTAAACGCCCTTAAAGTTTTTAAATGTTATCAAATTTTAAATTAATTATTAGTTAAAACTAATAAATTAAAAAATGCTCATTTATTCTGTCGTTTAACCTTGTTAATAAAAGGATATTTTTAAAGAAAACAAAAAAAATTTGATTTTCTTTGTATAGTTTTTAAATCGCTAACCTTATATATATTTTTTACTTTTTTCTTTCAAAATAATATTTTTATGTTGTAAATTAAATTTAAAGACATTCAAGCTTCTTGACATTTTTGTTGAGTTTAAAAAAATGCGCAATACCAATGATTTCGGCCTGTTGCAAGTGCTCAAATTGTACGTTTTTCGGGACTTATTTTTCTTGCCAAAAACGTAAATTCTGGGTTGAACGAGCTATAACATTTAATGTTGACAGTTCATCCTCCAGATTTACTTCAAAGCTCTTTAAGTGTGTTTAGATTAAAAATTCTACTACCCCCGTCTAGAATAAAAACAAAAAATAGGGTTTATCAACTGCTTTTGTTGTTGTTTATAAACATGTAATGTATCGTATCGTAATCGTAATATCGTAATTTAGAGCCATATCGTATCGTATCGTATTTTCGCTAATCACCCGTATCGTAGTTTTTGAGACCCCAGATTTGGGAGGGGGGGGGGGGGGGTCGGCAGTGCCGAAAGGCGCCGCCGAGAAAAATTTTTGAGTTTTTTGATGACAATTTGTTAAGAGATTTTCAACAAAAAATACGGTACCTTTTTTTAAAGTTTTTACGAATGCGATGGCCCGGCGGTGCCGATAGGCGCCGCCGCGGAAAAATCTGAAGATTTTGCCAAAATCTGATAAGAAAATTTGTCGAAAAATTACGAATTTTGCATAGCTAATTTAAAAGTTCTGTGGGATTAAGAACCCTTAAAAAACGGAAACGTAGCAATGTTGCCCTAAGAATTTGTTGTAAGTTTAACAAAATATATTTTTGAAAAAGCAGTTAAATTAATTGATTAGTTATTATGGCAACAAATCCGATAGTGTCTCTCTAGCTTACTTTTTGTTCACAATTTCCTTGCATTAGGCTCTCTTTTCGCATCCGTCTTTGGCACTTCCTTTCATCGTCTGCCAATCTCTCTAGCTTACTTTTTGTTCACTATTTCCTTGCATTAGACTCTCTTCTCACATCCGTCTTTGGCACTTCCTTTCATCGTCTGCCAATCTCTCTAGCTTACTTTTTGTTCACTATTTCCTTGCATTAGACTCTCTTCTCACATCCGTCTTTGGCACTTCCTTTTATCGTCTGCTAGTCTCTCTAGCTTACTTTTTGTTCACTATTTCCTTAGACTCTCTTCTCGCATCCGTCTTTGGCACTTCCTTTCATCGTCTGCCAATCTCTCTAGCTTACTTTTTGTTCACTATTTCCTTGCATTAGACTCTCTTCTCACATCCGTCTTTGGCACTTCCTTTTATCGTCTGCTAGTCTCTCTAGCTTACTTTTTGTTCACTATTTCCTTGCATTAGACTCTCTTCTCACATCCGTCTTTGGCACTTCCTTTCATCGTCTGCTAGTCTTTCTAGCTTACTTTTTGTTCACTATTTCCTTGCATTAGACTATCTTCTCGCATCCGTCTTTGGCACTTCCTTTCATCGTCTGCCAATCTCTCTAGCTTACTTTTTGTTCACTATTTCTTTGTATTAGGCTCTCTGCATTTCCCACTGTTTATTCCCATTTTTCATTGGAATCAATTCAACCAACCTATGACCTAGCTTGTGCGCTGCAGACCGAATGCACAAACGGCAAAGACGGGCCTCTATTTTCGTCTTTGTTATTGAATGCTTTTAAGAATTTTAGTTTGTGCTTAGTATGTGGTTGTTTTCTGTTAACCGTTTTCATATTTGCGGCGCCGTCTGTCACAATGCAAGGGAGCCTTGGACTCACCAAGTCTCCCAAGATTTTTTAGTAATAGTTGAGCTGGTCCCCCACATTTTTAACCGGTTTTCAAAGTCGAAAAAAGATTTTTATGGGGGTATTTGAGGACGTAGAGTCCGGATCTTACCTTTATTTCAATCAATTTTGAAACCCGGACCCGAATTCTAAAAATTCAAAAATTTTCAAATCAATTTTAAAAATACGAATTATCCTGAAAATCAGTACAAAATCAATAGGCCGAGCTGAAATCAGTACCTAATAAATAGCACAGTTGGCACCCCTGGTTGAATGGTATATAATTGGTTTCAAAATGAAGCACAAATAAGATAGAAAAGCTTTTTTTATCGAGAAAAGCTTTTTTTATCGATAATGCAAAAATTCCTTTAAAAAATTTTCGGTATTTTGGGTTTTCGGATTTTAAATCGTTTCGAATTTTGTAGTTTCGGAAATTTCGGATTTAAAAATTTTTGTAGTATCGGAAATTTCGGATTCGGATTTTATTTTGATTTTGCCCATCCCTGGTTTTCATGTTATTTTTTTGCTCCGAATATGTATATATATATGTATATGTATATGTACATGCAACACCTTTAGGATAACTGTGTTCAATTGTAGTATTTTCGGACAACCGAGCGAAGGGTCATCATGTCTGCCGGCTTAAAGCACTGCTTTTGTGGGATACCTGTACAGGTGTTTAATTCGCCACCAAAATCATTTAAATTCCATAATATAAACTTAATTAGGTAAAATCCAAAATTACCCACCAAAATCGAAAGCATCATTTAATAGGGCAGGAAATTAGCTATAAAATGCTTTTCGGGTGTCCGGACATTTCGCACCACTGGGGGGGGGGGGGAAGGACGTTTCACCCATAAATTTCGCACACATTCAATAAAAGCTTGTAAGTAATGTGCGAAATGTCCGATAGCCATATTTTCGATCATCCAAATTGGTTCAAGTCAAACAAGTTATGAACGAAAACTTGTGTTTGCTCATTAATATTAATTTTTTTTATCATACCCAGGATCGGGACCAGTATCTCGAACCGGGATCGGGATTTCCACTATTCAAAAACCGGGATCGGGATTCAACCAAAAAATGAAATCAGAAACTTGTAAATTGACATCAAATATTTTTTAAAAATTGAAAAAAGTTAAAAGAATTTTTAGAATTGTTTACACCATCGTAAATGGGTCAGAGAAAGTCAGAAAAATAATTTACGTAGTCGGGGAATTGAACCTCCCCACCCACATTCAAACTAGAGATCGGAATTTTCAAATGACACGGGCAAGGGATACGGTCAAGGTCTACACGGGCTAAAACTCCGTGTAACCCCGTGTTTTGCAAAGACACGGGTCTGTTCATTGAAAATAAAAATTACGCAAACACGAATTTAAAATTTAACGGACGGAATCACGAACGGGAATCCCGTTTTATTCCCGCTCCAGGAAAATTCCGTCGAAAGTGCCGTCAGGAAATTTTTTTAGATATTTTATGTAATTAGCAAATAAATTTAGAAACCTGGCGGCGTTGAAGCTTCTCAAAAAATATTAAATTTTTGAACTATGGTTGCTCCCGATCCCGAGCCTTAAAGTTGGGCCCTCCCCAACCTGACATCGCCACCCCCGAACCGGGATCGGGATTACGAGCTTTTAGAAACCCGGACCGGGATCGGGATTACGATTTTTCAAAAACCGGGTCGGGATTCCAAAAACCCGGTCGGGGACAGTTTGGCGCGGCCGTTTTGGCGCCGTGCCGTTTTGGCGCGGGCGTTTGGCGCGGCCAGTTTGGCGCCGCTTATCTACTTTTTAATTGCAAAAACCTAAATAAGCTTAGGATTAGGCTTAAACCTAAGCTAGCTTAGGCCTAAGCTTAGGCGTAGTCTTAAAATTGATCAAAAAAACATTTCAAAGAAAAAATTGTTTTTAAAGTCGTTAAAAAGATATTCTAGAAGTTTTCGGCGTCGTAGATCCGAATCTGACTCTACTTCGACCAAATTTCGAACACGGGACCCTAATTTGAACAATTTCAGTGGTACTAAAATTTTAATGAGGAAACGAATTTGGCCAGACCCCGTTAGCAAAAATTAGCTTTTAGTCTTGAGGGCGCATGCTAAAACATTATGAAATAAAAATGAAGTAAATAATTCTGATCATTTCGGGCGCCCGCCCGGCCCGGCGCCCGCCCGTTGCCCGCCCGACCCGGGCGCCCGTCCGAACCCTAATCCCGATTGGGATCCCGGCCTACTCTAATTTACACCAAATTGGAAGATCAAATATATTTTGTAGCTAATTTCTCTTTTAAAGCCATGCCCAGTTTTTAATTTGCTATCGGACGAGGGGGGGGGGGGGGGGCTCAATTAATTAAAAGGATTTTTAATTATTTATAGACAGCTGCCCGTGTGATCGCCATCGTCGGCATTGCTTTCAATGCACTCGGCATAGCGTTCGCCCTTTATATTACCGGGCCGAGCACGATGATGACCGCACTGGTTTGCTTCGGGCATTGCTTTCTCGCGCTTCTCAATGCGTTGATTTTGGCGGCACAGAAATGGCGAAAACCGAAGCTTTACCTTCCCTACCTGGCAGTTAAGGCACGTGCCTACATTGTATTTGAGACATTTGAGGACGAACATAATAAAATTCTAGTAAAATTTTGTTTTCGGCTTCTTTCGGGTTCGCCACCTACGTAAAAAACGACAAAAGTTTCGGAAAAATACACCCTTAAGAATGGGAATTTTGTATTTAAATTTTTAATGTAAAAAAATTTGACAATTTTCGACCAATTGCCCTAGAATAGCATTTACCGCACTTTAGGGGTTTTTCATGCTGCTGGGCTGCCTAGTTGCAGTGTTCACTCTCTGCTTGACCATCTACGTGTTGATAACGGAGGGGAACAGCAAACGAGGCATAATGGGGATAGCCGTTTGCGCAGCCAATTGCGTGTTGGTGCCCTTTTCCATCTGGATCTACCGACTAGTTTGGCTGGCTTACAAGGAAGCTGCAGGATGGAAGGATATTAAAAGCGCATGTTAACTGCCCAGCTGAGACTAGATTAGCACGGGACCGAGACCCTGGTGCTGAAATGTCCGGGCTGGTACTGAAATTTAGTCCCGGGGTTTTCAGCCTTCGTTATAAATGGCCCCGGTTTTTTGACCGGCACTAAATCAGTCCGGCCCCGGTTTTGGCCAAAAGTCCTGGGCCCGTGCTACCCCCTAGTTGAAACTTGCGTCCCAAAATTTGCGATACCCAAAAAAATGAGCTGAAAAATATATAGAAGACAAGGTTGAAGAACACGGATGGGAAACCTCCGGCTACGAAGCCGTAAATCAGATTTGCCCAGCACTGCTGTTCACGAGTTTAACGTTAGTTTTGCGATTCTTTCCTTATGCTCTTCTACGTCAGTTTATGAACAAAATGAAATATTTTCAACGACAAAACCCCGCCCTGGGGCAGTTTTGTGACATTGAAATTTTGGGACGCAAATTTCGAATCACTAACAATCTCGTGTCAATTGTCTGGAAAGAAAACCATTTCTCCCTAAATCAGGGCCGTACCTAGAACATTAGGGACAACAATTTTTTTTAAATTACTTTAATTTAATACTCACTTTTGACCTTTTCCTGCCGTAACTCATATATATTTTTCGACCTGCATAAATTGGGCAATTTCCAATTTGGCAAATTAATTTCCACAATTTCGTGTGAAATCTTTTTTAAATTGAAAGAAACTAAACAAATTGATTGTATTTTTTTATTAAATGCAAAAAACAAAAATTAATTTTCAACATAAATACGGCCCGGAATGAACGGTCATTTAAAAAAACTTTAATTT
Source organism: Globodera pallida (assembly GCA_020449905.1). NCBI lineage: Eukaryota > Metazoa > Nematoda > Chromadorea > Rhabditida > Heteroderidae > Globodera > Globodera pallida. The sequence continues at coordinate 350,259 of JAIXHY010000025.1, read as the reverse complement.
ACCTGTGATTCTCTCTCTATCACTTTGTGAAAATTAATGCAATTATAAGCGAATCTAAATGCCTTCAAATATTTTCCCGCCAAATCCATCGTTCATTTTGCAACAATAACAAAATGCCAAGGAAAAAAGCAATTTGAAAGTTGCGCATTTACTTCCGGCCCTACGAAACTGCGAAGCCACGAAATACCGACTAACAAATACATAAGCAAAAAACGACGAAATACCGAAAAAAAATAAATTTTTTAAAAGTCGATAAAAGTTTTTGTTATGGGTATACTAGCCTAGCTGATTCTGCGTCGAATACAAAAAACCGCATCCGGATCCGTCCTCTTCGATTTTTAAAAAATCCTTTGATTTTGCTAATGTCGAAAACCGAACGCGAATTCGAACATTTTTCGATTCTCATTACAAACGTTTTCGTGCATTTGAAGGTTTTAACCTTTTTGTGTTGATGCATAAATTATTTATTACGTGCCTGAAATTTCGAAAAATTGTTCGAATTCGGGTTTGGGGTTCGACATTCGCAATATCCGAGCTCGGATTCGTGTTCTACGCATATTTTCCCCAGAAAAGATGCATTTTGAAATTGTTAAGATTTTTTTTCGTCGGGACCGCAATTCCACATGATTGCCCTAAAAACCTTTGGAAAATATTGATATGACGGTCCAGAAGCATTAAAAATGTGATTCTGGACAAGTTTTCCAAAATGCATATGCCAAGAATTTTTGTTACAAGCAAAGGGAAAAATCAGATAGTAAAATAGAAAATGTTGGGCCAGGTATCGCACACTCGACTACGGCTACGTAATAATTTCGAAAGCGAATTTTAAAAAACCACCAAATATAAATGACTCAAATTATTCTCATTCTAAACCGAGGGAGCCATCAAATATTCTTATTTAAATATACTTCAATGATAATAAATAAGCAAAAATATTTTTTATCTGGCGGATAGTTTACTTTTAGTTCAATTATTTTTATTTTAAAATAAAGAGTTATGAGATGAAATCTAATAATGGCCGAGTAGCCAATTTTAATCCATTTGAAATATTTATCCATATTTTAAAATTATTCTTGCTTATGGCAATCCACATTATCAAAAAATATTAATGCTCTTATTGTTCAGGTGGTGCAGAATCTTAATCCTGATGGTATTCGGAAGCCAGATTAAATCTTTGTGCAAATGGTGATTGGAGGAGAGGAAATCTTTAAAAAATTAATAAGATTTCTATTTATTTAAATTAAATTTATATTTAAAAGAGATTTTTGACTTGTTGTTATTATATATTTAAACTTTAAAACAAGTGGCTATTGCATCTCATCCCGGCATTTGCTAAATGAGATGGCTTTGAGTTGGCCACGAGTGTGGCCATGCACGAATTATCTTCAGAGCATGACATTCCCAATGATTTTGTATTCTATATTTTTTGTTTTTATAAAGGAATATTTAGTAGGGCTGCTCGAGACTTGAAATTTACCGAGACTCGAGAGTCGAGACCGAGACCGAGAAATGACACCGAGACTCGAGACCGAGACCGAGAAATGACCCCGAGACTCGAGACCGAGATCGAGACCCAAAAAAACCGAGAAATTTCTCGGTTTGAGACTCGAGACCGAGACTCTCGAGCAGCCCTAATATTTAGTACAAGTTTGTTTTGAAAATTTGTTAATCGTTAATTTAATATACGTATGTTCGGTAAACATTAGATTATTATTAACTGTAATTTAAAAGCACGAAAATTCAAGTAATTTTAAAATAATCATTATTAATTATATAAAATAATTTTGCTCTTTTAAAAATAACGCATTATAGTGATCTTTGTTGTGCTCGCATTGGCCGTGTTGCTACATAATCTGACATCTGACGCTTCTTTGCTCGCGGGTGTCACAACAGCCTCCGGCAAACATTTTTAAAATTTTATTTTTTTACTTAAAAAATAATTTTTCAGTGATCTCTTTCATTCTCAAGAAATTATTATTTTTATTGAACTATTTATAAGCAAATTATTTATTCGTTTGTTAAATTAAAATTCGTTTTGAATTTAATACCATTTTAAATGCCGCTCTCACTGCTGTCTTTTAGCAAATGTCGTAAAAGCTGAAAATGCTTTTGCCTCTCTAACAAGATTTAAATTCCAGAGAGTTTTTTAATACGCTTTTGCTTCAAATAATATGTTTTTGAAAATATGAATCGTGTAATTTTTACATTTTATTTATAAATTTTTTTTTATTAGTTTTTGTTAAATTTTATTTTTGGTTTATTATTGAAATAGATTAATTTCTGCTTTCTTTAAGGACAAATGTATCAGAGAAAAATAAAGATTTGGTACAATAATTGAAATCTTTGTCTAAAACTTATTAAATATTTCACAAAAATCGCTGTTGCTACGGCAAATATAAATTAAGAAAAGGTATTAGTTTATTTTAAATTAAGTGGCACACAAGCAAACAATTCATCGTTTAGATAAGCATTTATTTTTGGTAAAACGCCCAACAGCCTTTGTATTTTTTTAAATTTTTTAAATATTTTTAAGTTTAAAAAATAAATGAATCAGCGTCAAAGCATTTATCGGTGGCACTTAGCTTAAAATTGTAAAATTGTATTCGAAAAAAAATTTATTATCCGATTACCTTATTTAGGATATGTATTTATTAATTTTGCAAACAATATGCTATTTTATTTAAATGGCAAATCTTGTAGTTTTAAAAATTTTTATGCTTTGAAAACATTTTTCCTTTTTAAAAACTAATTAATGTTTTAAAGGATTTTGAGTAATTTTTTAAAATTCCCTTTAAGCTTCGCCAGAATTATTTTTATGTTTGATAAAATTGATTGAATCGCATTTTATGAACTTTATATTATTTGTTTTTATTTTTGTTTCTTTGCTTGATTATTGATAGCTTTCTATATAAATTTATTTTTAAATACAATAATATTTCTTGAGAATGGGCAAGCCAAATTCATTCATTTAAATTGGCATGACAGCGCACCCTTCAATACAACCTGCGCATATCTCTGGAGTCATTACGCATAGATTTCCGCCTTTCACTACTGTCTTTTTTAGCCAATGTCGTAAAAACTGTAAAAATGCTTTTGCCTCTCTATTTATGCTTTGAAAACATTTTCCTTTTTAAAAACTAATTAATGTTTTAAAGGATTTTTAGTAATTTTTTAAAATTTCCTTTTAAGCTTTGCCTGAATTATTTTTATGTTTGATAATGATTGAATCGCATTTTTATAAACTTTATATAATTTGTTTTTATTTTTGTTTCTTTCGTTAATTATTTTAGCTTTCTATATAAATTTATTTTAAATACAATACTATTTCTTGAGAATGGGCAAGCCAAATTCATTCATTTAAATTGGCATGACCGCGCACCCTGCAATACACGCGGGGCATAGCTCCGGATTCCATACACGCAAGAGAATTCCGCCTCTCACTGCTGTCTTTTTAGCCAATGTCGTAAAAGCTGAAAATGCTTTTGCCTCTCTAAAGATTTAAATTCTAGAGAGTATTTTAATACGTTTTTTAAGTCGCTAGAACATAATATTTTGCTAGATTATATATTATTTTTATTTAAGAAATGTTCTAAATAAGTCTTATTGAGCATTAATCATATAATTAAACATAAAATACTTTTTAATGCCATTTTGCACTTCTTGTCGATCATTCAAGTTTTGCTTTCTTTTCTAATATTAATTAATAAGCATAATATATTTTTGTTAATAACGAACAAACTTTTTATTATTACAGTTCCGATGAATATGTAGAGTTGTTCTTTTGAGTATATTCATTTTCATAACAATGTTGATTGTTTAGTCAAGATGGAGAACATAGGTAAAAGTATACTTTAAAATTTTTTTGACTTTTATTTCCGCCATGCATTAATTTATTAATGATTCCTTATTTAATTGATTATGTGCTTATATTAAAAAGTTTTTAAAAATATAAATATTTTATATTTAGCTTTTGAAAATAACAATAAAAATTAAATCTTAGTTTACTTTATTATTTTAAAAAATCTAAAGATAAATTGAACTTCAGCATTATTTATTTACATATCATTTCAAACATTAGTTCCAATTATATTAATTTTATTTATTTTAAAATTTTTTATTTATTTCTCAAAGCCATGTCGTCTTGAAGTTTCTTGTAATAGAATGGGGTGTAAGGGTTGTAAGTAGTCTACTTCAACTTTTTGTCTTTATAGATTTAATAATTTTGTCTTGGACCGTTTTTTGAATTATTAATTATTTAAATGGTAGGTAATATTTTTATGTTTTTTTATGAAGAATAGTTTCTAGTCTTCAATAATTTTTACTATTATGCATGAGACATTTATTTAATTTCAATTTTATTCTAAATATGCAATTTTGAATACTTATTATATCCTTTTGTATATTATAATTTATTATTTTTGGTTTTATTAACTGTCTTCATCTAATCAGTATTATGCTTTAAATGTTGCAAACTTCGGATTTTAATGTATTGCCATAATTAAATACGAAGTTAACTAGAAACCCAATATTGAAAATATGATTTTAAAAGCTTTGATCTTTGATAAACAAAAGTGACATTATGCGCCTTTCCTTTTTGCAGGTACTTTGTATTCGAATAAAAAAATCTATTTCTGTGATTTAAAAAATCTTTTGATTTTAAAGGTAGTTTTTCCTAATGGCACCATTTTAATTTAATTCCGAAAAAACCAATTACTAAATACACTAAAAATTGAATGTTGTTTTAGTTAGTGATCACTGCTTGTTAATACATATACTAAAGTTCATTAATAAATCTTTATTGAATTATTATTTTTGATACTATTTTTTATTTATTTTATTTTGGGAATTGAAATTTTAAAGTGTTGATGTGGTGACTACGACCATTCAAGCATCATCAAAAAATGCGAGGTGAAAATCAATAGTTTGATTAGACTTTTCATTTCTTGTCAATTCAAAATTTTGTAAAAGTTATTCTAATTAGGCCACTTTGATCAAATTGAGACCGATGGAGGAGAGTACTATTACTCGTTGCAACCTGTATTTAATTAGCGTTGGTGGTTATGTAAATTGTTATGTTATCTGTGTTTAGACAAAACTTTGTGTTTAGTTTGTAGCGAGCCGCATAATCTTTGTATATCGAGATTTTCGCTAACAATAAATTTATTTAAATTAAATAACATTTTGAATTTTAATGGAAATGTGAAGTATTATATTTTCAATCGTAATATTTTCTTTTAATACTTTCTAGTATCATTCGTTTTTTAATCGAGTTTTGGCAAACCGTTAAGCTTAATAACTTTTATTATTAATTAAAGCTATTTTACATTTTTTCAAATTAGTTATTTTATTTTTTGTAATCATCATTTTGTAAACTGCGTATAATATTTATTTCTATAATTTAGTTTTTAATCAATTATTGCTTACTTTTTTTATATTTTACTAAATTTATACTTTGCGTTAAATTTGTTAAAATCGATATTAATTATTTTGATATAAAAAACGCGTTTTATTAAACCATTTAGCTTAATAATATACAAACTATAGTTTGTTAAACTTTTCTTAGTGTCGATTTTGATATATTTTATCATGTTAGATTTTTTTGGGGTATTTCTATTAATTATTTATTTTATTTTTTGACTTTTGATTTTTTATGTTGTTGTTTTGTTTCTTCTAGTCTTGACTCTGAACACCACCGCTTTCCACGGGAGTTGGATCTTTTTGGACGTTCTTGCCTTCCCTGCATAATTTCGCTTTATTTATTGTCTCCATTCGCTATTTGCAAGCGCCGCACATGATTAATTCATATCCTTTCAAATTAATCTTTAAATTCACATTAACTGTTTTTTTAAATTAAAAAAATTTACTTAAAGCATATTTAGTGGTTCGTATAACTTATTACAAAATAATGATTTAAAACGGTAGTTTAAATTTTATTTATTTTAATAAAACAAGACATTTGCTAACAAATTTTATAAATAATCGGTTTATTTAAAACACAGTATTTAGTAAACACGTTACGGTATTTTAATTAGATTTACTTATGGTGATAAATTGGCATCTTTTTAGTTTTGTGATCAATAAAAAATTTTAAATTTTAAAGATTTGGGACATGTAATGTTTTTCGATGATTATTATAATTCTTTGATGTGCATGTGCTGCTGATCCTTTGGTATGTTTGGTGTGCTTTGCATATTAATGTTTTTTACTTAAATACGGAATTAACTAAATAACTTGCCAATAACTCCATTTTAAATTGAAATTTTTTTAATCCAGCCTAATAACAACCGACATTTTAAATCTGGCAATTGCAATTTAAGTTGAGAAATATATTAATTTTTTTAAATTCCGTAAACTATTGCATTAGATAATAAAATTCTGGAAAATAAGTTTTTTTCCTGCTCCCGGAGTTTCAAAAATTTTTTAAATTTACCAATTTTGGACCAATTTTTATTACAAAAAGTTAAAATTTTAAAATTTTTTAACGGCGGCGCCTATGGGCACCGCGAAAACACCAAAAACTGTTGGGTTTTCGATTTAATTGTATTTAAAGCATCAACAAAATTTCTGGTAACATGTTAAAAAACTGAAAATTAAAGTTAGGATTGATTTTCTGACCACCCCCTCCCCCAAAGTGGAGCAGAATTCTCAACAAAAAAAAACATCTTCCTTGACCAATTTTCTTACAAAAATATTAAAACCCCTATATTAAATGTCAACAATGTGCATTTCAAGCTTTTGTGAAAAAGCACCAAAACTAATAATAGGTGAAATTTTATCCATCAGTTATGTAAAAATTTTCAAAATTACTCCCGCGGGGCTCCCGTTAGAAGAATTCAACGGAACGGGAGCGGTTTTTAACGGGATTCCCCATTCCCGGTTTTTTTTTACCGGCTCTACTAGTTACATTATATTTATATTCGTATAATTTAGTTTTATTTGTTAATGTAAAGCTAAAACAGATAAAAAGATGATAAATTTAAATGAATAAATCGTAAATGTAAAATTATTATGTAGATGCAATTTCTGTGTAACTTTATTAATTTATTTATAATTTTCTGTTATGTTTGCTTAGTTTTATTTAATATTGGAGGTGTGTCCATTCATTCATTTGAATTGCCCTGCTGGCTGCTGGCTGAAGCAAATATATGACAGATCTCTTAATAACTGTTTTTTGGATTTCTTAATAAATTCATGCTCAAAATTGTCGGTAGAGATCGTTTTTTATTTAATAATGTTATCAATTTTTATTAAATATTCTAGTTACAATATTTTATAATCATATAATAGAGTTTTACGATTTTTACAGTAAAGTTAAAATATATTTTAATTTATTAAAATTATTAAATATATGATGTTTTAAGCAAAATTTGAAACAAAATTTCTTACTTGATTATGATAGTAATTTCAGTGAATATACTGCACACTTGTAAAATCTTAAATGATTTTTCTTAAATTATGATAAAACTGATATTTACGCAGACCATTTTAACAATAAGGAAATGCATATGCATAATACGAATTGAAATCTCGTCTGCTTTTATTTTGTACTCATTTTTCAGTATTTTTTCGTTCTCGAAATCAACTTCCTTTTTTATGGAATTTAATTCTATTTTTAGTAATGTTCGACTTTAAACCTTTTTTTATTTGTAGAGAATAAAAAGCGTTTTTTGCTCGTACCAATAAAGTAAAATTAAAAATTCAATGAATATAATTCATAACTTATTTGTTATCAATTAATTTGTTGCCATTTTCTAAGTTGTAATCTTTACAGTATTTTAATGTTATGTATTTTCTTTTAAACCACTAAATAATAAATCTTTTTATATTTGCTTTAAAAAATTAAAAACGAAAGGAAAAAATGTCGGAGTTTAAAAACATAACAAATAAAAAAATAACCATATACTTTTTGAATTTAATTCAAAAAAACCGATTACTAAATACACTAAATTTAATGTGTTTTTAGTTAGTAATCACTGCTTGTTAATACATAACTTATCATCAAAGAGAATGCGATTTTTGTTGCAACCTGTATTTATTTAAATTTAAGTTCTTTTTTATTTAAATTTAATGTGCCTATAAATCATATTCGAATTAAAAAAAAGGAAAATATTTATTTATTTTGTTATAATTTACTAAATTATCTCTTTTTTCACACTTATGTTAGAGAAGCATTAATTAAAATTTGTTGTTCATTATCGAAATTTAATTGAGGTTTTTTTATAAAAAAAGAATGGTATTTTGATGTATTATGTTTTCTTCATTTCGCATGCTTAATTTTCGGTGCCAATTTATTCACGCTCCGTTTGAAACAACTTTATGCACTTTTTGATACTTAATGATTTATTTCAGATACAATTTTAGTTAATATCGTTTATTCCACCTATGTACGAGCTTGCCCCCATAGCACTCGTATTAATACATTTGGTAAAACAAATTTTCTTAATTGGTTTTTAATGGTTTTTAGACGGTTAAACAACAGTAAGTTATTTCTGTTTTTTTATTATTTTGTTTGACAAATTAGGCTTTTAAATGTGCACCTTTCTTTCTGTTACTGTCCTGATGTGTGCTGCTTACTAGAAAGTCGAAGCGCTTAAGGACTAAGTTTTATTTATTTTTGTAAGGTTCTTTGTTATTATTTCGACAATTATTTTATTCTTTTTTAAGTCATCATTTTTTTACATATTGTCCTTTGAATGAAAGCGGCGTGAATGAGACACTTTAAATTTGTGCGTTGGTTGAAGGCGCCTTGTCGCAATAAGTGCACTAATTTGATGTTTTTGTGTAAGTAAGGGAAACTTTTAGTCCCTCTACGGTGTACCGAGCGTCCGGCTATATTTACTTGTAATAATATATTGTTTTATTGAAATTTTCGCGATGAGTTCAATTTTTTTTATTCTAAATTTTTCTTGATATTGATAAAGGAGTTATGGTATATATTTTTAATATTTGAAACGGCTTTAACTCATAGTTTAGTAAATTTACAATTCCACTTAGCCACGTGAGATCATCGTGAATTATTGGAAAAAATATATTACCTAATCATTCAATTGTTCAATTTTTACCCTTGGCCTGTTCTGTTCCTGTTCCAAGAATTGAATGTTTATGAAAATTAAACATGCTTTAGTTGATTATTTGTTGCGGCACTATGGCAATATTTTTTAAAGAAAATTGCTTAAAACCACAAAAAATTTTACATTTTGATTCAATTATTTTTGTAAAAATTGTTCAAACATATCTGACAAAAAGTTTTTATCCGTATTCGGATGGGATGCTGAATTCGAAACAGATTTTCAATTAGTAATTAAAAATTTATTTGTGTTTTAGTTTTTCTTGATACAATATTATAATTAATTAAATTGACTTACATTAACATTTGCTTATTTTTCCAAAGGTTTAACAAATAAAGAATTTATAAATCAATTATAACATTTGTTTTTTTAAATTGACTGATTGTCAGACATTATTTGATTAACTCTTGTTATCCTTTTTTTAATCTCAGCATCTTATAATAATGTTGGTATTATAGTATTAATCCATCAAATCAACAATCTTGAAATCACAAACTTAAACCTCTTTATGTTAACTTTTAAATAATTTATGGTTTGAATTAATGTTAAACCTTTCGTGCTTTACTCTGGTATTATTTGATCTCAAATTAGGTTTATTTTAACCGTCATTTTATCAAAATATAATATTGTTTTTATTTGCATTTGTTAAATTAAATAATTAATTTTAAGTAATTAATTTTGACTAGACAAAGAGTTTTTGATTTGTTTAAGATTATTTACTAAAAAATTAGAAAAAAGTGGCAGATGCAGGTTTTTAGAGAACGCTTGCGTGCAAGATTTGCCATTATTCATTTTTATAGGCATTATTTATATAAAAAAATGTTCGTTGCTGGTTATTATTGCTGCTTTTATTTATTTGTGAATTGACATTTTAACGTCAACTTGATAAAAATGATCTTTTTATTAAATTTAGAAAGGGATTAATATGATGTAATGAAGAAAAGTATTAGTCCTTGATCATAAAATTGTTGTAATTTAAAGGCTTATTCCCCGTGAGAATTTAAAAAATATATTTATATCTTTAAAGCTTATTGTTTTATATAAAATAATAATTCCAATCACCTTGTTTATGCTTATAAGGGCACTTTGTAGTAGAACTTTTTTGTCTGTGGCGATTTGGCAATGATTGCTGGTATTTTGAAAGGCATAGTTTTATTTTTTAATTCTTTAGAAGTTTTAACTAAGCACCTTTAAAATATGCATCAAAACGTCAATTGATTTGCCTGTTTATTATAAATTTAAAAAAAATCAAATTTATAGTTTTTTTTTGATGATTTTAATTTATTATTAAAATTTGATGTTATCTTATCACACTTTGATTTAATGAATAGCCCCACTGTCTCCACGTAGACAACTCTTTTGGCGCTAGATTGTATAGCGGGAAAAGACCTTACTATTAGTTAAGCCTCACTGAAGCTGAGCAATTTGCATCGTTGTTTATTCAAATTGAGTATAAGTAAAAGTAATTTAAATTATTAATTAATATAAATAAATTTAAAATATTTGAGATTGTTTAAATTTTATTATAAATCACATTGTTAGCCGCTTTTGCTTGTAGCATATTAAATTCGTTGTTGCATTTACCTTTTAAGATAATTTCTAATTTAGGAAGACAAACATTTGATTTTACCTTTCATTCTTTGTTATAATATTAAATGACTTCCGTTATTGATTCCCGCTTTTGGTCTATAAAAAATTGGCATTTATTTTAAGTAAATTACAAATATTGCTGATTAAATGATACCATGCATTAGGTTAATCAAATATTAACAACTCGCGAATTTTGCCGACGGTCAAAGAAGTAATTTATAATATTTTGACAAATATACAAAATTACGATCCCCACCCGATCACTTCACGGCCAAATACTGGCATTGCCCAACCCAGATCGGAGCTGGTACCGGTAGGTCTCTTCCTTTTTCAATTTTTAATTTTTATGTAGTATAAGATTTAATTATGAGGTAAATATTATAGTATTCTGGCTAAACAGAAGGGCTTTAATCATAGATTATAACTTGCTTATGAAATTCTTATAACTTTCATCATTCTTTATCTTAAAATTGCTTTTATTTTGAAACTTGAAACAAATATATTTAAAAGGAAATATTGATCTGGTATTTTTTTGAATTTTTATTTAATATTACCTTCATATATTGTTATAAGATTTCATTATGAATAAGTATTTTTAATTTATTGATAAATTTAATTTAATTTTCTGTTTAGGTTATAAAAAATTTATTTCGAAATTATAATGGCAACTCGCGTGAACGTTTAAAATTTATAAATTTTTGTAGTTTATATTGTGTTTTATATACACTATCGATTTAAATATATCAATTTATTTTTATTGTTCATATTCAATTTCTGTTAGATTGATTTATCTCATTGTTATTTCATATATTTGTCAATTTTATGAGACGGACGATTCATTCATTATTTCTCTCTAATTCGTTTTTTAATTATTTTATTTTGAATGACTATTTACACAATCTTTTTTTTATTTTGTTATTATATTCGTCAAAATTTATTTGTTCAGGCACAATAATTATTGCAGATGTTGAGGCGATGGCTATGTGCTTCATTGTGCATTGTATAAAAATAACAATAAATGTGCATGATAAAATGAGAAGAATATTTATATTATAAAATCAAAACTAAAATTATTTTATCTAACTAAATTACATTGTAATTTTTCAATTCCACCGCCAAAAGGCTATAAACGCGCATTGGTCCATTTTTAACCCATTTAAAAAAAATGACCCAAATTTTGTTCAAGTGAAAATAAATTAATAAAAACATCCCAATGCCTTATCGAAACATTTTCTATAAGTTTGCGGTTCACCCCTAGCTTTTTCGAATTTTTTGATTTGTCTTATTTTGTTTTATTTTTTAATAACTTTACTAATTAATTCAAGTTCATTTATATATTTTGACAAAATTATTAAAATCGGCAAACAATTTTCAAACAAAATTTCATTCTCATCGTCTTTCTGGTAAATGTGTCGCGGCTTGCGTCAGGCTCGATGATTAGAACTTTTTTTGAAAGGTCTTAAAATGAAACGAATTCAAATAATTGGCAATTTTTTTTAATAAAATTAAATCTTCTTGTTTTAGTTTTTATTTTTTTTATCTTTGTAAATTGAAATCTTGTTGATATTATATTACGTGATGAAGTTTAGTTACAGGAATTCGCGTATTTTGTAATCTGTTAAAATCTTGAAGTTTTTTGGTAAAAATTAATTTATTTATATAATTTTTAATAAGTTTATTTTATATTGGAAAGTGATTTTGGTGGGTAATTTTATTATAATGATCAATTGCTGTGAGTGTAATAATTCAAAATGAAGTTATAATGTGAGAAATTATTTTGAATTTTTGCACAATTTCGATGAATAGGGAGGTTGATTTTTATGATCCTTTAGTTCGCAACTTACTTATATTCTTTTATTTTAAATATGGTCTAGTATTTGTTTTATTGCCTTTTTGGTACTTCATTTTGTTTTAAATTTAAGTAGTATTTAAAAATAAATTTCAGTATAATTATTTAAGTTATTTATGTCATTATGTCACAAGATTAATTTAAACATAATTTATATATACATGTATTTAAAAAAACCGAAAAAAAGCTTTTAAGTATTGTTGTTTTTAATTAGTGCATATTAATTGTAGTGTTTCTGTTTGTTTTCTTTTCAGATTTATCCTCGATGGCCCAAGCGCTTGTCCTTCTGGCAGTGCTGCGACGCCTTCGGGAGGTACGCATTAAGATGATCTGTAGGTAATCCACATTCCCGCAATGCCGTAATGAATCGAGCTTTTGTCTGCCCTCAAATTCGAATTGTGGACAAATTATTTATAGGCAATATTTATTCGTTTATTAAATTAAATGAATGTTCTAAATATTTCTCGTTTAAAAATACAGTTTTCTATATATAAATTAAATTATGATTAATTTATTTATTTTCCTCAATTTTTTTAATAAGATTTGAGTTCAATTATTGGCAGCTGATAGAGGCATAACTTTATATTTAGAAAATACAATTGCCGACTTTGGTACATTGTGCGAAAGGATTTAAGTAATTTTCATTTAAAAATCTAATATTTTCATTTCTAAAAGTTATTTGTAGGTAAAGACAATTTCCAAGGACAAACATGTTGGTTTCTAAATATATAACAGAAAAATTTGGCGAACTCCAAGAACGCTCACAAATTTTCTCCAAAAACAATTTTAGTGGTCATATTTTGTGGTTTACCCAAGACAGAACCATTTTAGCATTTTTTTGGGTCGGGGTCATGGGTCGAAGGTGACGAAAATTTGGTTACTAAAATTTTTTTTAATAAAAATTTCAGCAATGTCTCAATGGGCAAGCATTTTAAATTTATATCGAACTTTTGAAACAGCTCGGACAGCTGTGGAATTAGAAACACATTTCTCAGGTTCTTTGGCGAATTCATTGCAAGCGGCTGAGATGTAAAATCTATTGAAATAAATGTACTACTTTTATTTTATATTTTACATCCTTTAACATTATTATATTTTTTAAATTTTTTTGCATTAAAAGTAAATTCTCAATAATATCGTTGCTTTCTTTTATTTTAAGACGACGAGACTAAAAATTATTATTCAATTTAATTAATGGAATGTTTTATTTTGTAAAATTAATTGAAGCATTAGTTTATTTTTTTCCTTTCTTAAAATAATTTTAAAAATTAATTTTTGATGTATATTACCATTTTAGTTTTAGGCAATCCTTTTTATAAATTTTGCAATTACAGTTTAACCTGATACCTGCAGCTTATGTAAAAAATTTATTTGAATGTTTTAAATTTTACTACTGACGTTAATTTATATAATTTAAATATTGAACCATGATAATTTCTATGCTTATGTTTGCTTCTTCGCTCGCTGATTGATCCCGGTAGCCTTTTCCAGCAAGCTAGAAGTGCGATGAATGCGTACGAAGGAATTCCAGCTTAAGAGTCGCTTTCTCGGCCACCCTTTTATATTTTATTTATTATAAATTAAGGGCATTGTATTGCGGATGATTTTATTCAATATTATTTAAATTAATTAGAGTATGAAATATCTTTTCTCTCACATACTGTTTTCGAGGCCATCTCTTCTGCTTGGGATAAAGTCGTAGTTCGGAAGATGTTTAGTTAAATTCAAATTTATGTCAATTGAAGTTAATTTAATATTTTATGCTTTGTCTTGGATCTGAATATTTATTAAATTACTGTGCGTCATATTACTTGTCAAATAAATTATTTGTCGAAGCTTTTGTAAAAATAAATATTAATTTAACTAAACTTTTTCTTATTAATACCTTTTCGTCTTTTTCTTACACATTGTATATATATATCAAAGCTGTAAATACTGACCTAGCCATGCCTCGAAAGCTTTTGAACGTTTGTTTTTTCGTTGTTTTAACCTTTTTCACAAATCTGAGAATACTTTTTCAGTGCATATTTAATTTAAACTCAATTTTTTGTATAACCAAAATTATTTTAAATTTCATAGGCAGCTTTAGTTTTATAAGAACTCAATAAAATAATATTAATTCAAAGGAATTTTCGTGATAATTTAAATCAATTTTAGCTTATCAAAATACGGGTTTTATTAAATGCAACATTTTAATTAACCAGTTCTCTATTATTCTTTTTATTTTTTACACTTGTTTGTTATTTTAGTTTTTTGTTAACTAGCTGTGAGCTTTTCTAATCAATTGTTTATCAAATACTTTGATTATTTTTATTTATTAGAAAAAATTATTTATTAAAAAATTTTGTAAGTCGCGTCGCACTTTCACCTTTAGGGCATGAGATGTCATTTTTAATGAGATTGATTAATTAGTGAATATTAATTTTATTTATCCGTTTGAATTATGAATTTTTAAACATAATTATAGGATAATATATTTTATCCAAAATGGTGTATTAATATTGTAGTGTTACTAATGTTTATTGATTTGAGGCCTTTCTGCGTTTTGAATGATTTTTCTGCATATTAAAACGTAGGGGAATACCCCATGTGTCACGTTTCGTTGCCATCCGATGAACAACATTACCCAGACTGACATTCCAGTCAAACCTGCTGCAGTTATGCCACACAAAATCCTTTTTTATTCTTTTATATATTTTAATTTGTCCCATAATTTTATATTGGCTTTAGTTGTTGGTCGGTATCTTTAAAATTTTCTTGGGCTTTTAACTAATTTATCTTTTCTAATTGTAAGAATTTGCTTGTACACCAAGTAGAATTTTCCAATAAATTGGTCATTAGCAAACTAGTTTTTAAATAATTTTGTTTTAAACTTGTAAAGCACCAGCATAGGAGATTAAATTTATTGTAATTATAGATATGCTGTATTTTAAAAAGATTTTAGTCGGTTGATTTCTAAATTGTTGTTTAAAAATAGCCGGAATCATTTTTAGCTCAATTTTAACAAACCTGATTTACACATTTTTCTTTTAAAATTTTTTATGTTATTCAATTATTATTTGTGTATATATTCGTTTTTGCATTGATCCTGTGCTTTTAAATAATGTCAAACATAATAGGTACTTCACTTTCAATTTTGAGATTTGGTAATTTTAATTCATTTGATGGAACAACAAAGCATATTTTTTTAAACTAAATTATTAATTCTTACTTTATTTATAATAATGTGTTTTAAATATTTCCTATTGATAAAATTTTTAATATAATTGTATTAAAAAATCTTATTGATAGTCAATCAGCGCACTAAATTAAGTATAAAAAATTTAAAAAGAATTAGAGCATCTAGGCGTTTATAAACTTTTATTAAAGTTTTGTAAAAATTATTTATTTAAAAAAATTAGATTTAATTGTTCTTAATCGCATTAAAATTTAATATATTATTTTTTCATTTTGCTAATTTTTTGGCTGTAATTAATAATCAATCAATCATCGTATTTTTTTGTTTGTTGCTGTGTCGTACTGGCTTCATTAACTTATTCTTGTGGAAAAATGAACTTGAAAAATAACAAACAAATTTGTTGTTATTCAAAATTTGCATGATAAGGTGCCCGTTTAACTAAAAATAAATATAATAAATTTTTGTATAATTTATTAAATATTTGGTTCAATAAATTATAAAGTTATACTATTTATCTAATGCGTTGCTATATTCTACCACTTTATTAATTTAAATATTATTTGTTAAATTAATTAAGAAATTTGTTTCCTCGTACTATTATTTCGGCGGTGCCGATAGACGCCGCCGATAAATTTTTAAACCGTTATCTTATTATATCGATTTAATGTATAAAATATTTGTCAATTTTTCAAATTATAACGAATTATTTGTTTTGGTTTTTTAATTTTATTACACAAATCATGTTTACTCTGCCGCCAACCTTCACATCAAACATATCTCCGATGACTCTGCATAGGACAATATTTATTGGTAATTTACTAATACTAATTAAATTCTATAATTTAGTTGTTTAATCAAATGGTTATATTAATTTATCATAAATTTCTCTTTCTTTATTCCGAACTTCTGTTTAAATGTGTAAACATTTAAATTTACATTAGTTTTTAATTTATTCTTTGTAATTAAATATTCATTAATATTAAAACGGAACTGGCTTTCAAAAATATTCGAATAATAATTGCTTCTATCATAGTAGTTTTATTTTATTGTCAATAACAGTCTATGATTGTGCATTAGTTTATTATTCTTTTATTATGTCGGCTTTTATATTCATTTTAGAATTTAATTGCAGTAGCTGAGATGTCAATGAGTCGTATTTTGTATTTTAGTATTTGTTACTTTGCCTTTTTAGTTATTCCCTTGGTTATTATTTTGAAATTAAAATTACGTAATGATTTAAAAAAAATTAAATTTATGTTTTTAGATTTCAATCGTCGACTGTTTACGAGTTTCACATCAATCGCCAGTCTTCAACAATTTAAGAAAAACTAAATTTTTAGATTGTTACCTGCCCAATTTAGTGAAGAGCTGTGGTTTTTATTCTGAGGGGATCTCCTTATTAACGTTCATAAGTAATTTATAATTTATTCAGTCCAAACTTATGAGTTTATGAGCATCAAAGTGTCTTTATTCAAATATTTAATTTTTAATTGACAAAAAAATATGAATTTTCTTAATTTTCTTTCATTTTTGACACAGAGATTTGTACGTTTTTCTTGTAAATTTATTACGTATTTGCTGTCTGTTCTGGTTTTTAATACAGAACATGTGTTTAATCATATTATAGCGCAATGATTTATTTTGCTTAATTATTTAATATTCTTTAAAGAACAGGCTCTGTGTTAGCCAACAAAACACCCTTTTTAGGCCTATTTCAAGCTTTAAGCACGTGTTGGCCATTAAAAATTATACTCTGGTCTTAAAATTTTTACATTCGGCATTTATTTTAATTTTAAAAAATTATTCGTGTATTTTGTGTTTTATAGATTTTTCGAATCTGCATAAACAATAAAGTTAATTTTATTTGGTGTTTATAATTAGAGTTGCCTAAAAAGCCACATGAACGTTTTTGCTGCTTTTTGTTTATTAACTTTTATTAAAGTTCTATAAATAAAGATAAAATGACTTTAGAATTTATTCTAGAACTTCTTTAGCTCTTTCGTTTTCTTGTTTGTATTATTTTAAATAAATATGAATAAAGACAGTAATTATTGTTTAAGTTACTAAAAAGATTATTAATTAACTATTTAGTTTTAATTATGTTTATTCTATTTGATCTATAATTTTTTAAATTCACACATTGCCGTCAAATTGTTATTAATCAGTTTTAAAATATTTTTTTTGTTATAATAGCACGTTTCATTACATTGTTTAGCTTAATAAATGTTTTATTTTATCTTAGATAAATTGCGTGGTAACGCACTTCAATATTCAAAGCGATCATTTGAAAGCAATGTATTTAAAAAATAAATTTTTTACCATTTTTTTAACAAAAGTTTGTTTATTATATGATAGTTATTTTTTAGCCGCAATTAGTTATTTAACATCCCATTTTGTATTTATTAGCCTCAAACTGTTCATTTTTTAAGAGCTTATAGCTTATAAGTGAAGTAACTCGCAAAGGGTCATTCAGAAACTTATTTTCAACTTATTAATTAGTTCTAAAAAACTGTTTATTTAATTAAGATAATATTTTTTTATTAATAAAAAGTCTGAATTAGTTAATATATAATAAAGCTTTTAAAATATTTTACTTTTTTTTGAACGAATTAAGATTTTGTTTAAATTTTAAAAGTTTTATGTATGTTTTATTCCTTTTATTATGACTACTCGTCTAATTTATCGCATAGATTGGATGACCTTACTTTTCAAATATGAATTTTGATGCAATTATATTTAATTAATTAATTTAGCATTTTTAAGACAATGATTTTATGAAATGATTTAGTTGTATGTCGTTATTAAATTTTCCAATTTAAAATTATATAAATGTTTATATTTTTTGTTCATTTTAAAAACACTAAACAATGCAGTATATCATTGTTAGCAAAATTGTAAAAAAATCGTTTTGATTAGGTATTGTGATATTTTATAAATTTATATACTTTTAACAAAATTCAGCTTATTAAGTGTTTTTAAATTTTTATCTCGGATAATAAATAATCACGGTATGCCAGCTTCCCGAACTGACGATAGCAAATTTTTCTGGCATATCTGTAGTGGCAGAACTCAAATCGCCGAACTTATCGTCAACCTCTTGATAAAAATTGATTGGGTTCATTGTTATTATAACTGTTTTAATAATTAAACATAAATTATTTTTATCAGATATTTAAATTTTCAATCATATTTCTTTGTCTTTTTAAAAGCTTTATTGCATTTTTTGTTTTGTTTTAATCACTATATTAATTACGCGCTTTAGTGGGTTTTTTCCACACTTTCAATGAACTTTGGACTATCGGCAAGTGATTTTGTTGCCTTTAAAATTAATTTGCACTTTGAGGCCAGAATGGCTGTAGCCCTCTAATTTTTGGCATATGTTATTTTGTTTTAATCAGATGAGGTATGAAATTTATTCGTGCATAGTTTAAATTTAACTGATGCAAAAATTTCACTAGATCATTAAATTTTTACATTTATTTTTTAATAACTACCATTTAATTATGTTGGATTTTTATATATGCAATTATGCATGTTTCAAGAACTAATGAATATATTTGTATTTAAGTTAATATAAATATTTTTTATTTAAAATGGTATAATTTTAAGTTGTCGATAGCGTCTTAGATGTTCCAATATTTCCTTAAAAGTTTTATGAAAAAGCATTTATTAAAATTTATTTATTATTATTATAATTGGTGCGCTGCCTTTATTTTTTGGATTATTTCAGGCGATGTTTAATTTCAATTGCGCAGTCTCCATAAATTCTGTTAAATATTGAATTTGTAGCCAGCCCCATTATTATTTTTATTTGCGATACGGAATTATTGTTGTTGAAGTACAGTGCCAGACTCCCCCGTTGAATATGCTAGCTTTTGTTACACTTTTAGTAGTCTGGAATATCAACAGAATGAGTTGCATTCTGTATTCGTTTTGAGCATATAAATATATTATTTTTACGTTCTAGACTGATTTAAATTTTTTAACTTATTTACAAAATTTATTCAAAAATCATTTTTTCAATATTAGTGCATAACCATGTTTTATGAGTATTTAATTATTTTAAATAATAAACTAAAATTTATTTGAGATTTTATATTTCTAAATTTTTTTGGATATAATTAAAAATACTAAGCCATTATTTATTATTGAATTTGCAGTTCAGCCTTTTGACCTGTTGCTTTTTTACAGCATATGCACTTAGTTCAATGTATTAAATATTGTCCACCACAACGGCTTTCCACGCCTAAGCGATTCACCGGTCATTATACAAATAACGAGACAAAAAATGATGGAGTTAGGGTTTAGCCGATGATTGTAGAACATTATAATTTAATGCAATAAAAATAAATGGATTAACCCTTAGCATGCTTTGTTTATAAATTATATGTTACTTATTTATTTTTAAGTATCTTAAAATGGTGGTATTTAATGCGCATAATTCGCCGTTTTAAATTATTGTCTTTTTTTTTTAATTTAAAGGGCATGCGAAGAAGTACTTATAAATGGTTTTAAATTTTTTCTTAAATTTTTTCCCAAAATATTCGCTGCTTATCTTACTTGTGATCATTTCTGTTTTACTGATATTTACTGTTATGCTTGAATTTAAAGCTGCTCGCACAAAATAGTTTAAATAAATTTTGCTGCAAAATATAAATATAAAATGTTTAAAACTATTTTACTGCGTTTTAAAAAATGGTAAAATTCTTATGCAAAATAACCAAATTGACTGTTTTTGTTGGATGGAATGCTCATTGACTGAATGAAAAAGACGCTGTTCACCTTCCCGCCGAAATAATCGATGAATTGGTTTGTATATGTGAGGCGATAACTAGGGCTAGGATTTATATCAGGGCTGCACGAAAACAGGATTTTTCATTTTCGAAAACGAAACGAAAAAAATTTTTTAGGACAAAACCGAAACCCGAAACGAAAATCTTTTTTTTTATTTACGAAAACGAAACCGAAACAAAAAAAAATTCTAGGACGAAAACGAAACACGAAACCCAAAAAACCACGAAAACGACGAAAAACACGAAAACGAAACAAAATTTCGTGCAGCCCTGATTTATATGGGCTAAAAAACCGAAAATATGTATGTTTTTATGTGCTTAAAAATGCTAAAATATGTATTAAAACCCCAAAAAATGCCAAAATATGTGTTAAAATATGTGCCAAAAATGGCCAAAATCTAGTCAGTTTATTCATAAAATTTCCAAAAATTTAATCAACTTTCAAGAAATGGTCCTAATTGAAGTAAAAATAAAAATAAAAATTTAGATACCTAATTTTAAAAATTTTCATTTTTTGGTGGCAGAATTTTTAGTCGTGAAAAAGTCAATTTTTAGGGGTTTTTTTCCTTTAATCTTTCCTCTCTAGTTTTGCGTTGATTTAAAATTCATGAATAAATATTTATTGCTATTTATATGATTTTTTTATTATTTTATTATTTTTTTTATTTGAGTTGTACCTTCTTCCGATAAAATTATTTTTATATTGCTATTTTGTTACTTGGGTTTTGATTACTTACAAATTTAGTTTTAATACTTTTTCTCAAATTGTATTGAATGTATTTTATAAGATTTAGATAAACATTAATTAACATTAATTATACGTTTCTTTCAATAACTGAATTAAATACTTTGATTATCATTTCATATAATGTCGTAGATGTTTTTGTTGATAAGTTTTTGAAATCATTTATGATTAGTTTTTCTAATAGAATTGATTTTAATTAGTTTGATTGTGCTGGATGAACGTTAATAGCACAAATTTGTTGACGAACCTGTTTCATATTATTCACCATTGCCAGACTTACATATTTTATTATTTCAATGTTTAGATATTAATTAGCACAAAAATTATTATTAATTTAATAAAGTTATAATATCATATAATTAGCTATTCGTTTTATTTGTCTAATTTCGTATTGAAATTATTTAATAATATTTTTGACTTAACATAAAAGCAATTCATTCATTAATATGTTTGTCATTCGTAGTTTTAAACCAATAATGTTTCTATATATATTTTTTATTTTGTTGTGATATATTTTTTAATAATTAGATTGAACATAATTTATATATAAATTGGCTTTACTTTTTGATACGTTTGGAAAAATATTAAGATAAATTTGTCCTATTTGTCGTATGTTTTTAACGCAAAAAGAATATTTTAGCCTTTTAATGATAAATGGGCTCAAAAACATATTTTTTAAACTGGATATTAATGAAATTTGATTTGTTGTATTTTAATTAGTCGATACAATCATTTATTCATATTTACAAAAATTTATAATATTTAAGCGATATTTTTTCATTTCGCTTAATATTTATTCATTTATTAATAATAAAACAATAATTATTTAAATCCAGTTAAAAAGAAAAAAAAGATTCTGCGCTGGTTTAATTTGAAACAAAGCGTTTTTTAATTATTTAATATATTTATTTATTTAAAAATTATTTGTTATTTTCGGTACTCGCCACCAGCTTTTAATGACGCTGCATGATTTAAACAATTTAATTTATTTAAAATTCTATATTTTTATTTTTTCTTATTAACAAAATTATTTTACTTTTGTATTTAACATCAATTTATCACATTAAAATATGTCAGTAAATATGTGCTAAAAAATACCCCCAAAATATGTTTTAATATGTGTTAAAAAGTCGCCCTAATTCAAAAATTTTTCAAAACAAATACTATTTTTGGGCTTCTCTCATGGTAAGGAATCCACGAAAAAAATATGTTAAAACATAAAAATCCGGGCCCTAGCGATAACACTCAAAACAATGAGATTTTTGCACAAAATGTTTAATAAATTAGTAAAAAAAATAAAGTAAAATGCTCGACTTTAAACCAATATTTAAAAAATTATGATTAGCACTTATTTTTGATTGAATTAAATAATTAGTTATCTGCTACTTTTTGTTATGATTAATATCAATGCCTTTCGTATCAGATTTATTTCCTAAATGCATTTTATGACATTGTTAAAATTAAGCTTTTAGCTCAAATGCTTAGCTCAACTCGGCGGTGGCTATTGGCGGCGATCCCCCCTCCACCCGCCTCCAAAAGTGAAACCGAATTCGCAATAAAAAAAATCAACAAAAAAGCAATAAACGGAAAAATTCACGAGAAACACTATTCGAATGTTTTTCGAGACTATTCATGCTCGTAAAAAAATATTAAAAAATCTAACACAAAATTTTGACCGCATTCCTTTCCGTACAATATTCCGTAAGATTACGGATTTTTGGTCGTCCCGTATTCCGGTTCCGTTTTTTTGACACGGACGGCATCCTTGGTACACTAGTATCAGGAAATACTTTGCCCATATTACTCGCTTCGTGTGACATTAGGTAAACAATTTAACACAGACTTTCTGTAAGTTGATTTAGGAGTTCAATTTTTGCTTATTTTTTAAATTGTTTTATTGTTCTAGCTTCAACTTAATTACGCTTTATAAAATTTTATATATTATGTTAATTATACTGTCGGATTATATTGATTTTGTTACTAAATGTATCTACTTGTATTATGAATTAGGTTGGAAAGGATTAGGTGTAAAAAATTCTATATTTATAATACATTAGGCATCAAACTTTTATTTTGATTTAGTTTTGTGTATTATTTTTTTATTTATTGTATTCATTAATTTTTAACGCTTAGATTGATAGATAATTAATCTTGTCTCAATTCCACGTGTAGATCATTTTATTAGGCTTCTGGTTGGCCGCTAACGTCGCTTATCCCAAATATAGTACCGCCTTATATCATATTACTTAAATTGATGTTACAAATTAAATCGCAATTTTATATAATTGTTTTTAAGCATGAATCAATATAGAATTATAAATTGTATTGTTTACGACAATCTATTAAGCATATAGTAAAATATTTATAAGACTTGTGACATTCCTCTTGTTTTTCAAAAAATGTTTAACCATTCCGATATAAAGAATAATTTGATTTATCAAATTATAAACATGCAACGTACATCATTATGAACCGACGTTTTAGGTATTTAGAATTTTATTATAATAATTAGCAATTTGTTATAATAAGACTCATTTAGTAGTGTTTTTTAGTCATTTAAAAAAAATTTATCTTTGTTGACTCAATTAAAATTTTTTATACAATATAACAAGATTTTGAAGTCCAAACTTATTTTAGTAATATTAAATGAAAAAACATGAAAAAGTATTTCGATTTGATTTACAGTAAATTGCATCACGTGTATCTTTCTTTGTTTGACCACATTTATGTTAAAACAATTTGCTTTTTATGACTTTAATCGATAAACTTTACTTTTGGCAAAAATTTATTTATTTTTTGAATAATGGCTACGAAAGACAAAAATGGTGCTATGTTCCAGTGTCCAGCACGTTATTTCTTCGGCGTCATTCATGAAGCTGTCAGCAAATGACTTTATATGCCGAAAGTATCCGTCCTTGGTAAGGGTAGACAAAAACCAGAATACCCCAGCTATCAATATTGTTATTGCCTGATAAATCATATTATAAAGCTTTTTTGAATTAATTTAATAATTATTTTCTCTTTATTAGTTCACCCATACTGGCGATTTTGTATATTTATTTCGTGTGCATAGAGCCTTTTGTTATTTTAATTATTTTTATTTTGAGTATATTTTCACTGTGTATTTTAAAAGCATTATTAATTCAGAATTTTTAACCACAAATTTAATCCTTTACAATGCAAATATCAGTTTATTATATTTAAACAATTAAGCATTCTCTTGTCATTTTTTTAATTGTAATAATAACATACAATAATTTTATCAGTTGTTTTTATTAACGTTAATCATTTTGTTGTAGGGTTTGATTCCATAGAGTTGATAAATTTTTATAATTTATTAAATGAATTTTATTAAGTTTTATTTCCCGCATAATTTTGACAATAATTAGTTTTTTTTCAATTTGATGTAATTTTTGTGGGACACCATCGAACAAGTTAAAAAATTTAATTTTTATGTGGGTGTCTTATTTAAACCAGCTAATTATGTTATTAATCAGAGATAAAAAAATATTTAAATTTTTAACAATAATTTTACAATATATAATACATAAAAAATGTATTGATGATAAAATATGTTTGACAAAATAATATATTTAAAAGTATGATTAAAATAAAATAAATTAATAATTATTTTTCAATAAATTAGGATCAGTAATTTTTCGTCAACATAAAGTTATAATGTTTTTTATTGTCAATTTTATTCAATTAAACTTTTTTTGTTTAATCGGTAGAAAAATTTGATACAAAGATAAACCAATAATCATTTTGCGGTTTATGCAGGATGTTGATTCGTGATTACTTAATTATTATTTAAAATTTCTAATATTTTCTAGTGTTTTTAGTAAGTACATTTGACCAGAACATTACATTTAAAAAATCTGATCACTTAATTTTGCAATTGATAGCAAAATAGAATCATGTCGTCTGTGTGTGTAAAGTCAACGCACGAGGCGGACAACATTTCTGGTTGAAGAACCAAAAACCGCGAAAACAGCGCCTTCACGAAGTTGAATATTGATGTGAGACTTGTACTAGATATTCATATTGATACTTATGTAAACAATTTTTTATAGATTTAAATAAACTTTATTACAAAACAATTATTTTTAGCATAAGTGATGATTAATATTATTTTGATAACATTAGCGGTTTTGGTCTTTGTCGATGGCCTCGTATGGCGTGCCGAATAAATAATTTGGTTAAAAATTTTAAAAAATATATTCACTTTCTGCCGTTTTTTTACTGTTCTGCCTGTTTTCCATAGTAAGATTTTCATTTCATATAATTCTTTATTCAATATTTATTGAACATACTCTTTTATAATGTTTAAGCCAATTTAGTCAAAATTAATATTTGTAGGCTAAAACTCTATTCACTTTATATCGATATGGCTCTTTATGTAATAAGCCCCTTAAATATTTAAATTTTAGTACTGATTCTAGGTTAGAGTCATTGTGTATGGGGATTTAATCGTCGCAATTAGCGAAATTAAAGTTTACCAGTAAAATATAATGTACACCTCTGGCCAATGGTCGCACTTTTGCGTAAATTGTGAATGGGAGGAAATTTTTATTTGTTTATATTTATAAATTAAATTTTTATAGCGTATAAAATTATTAATGTTAATAATAATTTAGTTTTATTTAATTTAAAGGTATTTGAAATCATTTGAATAATTTGGTACAATTGATTTTATATATTAATAACATCTCTCATGTTTGTCATGATTACTACAATGAGTTTAAGCTCTATTTAAGAAAATTTTTTATTCTTTCAACCAAATTTCATACCATTTAAGGTCAATAAATTTCTTTTTTTTTGGTGGCACTTTAATAATTTAAGATGTTGTCAAGGTTAGTGGTTAATATAAATGATTAATAGCATTCTGAATAAAGTTAATTTAGTGTTGTTTAACATTTAAAAAAGCAAATAATTTATTGGTTTGTTTAGATTTTATTAAAAATGATATTGTTCGACATTATGTCTGATTGCTTGTTTATATAATTAGTTTTTATTTTTTTAATTTGAATTATTGTTGCTCAATTAATTAATAATTAAACCCTTATATTCTCAAAAAAACTTCTTTTTGAAAAATCCAAAAATCAGCAACATTTTCAACATTTTTGCGCAATTTTTTATCAAAAATGCTGAAAAATTTTAATTAATTTGCGGGAGAAACCAAAACCTGCATTTCTGTGGAAACAATCCTCGGGGTGGGCTTCTTAAAAACCAACTCTTTTTTGTCGTCCTTTAAGTCCTAAAGCGGAAAAATCTGAAAACGACAAATAAATATTTCTTCCAAAAAAATATGTCGATTAACCCACCTTCCAAATCGAGTTGATAATTTTACTATTAACCCAATCAAGCTCAGATTTTTGTTGATATTTAATGCTTTTTTATAGTATATTGTCTTCATATTAATTATTTTTTGTTATTTTCTATTTTCTTGTTTTGTATCTCTAACATCATTTTTTAAATTCCCTGAATTATGACGCAGAATGTCGCACTGATCATAGGCCGTGTCTTCTTGGTCACATATTAAGTTAATTAATATAATTATATTGTTGCTTTTTTAACCTTTGGACGCAATGAAGATAAAACGGCATACGTTTACGATGTTCCTATATACTTGCGAAGCACAGTCGTTGTAGCGTTTTGCAATGGGAACAGCCGTGGTACTTGTCTTCAATGCTTTAAATGAATTTTTATTGCATTTTTATAGATATTTATGTTTGCTTTTAAAATTAAATAATGTTTGAAATAAGGCATCTAAAGATAATTAAAAAACTTGGGTGATATTTAAAAAATTAATTTTATTGTGTTAAATTTAAAATTGAATGTAAATTTTATTCTTTTTAAATCTACGAGTTCGCTTATTAAAAATTTACGAATATTTAATGTTTAATTATTTATTATAAAAATGATGAGGCTAATTAGCAGCGGGACACGAACTGCGTTTGAGAAAGGTAACCCAGGTCCACGACGCAACATTTTTAAACATATATTTTGACAATTAATTTCAAAATAAACCAATTTTATTTTTTAAAACGATTTATTTTATCTATTTTAAAAATTTTAAATTTTGATTTTTTATTATTATAGTTTGTTTCCTGACTATTTGATTTTTGTTGCTTTTTTTGGTCGCTGTCATGGAATTGTTTATTATTAAAAAAATTGAACCACAACACCTCTCCCGAATCAAACATCGAGTTAAAAAACAAAAATGAATTTAAATTTATGGTTAGTGTATTCAAATAAACCCAATTAATAGCAATAATTGTTTTTATTTATTTTGATATGTGCTCAAAAGATTTCTATCTGCATTTTTCCCCCTTCCATGGAATTTCATAGCATGATTCTGGCTTCTTTCTCTAGACTTAATGATGGTAAAGAAAACGCAAAAAATCACCATTATTTGATAGATAATAAATTATATTAATTTTAGTTGCTTATTGGTGTATAATTAAAAAATTTACTAGTTCTACATTTGTCAATTTATTAGTTTATTGATTAAATTTATTTAATGTACAATATTTTAATTATTATTATTATTAACACATGGTGTGCCAAATTATTTCAGATGCGAACTCTGATGCCTCTTCCTGTGTCGGAGGGATAAATAGTTTTTTAGTTATTTATTCTATTTGTTTCATTTTGAGTTTAATTATTATTTTTTTATATTGTCTAAAGTATTTTAACACAGCGTTTAAGATAGAAAGTATCTAATTTTATTTTACTATTTTATTTTCCTCAGTGCTGGAATTGATGTTAATATAAACTTTGACAGAAGTCACGTTAGAACTTACTGAAAACAATAAATTCAAATATCAAAGGTAAAAATAAATAGTGAAAAATAATCACATTAAAAATGTAGCAAAAAAAATAAAAATTGAAAATATTATTCTTAACATGATTATTTAAAGAGGGCTCACAAGAAGCGTTTATCCCAAATTTAATATTAATTTCTAAATCGAACATGTATTTTTTCATTCAAAATTAAAAATTTGATTTGTTCAGAGTGACATTTGGAGGTTTTTTTATATTTTTAGCAAAAATGAGTATCTTAGTCAAAAAATAATTTTTAACATAATTCCAAACTGCCAAAATTAAATTAAATTTTGTTTTGTATAAACATGCAAAGCCTTCAGCAAAGTGTACAATTGCTTACTATATATTTAACGCAGTTTTGATCAAAGAAAATGAATTTTACAAAAAACGTGCCGCTTAAATTAAAACTAACATTACTTTCAATAAACAATTTGTATTTGTCAGTTTGCCGACCCAGACGTTGAATTGTATTGTTTTCAAGTCTGATCAGCACTTTTTTCAAAGATGTAACAGGCAGAATAGCAAATTAATAAGATTTTTATATTGCCAAATTTAAATATTAGAATATAATATTTTTGGACTATTTTCAATCTTCGATCTTTATTTTCTATTTTTACTGAACAAAAAGGTGCAATTCTTGAGATAGTCTCGTGTCCGCTAAAAAGACTGCAAACTGAAACATTCAAACATTACCAACAGGTACTTAAGGTCCTCCATATGCTTTTTCAAAATTGAACCCGTTCAAAAACCGGTTTGCCAATTTCTTATTCAAAAACCTTGATTTTTTTTGAAAACTAGCACATAAAAATTTTTCCGTGTAAATCAAAGTCAATTTTTAACTTTGGGCACTTATGGTCAGGTAACCGGTAAAAATGCGTTCGCGGCGCAAAATTCTGCGGCGCAAATGCCTAATTTGCCTTACGGCGCAAATGATCATTGGGAATTGGGGTCCCGACCAAAATTTTTTAAAAAATTTTTAATGATTCAAGTGTTAAATTTATGTTTTCTACGATGAAAATATGCGTAGAACACGAATCCGAGCTCGGATTTTGCTAATGTCGAACACCAAACCCGAATTTGAACATTTTTTAAAAGTCAAAATGCAACTTTCTTTTTTAGGTCGACAAATTTTAGAAAAAGTATATTCGTTGTTCGATAATTATTTTTAAATGTGTACAAAGTTAACTAATACATTTAATTAATGATCATTATCAATATGATTTTGTGTTGAAATTATAATTATTTTATTAAACTTTGGTAAATGATATTTTTGGAATATATTTTTTTCATAGAATATTTTATTATTTACGCATTGTATGACCGCGTCCTCACACTTGGTTCCAAATACTCGCTGTCCTTCAGAATAAGATACTAAATAAAGTGTGCTTTGTCAATAAAAATGCGTTTATAATTCTTATTCGCACTTTAAAAAGTTATTTTTAGTTAAAAAATTAATTTTAAGATTATTGTTTAATTAATCTTTTTTAAATTTTTACCAAAGATTTGATTGTTACACATTTGCACAATGACCTTCTTTTATCCAAACGCCTTTCTAATTATAGATAGTTTAAATGTTTTTTTGTAATTCTTAACAGCAATTTCACATTATCAAATAATTTTTGTTGTATTGTTTTAATTAAATCTACTTATATCACTTGCGAAGTCAATGGTTTACATATTTAAAATGGCTTTTATATGTTGTAAGGAATTTTGTATTTTAAATATTTTTCATAGTAAAAGTTTTGGTGATTAATTTTATATAATAAGTTTGTGGTTTTGTTTTTGGCAATTCCATGATGCACACATCAGATGTAAGGTTATGTTTCCTGATAAGAAGCTGCTTTTGATACTTATTATTTAACTTAAACCTTAAAATTTGTCAATTTATAACGTATTTTGATACATTTAATTTTGTCTGCTAGTTTTTCACTGACATATTTAAGTCTAATTTTTAGATGGCGGGCTATACTTGGTTTTAATATTTTATTAAGAAATAAATGCTCGCTTATGGCATGCATAGTTTAAAATGTTGGGATTTTAAAGGTGCATTTGCCGTTGAAGTCCTTTTGCCGATTTTTTATGCAGCTATTTGTGAATCTTCCAAATTGTATATTTACGAATATAAGTAATAAATTATAACGCTAAAAAAATTTTAAATTGCTATTTCAATTTGTTTTTATTCATTTTTATTGTTTAATGTATCTGATTTAGTTCCATTTATGCGGCGGTCGAAAGGATACAGATGGAATTGTTTTATATTTTTTTAATTAATGTTTTCTTTCAACCTTTTAAGTTTTTTAACTATATTAGGTATATTATTAAATTCACATTGTTGTTGCAGACGCCGTGTATGTTTTAATTATTGAATAAACGATTTAATTGTAATTGTGTTATAGTTTCTTAGGTTTCTAAAATGTTTGTTTATCAAAATGAACGTATTGATTAATCGGCTTAAAGTCCTCTAATACAAATTTCTCAATCAATAAATGTATTTAGTTATTCAATTATGTTTAAGTGTATTTTAATACTGATTATATTAAGATGCAAAATAATAATTTTTTTGATTTATATTTAAAGTCGCTTAAGGTTAGCGTATAGTTTATTTATACTCTTAAAATTTTTTTTACTGGGATTTAAATAAAATACATTTTTGTTATTATATGTTTATTTTAGCGTTTTTTTTATGAAGAAAGTATTTATATAAATGACAAAAATTTTGAATATCTCCTTTTAAATAGTGCTCACGATTTTTTGCAGAACCAAAAATATTTTTATAGCTTCAATTTATGCTGACAAAATTTTTGATTTTTAATAATTTAAATTGTTTATTATTTTCTATATTGCTTTTGTTACAATTTTCTAACTTCTTATAGTTATTTAAATTTGGCTATTTGTTCAAAATTTAAATAAAATTTTTCAAAAATTCTATAAATCTCAAATAAAGGACGGAAAAGGACACGTACCCCCAAATAAAGTACAAGTCTTTTAAAAAAGTACATATGGGACCCCTGACAGGTGTGGGTACAATACTATCAACGTTTTAGGGTAGAAAAATGTCTGGTTTCTATTAAAAATTGGGCTCACATTAATTTAAGGAACGATCAATGCGCCCGCAATGCTAAAATGACTATCGACTCATCGATTTTCATTGGGGAGGGGGGGGGGGGGGGGTCGACGCCTTCATTTATTCATCGCCTTCGGTCTGAGTGATTTGGCGATATCAAAATGAAAGAACATTTTCATTTTGAGGCAAATTCTTATCTTCCATTTGACTACATTTCCCATTCCAATTTCTTCATTCAATTAATTATATTAAAACCTTGAAAAAAATTTTAATAAAAATAAAACCACCATAAAATATAATGTTGCAAATGCAATGTTTTAAATTTAGAAATTAAAAATGGAAAATAAAGCAAAAGTATACAGACAAAGCATGATTAAATATTTAGTGAAAACCCATCAATATGGCCGGTTAGAAGTTAAGTTTGGAGTGTATATTGCTTTGGTTACCACTTAATTATAACAAAATAATTCAGTAATTTTGAAAAAATAAATTTTTTATAAACATATTAAAAATAATTTCACATTGTGCGTATTCTTTTTTATATTTTTTTATTACAGTATAATGATTAAAAGAGTATTATTTTGTTGAAATGCATCATTACAGCATTGCGTTTCCTTCGCTGGCTAATGCGGAGTTTTTGCTCTTCGTAATTGCGCTGTAACAGTTTAGGACGTGTCACTCCTCTTCTCCGTTGTTGGGAAGTCATTGTTAATTTTTGGGAAATTAGGCGTTATGAAGTTGTTCATTAAAGCTGTCCGATTAGTCAAAGCTTCACTTAAACATTTGCAAAAATGATTTTTATTTTAATCACAATATAATATTAAAAATAAAATTCACTTATTTTCATAAATTTTTAATAATAGAACACCACGATACGAAAACTGGAATTGAACCGACCGATTTGACGATGGCATTATAGAAGTTAATTTCAATATTCTATATAGAGTCTTTTTTATGTTTATTATAATTGTGAACATTTTTAATTGGTTTTAAATATTTCTTTAAAAACACAATTTGAAATTATCTTGGAAAACAGGATTTTTAATTCTGGTAAATTCAGATCCAGGTAATTTCCGAAATCCCGATCCAAATCCAGGAACCTCAGACCAGTATCTAGATCCAGAAATTTATTAATTAGGGGTTGCCCCCCGACCCCCCAACTTTTTTTAATTTTTCAGGTTTTTTGCTGGGGAAAACCCCCGACTTTATGAATTTTTAAAATATGAATTCTTACTAAAAATGTCATCTTTAGGGGTGCATTTACCTGAAACTTCGGGCATTTACCCGAAGCACAAAGCTCGAAGTTCGAAGCTCAAAATACCCGAAGTTTCGCTCAGCCTGACTCGGGGAGCAACCCAAGATAAAATCATTAATGTTTAAAAAATTTGAAAGATTTTGCCGATGATGAATGATATTATAATTGTTAATTTAAAAATACAACAATTATTGTGTTAATTAAACGATAATTAAAAAAATGTAATACTCAGCATAAATGCCTCAACATTCATATAGAAAATCATTAAAATATTTTAAATGTTTTTTTCATGATAATAAAAAATAATAAATGCAATTATTTCAATTCAATAAGAACAAAAAAAATTTTGTATAACCAAAAAATCGTAGAGCCTCCTTAATAATTAAATGTAAAAAAAGTAAAGCTAATAAAATTACGTCGTATTTTAACTAAAATGCATATTGTCTAAAATAATATATTTTAAATTTATCTTTTATACTTATAAATATAAATTAAATTATTAAAGAAATATCAACTGATATTAAAAGGAATGACTTTGCGATAATCAGAACAAATAAAATTTGTTAAAAATTATTATATTAAATTTTTTTTAATTATAAAAAAAGGAACAGTTTTAGATTATTATATGCGTAAAGCAAATTGATAAATGCCTACAAGGACCACACCGCGTCATTCGAGCTTCACTCCAGCATGGTGATGGGTTACTCTATCAAATGGCCTGCACGCATATGCTCGTCCAAATTTTTTAATTGAATTGAACTATTTAACGTTATTCAAAATAAATTATAATAAATTGAATTACAATTATTTTACAACTAGCTGAAAATTAAAATATAAAAATAATATTATTAAACTAAAGTATTTATTACCAATTAAATTAAAGTATTTATTAACCAACCACTGGAATAAAAAATAAGATATTTTACATTAACATTGAAGATTATTCAAAATATATTTAATAAAAATAGAATGGAAATTTATTTAACGAAAACTTGTTTCACGGAAATTAATTTGCTAATTTTCTCAGGAATCAGAAAACCCAAATTTAAAAAGAGTAAAATAACTTAATAAATGTTGAGATACTCTATTAAGCATATTTACATAATTGTTAAAACATAAACGTAGTAGCAAATACAATTAAAATTTTAATGATTACGCCCAATCATCAATTATTAAATAAAAATTCTGATTTCTTGTCATGATTTTTAGTTAAAATTAAATGTTTTGATGAGTCTTACTTGACTAGATTTGAAATTTTAGTGACAAATTGCCAAATCTTTAAAATACAAGTTTTTTTTGTCGAAAATTTAAAATACTCACGGCGGCGCCTACACCGCCGACGAGGAAGGTAAGCGGATGCAAAAAAAAGTCTGTATTCTCCGACAAACTTCGAAATATTAGAAATTTGAGTTTTCATTGTTTTTGGCATTTTTCACCCTCTTAAAGACCGAAATGATCTAATATTTCAAAATAAGAAATTTCGAAGCGAATTTAGCCCCCTCCTAAGCGCAAAAATTGGGCAGAAATCTGCGGTTTTTGGACTAATTTTTCTTATCAAATCCCATAAAAAATTTCAAAAAATTTTCTCAGCGGCGGCTATCGGACCGCCGACCACCTCCTATTCGCCTTTTTGAAATTTTCTTAACAAAAATTAAGTAAAAACGGAAAATACACCCCCTAAAAATCAATTTTTTAGTACACTTCCCCCCCCCCCCCACCCCAGGCAAAATCCTAAATGCCCCTACTCCACCCCCAGCAGAAGTGAAGCCGAATTCTCAAAAAAACTGTATTTTTGAAAAATTGGTGTCCGGACTTTTTGACAGAGGACTATTCGATAGTGAACTTTTCGACAGTACAACAAAATGAAAAATAATAAAGTTAATTGAAATTTTCAAATAAATGTATTCATTATTACATAGAAGATAGTTTTATCAATGTAAATGCGCGAAGTAATACCAATAACTTTAAAAATTAAATTGAATGAAGAAAACAACAAATGCGTTTGACAAGCCAATGGCAAAGCTTCTTGGAATTAATATTTATTAAACCAAATATTGTTTTTAAATATTTAAAACCAAATATCGTTAAGGTTTACAAATAATGTTTTGATAGCAGTCGAAGAATTTTTTTAAATTTAAAACCATCATGGTATTAAATACAATTTAATAATAGACAGCACTAAACGAAGGAATAATTTATTATCGCAAAAGCGAAATATTAACAATGATAATAGAAATAAAAAAGCTAAAATCCTAAAAAATTAATGAAAACACAAATTTGTAAGGATTAGCTGTTACATTAAGACCTTTTATCATGCTCTATAAATTATATTGTAAAAAAAGTTAAAATCTAAATCCTGTCTCTAAATAATAATTTTTGCTATAAATATTTTACGCTAAAAATTTTTCAATAATAAAACTAACAAAAAAAAAATATTATTTTCAATGCGTCTGCTAAACAAAAAATATATAATGATGAATACCTAATTGCTTAAAATAAAACTTTCAGCAAAAGTTGCCAAAAATAAATATAATAAAAGCGTCCGGCTGCTATACGAAGAAGTTTGCTAATCGCGAACTTTAGCAAGAAATCTGCTAAATCAACCTATTTGAAAAACAAAAAGAAAATGATCAAAAAAGATTGATGTCAGGAAGATAAAGAGGATAACAATTCAATGACGTCCCCCCGCACATAAATAATGACAAAAATGAAATGAGGAAATTTTATAAAAGAAGAAAACAAAAGGTAAATAAAATAGAAATAAATAAAATTTTAAAAACAATGGATAGTATAAATTAAGAATTAACGCATACACATAATAATGACATATAAAAAAAATTGAGTGTTAAATTAAAAAACTCTGTTGCCAAAGAAAGACTACAATAGGGTGCCACCAGCAAAAGGACGGCACATTATGTGGCAGCATAATCAACAAATTGAGGCAACAAAAATAAAAGTATCCAATAAAATGCAAAAGGAAAATAATGAAAACAGTTACTTTTAACATTTGACGTAACATCATGGAAAAAATAAGGATATATTAGATTTTAATGTAAATTAGATAAGATATGCTAAAAAGGAAAAAAATAGAACAATTCAACAACAAGGCTGTGCAACGCAACAACATTCTGAGAATAACAATTTTTATTTACACCTTTTAGATTAAACTTTACGCATTTAAAGTAAATTTAAAAAATATAAATCCAAACAAAAATTGCAAAATTATTTACATGTTTATAAACAATCACATTGATCTTCTGTCGCGAAAATCAGGATTTGATCTGGTGCTTGGTGGGGTTTGCCTGCACTGCCCAACGCTTTTTCGAAAGATGCCACTTTTGAAATAGAAGAGGTTTTAATGGCAAATAAGCTGCTACAATCACAAAGGTATGCGAATGGTCACCCTGACAGAATAATAAAATTCATTGCAAAATTTAGTAAAGTGATATTTCCAAAAATTTTTGATTTTTAAAGAATTTAAAAGATAAAACAATGTTTAAATAAGATTGAATAGCATATATTATTTATATTAAAATAAAGTCATAAAATTAATTTATTAGTTTGCATCTAAAAAAGTTTAAAAGGATATAGTTACGAAAATACGCATAATTAGATAATTTATCATTCATATAAACAAACTATAACTCTACAAAATAAAAATAAATTTTTTTATTAAATTTCAATTTTTTTGCAGCCGTCGGCAGTCATTCGAGCTGTTGATTACATTAAATTTTATTATCACTTGAATAAATGTTAATGAATAATTATAAATTTTGTTTTGGTTTATTTTGCACACCCTAAGAGTTTTATGGATAACTTTGACCATTAAAAATTAATTTGTCTTAATAAAAAGCCAATAAACTATAAATTTAAAATACTAAATTAAACAAATAACAATTCAATATTATTGCTAAAATGTGAATTTGAAAAAAAATTTATAAAACCGAACGATTTTAAAACAAATTATTCAAGTATATGTGTTTTAAAACTTGAAAAAAAATATAAAAAATAAACAACAAACTCGCAAGAGTTACACAGTAAGCAACGAGCCATTTGGCAACAAACTTCGAGCAGTTTCCGGGATAAATTTTAATAAAACGATTATCTAGAAAATCCTTAACAGTGACGATAGCGCACAAAATAGTTTCAATTTAAATCATGAAATTATCTTTAGTAAATAACTTTAACGAAAAAAATATATTTTCATAAATACTGGATTAAATTTCGGTTGCATAATACTTTTATCAATTCATAAGAAATTGTATTTTTTATCACATTGTTGAGCTGTTTTCGGCTCGTCGAAAAAAAGAGCAACTTAACAAGGTCGAGAAACATAAAACCGTCGCTAATCTGGAAGAGATAATCAGCAGCATCAGCGTCTACCAAATGGGAAAGGGAATTGGAGATGTCAGTGCATTTTCTTTTGATGAAGATGATGAGTAAAATTGAAGAATTAAGTTAAAGAGCGTAAGTGTTAAACGTTCGTAAACAATTGAATGGTTAATCACATAAATATAGCAATAAAAATAAGAGATTAATTTGTAAACCCGAGATCAATGTTAAATTAATTAATAAAATTTTTATGAAAATAAAATTCCAGAGAATATTACATAGAAGACAATTAAAAAACAACAAGTACCATAAAACGCTATCAAAATATAAAAAATAAATTGATTAATATTAAAATAGATATCAACTTAAAAATCTGATATATTTTTTCTTTGAAACTGATCAAAAAAAGATACAAAGAATTTTTTTTTTTTATTAAAATATATAAAAAGAAAATTCGAACATATTTTTGAACAACTGCAATGAAGACACGAAAGATACCGACTATTTGTTAATCTAATTTAAGATTTACATAAATCAACATTGTAGTGAAACAAAAATGTATTTCGAATTCACCAAAAATTCTATTAAGCGTGATTTTTTACAAAATGCTACAGCAATTTGACAAAATTGGAGACGGACTATAGTATTGATGTTGAAACTTGAAAAGCATTTGGAACTTTATATTTAAAGAATCCGAATGTTACACTATCTATTTAAATACTTTGTGGCTTTTAATTAAAAAAAGTTTTATATGGGCTTTTCTAGTTAAACCATAAAAGTTTGCTTTTAAGGTGGTTCACAAATCGGTTCGAATTATTTAAAATGACTATTTTATCCCTTGACTTATGCAAAAATAAATATATAAATTTCTGATAAAGCATTAAATAACTGCAAAAGGCGTCTTCCATGAAAATCCAATAAAACAAAAAATAATATATTATTTATCTTCATTTAATATTGTGCAAATAATATTTTTATTTAAATAACAGCCTTGGATGAGGGGAATTCATTTTATTTTTAGTCAGAAAATTTGTGCAACAATTAATTCTTATTGAATTTGAGTACTAATCGTCACACAGACAGACAAACCAATTCATCGATTTTTTCGGGAGCGGGGGGGGGGGGGGAGGGGGGGAGGGAGTTCACAGCATCTTCATTCAATGGACATGGCCTCCTGCAACAAACTCAATCAATTTTGATTTTTGCGTTTTATTTCTTTCATTTTAATCAGTAATTTGTTAAAGTCAAATCGGACAACAAAGGCTTGATTTTTTTTAAATCTTTTTTTTTTGTGCAAAATTTACCCAAAAATGCACTCCTAAAGATCGATGTTTTCTAATGTTTTTTAATATTTGAGTTTGCTATATACTTTTTCTTTTTGTTTTCGTCCTAAACAAATTTGTTCACCAGAATAAACTGGGAAAATATTTGAAAATCGTTTCACGTAAAAGCAAAGGTTAATTGCTTTTATAAAGGGTTTTTTTAAATTTTGTTTTTTTCTTAATAATTTAGTTTGAAAATTATTTATTCAGCTTACAAAAAATGAATTTTTTGATTCTAAACACAGGTTTGTTGAATAAAACACTTTACTAATTTTAAAAAATCGGCATAACTGGCAAACCGTCATTGTATAACTATTATTTGTAAAAATAAAATAAACAAGATAAAGTTACAAAAGCTTGATCGTAAGTATTATTATTTTGAGATTTCATCACTCAAAAAAAAAGCAGAAATTATAAAGAAATAAAATAAAATTCAACAAATATGGAAGATAAAAGCATCACTGAGTTTCCCTAATAAGAGGAAAGAAGAGGAAATTTACATATAATGTTTTATGACTTGATACAAAAAATAGTAACATAATAAGTATTTTTATATGCATTTCAATAAATATTCATTTGATATGAATTATAATTAGAAAAATAAGAACGTTTTTAAAATTAGAGCCAGATATTACTTGGGAAATCAACAGAGGAAGAACCACCGCAAGAGCAAGTGCATTTTGCAAGAATGGTAGATGCCGTTTGGGAATAAAATTATATTAAAATTTAAATGATTAAATAATCAAAAAATAAAAAGTTACCAAAATTGTAAAACTTCAAATAGATAAATTACAAAGAAAAAAATCAAATAAAATAGTAAATATTACAAAATTTTATTATATAAGAAATTTCCATATTCTAATTCCTTAACATATGCATTAAAAGACCAAACTCATTAATTTTATATTAATTGGTAAATTGTAGAATAAAATATTTGTTTCAAAGTTTGGGCTGAAAATATTTGCAAAATTTATTGGTTTGACGTAAATCAAATAGTCAACAGATAAGATAAATCAATGGTTCGTCCCACCAAAAATAATATATTAGGTTTCATGTTCAATACTTAAATAAAATTAAAAGTACAAAATAATTTTAATTTAGCTTAAAACTAACTAAGCTTCTCGATATCAAAATAATTATTTACAGCAAAAAAATTAAAATTAATTTTATAAATGGAATTTTTTACACCACAAACGAAAAGATAGACTCCCCGAAACAGTTGCCGAGCGTATCGACATGTTGGAAGCGCTCGTAGAAAGCTAAATTTTTATTTTTTAAAACATTCGTAATTAATAGGGCTGGGATTTTTATGTTATAACATATTTTTTTCGTGGATTCCTTACCATGAGAGAAGCCCAAAAATAGCATTTGTTTTGAAAAATTTTTAAATTAGAGCGACTTTTTAGCACATATAAAAACATATTTTGGGGGTATTTTTTAGCACATATTTACTAACATATTTTAAGCTTTTTCAGAGTTGTAGCACATATTTCGACATTTTTCACAAAATTCCTTAACAAAAATACAATAAAACACGAAAAACACACCCCTAAGGATCGACTTTTTAAAATTTTCAAAAATGCACCCCTAAAAATGACTTTATCTTGGACCAAAAATTCACCCACAAAGATCGACATTTTCACTAAAATTTTTTACTTTTGATATTTTTTATTAAATTTTCCAAAACATGTGAAAAATAGTATATTTACAACTGTAGGAGCAAAATGAATAAAGATAGATGAATTTTGAAGGTTTTTATTCATAACCTGACTAGATTTTGGCCATTTTTGGCACATATTTTAGCACATGTTTTGGCATTTTTTGGGATTTTTAGCACATATTTTGGCATTTTTTAGCACATAAAAACATACATATTTTGGGTTTTTTAGCACATATAAATCCCAGCCCTAGTAATTAACAATGAAAAAAAATAGAACAATAATTAAAAAGAAAACACTGCGATTAGCACAACAATTTAATTATTTAACAAACACCATAAATTATTGCTATTTCTCTACGACAATACTCTGATAGTAAATTATAAAGAATTATATTTTCTTAGTATAGTTTATTTTTTTATATTATAATATTAAATCGCAGAATATGACTTCGGCTTTATGTGTTGGATTAGTCTTATAGTTTTAAACAATGCATACAAATCAAGTATTAAGCGGAATTTAAATGGTTTAATAAAAGCTTGTAAGTGCTTTAGATGGATGGATAAATTTGAAATTAAGCTAAAGTTGAATATTTGGCTAAAATTGTGCTCAAATTTATTACGTTTCAAAACAAACTCAAAAAACACAATGACAACCCATCAGGGCTAAATCTATGACTAGGGTCGCTAATTATATGGAAATCCATATTTTTTTTGCGCACTCGGAACAGCGTATAAATGCCAGAAATAGTGTGTTTAGCTTTGGTTGGAGCTTCTAGAGCCCATTTTATAATCCATATTTTCCATATTTTTCCATATTTTGCGATTTGTATCCATATTCCATATTTTTCCATATTTCGCTTTTTTTAAATTCCTTAACAAAAATGCAATAGAAACAAAAAATACATGCCTAATAGTAAGGATCGACTTTTTCAAAAAATGCACCCCTAAACATTGACTTTCGCGACTAAAAATTCTGCCACCAAAAAATGAAAATTTTTAAAATTTTGCTTATTTTCAAAAAATTTTTCTGAAATGCCTTTAATTTAATGCTATATTTGAAAAAAAATTTTCTCCATATTTCGTCCATATTTTGCAATTTGGTCCATATTTTGCAATTTTTCATCCATATTTTATGGCCATATTTCGAGATTTTTTATCCATACAATTCGGCCCTATCTATGACAGAACTGGTGTACTTCAAGAATTAAGTTTTATTAAATAATATTTTCTAAAATATATTGCACATGTTCTCTTTTATTAAAAACTTACTTAAAATCCTTCATAATATCATCGCTACCGAATGTTTTTTTAAAAATTTGATTGATATAACGTCGAGCATTTTTAACTTTATTTTTTTAACTAAATTATTGAACATTTTGTGCAAAAAAATGCCATAAGATTTTTTGAATTATTTTTATTGCAAGAAATAAACCAATTTGTTGCCGCAGAACAGCAAAAATTGTCGCTTTGATTCGCAAGCCCAAGTTGGTATGTTGTTAAGATTATTAAATTGAAAGAAATTCAAAAAATTTATACAAATAAAAACAAATAAATTTACGAATAATAAACAAATAACTAAATATCAAGCAATCGTTTATGTATTAACGTAAAGATAGGAAAAGATACAACACAAAAAAAACAAAATTAAGCTAAAAAAAATAAATTGTATTTAACTGCATTTCATGGAGTAGCAAGATGCAGTTCGAACAGGCACGGCAAATGAATTACTTAAAACCCCAAGTGATTCCTTAAAATAATGTTAAAGCTATTCAAATGAATAAAAAGAATGTTGGAAACATTATTTATTAAATGTTTAAAAATGCAAAACAATATTAAAATTAGAATGTAAAACTTTATCATTTTTTGTATTCAACATCAATATATTTAATGATTACTTTTTTATCAGAACTATTAAGCAATAATATGAAAAATATAAAGTTTAATATGTATATTTAATTAAAATGTTTACGCATTCAATGATCTACGGCTAATCGCCACACAAATGTTTAGTAAAGCTGTTTATGAAATAATTGT
The DNA here is from genome assembly GCA_020449905.1 of Globodera pallida. Taxonomy (NCBI): domain Eukaryota; kingdom Metazoa; phylum Nematoda; class Chromadorea; order Rhabditida; family Heteroderidae; genus Globodera; species Globodera pallida. The sequence goes on along the minus strand of JAIXHY010000025.1, from coordinate 308,541 downwards.
CGATAACTTTACGCTGGCATAACATTTTAATTTATTTTATAAAATAATGCAATAATATCAACAACAACAAAAAAGACGATATGCAGTAAAATTGCTAAAAAAAAAAAAGTAAATTTAGAGATTGTTTAAGACTAATCTGGTTTATTAAAGAAACTGTAAAAAATCACAGAGCCATTCATTCACTCAAGCTTAAATAAATTATCGAAAACTGCTTTTTAAAAATCTGTAATTTTTCAAAGAAGAAAGTGTATAAGAAAAAAGGCAATAGTCATAGCCATAAAGTTGTAGGATTTAAAAGCAAGCACAATAAAATGAAGAAAATAAATTAAACCCTTTTATTCAAATAAAAATTAAACATATTTAATTGCTCTTGGTAAAGTATTTAACGCATCATTTAAAAAAAAGTTATTTACCCAGCGGATGCCGTCCATATCGTACGCATCCGGTGCCGAACATAAAAATCGTGGAAACATTTTGTAATTGCCTCGTCATTTGACAAAGTCCGATTTTAGAATGGATTTGAATACAGAATCGATAAAAAAAATGTTTAACAAATAAACCATTATTTCAATTAATTGCATTTAATCTAAAAATCTCAAACATTATTAAGCTAAATTAAAATCCAAATAAAAAGAAAAGGAGTAGACAATTCTAACCCAAGACACGTACGGAAAATTAAAAATACAAATCATTAAAATAATGATGCAGTGAAGCATCTTTTGCCAAATTTTCGCCAAATTGAACATGATAAAATCCCATATAATACTTAACTTTTTGAATATAAATATTTTAATTATAAAATTTTTTATGAAAAAAAATTATCAAAGAAATTATAAGATGAAAATTATAAACACAAAGGTTAGTAAATCCTGTAAAATGACGATTTTAACATTAGATTAAACATTATCTACAACATAAATAGATTTCATTTATAATTAATTAAAGAAAATATTAAAAATCTTATTAGCCGTAAAGATAAAAAATTAATATTACAGTCAACGCCTAAAAATATTCAATAACCACACTTGGAATCTTGCCGCAAAAGATGTGCTCTTCCCTATAAAATGATATTTTTACATAAAATTTTAAATATTTTTTAATTAAATGCGCGAGAGTTTTTGAAAAAAATTATCACATCTTTCTAAATTTTTGCTTCAATCTTTTTAACAAAGAATGCCGATTTTTGTAAAAATTTTTCCAAAAATTTTCCCGACGGCGCCTGTCGGCACCGGTCGGGCTTTTCTTTTTATTTTAATAATTGTAGATATCATTAAATTTTGTTGTCTTTCCTGTCTTTTTCTTTAATCAATTACATTTTAAAACAATTTATAGTTAATGGTGTTTTAATTTAAAACATAAAATTTTAAGAATGCTTTTTTTGTCGATCAAAAGATTAGAAACAAATTTCGCATTCTCTCAACTAATTTTGGCTTTTTACACTAGGTGTGCCAAGGTACTTAATTTTTCTATAAAGCAGCTAAAATTATCCACCCATTAGGCTTTGAACATAATTTTTAATTTAGTAAACTAAATAGCAGTTATTTAACTAATTTAATGCTTTTTAAAGATTTATTGCTTGTCTGTTTCGAACTTTTAGGCTTTGTCTCCGTTTTTACGATAATATTAACTTTAATTATTTATTTTTCAAATGAGGTTTTTGATTTAACTCATTTATTTAGAAATTCTAATTGAGCCTTTGGTGTCATTAAGAACAACATTATATTTGATCTTGAAGCTTTGCAAATTCAATCTTCATTGCATCCATTATTATTTAACTTAGTCATGTTATTTGTTTGTTAAATGTATTGGAGTTACCATTTTAAAAATTATAAAATTTATGTTAAGTGATTGTTGCTTTTTTGAACTACTGAGCGCCTGTGAGGGAAACGCATGGACAAGTTTTTTTCGAGTTGTTTTTAATTTAAATTTTTAGAAAGGGACTAAATTTTTTTAATAATTAATAGTTAGTGTATTTTTTTTGCTCAATAAATCTTTTGAATTAATGCTTGCCTTGCTGTTTTTTTAATTAGGTATTCATTCTCAAGATAGATTTTTATATATTATTTTATTAAATTTGACGGTATCAAGCATGTTTTTTTTTTGTTGCTATTTATTGTTGAATATTTCAAGATTTATAAAATAATTATTTTGTTAGTGCAAATTTGCCTATCGTTAATAAATAAAAAATTAAAAAGTCTGATTAAATATTGAATAATTCCAAAGAGAGTTCAGTACGAACAAAATTGCAGTTGAATTGTATGTTTTTCATTTTCTCTTTTTCATCTTAATAATCTTATTTAAAGTTTATTTTGTTAAATTTATTATTTATTTGGATGAATTTTTATATGCAGGCACACACGATGCATAGACTCTGCAGACCCTTTTAATTCAAAAAAAACCGCCACTTAAATAAAATAATTTGGTTACAAGCATTTAAACTTTTAAATCTATGTTAAATTATAAACAATTTATTGCATTTAAATTTAAATGGCTTTAAACTTTAAAAAAAATTTTGTTAGACAATATTGTAGGCCTATGTTTAATTACCGAGGTTTGGGTTTGAGGCCAAACGAGTTAAATTTTAACAGCGTCTTTGAAAACTAAATTCCCAGAATAGATTTATTACAAAAAATTATCAACACGACAAAAAAGATGATAAAAATATTCATTTCTTTTGTTAAATTATATGCATAAAATACAAAAATAAAAGTCAACCTCCCTCTATTCATCGAAATTGTGCAAAATTCAAAAATAAGATTATTATAATAAATTATCACTTTCAAATGTAAAATGAACTTATTGAAAATTATATTAAATAAATTAATTTTTACCAAAAAACTTTAAGAAGTCAATTATTTAATAATGAAAATTTTAGTTGAAGAAAATAGAAAAAATTGCTGTTAAATTTAAGCTAATCATATTTACTATTCGTAATAAACAAAATATTTAGCAATGATAATTATTTATAAATTACCTATCAAAACTTCAGCAAAATAATAAAAAAACAAACAAATTTAAAACAATCCGACGCACAATTTTTTGGAAGACACTCAATCCCATGAAAACAGATTTATTAAACACGTAAAAAAAAATATTAGTAATAAAAATCGTCGTTAAATTTTCTACCATTTCTTTCACTAATAACTATTTGTTTTTCACTCATCTAATATACAGTTTAATTTGAGCAACATAATAAGAAATAATAATAAGCTATAGGTAAATTGTTTTAAAAATTAATAATTTGCAAAATTACATGTTTGATAACAAAACATAAAAATAACCTAAACATCGTAAAACGCCACAGCAACCCCACAAGGAGTTTGAGAGACCAAACGAGTAGTAAAACAAAGCACGATGGTTTACACCCAACATAGCGAGACATATATAACTAGTGTTGAATAAAAGAAAAAATGAATTGGCTAAGTCAGCGCCAAATACAAAATGGTTTTGTAACCGGCCGTAACCGTAATGAATAAACATTTTTTTGAATTTACCCCACGGTCAATGGAGCACAACAAAGATAACTAGAATGCGTTATTTTTAAAAAAACAAAATTATTTGTATATAATTAATAATGATTTAAAAAAAATAATTGAATATTCATGCTTTCAAATTATTTCAAAACAAACTTGTACTAATTATATTCCTTTATAAATACAAGGAAAATATAGAATAAAAAATCATTCGGTCTCCACCCGAATTTTTAAGTTAACAAGAGTCTACTTAAGACAAATGTAATGCTCTGAAGATAATTCCATCAGGGACACACTCGTGACCAACTCAAAGCCATGCTGATTTAGCCCGGGAAGTCATATGCAATAGCCACTTGTTTTAATGTTTAAATATAAATAACAACAAGTCAAAAATCTCATTAACATAAATTAATTTAAAAATTAAAGAATTTTTCTTTTTCTATCACCTTTGCACAAAGGACTTCGAATACCACCAGGATTAAGAAACTGCACCACCTGAACAATAAGTGTTTAGCATTGATATTTTTTGATATAATTATTTTGAAGGAAAGAAGGTTAATATTTGAACAAGCAAAAGCCGTAAAAATAACATTAAAAGTGTAATTCAAAAAAATGCTAAAGAAACTTTTATTTTCGAATACCAATAAATTTCTAAAAAATTCTAAACACAAAGTTCTCACAAGGTGTAAAAAATATATAAAAAACCAAATAAAAAAAAATAAAAAGGGTTAAATAATTAATTTAAGATAAAATAAATATTTTTAATTAAATGGTTAATAAACCCAAAATTATTTATTTCTAAGTATATTTATTTTAATTAATGTTTTTTAGCTAAGTTTTTTATTTTAATAGGTTTTTTTTAATTCAAGCGCATACTACACTTTATATTTAGATTTTTTTTTAAATTATTACATTAAAATTTGAAAGCGTATACACTATGTGGCTTGCGGTTGCCAGTTACTCCGAGAGGATCAACATCTTAGATTTGTTCAATTGTCTAGTTAATATTATAACAAAAAATTCGTTTGAAATTTTGGTAGAAAAATAATAGGAAAAGAAAATAAATCATTTAAAGTTTGCATCAATAGTAAAACGTGTGCAATTTATTTAAATGCTTTTCTATTATATCTTATTAACTTTATTGTATAATAAGTTTATAAATTTATTGTATTGCATGTATAAATTAACAATAATTTCTTATTCACTTATCGATAGGGTTCATAGTTGGTATCGAATGATTTTTAAATTTGTTGTTTCTCTTTGGATATTATTCTTTTTATTTAACATAAGCTAAAATTACAGCAAGATAAATAGTTTTAACATTTTTTATTATAATTGTGTTACTTTAAATTAGTTCGATTAAATAAATAATATATAAAAGAAAAATTATAATGCTGTTTTAAAAATTGAAATTTATCAAAATAAACATACATTTTAAAACTCAATATTTACAGGCATTAAAAGGGCATCAATAGGGCAATAAAAATGATACAAAATGATGAAATTGTCTGACATGGAAAAAGCAAAATTATTAGTAAACCACTTTTTTGAACCAAAAAAAAATCATTGAGCCTGAAAGAATAAACAGTCGGGGATAGCCTGAGCGGGTTGGCTTAAAAGCATTTAAAAATCGTGGATTTAATCACTCTTATATATTTACATAATATTCAATAGTAAATTTACGAGTAAATGATGTAAAAAATTTAACTCAACTATAATGACTAAAAAATAAAAATAAATCTACTGCATCATTTATTTTTAACTTTGCGAAGAAAAAAAAATGTCTGTATTTATTTGATTCATCATGGAACCATAATTATATCTGCAAGCGAGAAGACGGGTGGAAAAACGTGTGACCGAGTTTTTAGAGCGCCACAAGGATCACGCCGCACCGAAACTTGAAATTCAGAATGTTTAGAGCAGACAATAATAAATAACTAAGAAATTAAAATAAACTTATAAAATTTTAAAAAATCATAAAAAGTATTTGAAGCCAATACCAAAAATTTAAAAATCAGGTTTTAGGTGCAAACCAAAGAAAAACATTAACGAATAAAAAAATATAATTCAGGCAAATTTTAAAGAAAATAAAAAAATTATTATAAAAATGCTTTGAAAAGTACTAATTGTTTTCCAAAAGTTTATAATTTAAAAAACAACAGGATTAAATAAATAACATTTAGTCTTTAGTAAAAAAATATGTTACCAAAAAAATAAAATATGCTAATAAAACGTTTAAACTGATTATCTCTATATTGAGCAAAGAGATAAAAAGAAAGTTTTCAGCAGGAAGGGTGCAATTAATGATTATTGTCAATAAAAAGTATTTTCAGTTTTTCGTGCCACGCCAACGTAACAACATGAACGCGGAACGTATACCCGAATACCCGACCTTTGCTATCGGAGCCGGCTTACAATAAATATGTTCATAAAACTTAATATATTATCATCGCCTGCATTGATGAAAAATTGGATCAGAAGAGCAAAACAATATTATAAAACAATAGCTAAACTGATATTAGTAATAAAAATAAAAAATAAATTAGAATGTTTGCAAAATCAGATTTAATATTTTGTTTTACATCTTGTTCCATAAATAAGTGATAGCCTTGGGGAAGGGTCCCTCTTATGGTTTGGCAAAAACCGGTTTCGGTTTTCGGTTAAGCGGGTGTCGGCCAAAAACCAAAACCGAAAACCGGGGGTCGCAAAATCGGCCTAACCGAAAACCGGGACCCCCGGTTTAAAACCGACCGTGTCCAATCCTAATTTTTTTATTAAAAAAAAATATATCTAAAAAATTAATTGATAACTTATTTGGAAATATTAAATAAATATTTAAAACATATATTTTTATTAAAGATCTTGTTGTTACTTCCTTCATTTTAAGATTTTAATAGATAATTATTATAGATTTTTTTTTGAAAAAACATGCATTTCGTAATGTAATAATTCATCTCAATCAAAACAATGAGCGAATATTCAAAATTCTAAATGTAGTTTGGAACCGTCATCTAATAAAACAATAAGCATGCTTATAATAATTATCAATCTACAAAATATTTAAATAATGTAATTAATGAACTAAAATTATTTAAATTCTAATAAATATTTTTAAAAATCAAAGCAAATTAAACCGGTAATTTAAAAATAAAAGCAATTTCACGGACATGCCTCGGTGGGTGGCATACCCGGGCGCGTGGCATACGGCCACGAGTAGCTTAATTTTTTTGTAAATTAAAGCTCAATAAAAAGGAGAATAAAACAATATAAATTAAAATTAAGTAAAATAAAGAAAAATATATATTAAAAGTAATAACAAAATCAGAAAATATAAACATAAATAAACGTGTCTTTTTTTTCAAACACCAAGATGAAAGATTTTATTCCAACAATTTTCAATTTTAAAGTGTTTTTTTTTTTGCTTGGGTGTGCTTAATTGTCATTTTGTACAATGCCCGGTGTGTCCAAAAGACAATTAATAAATTTCTTTATAATATTTTTTAATTTAGTTAAAAAGCTTACAATGTTTCCCTAGGCGAGGAAATGGAAACGGCAGCATTTTCAAATCATTCGTTCATTTTGTTCAAATAATCAATGTTTGCGATTTTAGTAATAAATTGGGGATATGCGATAAAATATACAAATAATTCTTTTTTCGTTACAACATCGAAAATGGCTAAATATATACGAGCTAGACATATTTAGACAAGCCTTTTCTTTCTGTTGTGTAATATGCAATGAACCAAAGAGAATTCACGGATCAGTTGGGCGCAGCTGCAAATGTATATATTTAAATATTTTATATTTAAATGAATTATAGTAAAACAAAGGACGAATTTTAAAAACCGATGAGCATAATGTTATTAAATGCGAGATCAACAAACAAAGTTGCAAGATTATTATATAAATTATTATAAAATCATTAAAAATTAACTAAACTCAGCGATTTTTAAAATTAAATTTCAGTGTTAAATTTTTAACCAAAAATTATAAAACAATAATTAAAAAACGGTAGCCGATTCTGTAAAGAAAATAAGGAATATATTTACCGCCGAGGATGATATTAAAATGAGGAAATATGTAATAGCAGAAATTCATCGGGCAGCATTTTGTTTCGACATACTTTAATCAATATATTAATAAAAAAAATTTTGAAAATATTTTTCTAACACCATGGAAAAAAGAATCTTCAATATATATCAATAAATCCAGCTTGATGTTTATTTGTCAGTACAGTATTGACAGTATTGGTCTTTTGGCAACAATTTTTTTTTAATATTTCAAATTATCTATATACCTAGACCGCTACCCCATATAATAGCGGAGCCACGAAACGTGAAACCACGAAATGTCGACTCAGCCAAAAACTATGAAATTCATGCTTTTTGAGAACGATTTTGAGCTCAAAATTGATTTCTGCACCTTTTTGAATTTTCGAAAAAATGTTCGAATTCGGGTTCAGGGTTCGTAATTGGTTAAAATAGAGATCAGCTTCGGGTTCTACGCCCCGAAAACCTTTAAAAAAATCTTTTTCGACAATTTCAATCTTTTTTACTTCGGTGTCCTTAGTAAATCGATGGCTTAGTGGTTTCTTTTTTGGTGAGTCTCATGTATGTGTTGGGTTCGAACCCGCTTGAGTGCAAGCACTTATTTATTGGTTTTCCCCTCTACTCAAATAGGCATCCCTCATTAATAATATTTTTAAAATAAATATTCTAATATTTTTTAATTAAAAGCGCGCAAAAAAAGAATGAATACAAGAATTTTGAAATAAATTCATCACGTCTTTCTGAATTTTTGCTTCATTTCCTTAACAAAGATTGCCAATTTTTGTAAAAATTTCTCCGGCGGTGCCTGTCGGCACCGCCGGACATCCTCCACTCTCATGCAAACCATTTTTTTCCCCCTGAAATTCCGAAGCAAAATGCATAATTTTGTTAAAATTTTGATGAAATTTCTTAACAAAAATTCAAAAATTTTTCTCCCTTGAAAAGTCCCGGTTGGTCCCGGTCCCGGTACCGGTCCCGGTTGAAAATCTTGGTCCCGGTCCCGGTCCCGGTTTTTCTGGTCCCGGCAAGTCCCGGTCCCGGTTTTTCCCAAAAGTCCCGGTCCCGTGCAACCCTAGTTAAAAGTTTAAAAAAATCGAATGTTTAATCGCAATATATAAAGCAATTAAAAATACAACAAATAACATAAAACGCTATCAAACTTAAAAATCTGTTTTATTTTAAAAAAATACAAAGAATTTTTTTAATTCAAACATTGAAAAAATTTTTGCTTAAACAGGTATGATAATTAGGGCATGCTAACAAATGCCAAATCTTCCTTACAGCTAACTCATGGAGATACTTTCACAAATATTCATATCAGAAAAAATTCATCGAAAACAAAAATTTGATGCTCTGCCAGGAGCAGGCGCAAACTAACGAATCAACAGATCGTGCCCAATGCAATTTCTAAAAACTTATCACCAAAAAAATCTAGAACATTATATGAAATGCTAATCATCGAACATTTTTTCAAAATCTTCCATCACAAAAAGACTTAACAATAATTTAAAATAATAATGCCGAATTTAATTAAAACATATCGAAAAAAATTTATTAAAAATTAAAATAAATGGATATGCATAAAAGAAAAATGATTGCGGCACAAAAAACTATATTTCTTAACAAAATCAAACATAAAATTAATTTTCAATTTTAAATTATTTGGAATGTTCGCTCAATGAGTTTGGAAGGGCTTTTGACTACAAGAAACAAAAAAGATGCATCGAGCTCAGGATGGAAATAGGCAATTAAGTAAATAATAAGTTTTCTAATAATTCAAAAAAAAACATTAAATCAAATAAAGCTTTGAATTGCAGTGGTAATTTGTAATTAAACAATAAATTACGGCTAGTAAAAACATTAACATTATTGACTTTTGTGCAAAAATAAAAATATTAATTTCTGATAAAGCTTTAAATAACCATGAAAATCCAATAAAACAAAAAATATTATATTATTTATCTTCATTTAATATTGTGCAAATATTTATTTAAATGCAGCTCTGATGAGGGGAATTTATTTTATTTTTAGTCAGAAAATTTGTGCAAAAATTAATTCTTTTAGAATTTGAGTGCTAATCATCACACAGACAGACAAACCAATTCATCGATTTTTTCGGGAGCGGGGGGGGGGGGGGGGGGGGGGGGAGGGAGTTCACAACATCTTCATTCAATGGACATGGCCTCCTGCAACAAACTCAATCAATTTTGATTTTTGCGTTTCATTTCTTTCATTTTAGACAGTAAAAGCAAAAAAATGAACTTCAAAGATTGAAAATAGTCTAAAAAAACTTGAGATTTAATAAACATACAAAAACATATAACGTCAGTTAATCGGTTAAGAAAAATTTTAAACCGATCATTTGGGATTTTTGAGACAAATTTCCTTTGTCTTTTTACAATTTTTATTCCATATTTTGGAATTTTATGAAATTTCTTTAAAAACGCCATAAAACAAGATGTTTTATCTTAAGGCTAACCTTTTTTTGTTACCCAAAATGCACTCCTAAAGCTCGATGTTTTTTAATATTTGATTTTGCTATATATTTTTTTTGTTTTGCAAAAGAGGCATATTTTTTGTTAAATATTTAAAAATCGTAAAAACTTCTACATAATTGATTTTTCTATCGTTCAAAGTTATTTGGTGTGCCTAAATACAAAATATACAATTATAAAACTATTCTAAAGTCTGTATTATCATTACAAATAAATTATTATTTGTATTTTTCAACGATTAATATGAAGATCACTTTATATGTTGATAATATTAATTAAAATAAACAAAATCATTACATCACTTAAATATAGAACAATAAAATGACAAATATGAATTTTAATATGTATATTAATTAAAAGGTGTACGCATTGTTCATCATGGCTGTTTATAAAGGAATTCTCGAGAACCTTACGTTGATATAACATTTTAATTTATTTTATAAAATAATGCAAAATTATCAACGAAAAAAAAGAAATTGCTAAAAAAGTAAATTTAGAAATTGTTTAAGACAAAAATGGTTTTTTAGCACTAATTACAACGAAGCCAAAGTGTTCGAACTGATGATAAGCTGGAGAGTAAACTATTCACACCTACCAAGTCATAACATAAGTTGTAGGATTTAAAAGCAAACACAATAAAATAAATAAACTCTTTTAAAATAGAATTAAAAAATAAAAGATTAAACATTTTTTTGTTCTGGGCAAAGTAATTAATTATTTAAAATAAAAGTTTAAACCTGCGAAGGTCGTCTAAATCGTGCGCACCGGTGCTGAACATAAAAATCGTGGATAAATATTGTAATTGCCTCGTCGTTTGACAAAGTCCGATTTTAGAATGGATTTGACCACCGAATCGAAAAAAAAAGCTTAGCAAATAAAACATTATTTGAATTAATTGATTTGCATTTAATCTAAAAATCTCAAACATTTTAAAATTAAGCTAAATTTAAAATAATTTCACATTTATAAATTCAGTTTGCCCGACCTTACTTAATTTGATTTTTTACGTCAAAAATTGCGAAAAGTTATTGTTTGCTTGCCAAACATTGTGACATAAGCGGGCGCGGGAAAAATTTTTTTGAATTTTTGATGAAATTTGTTAATAAATATGCACTCAAATAACCTTGAATTTCTTGTTTGTTGGGGAACATTTTTTGAACATTTCAGTCGTTCAAGGGAAAATTATGATTTAAGCCGCGCCGGTTGACTCATGTTGGCTTAGGCCTAAGCTCAGCTTACACATTAGGGTGGTGTCTCAGCGAGTTGCAATATACAAAATTTTCTATTGAATCTCTTTTTGCCTAAGTTTAATTGTCTTAATTATTTGAGATAATATAAAAAGAAGCCAACCATAAGCCTCCGAGTCAAACAATTATAACACTTACAAGTGAAAATAAATTTAAAACCATATGTATAATACTTTACAATTATTTTCTTATTATACATTCACAACAAAATGCTACTTATATAAAATATAGCCAATTGTAAATGTTACTGCGAGTAGAACTTTTATATTTAACGTAAATTTAATTAAAAAATTTATAAATAAATCGTTGTTAATTTACAGTCCGTTTCACAATGAAATAATATTAATAATTTAAAAATAAAGTTTATTATGAATAAATAAGTCTTCACAATGGTTACCCATTAAGCCATCTTACAAAATTATACGTGCAGCTCATGTGCAGAAAACCAGCATTTGTATCGAACGCTCGATTTCTTTATGCTAATAAAACGTTAAATTACTAAGATCTAAAAAATTGAATTTTGAAGTCTATCTAAAATGCATATTTGTTGCAATCAGGTAACATTAGAGTTAAAAAAAACAAATTTGTATTCAAATATTCTTTGAATATTTAAAAAACATATACAATTATACAATAGCATGTCCATTATAATCAATAGAGATGGGATTTTAGTTAAGAAAAATCTCGAAATAGTTAACTAAATAGTAGCAAAAAGTGCTAAAATAGTGGTCAAAATCCGGGTTCTTAAGCAAAAATAGTGATGAAAAAATGTGCATAAAAATAATAATAATGGCTTAAAAACTTGTTTTTTTGTATGGTAAATCAGAAGGACTGCTACTTTAGGCAAGAAAAATTGCAAAAAGCGCCTAAAAAGTCTCGAATCTCAAATTGCAAAACGTAATAAAGTCAAAGATGGAAGCGATGAAGAAATGCGCAACACAAACAATACAACAAGGAGTTTGGAATCATAAAAAATTGTGCAAAATAATGAGTAAACTCATCACAAAGGTACGGAACATTTACAATATACTGTATATAAAGCTTTATCTTTTATAGTTTTCTTAAAAAACAGATATTATATATGAAAAAAAGACGAGTCACTTCAATCAAATTGAAATAAATCATTTTTTATAACCTACAGTTAGTTAAAAATATATTAAAAATAAATAAAAATAGTAATTAATATTATGAAGTATTATATCAAAAAAAAAAATTCCAAGACAATTAATTTTACAAAAAGTTTGTTTGTCGCTATATGTAAAAATAGAAAATTATGATAAATTAATATAACCATTTGATTAAACAACTAAATTATAGAATTTGATTAGTATTAGTAAATTACCAATAAATATTGTCATATGCAAGTCACGGAGATATGTTTGATGTGATGGTTGGCGACAGAGTAAACATTATTTGTGTAATAAAATTAAAAAACAAATAATTCGTTATAATTTGAAAAACTGACAAATATTTTATACACTAAATCGTTTTATATAATAAGATAAACGGTTTCAAAATTTATCGGCGCCGTCTATCGGCACCGCCGAAATAATAGTACGAGGAAACAAATTTTTTAATTAATTTAACAAATAATATTTAAATTAATAAAGTGGTAGAATATAGCAACGCATTATTAGATACATAGTATAACTTTATAATTTATTGAACCAAATAAAAAATTATTTAATAAATTATAGAAAATTTTAATGTATTTATTTATGTATAAATTAAACGGGCACCTTATCATGCAAAAACTTTGAATAACAACAAATTTGTTTGTTATTTTTCAAGTTCATATTTCCACAAGAATAAGTTTATGGAGATATAAACGCCTAGATGCTCTAATTGTTTTTAAATTTTTTATACTTAATTAGTGCGCTGATTGACTATCAATAAGATTTTTTAATATAGTTATATTCAAAATCTTATCAATAGAAATATTTAAAACACATTTATAAATAAAGTAAGAATTAATAATTTTGTTTAAAAAAATATGCTTTGTTGTTCCATCAAATGAATTAAAATTACCAAATCTCAAAATTGAATGTGAAGTATTATGTTTGACATTATTTAAAAGCACAGGATCAATGCTATAACGAATATATACACAAATAATAATTGAATAACATAAAAAATTTTAAAAAGAAAAATGTGTAAATCAGGTACGTTAAAATTAAGCTAAAAAATGATTCCGGCTATTTTTAAACAACAATTTAGAAATCAACCGACTAAAATCTTTTGAAAATACAGCATATCTATAATTACAATAAATTTAATCATTATGCTGGTACTTTACAAGTTTAAAACAAAAATTTATTTAAAAACTAGTTTGCAATGACCAGTTAATTGGAAAATTCTACTTCGTGTACATGCAAATCTTACAATTAGAAAAGATAAATTAGTTAAAAGCCCAAGAAAAATTTTAAAGATACCGACCAACAACTAAAGCCAATATAAAATTATGGGACAAATTAAAATATATAAAAGAATAAAAAAAGATTTTGTGGGGCATGACTGCAGCAGGTTTGACTGGAATGTCAGTCTGGGTAATGCTATTCATCGGATGGCAACGGAATTCGGCACGTGGGGTATTCCCCTAAGTTTTAATATGCAGAAAAATCATTCAAAACGCAGAAAGGCCTCAAATCGATAAACATTAGTAACACTACAATATTAATACATCATTTTGGATAAAATATATTATCCTATAATTATGTTTAAAAATTTATAATTCAAACGGATAAATAAAATTAATATTCACTAATTAATCAATCTCATTAAAAATGACATCGTACGCGACTTACAAAATTTTTTAATAAATTATATTTCCTAATAAATAAAAATAATCAAAGTATTTGATAAACAATTGATTAGAAAAGCTCACAGCTAGTTAACAAAAAACTAAAATAACAAACAAGTGTAAAAAATAAAAAGAATAATAGAGAACTGGTTAATTAAAATGTTGCATTTAATAAAACCCGTATTTTGATAAACTAAAATTGAGTTAAATTATCACGAAAATTCTTTTGAATTAATATTATTTTATTGAGTTCTTATAAAACTAAAGCTACCTATGAAATTTAAAATAAATTTGGTTATACAAAACAATTGAGTTTAAATTAAATATGCACTGAAAAAGTATTCTCAGATTTGTGAAAAAGGTTAAAACAACGAAAAAACAAACGTTCAAAAGCTTTTGAGGCATGGCTAGGTCAGTATTTACAGCTTTGATATATATACAATGTGTACGAAAAAGACAAAAAGCTATTAATAAGAAAGAATTCAAGTTTAGTTAAATTAATATTTATTTTTACAAAAACTTCAACAAATAATTTATTTGACAAGCAATATGACGCACAGTAATTTAATAAATATTCAGATCCAAGACAAAGCATAAAATATTAAATTTAACTTCAATTGACATAAATTTCAATTTAGCTAATCATCTTCCGAACTACGACTTTATCCCAAGCAGAAGAGATGGCCTCGAAAACAGTATGTGAGATAAAAGATATTGCATATTCTAATTAATTTAAAATATGTATGCTTTTATTGTTTTAAAAATTATTTTAAAAAAGGAAAAAAATAAACTAATGCTCCAATTAATTTTACAAAATAAAAATATCAATTAATTAAATTGAATAATAATTTCTAGTCTCGTCGTCTTAAAATAAAAGAAAGCAACAATATTATTGAGAATTTACTTTTAATGCAAAAAAATTAAAAAAATATAATGTGAAAGATAAGATAATAAACATAATTTTTTTTAATTTGAAAACATCCACAATTTTCCTAAAATATTTAATGTTTAACAAAAAAAAAAAGAGGGAAAAATGTAACCGGTTTGTTAATAGAAATTCATTTTAAGTAATGTCTCACTCAGACCCCGAAGTAAATTTCGGCAAAAACAAGAAAATATATTCGATTATTTTAAAGAATGAAAAAATAAAGATAAAACGATGCTTGTTTAAATTAACATATTTGCAAATTTCTATTTTTACAAATTTTAATAAGAGTTTACATATGCAATTAAATATGACCCATTTAAAAACATCTTTAAATAAAAACATTTTGTGGCTTTTTCATATCACGATGATGCTAAATTTTTAAAATGAGGTTAGCCTCATTTTGCGGCTTTTAGAGTTTGTGATGTTTTTTTTGGCTTTTTTGGTAGTTTCACTGATAAAAAGAAAAATTTAAAGTAAATTTTGAATATTTGGCGTAATGTTCATCCATTTTTTCTTCGGTTTTCATTTTGAATGAAAAGTCTTCTCAAACAATATTGGTTACAAGCCTAAGAATCGTAGGACTTATGAAACTAATTTATTATATCAATTTTCGGATATGCAAAGCTTAGCCGGAATTATTTGAATCGAACTCCAAAAAGGTATGAAATTAAGATTTTTGACAAAGTATAAAAGCTAAATGTAAAGTCTAATTTTTGCAATCATTCTCAAGAGCACAAGCGTCAGCTACAGCTTTAAATCGACATACCGCGGGATAAATTTAAACAATTGATTAAAAAACTTAATTATAAAAATTAACTAATTATTAGTAACTTAGTAATAATTTTTAATTCTAGGTCGATTTAATAAAAAGTTTGTTGTTATTTGACAATAAATATATCATAATGCAAGAGTCATATTGGGCCATTACACATTAAGACAAGCTGGCACCGAAAAGCCATTTGTCGTGATGTATTAAAGTATAGCAAATATATATCAATATGAAAATGTTAGAAATAAAACTTCATTGCAAATAATTTATAATGTAAATATTAATTTATTATAAAAAAGGTAAGTACCTCCCGAAGGCTGAAATTGAGAAGGAAAATTGGAAAAAAGTCTTTGGACAAAAGTGCTTGGGCCATCCAGCATAAATCGGAAATGAAAACAAATAGAAACACTACAATTAACATGCCCTAATTAAAAACAATAAATCTTTTAGTTAAAACTTTTTCGGTTTTTTTAAACAAATTAGCTCTTTTTTTAAAGATGTGACAGGCAGAAATGAGAATATTACCAAAATTTATATTATCAATTTAAAAGGAGATTTTAGGTGATTGGATACCCAAAAAGTTAAATAATTTTAAAAAACTAATCTAGGCTGTGTGCTCTGACGACACCTCCTATGTCATCGGCGTATTGAAGTGTACATATTTTTAAATGTTTATCTTAAACAAATTTGTGGCATCCGTGAGGAAAGCTGAGCAGACTGAAGACAAATTTGTCAAAAGCTGTAGTATTTGCAAAAAATTAAAAGATATTAATAACAAAAAAACAATCAAACACTTAAAAGATCTTTCATTACATAATAAAATTATAGTTCGTATAAATTTAGAGGAATTGCGCGCAAATTTATTTCTGAAATTATGACTAGAATATCATTATGTTAATTAATAAAACATTGATTAAAAGATATTAATAATAATAAATCTTGTTTGTATTTATTAAATCTATTACAACACTTTTATTTCATTAAGCCAATAACGACAGTAAAGACATTTCTTTACCTTCTTTGTTTTAACTTTGATAAAAATAGTTTTAGAAAGGCTAAAAAATAAACTAACACCTATAAAATAAAAAAAAGTTAATTAAAAAAAAACCTAAAAAATAAATAAAAAAATGTAACAAAAAAAACAAAATTAAAAAACATAATTGGAGATTACGTTAGTGACCGGGAATTTTGTCCTAAAGTTTTACGCAGAAATTGATTGGATTTGACAGTTTTTAGCACTTACTTAGTCATTGTTTTTTGACTTTTTAGCACCTATTTTGACCTGTTTTTAGGACATATATGTCTTTTTATGACTACAATTTATAATCATTTAGTATAAAAGTGGATAGTTTTTTTTAGTGGCGTTTAAGTTTTAGTTTGCCAAAAATCTTTTTTTTGGGCCGCTTTTTGGAATCAGTAACAATAACTTATGATTTTTAAAAATTATTATTATCGATTCTCAACGTTGTTTATTCTTAAATTTATGCCAGATGCAAAAATGTTTATATTGAATTAGTCACTTTCTCTATGTTTTAAGGTCAGCATTCTGTTAGCTTGTCTTATTAAATAACTCTGATTATTATACAAAGTGTATGATTTTTTTTTAAATTTAATAAATAAAAAGAGCAAATCAGTTGATTACTTCGTTTATTTTGAAATTTGAATTGATCAATATTTATAATTGAGTTTTTGGAAGATTCTGGTTTAAAAAAAAAATCAGCATTTCGACCTGTTCCTGTCCTGTGGCAAGATTTTTAATAGTTTTAGGATCAGTTTGAAGGGTGAGGGGTCGGCGGTGCCGATAGGCGCCGCCGAGAAAATTTTGAATTTTTGATGGAATTTCTTTAAAAAAATGGTCCAAAAAATGCATCGTGGAAGGGCACAAAAATGATTAAAAAAATGATTAAAAAATCAAATAAGATTTCAAATTTTCCGGACATTTTTGAAATCCAGATTCCGAGTCTTGACTTAGACTTTTTCCAAAAAAAAATTTAATTTTAGGTTCAGAAAACTAGAGAAAATGAAAATTTTAGCCGTTTTATTAGGGGTTTTTGTAGGTGAACGGCGATGCCGATAGGCGTCGCCGAGAGGAAAAAATGAAAATTTACGATTTTATTAAGACAATTCCGATAACTAAAATGGTGAAAAAAAGTAATCTTTATGTAAATCTTAGAAGTTTTGAATCGGTTAAAATTTTTGAAAATTAATTTGCTAGTAACTTTCTTTAAAAAATTAATAAATTTTCATTTTTAAAAATCTTAAATACATATTTAAGCAAAAAATATTGTTTTTCTTTGCCATGAATTTAATTGAAAGACACAAAAAACTATTTACACAGTCGGGGGTTTAAACTCCAGGCAACCACATCACGCACCAGCAGGGCATTCAATAAAAAGAATAAAAAGAATTTTTGACTCGAGGACTAGAACATCAGACTAAACGAGCTTTTGGTCCTCAGTTTAACCACTTACCCACGTGATTTTATGGATAAAGGTTGAAAAATTCAAATATATTACCAATTTTTCCATTCGGTACTCAAATTTTGTTCGGTCGGTACCTTCGGTTCTCAGATTTTTTCGGTCGGTACTTTTCGGTAAAGTACCGAAAAAGTACCGGTACCGAATAGTACCGAAAAAATCCAAAAAGGTTCGGTCGGTACTTTTCGGTAAAGTACCGAAGCCTGAGTACCGAAAAGTACCGAAAAAGCGTCGGTACTTTCCCGTACCGACCGAACACTAGTAAAAATAAGATTTAATTTGATCATAAATTTATGCTGCTTTATAACTCAACTTTTATTAAATATCAATTGAATAAAATTGAATAATAGACCACAATTTGAAAGTTTCTTAGCGTAATCGTTACCTTAATTATATGATTATATTAATAAAATAAAACAAACAAAGCCAAGCTAACACGAAAGGCTAAAATGAATACGTATTAGTAAACGCCTAAAAGTACAAAATTAAATTTATAATAACAAAAAAAAACGTTAATTTAAAACTAATATTAATTGGTTTGGAAAACACTTGACGTTTGGACCAAGTACAGTTCTTTTGTGAAATTATGATAAAGAGAATAC
Organism: Globodera pallida; assembly: GCA_020449905.1. Taxonomy (NCBI): domain Eukaryota; kingdom Metazoa; phylum Nematoda; class Chromadorea; order Rhabditida; family Heteroderidae; genus Globodera; species Globodera pallida. The sequence goes on along the minus strand of JAIXHY010000025.1, from coordinate 289,701 downwards.
AGTACAATAAAAATTCTAATATTTATTGAAATCTTTGTAATAAACAAACACCAAGGCGCAAGTTAAATGCGAGACTAGAGCAAGGAAGTATGCATTTAAATGCTCACAAATAAATAGTTTAAATGTGAATAATAAAATTGAGAAAATTAATTTTCAGACAATAATAAAAGCTTTTTATCATTTAATTAAAAGCCATTGTGTGTATCTTGTGAATGCAAAACAACAACAAAATAAATTTTCAAACGCCATATTACCAACCTAGCAAAATGAGTTTAAATTTGTTGGAATGCAAATAAAATAATATTTGAAGGAATAACGAAACTATATTTAATAAACAAATCATGATATATTCTAATTAAAACTCAAACTTAAAACGTAATTTAAATATTTTGAAACAAAATTAAACTAGCGTAACAAAAAATTAAATTTATATAAATCAACGTTCATTAAAAATAAAAGATTTTTTAAATTTTATTAGGTTTCAACGCAGCATTGATACGACGTCAATTCAACGAAAAACTTTTTTTGGTGTTTTTATGTGCAAAACAGTTAGACTTATAAAAAATTCATAAAAATAATGAGTATACTACGAAATGGATCAATTTTGGAAAAAATAATTAGCCAAAAACAGTGAAAATACCATCTATACATTTAAGCATAAAGATCGCTGAGTTCGAAGCCTCAATCAGCGTGCGCTAAAAAAACGCGACTACCGTGCAGCTTCGTCATTTTCATAGCCCAATCGGTCGTATGCCGTATTTATTTTAAAACATGTTGGCCACACTACAATTTAGAACAATAACATTTTATAAAAACAAATAAATCTATTAGCTAACAAAACATAAAGAATGCAAAATTATACTAAATAAACTTTGGCTGTGAGAAGCTGACAAATTTTAAACATTATGAATATTAACTTCTCATAAGTTTAATTAATAGACAAAAGTAAATTTAAAAAATAAATGAACAGAATAAATTAATTATATTGGGTTTTCAAACCTCATTTATATAGTTTTTAAATCTATGTTTGTACTCCTTTAATTTTAAAAAAGATTTAATTTAATGTTTTTTTTGCCAGTGCGGCGCTTGCAAATAGCGAATGGAGACAATTAATAAAGCGAAATTATGCAGGGAAGGCAAGAACGTCCAAAAAGATCCAACTCCCGTGGAAAGCGGTGGTGTTCAGAGTCAAGACTAGAAGAAACAAAACAACAACATAAAAAATCAAAAGTCAAAAAATAAAATAAATAATTAATAGAAATAACCAAAAAATCTAACATGATAAAATATATCAAAATCGACACCAAAAAAAGTTTAACAAATTATAATTTGTATATTATTTGCTAAATGGTTTAATAAAACGCGTTTTTATATCATAAATAATTAATACCGCTTTTAACAAATTTAACGCAAGGTATAAATTTAGGAAAATATACAAAGATGTAAGCAATAATTGATTAAAAACTAAATTATAGAAATAATAGCACATCTTTTAATATAAAAAAGTCAAATAATCAAAGCGTTTTAATAGATTACTGATACATAAATTTAAAAACAAACATAAAAAACAAGTAAATGCTTAAACAACTTTGTAAACAATTTAAAATAAAAATATCTTAATTGCAAAGTTTTGAACTAAATTTATTATCAAATTAACAGATGCCCATCTAGTTCCAATGTACATGCATAGCGAATATACCGACCAATCAGAAACTTGATAAAATAATTATTTAGCACTACTGATAATAAAACGTTAAAAATCGGCGTAATTACTCTCCAATTGTCTACGCATCGTACAGCTATTTGCAATTTAAATTAATTTACAATATTGACTAAATTGAAATGGTCTATTTTTCTGAAAAATTTTTGGCAAATTTTTATTTATTTATTGATTTATTTAAAAGTCTGGTTTTATTATATTATTTTTTTCATTAAATTTTAAAAAAGTATTATGTATTCAAAAAATTTATTTTTATGCGTAATCTTAATGAAAAAACAATTTATAAAAGTATTAAAACCTATACATTTGTGATAAAAATTAAACTATTACACGAAAAGCAATCAATTCTTATTTTACAATTAGAATAAATAAAAATTATATCAATTACTTCTTCAAAATAAGACAATAAAATAAATAATCTGGTTTTGAAACATTCATCAATCATTAACATTTGTTGGTGAAACCTGCATCTTTAGAAGTATTTAATTTTAAAAAAAGAAACAATCAATAAAAACTCCATTTATTTTCGTACTATGAAGCGTATAAAAAAATTAACTCATTTTTTAATAAAAGTTAATTTAAATGGGCTAACAGTTCGGTAAATACTAACTGCAAGCGCCCTACTGATAAAGAAGCGCAAGTTTACGCAAAGGCTTGTGTGCAGACATGGTAATGTCAATGAGCGAATCGTTACCATTCATAATAAATAACAATTAAAATCACTGAATCAAATATTGCATACGGGGTACGAAAATTGTATTGAGAAGCAAATAAAAACTAATAAAAAATTTACTGATTTGAAAAATATAAAAACAATTGTAGTCTAAATTTCATTAAAATATTATAGCAACTTATGAAATCTCTACATGCATTTTGAAAATGTTGGGTCTCGAGGCACAAAACTTTATGTACAAAAGCACAAAATGGGAAAGTTAAACAATTATAAGAAAGGTTTAACAAAATGGCTTAAGTTAAGTGTAAAATTGAGCTACCAAAATAATTTTGAATAATCATCTGCATAAAACAACTCATTTAAAGGTAAAATATATTCATGTATTCGAATTAAATAAATTCTAAAAATACATTTTAAATCTGTCTACTTTAAAAAAACAATTATTTACCAAAAATAGCTGATTGAGATCCAATGTTCGATAAAAATAACCAAATGAATAATTAAATAATGAAATTCGATGGAGAAAAAAGAAGTCTTGAATGACGGCATTGAGCCGTTTCCCATGAATGCGGGGAAAAAATATTTGGTAGCCGAAGAATATAAGGTGCATATTATTTAGTTAAAATATTACTCTAAATAATACAAACCAAAAAGAGCAACTACACAAAATTAAAAGGACAACTGCAATTGAAAAACTGCAAAAAGTAAAAACGTAATTAAAAAATTGATAAGTATTTAATTAAACAAATGTTGTTATGAAGTATAATAGACGAGTTAATCTGTTAAAAAAGATGTTTGAAAATAGTTTTTGTAAAATTAAATATTTAAATAATATGGGATTAATAAAACACTAGCAAAAAAATACTCGCGTATATGTAAACTATATATAGCAGCTGGAACACTAGAAAGAGCGAACAAAATTTATCATCTTTAAATTTTCGAAGATTTTTATGAAAAAAACTAGGCACACTGGCGACTACTGACAATACAAATCAAATTATACACTTAATTATTCTTCATTAATAAAAGGAATTAAAGGTTATAAATAGGTAAATATTTAGAAAACAATTATAACCACATAAAAAAGCTATTAAATCTAAGAAGGAATTCAGAAATGCAATATCTGTTTACAACTCAAAAAGGTCACTAAACCAATAAAAATATTTCAAAACAAAACATAAAGAAAAAGTTGTATAACAAAATCAGATATTATCTCATCTAATTGATATTAAAAAATTTAAATGCCTAAGTTTAATTGACTTCAAAACAATTGTGCATTAATGAATTTTTAAACGCAAATTTCTAATAAATGGACTGACTATCTATTTCCTCTGGTTTTTTTGTAATAAATATCGAAAAATGTGCTTTTTAAAATCATGTAAGCAAAAAGTTTTATTTAAATTGAAATATAGTTTATAGTAAAGCAATTAATGAATTATTAGAGCTAAACAAAGATAAAGACTAAAATTTTAATAAAAGGTGCTAAAAATAAAGCAAAATTTCTTTACTTTTCCGTCAAAATTTAAAAAAAGATAAATTTAAATTTACAGAGGATTGGGGCCGACCATCATACCATCATCGATTCCTGACAGACCGATCGACAAGATTAAGAAGAAGGCAAACATATAAAAATAGAACTACAAAAATAGCTGGTAAAGGATTTGGAATGATATCATTACAAATAAAAATTTAAATATATAATTAATTAGTTCAACTAAAATTTTAGAGTTCAGTAAAAATTTACAAACAGAAAAAGTTATTCGCCATAATTAATAAAGTTTATTTACCCAAGTTATTTTCTTTATTCTAGCAATTTTTTTTTCTTAAGTATAAAAATATTATTTAAATCTATGTATATTTAAATCCAATGATTTAAAAAGAATTAATGAGAGGACGAATGATGGCTTCAAAAATAAATAGAAAGTGCAGTACTTTTCGGTTTTGGGCCTACACCTCAAATTTTTTAAAAAGGGAACAAAAGGGGGTCCGGACAATTGGACAGTGGACAATCCGACAGTGGACAATTGGACAGTGGACAATCCGACAGTGAAGACAATCGGACAAAAGTGGACAATCGGACAGTGGACAATCCGACAGTGAATTAAAATTTAAAAAAAACTAAAATCGAGATAAGAAGGGGAAGTACCGTGCCTATTTGAATGGCGCGGGTTAAAAACCCGTAATTTTATTTTGATATCTAAAATTCCGTCGAACAAACAGCCTCGAGGGCTGGCACCGAACCTTCAACAGTCATTTACGAGTTCCGTTCCTCATCTATCACTCAGTCATTTTGTCAAACAATGGAGGCGAGGACAGGCACAGGAATTCGGTTGTGCAAAATTTCAATAACTTTACAGCATCATATCCAATAAAAAGCAAATGGTGCGAAAAAGTGTGAACGCGGAGAAAGATGCGGTCATTCGTGCCATTTACCGTGATCGCGCCAATCAGCCATTTTTGGCTTATTTAAAGGGATTGCTTGCCGACTGCCAGAACAAAATGACTAGATTTTAGATCATAAAATAAAATTACGGGTTTTTAACCCGCGCCATTCAAATAGGCACGGTATTTCCCCTTCTCATCTCGAGTTTAGTTTTTTTTAATTTTAATTCACTGTCGGATTGTCCACTGTCCGATTGTCCACTTTTGTCCGATTGTCTTCACTGTCGGATTGTCCACTGTCCAATTGTCCACTGTCGGATTGTCCACTGTCCAATTGTCCGGGCGCCAATAAAGTCCGTTAGGCTTAGGCCTAAGCCTAAGCCTAAGCCTAACGAAGCCCAAGCGAGGGTGGCTTTGGTGTAAGCCTAACAAACTCTATAAGAAGCAGTTTTGGGTGATTAATGGTGAAAAAAAAAATCAAAAATCATAGATTTTCAAAGTCTTAGATGGTGATCTTAAAAACATTGTCAGATTCGTGATCAGCACCCTTTAAACCCCCATATATGATGTTTTCAACGCCCTTTTATTGACCTTTTTTTTAATTTTAAGGTGTAGGCCCAAAACCGAAAAGTACCAAAAGTGCATCTTACCACGATACAAAAGGTGGATTGCGCCGGTCTCGTGCAGCATGGTCACCAACTCGCTGGGAACCTTCGCTGTGTGTTGGATGCATACCACAGTGTTACGACTGTGATATTAAATAATTTTTGTTGCAACAAAAATCACCTAAAAAAATTTAATTCCATAAAAATATATTGCTAAAATTTTAAAATGAAAATGTAAAACACCCATTTTGCCTTGATAGGTCAATTTTTGATAATAAATTAAAATTAAGATAGAAATTTGAACACTAAAAAAAATATAAATAAAGGTTTGAATTTGCTAGCCCTTTAATATCCTCTACCCTTATTTCAAATAAAATATCAAATTAATATATATTTATTTTTTATTCAAAAATTCTAAAAATTTAAAGCAAACCAGTTGAAAAACGACGACGAAATGTGATTTTTAAATGTTTAAATTTAAATATTCACTTATTCAACCGCTCATTAGCTGTTGCAACACAAAAAAATTTGCAAGAAAACGAAACTTGCAACGACACGACATTGTGAAAACCGGTAAATTGAATTTAATATTTTTACAAAAAACCTCAAAATATTAAAAAATGATAAGAAAATGCATAAACGTAATTATAAATTTTTAAACAATGGGAATTGCTGCATCTCACTTATTTTACGATAAAATATTGATTAAAAATAAAAATTTACTGTTTAGCAAAATAAAAATATTTCTATTTTTTTTGCAATGCTAAAATTTAGGGGTATTTTATTCGTATAAAAGGAAAAAATAAATGTATTTAATCCTACCCATTCGGCCGGTAAATTGGGTGTTAAAACATTTTGCATGAATTTTATCGTAGCTAAATCATCGTCATCAAAAAAATTTTAAATTTATATTTTGTGTAAAACTTCTCTGCAGCGTTCCTTCACAGCAAGTACGACATTTTCATATCGGGTGAGAGTAAATGAACGAACGGCTGCACAAAACATCTTCCTTCAGTTACTGCTTGCCAATCAATTTTCTTTCCTGTTTTCCGCAATATTTTTTACTTATTTTCATCATAAACAAATTTTAAATAAATTGATTATCCAATAAAAAATTTTCTAATATGTAATAAAATGATTAACAAAAAATCGCAAGGCTTAAAAAATTATTACAAAAATAATCGCTCTACATGTTATTAAATAATTAAAAAACCGCAAAGCCACGGGTCTGGAGCAACATAACGAGACTGTTTTGAACCGTAATAAATTTCCTAAATATGCAACAACAACAATTTTTCATAGAAGGCATTGAATTTAACGTATAATTATTATACTTTTATAAATGCAAAAACCTAAAAAAGTTTAATGAATTTAAAAAAATTACAAGTTAAAATTAGTCGGATTGATATTTCCTCCGTTTGCGAACAAAAACATTAGGAAAAATAAAATGAAAGTTGGCCGCATTATAAATAAAAATTTAATCATTGCGCGATGGGTACAATTGATGATGATAAGAACATACCAAAAATTGTCGATTTCAAAAAACAACATTTAAAATAAATTTTATAAAATTATCAGTTAATAATGAAATATACATCGTTTATATTTATTGGCAAGGAATGTTGCTGGACATAATAGTAAAAATTTCTTTGTAAATTAAAAGGGCGGAAAGCCCCTAAAATTGGAATTTTATTATCTGCCATATTATGCATCCGGACTGTAAAAGAAAGGCCGACGCAAGTAGATTTTAATAATTCAATAATTAAAACAAAAGCGTTTAATGTGCAACTAAAATATTCAATAAATATATGAGATTATTAATAGCATTATTAACCGTATTTAAACACCAATATGTAAATTGTTACTCAGCGTTTAGGGAAAACAAAAAATGAGAAAGCCAAAGACAAAGAAAAAAGGTGGAAGTTTATCAATTAAATAAGTCATTCAAAAATATTAAAACCTAACCTAGAAATTATAAATTGGATATAAAAACATAAAATTAACAACAAAAAAAATTGAATAAGAAAGTATCCTACATTAGATAATTAGTAGAACTTAAAGTAATTGTAAAATTTTTTTGGTACGATTAAAATATTTGAAAGAAAAAATTTAATAATATCCAAAATGAATTTTAACAATTAACTGAATGACGGAGTGAAAACTAACAAAAACATTTTTTTGGTTACAACACCTATGAACTAAATTTAAAAATTCTTTTTGGTGAGCAATTGTTCCAGAATGTAAACATTTGCCCATTTTTCATTTGTTGTTCTATTATAACCGTTATAACTGATATCGCATTAAAACAGATTTTAAAATTAAACACATAAACAACATCATTTAGTTTTGAAATAATTTTTTAATATAAATGCTTTTAAACAACTTTTAACAATTATGCGGCAAATAAATTGTTTTTATTATCCTAAATAAAGGTATTCGAAAATCTTAAATCTAAAGGCGCATTAAGTCTGATAATACTCAAAGATCAAGGCAAATGATGAAATTATGTAAATCAAAAATGCTTTTAGCGCGTCAAAGTGGCCAGCCCATTTCCAAGGAGTTTCGTAAAGCAACCCATTAACGGTTTAATTAATCACAGTTTCAAAACAAAACTGATTTAAATGTTTCTTGACAAGATTTTACACCTTCGAAATGCACAAATTTTTAATGAAAAATGCGTCAATATTGTTTCAGCAAACAAAATATAATACACTTGCAAAGCAATTGATGTATTTACAGAAACATAATAATTTCACGCAAAAACCAAGAAAACAAAACGGTTACATTTTTCAAAACAGATTTTCAACAATAATAAAAAAAATAAAACAATAAATTTTATAATAATTGAAAAAACTATACTTAGCTTGGAATAATCGATGCGCCGCTATTAAACATGGGCAAAATATAATAGTTAAATTTAATATATAAACTAAGCCAAGCCAATGTGTTTAAAATTATACAAGAAAGTACAACTAGCTATTCACTTGGTCAGTCCAAGCTGTCAAACTGATTTAACCCGTTGAAATTAAATTAAACCAATTATGAAATGGTACAGTTTCAAAAAAGCAATATGATATTGTGGCAAAGTGAAAGAACAACTGCTACAATTCTCCTTTGGAGCAATACGCAGATACGCCCAGGCAAGACGTTTCACACAGTGAAGACGTGAAGACCCACATAAGGCGTTTCTTCGCATCATCTAATGTATAAATAGCGCTTGTCTATACTAACTAAAAATTGTTTAAATGGTAAAGAAATTTAATTCCAACAATTTAAGAAGAAGGTAAATTTTTCCGCAAAATTGGCTAACCTTAAATAATATTATTCGATATAAATAACTATAAATTGCTAAAAAGGAAGTTTAATTATAAAGAATCATGAATACCAAGTATAATATGATTCTTTAAAAATTTTAAAAAAAACTGTCCAATAACTAATCGTTCAATTAAAAACACTTTTTATGAAAATAATTAAAAATAATCATTAATTTGAAAATATTGGTGACAAAATGTAAACACACCTATAATACATAAAATAAAGCAAAAATTAAATAAGTGAACAACCGAATGAACGGGAGAAACAGGCTAAAGAAAAGCCAGACCAGAAGTGATCGGGCGGAAATCAAATATTGCCACTAAAAATTGGTTTTTCGACATTGTTGAAAAAACCACAAAAATGATTTTAGTGCTGTAATGGCTTTTAAACAAAATTTTAATAATTTAATGATAAACAATTAAGTAACACTTTTATATCCAACTATGTATACATTATTTACACGGTATTAATAGTTTTTGAGAATCAGTTTACAGATAACTCAAAATCACTTATTGAAAAACAAAATATTATTCAGTCGAATAAATAAAATTCCTTAAAGCTAAACATAGAGTATATTACTATTTATATTAGAATAAAGCCATGTAATTTTTAAAAGCGCTTTAACTTTAGATTTGATAAATCAACGCAACGTAACTGTTCTGAAACAGAGAATCAACATCTCGAGAGAGAGCCTTTAATATAACAATAACTAATGCACCAAAAAATCTCAATAACCCAAATTATGTTGCTTTCATCTCCCGAAAAGTTTAAAAAAATTAAATATTTATTTAAATCATATAGTAATAAATAATTATTTTGGATTTTAAAATCTGCAAAAATAAGTCATTTTAATTTATACAAATGTGTTAAACAAAAATTTTAATAATAATGATAAACAATTAAAATTATTTTAAAACGCAAGTAACAGAATTTTTTACAAAGAATCAATTAAATCTATTAACATTAAAAATATATATAAAATTATTTCGTAGAATTAAAATTAATATTTTTTGGTCGTAAATGGAATTTTAATTCATCAATAAAAAATAATATATTTAATTTATATTTAGTCCATAAACATTATTCGCCAGGCAGCAATAAACCACATTTTCAAAGTGTTAATAATTTATATGTTAATTTATTTAAATACTTTATATAAATAAACAATTTTAATTAATTAGATAACAAAAGAATAACCCTTTTTAAGTTTTTTAATTTTATCAAATTGCCGACAGAATGAATGCATACGTTTATGAGACGGAAGATCTTGAGTTACAAACAAGATGAAAACAACAAAAAATAAAATAAATGGCCAACTCTAGACAAAGCCCACGGAAGTTGCACTTAACACAGGAAAGAAGTGCAACGTAATGCAGCAGAGTGTTTACAATTAATTTAAAAAACTAAACATTAAAAGAAATATGCTATTCAAAAAATTACACAATATAAAATATTTTTGATTTTTAAAAAATTTGGCTTTACTCTCAGTTGCGTGGGAGGAGAGGCACCATGAAGCGATTAATTTTACAAAGTGTCCGAACCGATAATGTAAAAAAGGACTTGAAGACAGCGAAACATGGAGTGAAAGGCGACTATACTTTCTGGCATTTTATTATTGGCATAAATTAATTAAAAGTTAATATTAAACAAATAAAAACAATTTAAGAAAAAGCCAAAACAATCCTCTGAGGGATGCAAAGATAAAGGTTTATCTAACAAATAAAGATAGTAGGAAGTACATTGATAACTTGAGTAACAAAAAGCTAAAAAAAGCCAACGACGATTACTACAAAAATTTAAAAAACCACTTTTTTCTTCCCCGACAATTTCCTTAATGATCAAAATATTTGATGATTGGACTTTAATTTCGACATAATTCAATGAAAATAAAGGCTGTGTTTATTACAAACAAACGTCACTAAACACTGATCTTATGCAAAAAAAATTTTATACTAAAAAAGATGATGCAAAAAATGATTTATATCCAAGTCAAATTTTATTTTTAAAAATTTATTGTAAGATTTAAATAAGTTCTTTCTCAATTTTTCAAATATTAAAAGCAAAAGATTTAATCTGGCTTACGATGACCATCAATAACAATATAATTAAAAAATAAAGTAGTTACAAATTTAAATTAAAGGCAATTAGATTAATCAGCTTGAAAGGCTATCAGTAATAATAATCAAAAAAAAACTTTGTTTTAAATTAACAAATAGCCCCAATAAAATAAGATAGAATAATATTAAACCGTTTTAAACAATATCTAATAACTTTGTAATATTTATTATCATTAAATAACAATGCCGAGATCCACCAATTGCAAAAGTTTGATATCTTACGAGCATGGAGGAGTTTTATAATTATTATTATCCTTATTTGTAATTGTTTTACTGCATGCACACAATGTTTTGTTAGCAAATTTTTTTTAAATACAAATTATTTTAAGCATAAAACAAATTACATTATTTGCATTTTAGCAAATATTTTATTGAAGGTTTTGTAAGTAATTATTATTACTTTTAGTTAAATTAGTAAATTTAAGTATAATTAAAAATTGACGTGAAACTGTAAATAAAGTGGCAACTTTATTTTTACTGAAGATAATTTAATTTTAATTGAATCTACTTGTCCAATAGGTACTACGGAAACCATGGCTCAAAAGAAGAAGGCCCTTTGTCCCGCTATATATGTAGCTTATTGCCCAGAAACGCAAAGCTAGGTTATTTAATACACCTGCATACGCTTTGTAATTGCAAACGCCTTTATAGTACTGATAAAAGGAATGAATAGTAATATATGCGGGAATTATATAATCCACAAATGTAAGTTTCCCATGGAAACCTTTTTGCTTAAGAAACTTGATCTAGATTAATACTTTTTATAAGATACGGAGACAAGTGCATTAACAATAATAGATATAAATTTATTGCAAACACCTCCGATACATAGCTATAGACTGTGTAAAAGCCGGCCGGATTCTTGAGCAAGACTCCGCCTCTCAATCGAGCAGAAAAGGAAAAAGATCCACCATCAGTTAAAAACCAATGATTTTATAAAGTATTAAAAGAAACTAAACTCATTACTTTTAATAATTTTAAAATTATTAAATAAATATCTTTTTTAAGGTTTTTATTTTAAAATTACTAAACAGATATAAACTTATTTATTATTTAGTGAAAACATTTGAAAATACATAAAAAGATTTAGGGAAGAACTAATGATTTAGAACCATAAAAAGACTGTCGCAGCAAATAACAGAAGTTGAAGCAGTGCGACTAAATTTATAAATTAAAATAAATAAAAACAAATTCGCCTTATTGTATGACTTTAGATGGATTAATTAATGAGCATTTAATCAACTTCAAATAAAATCTAACATTGTTAATATTAGTTTTTTGAAATAACCCGTATTCATTTAAATGAATACTCGATTTAGTAACAATGTAATAAGCGACTCAAACGATAGAACATTAAAGTTAAAATAAAAAATGTTAAAAGCTGTACCAAACAATTAATAAGCTGGCAAGTTATGAAAACAAAGAGATTTTGGTTTATGGAAACCGGTACCTACGAGTTGAATTTCGCAGTCCAAATGGCACAAGAGCAACTTTTATCAAAGAAGCCGCAAGCGCTTGCGGCTTTAATGGGTGGAAACGTTCAAAAAATGCAATTTATTTTAATACATATTTAATCGCGACTGCGAGTAAAACTAAGGCTAAAAAAATTTAAATCTATGAAAAAAAACTTATAAAAGATAAAATAAATTAAATCAATCGAGTCAAACATAAAATGAATAAAAGTGCGAAGGAGGGTAACGACACCAAAAAATGAGTAATAATTCAAATGAAATAAAATTGGAAGGTCGTGTAACAAAGCAGACAAACAGGGCTAATAAATGTCGTATGGAAATAATTTAAAAGTTAACAAAATGAATAATCAAAATAAAGAAAAATAAATAAAACAAAATTCTTTTGGCCCCACCATTTGTGCCCTCCCTGTTCGCGCACAAGCCCTCCCAAGCTTATTGAGTGACCCATTTGTGTCGCATCCTACAACCACTTCTATCCTCCGGGTTTAATTACATAAGTTTGAGCTTGTCCCATTTGATAAAATTCTCCAAAATTGCTAACATGGCTTCGTTCAAATGCCAAACTATTGTCGCGACTGCGAGTAAAACTAAGGCTAAAAAATTTAAATCTATGAGAAAAAACTTATAAAAGATAAAATAAATTAAATCAATCGAATCAAACATAAAATGAATAAAAGTGCAAAGGAGGGGCGACCGACACCAAAAAATGAGTAATAATTCAAATGAAATAAATTGGAAGGTCGTGTAACATAGCAGATAAACAAAATTACAAAAGTGGGCCAATAAATGTCGTATAGAAATAATTTAAAAGTCAAAAAATGAATAACCAAATAAAGGGAAAAATGGATAAAACAAAATTTAAAAAAAGAAAAGGTTATGGAAAAAATAAAATGTTATGAAATAAAATTTGACAAAAACAAAAAAGCCCAAGAAACCCATACAGCCCCGCTTCCCTTCACCCCGTTGAACAACACCCAACCTCAGTTGGCCTTGTTCCTGCCCGGCCCCCAGCTGCTTAAATTTTAAAGTTTAAATTGAAAAATTTGGTTTAATTGAAAGGACCAAAAAACTTTTGTAAACAGCAACGCAGCTATGAACTAAGCTAAAGTGGAGGATTTTTTCATTCTGTAAAATATATTTTATTCCTAATGATTTTAACATTTATAAGGCACAAAAACTCAAAACTAAAACAATAAAATCAAAAAGCTAAAAGCTAAAAATTCATAATAAAAATAAATAATTTTAAAAAAAGGTGAATAATAAAAGATTGTGAATGGAAGAAGAATTAAATAAAGAAATAAGTAAGTAAAATCGTTACAGAAGTTTTGGAATTTATTTGACACATTAATTTGAATGTTGAGAAAAGAAATATTAAAACGATTGTGAATTCAAAAAATATCTTATAAATTTGATAAAACTACATAAATTTTCAAAACACTAAGTTTTAATGATAAGAAACTAAAATAATTTTTAGTGTTAAAAGCCTAACATTTTTCACGATAGACTCATTGCCCTAATTAAAATCAAAGTTTAATAATAAAATGACTGGTAATAATTAAATAAAAATATAAATAAACAAATAAAATCCCGCCAAATAATTCAAAAAAAAACAATAAAAAACGCATTTAGACATCATCAAACGGCAGCAACGCTTCATTACTGGTCGGAACAATGGGCTACACGAAGTTCAGCAAGTACCTGGCGACTACGACCCGAAGGAGGGCTTATTGTACGCAAAACGGCCCGGCGAGCGCGCATCCAATTCTTTCGTGAACTCTCTCTTCAAGACTCTGACCATCTTCAAACGCTCGGAGGGCAAAAAGATGGCGGATCACCTGATGGGCTTGTACAAAATGATTTAAACTACTAATATTTTATAGAACTTCGTAAATTTTCATCATTTAATAGCAAAAACCAACTACCCAAATAAGTAAATATGAAAGTCTTATATTTAATTAAAATAATTATGCGTTATTCTTTAAAAGTTAAGAAACCCTAATTATTTACATCAACAAAAATAAACGCATGATCTTAATTTAAAATGTTTTACATTTTGTAATATTATAAATATTTAAACATCTACCAAAAAAAATAGCATTGCGAAAGATTGCTAGAAAATAAATAGGCTATCAAGAAATAATTTAAATTTGATTTTGAGAGCCAATAAATCATAAAATTAATTTAACTAAGTTACCTAATTGTTTTATACCATTTACTGAATAAACAACAAATGACAAACATCCGAATATAAAGGCTTATTAAATGCCGACCTTGTAATTAAAAATTAACTATGTATTTAATCATGAAAAAAAATTTTCATTTTGTTAAACAAAATTTAAAAAAATAGATAATAATTTAAAAGGTCAGTTTATTTCGAAAAGAAGTAACCAAAAACCAATTAAAATCGGTAAGATTAAATGGACAATCACATCTAGCTTGATGAGCTGCGGTCGAGAACAAAGAAAGATAAAGTTAATGATTAACTTGCATCTGTATACGTATTTTTACTCTATAACAAATAAATTTAATAATTTTTCATTATACATTTTCAAGTGAATAATAACAAAAAAGACCAAATATAATAGCCAGGGATAAGATTTTTAGCTTTTTACCTATTTTTTCAGCAACTTTGTTTTGGTGAGAGCGGTCCGAGCTTGTGCATTTTTTAAATAAAGTTATTTTATAAATTTTATTAAATAGTATTTAAAATCGATGCAGCGCACTTTATTCTATAAGATGCATTGTTTTTAATAGGGCATTTATGTGCAAAACAAAAACAGGTCGAACCTCTGCCGAAGACCCGACGTTTTGCAAGTCCGGAACATAGAAAATTTTGTGAAAATCCAAAATGAGGCAATTAAACATTTTTATGTAAAGAAATGTTTTTATATAAAATTATAAGTTAATTCATTTTATTTTTGTTTTATTTATAAAAGTTGGCAAATTTAATTTTAGTAATTGTAAAGTATTTTGTTTAGTTTCATCAAGTTTGGTAATTTTGATAGCCGTTCTTGAGAATAAATCCATATTTTTAGCATTTTATTGAAAATTCTTGAGGAAATTCAATATTTTAGGCATTTTTCCAAAAATTTCTTAAGAAAGATGTAATAAAACGAAAATGTGTCCCTAAAAATCAAATTCTTTTACTTAACCAAAAATGCACCTCTGAAAAATGGTTCCCTATCAGTTGGTCACTGTTCGTTTCGTCACTGTTCGTCTCGTCACTGTTCGTCTCGTCACTGAGTTCTAAAAGTCGACAAAATGGTACTTTATAGGGTTTTCGGGGCCGTAGAATCCGAGTCTGAGTTCCATTTCGACCCGATTTAGAACCCCAGATCCGAATTCGAACAATTTTTCGAAAATTCAAAAATTTCCAAAAAATCAATTTCGCCTCAAAATCTTTAAAAAGCAAAAAATTACCACAAAAAGGCAAGAAGAGATCGAATTAATGCTTTTTAAAGATTTTGAGACAGAATTGATTTTTTGGAAATTTTTGAATTTTCGAAAAATTGTTCGAATTCGGATCTGGGGTTCTAAATCGGGTCGAAATGGAGCTCAGTCTCGGATTCTACGGCCCCGAGAACCCTACAAAGTACCATTTTGTCGACTTTTAGAACTCAGTGACGAAGTGATCAGTGACGAGACGAACATTGACGAAACGAACAGTGACCAACTCATCGGCCACCCTGAAAAATTACCTTTTCTTCGACCAAAATGCACCCCTAAAGTCCATTTTTTTTTTGATATTTTTTATTAACTTTTCCAAAACAGTGAAAAATATTAATATTTATTTATACAATTG
This sequence comes from Globodera pallida, assembly GCA_020449905.1. Taxonomy (NCBI): domain Eukaryota; kingdom Metazoa; phylum Nematoda; class Chromadorea; order Rhabditida; family Heteroderidae; genus Globodera; species Globodera pallida. Next base: position 273,615 of record JAIXHY010000025.1, on the reverse strand, counting down.
CGAAAAGGAAACTGATAAAGAGATATTGACGAATATTGAAGGTTTTCACGCACAAATTGACTGAATTTGTTCCTTTGGTTAACGTTCACCGTTTTTAGTCAATATATTTAAATGCCATCTTAACATATCACAAGGAAAAGATTTTAGGTTTTTACATTTTTGCAGCTTAGTTTTGGTGAGTTATGCACGAAAAACATGTTTTTTGTCGAAAATATCGTCGTTTTAGCCCACCTTTCGAACCTAAAAAACCCTATTTTGGGATTTTCGCACGTAAAATAGGGGCAAACCTATTCAAGTAAAAAAGACTGTTTGCTCCTATTTTGCCACTATTTTGGCGTGTTTTGAAAATTTTTATTAAAAAAAATTAAATAAAATTCAAATCTTTTTTGCCGCCAAGACCACTAATTTTTTGTATTTTTCAAAAAAAAACAAATAAAATTTGAATTTTTTTTTGTGAAATCCTTCATAGAATTTTGCGCCTTTTTTCAATTTTTTCTTGCCTAAAAGTAGCAGCCCTACTGATTGATAATTTTACCATGTAAAAAACAAGTTTTTAATCCATTTTTGTTATTTTTACACACATTTTTCATCACTATTTTTGCTTATGAACCCGGTTTTTAGTACCTTTTTTGGCTCACCTATTTTAGGTACCTTTTTCGACCTTTTTCAAACCTAAAAATCTTATCCCTCACAGTTCAAACGGACATTTGCTTTAACTTTCTTCAAAATGGTTTCCGCAAACATTTTCTTGCAGATTCGTGCTCCTCAGCTCGATGAGATCGATGGCATATGATTATGCATTTCGAGCGAAACCATAAACTAGACTTTTGGCACCAGAAAAGTGAGCATTGCTTTTGAGATAGTGTCGGGCAGCGTTTCGAGGTGCCCTACGCATGACAAATTTGAAATTTATAAAATTAATGTGCAATTAGTCACAGATCGTTTTAGCGCGCAGAAAAGTGAGGTTTCCAGTGCTAAAATTAAAATGCTTAAAATATAATTTTATTATCTTTTGACGTCACTAAACTAACAAATTTTTAAAGAATTTCAAATTCATAAAATACTCTAATCTAACAATTAAATAAATTTTTTATGTACCAAAGCACAAATGGGAAAGTTAAACAATTATATGAAAAGCAAGATTTGCTTGAGTTAAGTATAAAATTAAACTATCAAAATTATTTTGAATAATTATCTGCATATAAATTAATAATAATTTTAACAAAAAAAATAATGAATGAATCAATAAATAGAATTAACGTTATGCTTAAGAGAACTAATAATAAAATAAATACTATAATTACTTTTGATGTTGCCTCAATATAAATAACATTTATTAAACTATTAAAAATATTTTACTAATCGAGCCGCGACCTGGCTGCATGTTTTAATCAAATAAAAATAAATAAATTTTAAAAAAACTAATTTAAAGGTGAAATTGTAATATATTTAATGCATTCGAATAAAATAACATTTTACAAATACATTTTAAATAAATAGCTGGGCTTTAAAAGCTTTGAAGCATCTTTCTTTAAAAAATTATATTTGCAAAGTTCTCATTAGACTTGCGACTAAACATCTGAGCGAGGGATCATTGTTGATAAATAAATCAAAATCACAATTAATCTCGATTTATTAAACAAATATTACCATTCTGACGTGTTTAATATATTCATTAAACTTTGAATTTTAAAATAAATAATATTATTATCATTTTAATGTAGAATATTGATTATATTATATTTTTACACACTAATTAACTAATTAAATACAAAATCATAAATTTATTTGCCAAAAATGGCTGGTTGAGATCCAATTCGATTAAAACAAAAAAAAACATAATTAAAAAATTGATATATAAAGTATAATAGACGAGTTAATCTATTAAAAAGATATTTGATAAATATAAGTGTTTGGTTTTTGTAAAATAAAATATTTAAATTAATGGGATTTTTTTAATAAATGGACTGACTGCATATCTATTTCCTCGGGATTTTTTAATATAATCAAAAAATGTGCTTTGTCAAATCATGTAAGCAACAAGTTTTATTTAAATTGAAATATAGTTTATATTAAAGAAATGAATTATTATAGCTAAACAAAGATATCGGCTAAAGTTAGAGTGAATATAATAATCTTGTAAAAAATAAATATAATAACAGAATTTCTCTTTAAATAGCTTAAATTATATTTGTGGAAATTTACAAATTGTCCAACATAAACTTAAATAAATATTTTGGCTGTAAAACAAAAAACTAAATTAAAAAAAGCATAAACTTCTGGTTTTAAATAGAAAATAAGAATGGAAATAATTATTAAAATAATTACAATTATTAAATAGTGTTGAATAGCAAAATCAAAACATTACGAGAAAACACAAGTTCTGATCAAGAGGTTGTGTCGAGATAACTGCAAATCATGGGCTTTAAATTATATTTTCTATTATGAATAGATATAAAAGCCGTCCTTCTAAAATTTAAATTCAAAAACAAATATTTAAAATAATTCATGTCAAGAATTTTAAAAAAACAGTCCATTATTAGAAAAATTACGATCATTGAATCATCAGAACATAATTTGCACAAAGCTGTATCAATTATGCATCAACAAAAGAGGCTAATAAACAAAAATTTTGTATTTAAAGGTCAAAAAATTTGAAAATTTTAAATATTTTTACAATCAAGTGTAGAGACGATAAAATGATTATTTTGATTATTAATATAATAAACTTCTATGAAAGTCAATAAAAATTAAATTAAAACATGTTCAATATGATATTAAATACTCGTGGATTAATTCATTTATTGCTATTAAAATTAACACTTTAATATAATGAACTATATGTTACATCTAAAAACTAAAGAATCACAATTATTTTTATTTAAAAACAAAAATTAAAAACGCGTTCTAAACTTTTAATATAAAAAGACTATCAATTTTGATTCAAAAATTAAAACCATCAACAAAATATAATAAAATAATTGCGAATTATTCCTATGCTTCAAGTATTTAAATGTCTAAACAGGAAATATCAAAGGGCCAACACAATTAACGTTTATGCATAAACAAGTAAAGAATTTAAGAAAAGAATATTGAAACAAAACAAAAATTAAAGCGGCATTTATACAAACAAAAAGAATATTTAAAAAAGCAAGCTATTTAATATTTAAATTAAAATTAAGCAAAATATAAAAGTAAAGTAACAAAATTAAGAGATTTTTAACTATAAATAATTTTCTAGATTAATTTTAAAAATCTCTTAACAAAATTATAGTTCAAAAAACTGGAAAAAACTATATCCCTCTTAATGCCCACTACAGAACGGGAACAAGAAAGCGGAAAATTTTGAAATTTTGATTCAATTTGTTAACAGATTTGCAACAAAATTTTAAATTTTTTTGCAGCTTTTTAAGAATAGAAGGGGTCGACTCATAATTCACATTCAAGTTCTCTTACAAAATTAGCTACAGAAATCTTAATTGATGCCAAAAGAATAAGCAAAATTGTGCACATTTTTAGGACTTCGGCAGTGCCGTTAGGCGCCGACGTTAAAAAATTTTAAAATTTTAACGGGTTTTGTGGCGAAAATTGGTCCAAAATTATTAAGTTTTTGAAACATTTCGCCAAGGAATTATTTGTAGGAGCGGGAAAAATGCTAAAATAAAAATTGCGGGAGCGGGATGCGGGAGCGGGAGTTTCAAAAAGTGCGTGGCGGGAATCCCGCGCGGGATTCCCGCGTTTTTCCCGCTCCCGCAAAAATCCCGGCAAAAAGGGCGGGAACGGAAGCGGGAATCCCGCACTTTTCCCGCGGGAGTCCCGCTCCTGCTGGTCAGCATAAATGAAAATAAAAATTCAAACTTTAACATTTTAAATTTCCTTAATCTTATCAATAAATAAACGCAACGCGTCAAATAATTACTCATAAAAAGATTTGTGCCTGTGGGAAAAATCAAGTCGAAGCTGTTCACGCTGCAAGAGATGCTGCGTAAAGCAGTGAAACCGGTTAGAAAGGAAGGAAGCGGCAGTTAGTAAATTATTATATTCAAAAATTAAATAAACGCTTGATTTGCAGTTTATGAATAAGATATTGTTACAACTAAAATTTGTTCTTTATTAAATAAATTAAAATAATGTTAAAAATTTCATATTAAAATTTGTTAAAATGTACACTCTTAATATTCGTTATAGTAAAGTTGAAAAATTCATTCATTATTTTTTACGTAAAATTAGATTTTTACTATAACTTGAATTAAATAACACCTGACGAATGAACAACTTGGATCGAAAAACACACTTCTGACGTGTTAAAAAAATTAATAAATCATCCTAAATTTTAAATATAATTTTTTTAATTTAAATAACAAAAATATTTGAATTTAAATTTCTAATAACTTAAATATAAAATTAAACAATCAAATGCAATGAAAATTATAACAACTACATCAGATCCGCACAGCAAGAAAACATTTAAATCACAAAATAATTTAAAATCCGTCCAATTAAAATAATTCTTAAAATTAAATAAAATTTTTGTTTAATAAATCAATATCCTGATGCTTAAAGTCTCTAATCCAAATTATGCATTAACATTTAATATTACTAGTACAAGTCTTACATTTCTGCAGCAACGATAAACCATATTATTTAATTATAACGATAATAAAAATTATGTTAACAATTTTTTATTTAAATTAAATTAGAAAGTTAAGCATTCTAAAATCGCTCGGTTTACAAAAGTTCTGCCCTTTGTGCTGTGAAAGTCGAGAAATTTAATTAAAACGATGCATTTAATTACATGAGTTAAACATGATGAAATAAAGAAAATACTGGTAGTCAAATTCAAAATCTCTAAAAACATTTTAATTTATCTATTATTTAAAATTTATAAATTTGTGACCTCGACAAATGGTCAAAATTTTTTAAGTAATTACCGTATCTCTATTAGTAGCCCACCCTCCATTTGAAACCGCTCTCTAATTGTGACCCCAACCCCTCGAGGGGGGTTTAAAACATAGTAACCCCCTTTCAATTTGAAACCCCCTCTCTAATTGTAACCCCCTCCCAAATCATGAACTTTAAAAATTAAGTTACGAAAAAGTTTTGTATTATTTTACCATTCCTTTTTACGTTAAAAATTTAGCTTTAACTAGTAAAAACAAAGGTGACGACATCAGGAATGCAAAATCAAGAGCAAAAACAGCTCTCTTTGCGGGGAGAATGGTTGTTTTTATATTTATTCATAATCTTTGAAAAGTATTCATATTTGGTAAATATATGTTTTTTTAATGCAATAAAAAAATATTAATTAAATATGGTAATGGGACCAAATAAATCCTAAATGTGATAATGTTGATCAATTTAAAAGCTGTTTTACCTGAGAGAAAACAATTTATTTAAGCTAAACTAAAACTTAAAGATCTAATTTTATAAAAATATAATAACCAATTACTGCATTCATTTTAAATTAATCGAAAAAAGTTGAACATTTTGGGTACAAACAGGCTCTTAAATAACTTTAATATTTATTTAAGACCAAAATTAAAATCAATAATAAATAAAACTTAAATAAAAAAAAGTTTTAAACGAAAACTTCATATAGTAATCACAAAAACCCCCAAAAACGTGTCTAAAAATAATGTATGAAACTTTATAAAGCTATTCTCATTCTCTCGTAAAAAAATATAAGGTTAAAAAACAAAAAATAAATAATGGTTTAAAAAAAACCGATAAAGATAAGAGACTGTCAAACAAAAATGTTTATTTGAAAATTCCTTAACAAAAATGATTTAAAAAAAGTCTAAATGATTTCATCTCACCGAATGGTTTTTGGGCGTATTTTGATTTGTGCTCGTCGGGTCTTGCACTTCCCGGTTCCGTTTTCGCAGTTTTGCACGCTGATTCTTGAACCAAACCTCAAAATACAAAATTTTTTTGCGATATTTTTTATCAAAATGATAAATTCCGCTCACTTCCACGCGTTCTTCGCGCAAATTGCACTTGTCCGCCAGCGCCTCCCTCACACTGACATCCGGGTACGGCGTGCCGCGGAATGCCTCCTCCAGCATGTTCAGTTGCTCCTCCGTGAAGATGGTACGATGCCGACGCTTCCGCTTGCCACCGTTCAGCGCTCCAAGCTAAAAAATTGGAATAAAAATTAAAATACTCATTTTGCGCTACGTCAAAATGCCAACCAGGCCCTAAACCCGTCAAAATGCCAACCAAGCCCTAACTGGTCAAAATGCCAACCAGGCACTAAAACGGTCAAAATGCCACCAAACCTAAAACGGTCAAAATGCCAACCAAGCCTAAACGGTCAAAATGCTACCAAGCCTAAAACGGTCAAAATGCCACCAAACCTAAAACGGTCAAAATGCCAACCAAGCCTAAACGGTCAAAATGCTACCAAGCCTAAAACGGTCAAAATGCCAACCAAGCCTAACGGTCAAAATGCCACCAAAACGGTCAAAATGCCAACCAAGCCTAACGGTCAAAATGCCACCAAGCCTAAAACGGTCAAAATGCCAACCAAGCTTAAAACGGTTGAAATGACAACCAAGCTTAAAACGGTTGAAATGCGTTTAATTAGCATTTTTTTAGCCAGTTTGTTAGAGACTTGCAAGGCATGATGGCCCATTGCCAAGATCTGCGAGTCCCGGTGCCGGAAATTTTTGTTTTGAACAGTCCTTGCCTGATGATGGTGGATGGCAACATTGAACGCTGTTGACGGTGCGTTGAACACTGTGCCACCACAAACGGATGAGCAGGAGGCGGGCATAAGCAATGGTGCCGAAGATGCGAGTGCCGTTGCTTGGCCTAAACAATGACATTTATATTCAAAATTGCCTATTTAGCTCCATTTTTTATTTACTTCGCGGAAAATTGTTGTGGCATTTTATACCCACCAAAAGCTCGGTAAATGTGTATCATAGGTCCCACTCTTAAAATCGAACGAAATATAATCAATCGACTCCTCTCGGTCTGTAATGTATGATCCGGAAAAAAAAATTTGCGGAAACCACTTTGAAGCAAGTTATGAGCCCGGGACTGAAGTGTCTTTTGACTGGGGACTCAGTTGTCCACTGATTAAAAAATGGGAAAAATCACTTATATTGGCTTTCAAAATTAGAAATTAGTTGATAGAAAATCAAAATTGAGAATTTAAAGCGATTTTTGAACCGGTTTAAAAACTTGAAAATTAAGAAAAACTTGAAAATTAAGGAAAAACAAGAAAAAAACAACTTTTGAGTAACAAAAGCGGATATAATAATGAAAGGCCGTGTAACGGCCCGCCAACAGCGAGCATGCGGAGACGGAGCAAGTAGTGGGGCGAGACGGAGGGCGGAGGAAGAAGTCTGACGAGCGCCACTGGGGGGCGAGCGCGCGGGGACCCGCGGAGCGGGCGCGCGCGAGACCCCCAGCCGGGTCACGCGCGGACTTCTTCCGGAGCCCGGAGTCTCGCCCCACCTACTGGCCGCCGTAGTCGAGTGTGCGGTACTTTGGCTGCTATTTTCCACCTTACTGTCTAAATTTTCCCCAATCGGGCTTTGGTTTATTCAAAAAATCGTTTTTTCCTTAATTTTCAAAAATTTAAACCGGTTCAAAAACGGATTTAAATTCTAATTCCTAATTTTGAAAGCCAATATAAGTGATTTTTCCCATTTTTTTAATCAGTGGACAACTGAGTCGCCAGTCAAAAGACACTTCAGTCCCGGGCTAAAATTTTTTTTCGGATTCATACATTACAGACCGGAGGAGTCGATTGATATATATTTAGTTCGATTTTGAGTGTGGGACCTATGATACATATTTTCCAAAAGCTCTTAAACCACTAGTTTTCGGCATTTATTGCACAGAAATATGCATTATTATTGCCCAAAAAAAAGTTTCTCTCAACAAAACACTGAGTTAAGAGGTTTTTCTTTAGAATTTTTGTCTTAAAGCATTATGAACCAACATTTCCGGCACTTTTTGTCCAAAAATGGCAAATATTGAGCTCATAAAGAACCTACCGCTGATTTGTGAAGGGGCACACCGCCGCATAATGCTAAATATTTTTTGCCCCCCCCCCCCTTTCATTTCTTCTCTTTTTACTGTGCCACAACATCCTTCCGGCCCCCTCTTCCACCATTTTTATCAACTCGTTCCCTTTGATGTTTTCTAAAAATTGTTTGAAAATATGTTATTTGGTGCACTAATTACGAATTCGTTAATAGAAAAAAAATATATCGGTTAAATTTTTTGAAAATGATGAAAAAACGACTCTTTTTTTAAGTAACTCCAAAGCCGAATTAGAATAACAGGGGAAAGGTTAGAAACTTGCTTATTAGGCGTAGGCCTAACAAATAAGCCACCCTGAGCTTAGGGGTTCAATCAGTTCATCAAATAAAATACTTTCAGACAATTTTAGAATAAAAAATATTTTCACAAATTTTGACCAAAAGGGTCCCCCATATTTACCGCGAAAGATATGCATTTACTGAGGTCTTTTGTCATTTTTATAGAGGGGAACGAGTTGATAACCCCAGGGAAAACATCGTTCATAAAATATTATTTTCGGAATACCGTAATGGCGGTAGGGCATGGAAGCCGTCGTCGTTTTTGGACTGGAAAATGCGCTGCAGTTCGACGGCATTTGTTGTACAATTCCATCTCCAACTGAGCTCGGCGTTGAGAGCAGACTTTCAATAGAAAAATTAGATGACATCAATGAAATTTTCATTTTAATTATCTTAAAATTCGTATTGTAAAATTGACATTGATTTTAAAAAATTTAGAGCGAATATGAAAAATTTTGGAGTAATAATTCTCCCCGGATAATTTAGAGGCGGCAATTAAAAAAGAAGGGGGGGGGATCCAATGGCCATCCTGCTGCCGGCGCTCGCAATTGTATAAATAAATATCAGTGTCCCCAAATTTGCCGCCAGAAAAATGGCACTGCGCCGCATTTTTAATTTCGGCACATTTTTCGTCCCCGGAGGGGAGGGGATCAGTCAGTAGAGTCTATAATGCTGAAAGGTCGCTCGGGCGTGAGAAAATCGGTCTTGGGGGGGGGGGGGGGGGGGGCTTCACCATATTTTAAAGCGATTCCATTTTCTCCTGAACTCGCTGGGGGGGGGGGGGGGGGCAGGTGTGCAGAGCAAGAACGGGGAGGGGCTCCAAATGGGGATGGGTGGCAAATATTATTGGGTGGCAAATATTGTCGTTGCAACTTGCAACAGCCAGCAGCCATCCATTCCTCCTTTCTGCTGGATGGGAAAGGGATGAATGGATAAAGAAAAAAGCGGCATACTGTACCCTCGTGGGAGGGGGTCAAACGCCCAAAAGTGCCAAAATAACATTGGAAAAAGATAGTTGTTTAAAAAAAAATTTTAAACCGTCTGAACAAACATTTTAGAGGTGGGCGTACGCAAAGGCGCCGTCAAATTTAATAATAAACATTGAATTAAAATATTCACTTAATTCTGTTTCCTAATGTTTTTGCTTGCATCATCAAGACTGGAGTTGGTCGGGACCGATGCTGGTACTGAAGTCCCAATTTTGGGACTGAATTTACCTCTCTCATAAAAATTTCGTTATAGATTTTAAAAAAAAAATTCTAAAATTATTTGGATTTGGGTCCCGTGTTTGAAATTTCCAGGTGCCCCCCCCCCGAGGGGTTTCTTTGCTGTATTTACCCATCAGCTTGTTCCACGAGGCAAGCATTTGCTTAGGCGAATTCGCGCCTCCCGAAGTGTGATTATCCCCCCGGGGAGGGGGCCGATTGTTTGCTGTCGTTGTACTTACTACACACACATTTTTGCCCTTAAGAGATTTAATGGACTTTGGAGCTACTCTAAAAACAATAAAATAAATAAATACCGCTTTGTTTCCAAGGATTTTGTGGTATAGAAAAAGTTGCTAAAAGTTTTTTGTGTGTGTTGTGCCTAATTAAGAAGGCATATTGTATGGAATAGCCAATCAATTTTAGGGCCAAACATCACAAAAATTCGCTATATAATTTTGAATTTTGGGTTTAATGAAAGAAGGCATTCATTAAATTTTGTATTTAATGGAAGAATAGATTCATTACTGAAAATTCGCTATATAATTTTGAATTTTGGGTTTAATGAAAGAAGGCATTCATTAAATTTTGTATTTAATGGAAGAATAGATTCATTACTGAAAATTCGCTATATAATTTTGAATTTTGGGGGTTTAATGGAAATTACTGAAAAAATTCGCTATATAATTTTGAATTTTGGGGGTTTAATGGAAATTACTGAAAAATTCGCTAAAAATTTTGAATTTTGGGAGTTTAATGGAAGAAGGGCATTTTCATTATTTACTGTATGGGTGAGATTGCCAATTTTGGCACAAAAATTACTTAGTTTTTAGCACCGAGAGAGAGTTAATGTTGAGAGGGTGCCCAACTGATGGGGTCAAATCGCTTTTGAATATTGGCACGAAAACAATAGGCACTCTCTCAAGAGATAAGTTCTGTAGACGAACAACGAAATCCATTCATTCCCCAAAGTTTTAACCTCGTGGTGGTGGTGGCATTTTGTTGTCGAGAATTTGGTAAACATTTAAAAAATGAGCGCGCGCGTATTTTGAAAAAACAAATGGCGAAAACACCCCAAATTTTCATTAAACAAAAATAACAAATTTTGAGAAACCAAAAAATAGAGGTACACAAATTATTGCCGTAATCAGTCAAAACGATCAAAAAATTAGGGTTAATCTTTGACGGAATTGAGCCTGAAAGAATGGGGAAAAAGGGAGTGAGTACCCGACGATGACCCTTTTGGAGATTGAAAGGCATTTGTGTGGGAAAAGGGCGTTTTGCCCCAATCAAATGCACTAATCTTTTAGTAGGATAAAATGGACAAAAGTCGCATCTTTTAAAGGGATGAATGAACATGTAAATGCTAAACAATTAATGCTGCTCGAGTTTGTTGTTACCCCATCCAAGCCATAATCTATTTAGTGGTCAGTGCCTTCCAAAGGAATCGATCATAAGATCAGAGTTTTGATTACTGTCATTGAATGTAAACCGTGTACTGCTTGAATTTGTTGTTAATCAAGTCAAGCGAATAACCTGTGGATCAGTGTTTCCCAGCCCAAAATTTGTGTATAGTATCGATCATGAGATCCGAGTTTGATTACTGTCATTAGATTGTAAATTTGGGAAAGAAAAGTAGGACGGATAAGAATGTAAACGAATTTGTTGCCTTACCCGTTAAGAGAAATAATGTACTGCTTGACCAAGACGGAACAGACAGACAGAATTTATCATTGTGTCCGCTGTAAATGTGAGAGAAAGGTCAGAAGTGGTTGGGATTTGCCGATTTGAAAAAAGTGCAAATTGAGAAGAATGTCCGTCGGATGACCGTTTTATAATGTCAAATAATAATGTGTGCCCCTAAGATAGTATGTAATAAGCAAATTAGGGGATTTAAAATAGATTACTTGGATTTCAAAAAAATGCTGTAAAAATTGCCGTAGGGATACAATTAAAAGAAACTCCAACATTGGCACTAAACCCCCCCCCCCCCAAAAAAAACTCTAAAATTGGCACTAAAAACCCTCCCAAAACTCCAAAATTGGCACTAAAAACCCTCCCAAAACCCAAAACTCCAAAATTGGCACTAAAAAACCCCCCAAAAACATAAATAACCAGTAAAAAAAAAATCCTATTTTCGGTCAGAATTCACGTCGACCTAAAACTTTAAAATAGGCAAATGCGCCTAAAAATCCGGGCACTAATTTATGACTTACTTTTTTATTTTGATTCAAAAAATAAGATCACTTTGATTACGAAGATATGGTTCTTTTTGAAGCGCTGTTGTTCACAAAAGGGTTTTACCGATAAAGTTCAAATTCCAAGGAATCCGACAAATGCACAAAAAACCCAATTGAAAACAATCTAAAATAAATGACACAACATTCGCTTTTCATTGGTTTGTGAACAAAAAAACTCGCAATAATGAACTGTTTAAGTTATGCTGATTTTTCGAATAAATATTTCTTATTCTTTTTAAAAACAATTTAAACATAAAGAAGTAATTCAAAGTATAGCCCGGATTGCCGAGCTCACAGAGAATTTTGGGCAAATAATCGCACCATTTATCAAATTTTTGGAACAGATAAATTGTAATATTTGAAAAATAAAAAATCATTTTTAAAATTTCAAATTCAACAGCTAAATCCCGAAATTTATTTATTTTTTTATAAATTCCGAACTTTAAAAAACATTTGTTGCTGTTCCTGTACAATTTTAGCAAAATATTTGATCACTTCCGATTGCGATTGTGACTAGCTGCTCTACCATTGTCCTGTGGTCGCATATTTATTAATATCTTTTTTCATTATCGAACAATGCAATGAATTCAAAAAAAAAATCGAATTTTGAAAATATTTTTTTATGTTTTTTACCATTTGTCAGTGGCGCAGCATCTTTTCGTTGGCCATTATAATTTGGTGCACAAAACGACCAAAAATCAGGAAAAGACGAAAGAATGCAATGAGCCCGAACATTTATGGCTTTTGTGTAAACGGAATGACGTTTTTAAAGTACAAACAATATTTATAAAATATATTTGCCTTTAAATTCAATTAAATTAAAGTAATTAAATAATCAAAAGCAGATAATCTGAGCGCTTTTTAAACAAATCTAAATCGTTTTGTAAAGTTCCTAAAATAAATTCAGTGTTTGCCGTTTCGTTGTAATCGCCGAGCATTGATAGGTCACTCAATCAATTGATCAAATGATAAACGAGACAAATTCATTGCAAGAAAAGCATATAAAATGCAAAAAATTCTCTAACATTTATTATTTGCGATAAAAAATGATAGCCAAACACCAAATAAATTTGAGAAATAAAAAATCAAATTGTGATGATGATTTGATCATTTTTGATCATATTCGTTAGAGTTGAATAAAATTTATGGAATCGCAAATTTTTTCGGGACGAACTTCCAGATTTCGACCGGGACCGGGAAAACCCAAGTTTTCCGCTTTTCCGCTCTATATGTTCTCGGGGATATAAAAAACGTTTCAAGTTTTTCGATTAGAATGGATTTTCCCTGCAAATTTCTTGGTCATTTAACATTTTGTACATCTCGCCAAAAGTGTGTGCAAAATGAAAGCAGTCCCGACGAATGAAAATCTTAAGGAATTTAGTTAGAAAAATATATCAGCAAAAATATAAACATTAAGTAAAACAAAGGCCAGTTTTCAAGATTACTAACTAATTCACTTAATAATTGGCGCTTTTTGGAACGAATACACATTAATTTTGACGACCTTCTCCAGCTTCAATCCCATCACCAAGTCGCGAACGATGCGCACAAATTCCGGCTTGTACTGCTCCAACTTGTCTTTCATCTCACTTTCGATTGTCCACCGCCGCCTGCCTGTAGCCGATGGATGAGCAACAAAAAATTAAAAATTTTGAATCAGCGCTAATCATATTGAACACAATTTTTTATATTCCCTGCGAAAGCCAGTGTTTCCTTGACTCAAACATTTTATATACGCAGTGTAATCTAATCCTTGGGGATTTTGTGGTGATCCGAAAACTGATTAGGATATTTTTTAGTTGATCGGTTCGAAAGGCGATCAGTCTGATTCTATTACTACCATTGATCAACAACTGATCAGATCATGCTCAGTGATCAATAGGGAAACACTGCTTTTGTGTTAAGGGAGCCCTTTGGCCTAGAGTTGCGGAGACGGGTTCAGGACCTTGGGCCCAATCGCAATAAGTACTAATTCATTTGACAAAGTTATGAATTTTTAAAATAATTGGGGATTTCGTCCACAAAAAAAGTTTAAATGCCGCCTAAAATATTTTTAAAGATCGGAAAATAGAGTTTAAATCCTTCAAGTTTCATTCGAAATATGCAACCGTGTAAACCCGTGTGTCAAAACACACGGGCAGCAGCAGGGGATACGGGCAAGAGTCGACGACCTACACGGGCAAGGGCAACACGGGTAAAAAAAACCCTTGAAAACCCCGTAGCCCGTTTAAAACCCGTGTCAGCCCAAAAACACGGGCTACGGGCCCGTGAAAACCCCGTACGGGCCCTTGCCTGTGCCCGATCTCTAGTGTTAATCCCCATTCTAAATTTCACTTCTGCGACAAGTAAAATTGCTCTGTTCATTTCTACGGGTCATTTAGTGATGCCTTTGAAATTCATGTTTGTGATTTTTGTGTATTGTCCCCCACTCCCCAATCCATTCATTAATAAAAATTTTATTAGAATTAAAAAATAAGTTTATTATATTTGTTAAAATCTTTTGTTTTCAGGTTGGTTGAGGCAAACTAAGGTCCGAATGAGCCCACAGAGTGAATGGACGGAGGGAATTTTGTGGAAGAAATTTACAGAAAATTGATTAAATGGCACAATAATTGATGGATTCTTTTGTTGCCGTATGAATGTTTGAAAAGCCTTTGGTTTCATTTGATGTCAGAGTTTTTTGGGTTACGGGAGAAAAGGCCAAAATCAACGGAATTCCGCCCATCCCTGGTCCCGGCCCGGTTTTCGGTAATACTCCAGTTTGTTCCCCCCTTTTTTTGGAAAAATAATTTTTTTGTTTCAAAGTCGAGTAAATGATATTTCTAGGGGTATTCCGGGGCCTAGAATCCGAATCTGATCCCCATTCGACCGATTTCGAATTTGATCAAAAGATAGCCGAAGATCCATATTGCAAGAAAAAAGCAGAAAAAGCAACAATTCCGATCTCTACTTGTGGAGACAGATTCTGTCTTTAGAACTTATTCTTCAACCACTGATTGCTCGGTGAAGTTCGCAAATAGCCACGTACACGCCATCTAATTTTAATTTTGGCACTATTAGAATGGATTTGTGCACAGAAATTGATAAGAGAAAATTCCAAAAAACAGATTCTCTTTATTTATTTTTTTCAAAATCACGCCAACCACGGCCTTTTTGGGAGACCGTGATCACGGATTTAATAACGTTATGGTACGGTAATTTTGGAATCGGCTAATTCTGGCAAAAAAAAGGACATTCAGTTGGACAAATCGTGGGAGGGCAATGAGAAACATAAAATGAGAGAGAGGGAAAGAGAGGGAGAGAGAGTTAACGGCAGGACGATAGAGGAAATATTGTGGAGGAAATGGGCAGAACGAAACGATTAAAATGGTGAATGGACGAGTTGTTAAAACATGTTGGACAATTAGAAACAAATTCCAAAAATATTTTACGATTAGCACTCTAGTGTTCGGCACGGTTTGGCATTACTTACTATAACACGTTGTGGTTTTCAAAAAATACCGAATACCGCGGTCGGTTTACCCATTTTTTACCAGTTTTAACGGTTCTTCAATTTCGGTTTTTGGAAGCTTGCTCTCGCTTGAACCAAAAAGCAACGAATACGGTTTTAAAAGAGAAAAAGCTAAATAAATGATATCTTAAATCAAGCCATGATATACCTACTTGAAAGTATAAAAGATGTAATTGGCCGAAAATTTTGATGAAATTTCTTAACTAAATTCCACGGCGCCTTTCGGCAGAAGTCAAAGATAAAGATCAACAATTTATGTTGGCGAAAAATTATTTAGTGTTTCGATAAAAGACAAATTCTCCTTGAAAAGTCCCGGGTTTACCCAAAAGTCCCGGTTAAAAATCTTAGTCTCGGTCCAGATTTTTCCCAAAAGTCCCGGGTCCCTACTACCCTCCTACTCACAATTATTCGAATAAACTTTCCCAGTTTAGCTCAAAATTTGTTTAAAAAATTTGTCCAAAATTTACGAAGACCCCTGGTTTAAAACTGACCGTGCACTACCCTAGTTTTCAGCATGTTTATAAACCTAATAGTGTTTTTTAAAAAATTGATTAGGAGCACAAAAGTTGTTTAAACGTATAAAAAAATGCACAAGTCTAATTTAGCCTATCATCGTCATCCGATTTGGTTGCGGTCCGTCGCTTAGTTAGGAATTGCAGCGAGCACTGTTTGGGAGACCGGCATCCGGATGAGAATGGTGCAGATACACGCTGATCAGCTCGTCCCGTATCAGCAGTACTCCGGACGGAACTATCAAAAGCAAAGTTCAATCGTTTTTAAGGCTTATCCAAATTTCAACCCTAACAATGATAATACAATGTACCAATAAATACCAAAAATCCTTTTTTGGGACAAGCGGAAAACGACTTTTGAAGAGTGCCGGACCGGGCATTGCGCGTCTATTCTCCGCCGAGCGCACTTTCCCTTTTGACGGCATTGTTCATCCGCCCAACAAAGTGCCTAATTATTTTAAAGGAAATATAAATAACATAAAAAAATAAATAAAATCATTTTAATTGATTTATTAATTTTTTTAAAATTTACTGCATTCCAAATTGCAAGTTCGTTGCGGATCATCAACTCGTCACGGTCCAGAATCTCGCACAATAATTTTTAATCAATTTGCAAAAATGCTTTCGAGAGGAGCAAAGTGTGCGGATTCAAGCCGCTAGCAAAGCCTTGAAATTTAATTAAAATATTTTATGTTTCACATTTTATTACAGTTAATTCATTAGAAAGTATTTTTGAAATTTTCCCTACCTTTTCTCCAACGAAGCGAGCCTGGTCAAAAGCGAGAAAAACATTGCTCAGCTTCCAATAGAAAAGTTTTACACACGAATCGATAAGTCCAGGAAGGTCATATTTTTTATTAACAAAATATCGTTAAGTCTAAATTTTTTTTCGCGGTAGGTACTCTTCCCATTCCTAAAAACTTGAAAAAATTACCATCTTTTTAATTTCGACGCACCCCTGCGGTTTTTGGGCCAAAAAAACCGGTTTCGGTTTTGGTTCGGTTAACCGACCGTGCACAACCCTATTTTTTAGCTTAAAAATTGAACCGAAAATTACGTATTTCCTAAATTCAAGTTTGTGAAATTACCCGAAATTTCGGGAAAAATACACCCCTAAAGATTGGATTTTTGGAATAAATGAAATTTTAAATGTTGCTCAAAAAATATTTGAAATTTGCTATAACCGTACGCCAATTTTCCCGCAATAATTTTTGCAGACTCGTGCTAAGCTTGATGAGAGGAGTTGATTGGTATATTACTACTAGATTTGTTCCAGATCCGTAAAAGGTAGAGCCACCACCGGGGACCCTCGCCCCAATCCCATTCTTACCTGACGAGGTTGCTAGGGCCCAATCTCCATTCTCTGCGCGAAGCCATGGCGACCTATAAAAATAAAATTGATCAATGCTTAACAAGGCTCCAGAATCCACACCTCCACTCTCCCTATTTTTTTAAGAAGATGCGCGTGGCGTGCGATAAAAATTTCCACCGTCCGATACGCTTGCGCAACTCGCTCAAGGACCATCTGGTCACAGATCTTCATCTACATCCAGATTCTTCCACCTTCTACTGGTTTCCAGCAACTAAATTTCCCCCGGTTTTATATTACAAGGTTGAGATCCGACTCCGTCCCAGATAAATTTGGGCCATTTTTCGGGATTTCCCCTTCCCCGACTCTTCTCCCCGACCCCGCAATTCTTAACTCTAACGTCGGGGTTTCAACCCTATTTAAAATACCATTTTTTCACTTAAAGGTGGCTGAATCGGTGGTGTAGTGGTTAAGCACTTTCCGTTCACTGTGTGGGTTCAATTCCCGACAGTCAAAAAAAATTTTTTCAATAAATTTATATTCAATTAAAAATATTTTAAATTCAAATTTTTTTTATTTAAAAATAAAAATTTTAAAACAAAATTTTAAGAAAAAAAAAAAGAAAGAGTGATTAATGGAAGTAAACTCACAGTGTCCGCGACACCTTAGGCGTTGGTGTAATCCTGACCAAAGCCGGCGGCTGAGCCGAAAAAAACCGATTCCGCGGCTCGTCCCGCGCACTGCTCCAGCAGCTTCGCTTTTAGCTGGCGCCTGGTATAGCTCTGGGGCTCCCTATAATAGGTTGCCCCAGAGCTAGTTCCGTCTTCTGCCATCCATATTTCGCACTAAAGGTTGGGGGGGAGGGGGGGGGGGGGGGGGGGTGATCAGCCGTTTAAGTCAAGCACACCACTCGAAATGTGTCGGCATTATGGCGATGCAGCCAGATGGCGAGGCTGTGCGCCGCCTCGTGGACGGGTGCCCGCGACATATTGTCGAGTTTGTCATCGTCGCAGATTGCTTTGAATTCGCTATTAAAAATGCGCGCCATCTAAAAATCAAAATAATAGCGTGTGGAAAAATGGCAAATGCAATTTGCATGCAGAACGCGTTGAAGTGAGCGGAATTAATTATTTTCGATAAATAAAATTTATAGCAAAAATTTTTGAATTTTAAGGTTTGGTTCATGAATCGGCGTGCCAAACTACGAATAGGAACCAGGGAGTGCAACAACCGACGAGCACAAATCAAAACAGTGCCCCCGGCTCTCATTGTGCGACAAAACAAAAAAAACAATTTGCTGAGATGAAATTTTAGCACAAAGCATTTTTGCAATGATTTATTGCAAGACACATTTACGGTCTATCTTTCAAAATTTCAACCGACTCAATTCGACAAGAAAAAAACAAATTAAGGCTTAAAAAATTGGCAATAAAAATGCAATTTTTTTTTATTTGAAAAGTGAAGGTAAAATTGTAGTTTATGGGCATGTCACCGAATTTGACTTTTTATAGCTGAATCGATAGAACTCGCTGAGCTAGACACGAATATGCTAAAAAGAATCGGGGGCAAGCACTTTGAAGCAAGTTATGAGCCCGGGACTGAAGTGTCTTTTGACTGGGGACTCAGTTGTCCACTGATTAAAAAATGGGCAAAAAATCACTCAAAATTTAGTATCATTCGAAAGCTCTCGACGAGACAAATCATCTAGGTATGAGGGTACACGATCAGACGCCTTTTGGATACCGGCCGACTGAGTCCCAGTGAAAAAGGGGCATTTCAGTACCAAAAGTAAAAATGAACACCCTTTCTCCGCAGACACCTGTAACCAGAAAGCCAACTGTGCACGCGACCCCGAAACAAAAAATGGGGATGAAGAGATGAGGGTGAAAGATTGGCCTGCGGACGAGCCCATTGATGAGCATAACCTGGTGGATTGATTGCCTGAGGCAACATTGGAAATTAGGACAATGACATTATTAAGTCCGTCGTTGACCATCACATCCATCGACGGGTTGACGGGGGGGGGGGGGAGAATGGGGGGGGGGATGGAATATTTTCCACCATTGGCATTGATTTTTAATAGATATATTTTTAGATGGATTAAAAATTGCATAAAAATTACAAAAAAAAATTTTACTTTCATTTCATCAAATAAATTGCGAAACTTTTTATTAAAAATTTAAAATATTGGGAAATTTAACAAAAATTAAAATTAAATAGCATTTGCGACGCGTCATAGGAGAGTCATGACAATGTGAAAATTGAGAATTAAATGGCATTTTGTGTGCCGATTTGATCGGGAAAAATCCAAAAAAGGTATGCGGGTGTCCTTCCGATCGGACGAGAGTTTCAAGAGACTGACTAAAAATTGCTTGGTCAAGCAAGACCAGCAGCAGGACAGGCGCTTAATGTATTTTATGTTTGTTTCAAAGAAAGAATCCCTGATAAGGAGGGGGGGGGGGGGGGAGGGGAAATGATGCAGTGTTACGTATTTTCAATACTGAAATACAAAAATAAAAACAGTAGCCCGGATATGGTTTAAGAATACAGTACACCAATATCGGAACGGGGCAAAGCAATTTTAATGATCAAAAAATAGAGAGTTCAATTTGCTTGCCCATATAATACCGGCCGACAAAAACATTTGCATCCCGGTCCCGCCAACTCAAATTATTTTCCATATTTCCCACCTTTTCGAGCTCTTTCTTCGAACTGTTTCCCAATTCATCAATTTGCTTCTGAAGCATTCTGTCCGTTTCCTTTTGTTCCTCAAACTTTTTTATTCTGTCCTTCAACAAACTGCCCCAAAAAGTTGTTCAATTTCTCTTCACGTTCTTTGCATTGGCTAAAAAGCTGTATAACTTGAACACGACATTGACATCATCCGATGTTCTCTTTAAACTCACTTGAGCAATCAGTGATTTTTGATCAGATTTTTGTTGTTCAGAGTTTGCCGTTTGCTTTTGCTCAAGTCCATTAAGTCTTTGCAGCAATGCCTTCTGATCTTTGAGGGCCCTTAAGGGGAACATCCAAAAAACGCGGGGGGGGGGGGGGGGTCAGAATGACTCTCTGCCTCTGCGGTGCGCAGTTTATGGCATCGGAATCAGGGTTGCAGCGGATTGGGAAAAAAGTCGGATACGGATTTCGGATCGGATTGCCCAAAATTACTCGGATCGGATTTCGGATTTCGGATTGGGAAAAACACCGGATTTCGGATTTCGGATAACGGATTTCGGATAATGAAAAAAAATTTTTGGTTGCAAAAATTCAAACTTTTGTGATTTTTTAAAACTTTTCGCTATATCAATTTATTCAATGTAAGCCGCGAGTGGGGGGCTTTAACTTCTTTTTTATCATATCATTTTTTTGAGATTCTTCTTTACTTTTAAGGGGTGGAGGTCGGCGGTGCTGATAGGCGCCGCCGAGAAAAATTTTGAAATTTTGACTCAATTTTGTTAAAGAAATTTCATCAAAATTTTAGCAAAATTATGAATTTTGCTTCAGAATTTCGAGAAAAAACTGGTTTACGTAAGAGTGGAGGATGTCCGGCGGTGCCGACAGGCGCCGCCGGGGAAATTTTTTGAACATTTTAATGATATTTGTTGAGAAATTGAAGCAAAAATTCGGAAAAACATGATGAATTTGTTTCAGAAATTCTTGTATCTATTCTTTTTTTGGGCGCATTTTTAATTAAAAAATATTACAATATTTATTTAAAATCTTATTAACGAGGGGATGCCTATTTGAGTAGCGGGGAAAACCAATAAAAAAGTGTCTGCACACAAGCGGGTTCGAACCCAACACATAACATGAGAATCACAAAGAAGAGGACCCACTAGGCCATCGACTTAGTTGGGCAAAACAAGTAAAAATAGTCGAAAATACATTTTTTTTTATTAAAAAGGTTTAGCTTTAATTTTTTATTTTTCTTATAATGTTGAAAAATATCAGACAAAAAAATCTATTTATCCGGATTTCGGATCGGATTACCCAAAATTTCTCGGATCGGATTTCGGATTGGGAAAAACACCGGATAACGGATTTCGGATGATCCGCTGCAACCCTGATCGGAATTGAGCAGTACTGATGTGGGTGGGGGTGGGGGGGGGGGAAATAAAATCGCACATTTTTGCGCCCGGCACTTGACCCTTGGCACCTTAGGGACTGACTGACGGCAAAGTGCCATTGAATCATTTTGAAAATCATCGAAAAAATTCACTCAAAAAATGAGTTTATCAAATAACTCCGATTTTCAAAAAACTACACATATCAATACTGAAATACAAAAAAATAAAATAAAAACAGTAGCCCGGATATGGTTTTACAGAATCCAGAACACCAAAATCGGAGCGGGGGCAAAGCAATTTTAATGATCAAAATAGAGACTTCAATTTGATGTTTTGTACCAGCTTTGTAGACAAAAAAAAATGTCTTAACAAAATACAGTACCCACAAATATCGTTGTGTTCGACATGAACATGAAAAAAATGAATTTAAAAAACATTTTTATAAAATTGAAAAATGTGGTCGGATTCAATCAAATGTTCCTCTGAATTAAAGAATAAAAAATTAAATTGAAATTCGGATTTCATAAATAAAATAAGGTAAAAAATGGTCAAAAAACAAAAAAATTCCTACGGAATGTGAACATCAAAAGAATGACGACGACGCAACATTTTGGGGGAGGGGGAGGGGGAGGTGGACGACGGGGGGGGGGGGGGGGGACTCTGTGCAAGAGGTGGGTCGAAAGGAAAAATTTCGAAATCGAAAGTATCTTCGAAATCGAAATTTTTTTATTTCGGTTTTCGTAAGAAAATCGGTAGAAAAACCTCGAAATTATCGAAATCAAAACGAAAGAGACTCTTCGAAAGTGGAACAAAAATATATATATCCTTTAAAAAAAAGTTTGCCTTTCAAAAATTTATTAAAAACAATAATATTAACATAAATTGGAAGGGGGCTTTGGCGAATAAAAAGCCAAATTTTCCTTTAGAAAAATGGTTGAATTTTTTTTAAAAAAACCGGCATCGACAGACTTACTGAAATTTTTTGAAGTTTTCAGTCCTTTTCAAGAGAAAACAACAAATGAATTTTTGGATCAATTTTCTTAACAACAACAGACCAAATTTTTTTTAAATTCTCGGCGGCGCCTATCGGCGGTGCCGATTCGGCACCGCCGACCCTACCCACCTTTTTTGCTTTTTAGTAAAATCGCCATTAAAACAAAAAGTTCGCGCAGAAAATATTAAAACAATATCTTATAAATTTAGATGATCCTAGGATTAAGGGGGGAGGGCGTCGGTCGGCGGTGCCGAGCCGAGAAAATTTTGAATCTTTAAGTCAATTTGTTAAGAGATTTCAACCCAAAGTTTAAAAATACGGCAACTTTTTGTGCTTTTTAGGAATGGGAAAGCAAAAATTTTTGAAAATTTTAACAATCTGAATTTTAGTTAAATTTCTACACAATTAAAACTCAATTTTTCAAAGAAAAACTGAACCAAAATAAATTTTGTGAAATTTCTAAGCAGTTTTCTTAAAGAAATGAAGTTAAAATTTCTTAATTTTTCCCTTTTCCCCGCGGTTATTGGTTATAGCCGGGTTCTTTTCAATGATTTTTGTCACAATTTAGTGTAAAAGAATCAAAGTTAATGACATGGAGGGTTTGAACCTCCAACGAATTTTTGGGGAATAGGTAACAGACCAATAAGCCAATAACAACAGTTGTTTTCTCAAAAAATACAAAAATTTTTTGATACAATTTCTCTTTCGACAAAATTTCGAAGAATTTTCTCTTTCGATTTTCGTAAGAAAATCGATAGAAAAACCTCGAAATTATCGAAATCGAAAGTTTCAACCCACCCCTGCTCTGTGCCTCTAGCTAAAGGGTAGGGGGGGGGGGGGGGGGGGAGAGGGGAAAAGAGGTGGGAAGCAGGGTTGCAGCGGATCATCCGAAATCCGGTGTTTTTCCCAATCCGCTGCAACCCCGCCGGGAAGTCGTCGGCACCATTCGCCGACCGATGGCCCTCTGGTGGTGGGGGGGGGGGGTAGGGCTGGGGGCTGCTGTCGGTCGGTTTCTGCTCAAATCGAACCGAAAAAACAAAGAAATTTTACTTTTGGTTAACCGAATCATTCGGTTTTGGCTTGGTTAAGCGAGAAAGTCCGAGAAACCGTCGCCCCTATTGTTGCTGCTGGTGGTGGGAGTGTCCACAACCTCCACCCCCCAGCAGGTAGAAGGAGGGGGGGGGGGGGGGTGTGCTGCTGTTGCACATGAACAAAATGATAATGAAAATGGACAGCAGCAGCAGCAGAATGGCGGATGGACAACAAACAATGAACGCGCGTGGAGGCGTCCGTCGCAAAAATAAAACAAAAATGACAGGCGCCTCAGAAATTTTGAATTGAAATTGCGTCTTTTAAATGAATTTTTGTTAAACAAAAAAGCATCAAAATTTTGACGAGGTTCCGCCGATCCCGGGAGATGATTAGAGGCGCTTTGAGTTTTCCCGACGTTTGCAATTTACGCAGATCAAAGTCGGGATTGCAGGATTTAAACATACAAGAATCCCCCCTACATTTGTTCCATGAAGGCCCCCGGATTTTAGTGGCACATTTACCATTCCATCACAGACAAAAACAAAAAAAGAAAAGAGAAATTTTCATCAATTTTTGCGCACTCAAAAAATTCGATCAATTTTCAAACGGAACATTTTTCCAACCACCCCCTTTTTGACGGATTGAGAATGATGGATGCACAAATTGGAGGCGGAGATGTATCCCCATGGACAGGCAGGAAACAGCATAGTCATAGGCATAGGCATGGTTGAGGGCAGGGGTGGGGGGGGGGGAGTTTGACTTCGATTGTTCATGTGCAAAAATGGGGATGAGGAAGATGGGGTAAATGGGCCTCCGGACAATCCGTCAGTGCCCATTCCGTCAGAGGACAATCCGTCAGTGAAGGACAATCCGTCAGTGGACAATCCGTCAAAGGTCAATGCGTCAGAAAATTTTCTTTTAAAAAAAAAATTATTTAAATTGTTTTTTAAAAAGAAAATTTTCTGACGGATTATCCTCTGACGGATTGTCCTTCACTGACGGATTGTCCTCTGACGGATTGTCCTAGCTTCGGGAGAATGGGGGGCGGGGTGGAATATTTTTCACCATTGGCATTGATTTTATGGGTTAAAATTCAAAAATTGCATAAAAACAAAAAATTTCACTTTATTTCAAAATGTTTTGTCTCAACCGGACAGACGTTTAGTCTCCCGCCCTGTCGATCGGGCATTAAAGGCCATTTAGTTTACAAATTGTAAAACGGACAGTTTGCATTACAGAATTAATTTTTTAATTGTATTCATATTTAAAATACCCGTAAATGTTGATTTTTTCAAAAATATTAATCCGTATACCCAGTAAA
This sequence comes from Globodera pallida, assembly GCA_020449905.1. Taxonomy (NCBI): domain Eukaryota; kingdom Metazoa; phylum Nematoda; class Chromadorea; order Rhabditida; family Heteroderidae; genus Globodera; species Globodera pallida. The sequence goes on along the minus strand of JAIXHY010000025.1, from coordinate 249,088 downwards.
TAAGGGAAGAACGAATGTTTTGAAATCCTCAAAATTTCGTAGGGAACGAATGTTTTGATACCACAATCAATTAACCACAACAAGATGAAAAACATACATTTAAAAATTTATAATAGGAAATTGGCATAATTAAGGCATTGGCGTCTCATAACAAAGTCTTGGCCACGCGCTCTTGGCCACCTGTTTCAGCATTATCTCCACTTTGCGCTCGCTAATCTCAACCTGAAATTTGGGCAATTTTAACTAGAGGCCGGTAACTTGGACCCAAATAAAATTTGTACAAAAGCTTTGGTCCAATATTTTGTACAAAAACTCAAAATTTTTTTGTCTTTTGGGTCAGAACTCTAGTTTTAACAATTGGAACTGAATTATTACCGCACTCTCCGTCGGCAAAATTTCTCCAAACAATTCATAGCTTTTAACGGTTTCTGAGCTGCCAAAGCCGTGCTGTACGGAAACCTCCAACGACAAGCCGTCCGTTTGGACCAAAGTCGCTTCGGGAAGTGCGCCCTGAAATTCCTTTTAAAACCCAAAAATTCAAAATGCCAACAACACCTTGCAGTAAATGGTGATATGCACCCGGCCACCGCGCTGAAACCAATCCTCGCGCACATTGCTCACAGATTCCGTCTGTTTAGGAAATAAATTTTAAAAAACATAAAATCCATGAAAAAATGTTGGCACACCCTTCTCCAGCAATGTTTGCCCCGACTGCACCCCGCTTGGTCCAGAAAATTGCCAAAGTCCGTTGTTTTGCGCTCGCAACACGACCAGAACTTCATGCCCTCGTGGAACACTGCAGTTCCCGGGTGGTGGACACACTCCTCGGCATCGCTTTCGGGACCGGTGAACACCTGTTTCAATAACATCTCAATTAAATATTTAACTTTTGGTCTAAATTCTACCTTTTTGCATGCGCTATGAATGCAGTGCGCGCCCACTCCGAGACTCTTGCCAAATGCAGGCCCATTTTGTTCTCCAATTGGTTCTTTGGTTTGCTTCCGAATGGCTTCAAGGGCAGACTAAACAGAGCTTTTGACCGGATTTTAAACGGAATCACTAAAAAATACCTCCGAAATGTGGACCGGAAGCGTAACAACAGTTTTTTTGGATGTGTTCATTTTACTTATAAATATATTAAACAATCTAAAATGTTACTGATACAAAAATTAATTTGATTTCCGTAATGGTATATGCGAAACGCAATGTTTGCGTAGTCTGAGTCAAATGAATAACAACACAAAAACATTCGGCGCTAATCTTGCGCAAATTCCACTAGGTGTTTGCCCAAATCGGGTGCGTTGAATCTAAAATTGAACAAAACATTTAATCCATCGAATTAAGCGTTAAATTGACCACGTTGATAAAATTTTATTTAATATTTTGGCTAATCTCTTCTCTCCAACACAATCCCACCTCACACCCATTGTTCTGTTTGAGATTTATACAAAAATTTCAGAAGTTTTTCTTGTCAAAAAATGGGGAGGGGTTTGTGCTGTAAATCGTGCGAAAATCGTAAGATTTTAAAAAGCTTAAAATTGTCCGGGTTCGGCTTCAGACGATTGGACAGAATATTCAGCGCCCTGGACTTGCCGATTCCGTTGGTGCCGACCAGGCCAAACACGGAGCCAAGGCGTGGCGTGGGCAACCGATTTGAACGAGTTGGCCCTGTACCGGTGCGTTGTCGTGTCCCTAAAATCCAATTTTACAACAAACAAATATTAACCATTTTTGCACAATCCGCGCAAAAAAAAATGGCCCAAATTCCGAATCATCAACCGGTCGATCGAATACCAAAACAAAACCAAACAAAATCACTCACCGGAAACGCATGTTCTCGGAAGGGATGAAGCCGTCCAGGAACTGGTTGATGCTCGGCATCGTCACCACACCGTACGTGCCAATTGCCTGACTGAAAAATGTGCGACCATTAATTTGTTACTTTTGTAAATTATCATAAAACTTATGAATTTAATAATAAACAAATTTTGGTGAAAAACAATTCTGTCGAGCAAATTTCGGCGAACCTTAGGTGCCAAACTTTGGGTACATGTGACATGTCAATACTCCAGATTCGCCAATAATAGTTTTTTCCGGACCAATAGATTTAAATTTAATTCTAGAAACAGGACAAACTATTATCGTCAAGTAAAAAAAGTCTCAAAATATAGTATTACCCTGACGCCGTCAAAATACGGGCCAATTTAACCCAAAGTATTCGTAATTTCAAGGGAGGCGCAAAAAAAACCTGAGAAACAATGCATTCTCCCTCCCCCTCACCGGTGCCCTCAAACTTCGGCGCAATTTTTTGCGGTTTATACGAGATGGACAGCTCGAGCACCTCCGTGTCGGACGACGTTGGTTTCATGTCCCGCAAAATGCTAAAAGAAAAGTATTTATTAAATTTAATTTAAACAAATAAAATTTTAATTAAAAAAATCCCAAATTCACCGCGCCCGGCCTCTCACCATATAAACATCGTTTTGCCCGTCCCGTTTTCGCCAAGCAGCACCACAATTAGAGTCGGTAAATTCCCCACGGCAAATGTTCAGCTGAAAATTAAAAAAGCGATTGCATAAGACGGCACGGCAATCAATATCTTAATTAGGTCAAGGGCAGAGCCAAGAATTTTTTTCGGGGGGGGGGGGGGGGGGGGGGAGAGCCGATCCAAAAAGTCGATTCATAAGGGTGTATTTTGCTGTTTATTGCATTTTTGTTAAACAATTTATGCGAAAAAAAAGTTGGATATCATTTTAAAATTTTCAAAAAAATTCATTTGGGGGGCGGCGGGCCCCCCTCCCTGGCTTTTTCAGCAACCGCCACTTTTTACAAGTACCTGAAACTGTTGTTTGACCCCCACTTCGTACGTCATGTTCGGGTAGTCGTAATTCGAACTGCGCTTCACCTCCTCCTTGTCCTCGGACACTTTGAAGGACAGGGCGGTGTCCCTAAAATCCAATTTTACAACAAACAAATATTAACCATTTTTGCACAATCCGCGCAAAAAAAAAATGGCCCAAATTCCGAATCATCAACCGGTCGATCGAATACCAAAACAAAACCAAACAAAAATCACTCACCGGAAATGCATGTTCTCGGAAGGGATGAAGCCGTCCAGGAACTGGTTGATGCCCTCGCGCACACCGCTCGGCAACGTCACCACACCGTACGCGCCCGGCACGCCGTACAGCAGACAGATGGAGTCGGACAGATAGTCTAACCCGGTCAGGTCGTGTTCAACAATGATAACATAACTGTGGAAAATGTTTCAGTGCCCAAATTTAAAATAAAGAAATAAAAAAACACAATTAGACGCTCAACCAATCACCCCCGAATTTTTATTGATTAAAATTCGGAATAATTTTAAACCATAAAAAATTTAATTGATTTAAGTTCACATTTCCTTGCCCAACAATCCTTAAATAATTTTTTTCAAAAAGTTTTTTTTCCATATTACGATTACCAGCATAAAAGCCCAGAATTCCGGAACAGTGTTTGTTTGTATCCTATATTTAGCCGATAACTTTTGGAATTTGTCCAACCAAAAAGCTTTACTTCATTTGTCAGGTCTTTCGATTGCTTTTAGGAATTTTTTATTCGGTTAGGGATGAGGCAAATTATTACAAAACATGCGTCCAAATTTGAGCTCAAATTACCCAAATTATGCCTTAAATTAAAAAAAAACAAAGCTTGCTTCTCATCGCCATGCATTTTGGTGAGGCTCACTTCGGCCCCATTTGTGCTGATGTTGAAGCCGGGCACAGAGTGCGCCAAGTCACCGCCCAATTTGTCCTGCACCAACTCCTCCTCCGACTTGATCTCCTCGTCCAGTGCCGAGGAGAGCTCTTTCACAGCCGTTAAGTCCTAAGGATGAAAATATAATGATGCCAGATTTTGATTTACTCAATACTTTAAACACTTTTTTTTATTCATTCAACAAATGTTTTAAAAATAAAATTGGTTGCGTAGCTCAAAAATTTACAAGTATTACTATCACATTAAAGCATGCTTAACAGTAAAAAATGCCAATTTTACGGTTCGGATTTGACTGCAACGAATTTTAAACGTAAAAAATGTTTGGGAACAAAACGATACCGGGAACAAAGGCAAAACGCCAAAATTTACATTTGAACCTCCCTCCAGGTTCATTCATATCTAGAGAGCGGACTCAAAAAAGCCAAAATATCGCTAAAAAGTCGCTCTAATTGTAAAATTTTTCCAAATGAATGCTATTTTTGGGCTTCTCTTATGATCGATCCCCTATTCTACAAAAAAATAGGTTAAAACCTGAAAATCCGCTCTCTATTCATATCCCTCCAAGACATTCGAATTTTTGACACTTCTTTCTTACGAATTAGAGAAAGAGAGCAAAAAGTGACTCGGTCCCGAATATGCCGAGAAAATCCTCGAAATTTGGGATCTTGGCACTCCGGTTTTAATAACTAGGGCCAGGATTTTTAGGCTTAAGCCTATTTTTCTGCAACTTTGTTTTGACGAGTTATACACGAAAAATTTTGGAGCGCTTATTTCTGAACATTTTAGTGGGAATTTTGGCAATCATTTGGAATTGCGGTCCCGACGGAATTTTTTTGTTTTTTAAATTTTAATGTACATATGTTTTCTAGGGTGAAAAAATGCGTAGAACACGAATCCGAGCTCGGATTTTGCGAATGTCGAACAGCGAATCCGAAGTTCGAACATTTTTCAAAAGTTCAAAAGGCAACTTTTTTTTGTGTTTTGGTCTGGACCTGCTAATTCCGGATTCTGATTTTGTGTTTTGGTCTGGCTTTGCTAACGGATTCAATTTTGTTTATATTTGTGTTTTGGTCTGGACCTGCTAATTCCGGATTCTGAATTTTATTTATTTTGATTAAAATTCAGTTCCGGAATTTTTACCGGATCTATGTAGCTCCAACATATTTAAATCATTTATTTCTTCCTGGCATTTAATTTGACGAAAATTTTGCAAAAGCAAAAAATTCGAGCAAAATAATTGAAACGTTTGAAATGGTAGGACTCAAAAAATGTGCCCAAGTTGAGCCGCACAACAAACGACGGCGAGTCAGGAAAAAAAAATTCAAGGGGTATGGACTTATTTTTGCCGGTGAAAATTTGTAAAAACCAAAAACTAAAAAAAAACATAATAGGTATATAATGTACCATAAAAATGAAAAAATGATTTTTTTCCAAACGATTCTAAATTATCGGGGAGGGGAGAGGGATTTATACAAACAAAAAAATTCCCTAATTAAGATGAGGGGGGGGGGGGGGGGTATGAAAAAGTTATAAAAATTGCCTAATTTAAAGTTAAATAAATCTTTTAACTAATTTAGGGTGCAAAATTATTTTTAACGGGATGCAACAAAGTCCATATCCCCAAATACATGCGAACAAAAATGGAATGAGACAAAAAAAGTGCGCGGGAACCTTAGCAGAAATTTGGCGATTTGTTATGTCTCGTCGACAAATTGTCGACACGTCTCGGAGACAATTCTCACAGAACCGTTGGGGGGGAGTGGGTTCAGAATCATCAAAAAAAATTTCGGACAAATTCCGTCGTTTTAGCACAAAGTTCTCAATGTCCGTCCTCCGGGCTCTTCATGCTTTGCTGCTGTTTGCATCAGCCAAAACTGTGCCGTACTCAACCAGCGGTGCCGCTATTGTTGGCATTGTTTTGGCTTCTTCACAAATGTTCGGTGCACTTGCAGCTCGTTTGATCTGTTGTTGAAGTTGTGTGCTCAGTTCGTCAATGGTCGGCAGTCCATCTGCTGAGAAATAAATTATTAATATTTTGGTGGTTGTCCTTTTGGCGCCCACAAATTCAAATCTTAAAAAAAGTCAACAAAAAGCGCGCCTAACAGCAAGAATTGTTCCCATATGCATAAATTAACAAATAAAGAATGGCCTACGGCACTCAGGAATGAATTAAGTCGCTTGTGCGTGTTGTGTTGGCTTTTTTAAAAGTTGAATCTTGTGAGCGCAAAAAGGATAAATATTTTTAAGCCAATAAAAAATCTATTTGGATTAGTGAAATGTTGAACATTTTCTTTGGCATATTGTCTCATTTGTACATTTTTGCATTCCATAGTTTGTCACTCATATTTTAAGCATTTTGTCTTGGTTGTTCACAATTAGTCATTTTGTCTTATGTCACATTCGTCCCCTTTGTCTTACCATTCGTGGATTGTTGCGCATGACGACGCATGGCACGGAAGTGCCCCGTCTGCAGAGAACCGCCAAACATGCCGCTACCGCCTTTCTTGGCCATCTTTTGCTTTTTGTGCAATTTCAGACGATCCGACTGGCACTGACGGCTGAGACGAAGCAGTTGTTCAGGATCCCGAATGGTCTGCAGGGTTAAAATTTTCTTCTTTTTGTTTTTTATTAGCAAAAAATTACTCTTACCAATGGGAAGGCAAGATCCGCAGCAATTATTCCATCTTGCGCCGTACCATCATATTCGGCATGTTCACCATCCTCCTCACTTTGCTCGTCATCTTCGTCCACATCATCGATGTCGAGCTGTTCCTCGTCCTCCATCTTCACGCTGCTACCGTGAGAAAGTGCGAAGCCGCGCCCGCGTTGCGTCAGTTCAGTAATCAAACGCGCACCAATGGACCGTGCGCTTTGCTCGAACATGTTCAGCTGCACCTCCGGCTCCGGCGTGCCGGATTGAACGCCCTGCAATAAATGGAAAAGGCTCAAATTGAACTGAATCGAGCCAACTGATCATTTTGCCTGATGATCAATGCTTGACGGGCCCAATATTCGCCCGAAAGCCCGCCTGGACGAAAATCAAAAATGCCCGACATGCAAGCCGTCCAACACAAAATTGAAAAAAACCCGCCCGGGCACCCAAGTCGATTTAGTTGTACAATTCCCACCTGCAATTGAACGGTGCCGCCACCCGAGGCCGCTGTGACCGCCACAGTCGTCGTCGGCTTCTCGTCCACTGGAGTGAGCGTGCCGCTGTCTGTGCTGTTGCCCTCCTCGTCCTCCTTGTTCAGCTTGTACGCGAACCTGACATTTATTTTTATTTAAAACCCGAATGTTTGCGTTTTCCAAATGCCAAAAATACGGATAAGCTTATGTTTTTCAAAAAAATTTTTGACAACAATTATTGCATTTTCTTGAAAAATGCCAAAAGATTTAGAGAAGCGCCTCTCAGATATTAAGCAAAAAATATTAAATGATTAATTCAAGAAATTCGAAGACCATTTTAACCCAATTTTCGGCTTTTATGCTTTTTATTAGTTCCAAATATTGAAGAAATTAAAGATTTCTATACACTTACTGGTCTCCGTGCACTTTTTGGATGACATTCTCCACTTCGCCCACAACATTGGTGATCATTCGGCTAGACCACCGGTGTTTGTTGCTCATTCGGCTTGACATCCGATGGATGCCGATTGTGTCAATGGTACTGCTCTTTTTTTCCGCGGTCACCACTGAAAACAAATGTTTTTAATCGGTTAATTAATATCAAAATGTATTGGAATTTATTTAATAAATTTAAATTCATTAACATTTATTAAAAATATTTGTAAAAATAAATTAATAAAATATATTTAAATTTTAGCAAATTTTAAATTATATTTGGTACTTATCTATTCTTGAAATTTAAATAAAAATCAAAAATAAATTTGTTGGCATTACCTGCGGCGGACTCCAAGTCCAAAGTTTTGTCAATGCAGCAGCAACAGCAGCTGTTGCGCACAAAGTCAATTAGCCGAAGAATTGGCGCTCGTTGCAGCGGTTTGCGCGGCAAAACAGCGAACAGAATGAGTTGGCAAAATGCCAAAAAACTGCCGATGCCATTTGGGGTCTGAAACATCGACAAATTTTATGGGTTTACCAAAATATGCATTATTCCAAACATTAATTTCAACCCAATGTTCGACTTTTAGGCTTTTTATTGGTTCTAAAAATTCAAAAGAAAATTCCCCATTTTAAAAATTTGAAAATTCGGTTTGGAATTTTAAAAATTTTATAAAAAACAAAGAAATCGTACAATTAGGTAAAAGTCCCAGACGAGCAGTCCGTACACAAACCACTCGGACGAAACCAGGAAGTTGGCGATGCACAACGGAAGTGGCAGCGTGGAAGTGGCCCTCCGACGAATCACCACTTTCTAAAGAGAAAAAAGAGGAGATTACTGTAGGGGTCAATTGCGTGGGAAAAAACCCGCAGGAGATACAGTAGGCATTGATAGGGACGGAGAAGAGTTAGGCAAACGGTAATTATAAGAGAAAAGAGAGAGAGAGAGAGAGATAGAGAGAGAGAGCGTATGTAAGGGGGAAGTAAAGAAAAAGAGACAGAGGGAGGCGAGAGAAAGAGAAGGCGTAGGAAGAAAGAGTGATAAACTATGTAGAGGAGAGGAAAGAAAAAGAATAAAAGAAATGATTGGGAGATGGAAAGAGGGTGTGAGAAAAAAAGAGTTAGACAGACGGACACCTTCGCGTGGCAGCAGCGAAGGAAGAAGAGAGAATATAAGCGGTGTGCTGGTTACGGTAGTTAAAAGATCGAACCGATGAAAGATTTCGTGCCATACCAATGCCAAAATAGCAGCTACTGATTGATGACTAACTGACCAAGCCGGCCAACGGTGCAGCAAAGTCCATTGTGTTCAGCGTCATGCAAATGATGCCCAACGGATGGAACACTTTGTGGTCAAAGAAGTGCACAAGCGCAACAAGCGATGCACAAATAACGACAAGCGTCGCAACTTTGATCGAGATCATCAGCTGAAAAATGAATAGACATTATAAATTAAATTTGTCACAAAATCACTGTTTTAGCTCATTTCAAATTGAGGTATATGCTCCGATCTTTGTGATCAGTAATCAGACGACTTTGATTGCCAATAGTTGATCTGAGGATTCAGGATTTTCAATATCAATACTTATTGAGTACTGTTTGAAGTTCGTGAAAATAAATCTAGAACAAGTTCTGATCAGTGATCAGAAATTAAAAATCGTAATTGAAAGAACTGACGTTTGATCAGCGTATGATCAGGACCAATTTGATGAACCTCCTGCTCACCTTCTTCTTTGTCATGAACCAGTAGAACACTGTGTAGATGGAGTAGAGCACAATTTGTGCACCGGTCACGTACATCACCGTGTGGTCCTTCTTCAGATAGCCGTACACGCACCAGCAAGTGCCGCCCAGCACACCCATCAGGAACGGCGCGCCGCTGATCTCCGCCGTGTCCCGCCGCTTCCAAATTTGACGACAGATCGGACTGAACAATGAATTATAAAAAATTCAGTTATTCCACAAATCTGGCAATTTTAAATGTTAATAAATTTGTTGAAATAAAAAAAACTGTTACCTTTTAAAAAAAATGTGTTTAGGTACAAAAGTCAAAATACAATAAAATTTTATTTGAGCCCGGACGATCGAGCTTTTTCGAAGATCTCGATTGTTTAAGTCCGGACTCTAATTTTTATTAATTTTATAAAAATTTAAAATAAGAATAAATAAACAATTTGAAAAAATTAAAAATGTTATTGCCAAAATAAATTTTGTTGTCCAAAAAATAAACAAAATTATTTTAATAATGTTTGGTTTTACATTCCACAAAAGAACAGCCCAACGGTGGTGACAAAGGCCAGAATGGAGAGCATGTTGAGGAAGGTGAACTCGCCATGGAAGTCCAACATTTGTCCAAACGTCCGTATGTGTGACTAATAATAATGGGTCAAGCCGATCGATGCCAAAATGGGCGTGGGTCCGGCTGTCGTAACGGTGTGGTACGGCACACACGGCACTTTTTTCGCAATCTGCGAACACTGTCTGAAGCCGACTGTGTCTGGAAAGTTAAAATTAATTTGCAAATTCGCAAAGTTCAGCACATAAAATAATTGGAGGGATTATGTTTTTTGAATTTATTCATTCATGCCAAAATTAGTATTCAAAATTTCAGGTTAAAAAAATTAAATCAAAAACACGCGTTTTAAATCGTGCTCATATTTTATTTATGGAAATTTATAAAAGTTTCTCAAAATTTAAAGCAAGTAAAAAATTTTTAATTCATGAAAATTTTGGCGCTAAAAATAAAATAAAATAATTTTGTGAAAAATTAAAAATTTTTGATTAAAATTGAAAGGAATTCCTAAATAATATATTCAGGGAATTTATTTTTAAGATTGTTCAATTCCAAATATTTATATATTTAGAATTTTCGATTTTTGGCACGAATGAATGTGTCCAAATGTCCAATCATTGGCAAAATGGTGGCCCCTTTTGTGCTGGCACATGGAGTGGGCGGAGATTGGTATGTATCGAACTGTTCATGCGATAGGGGGGGGGGGGCGGTGCTTTGTCGAATTGTGATTGGACACACAAATAAGGGCGGGGCGGGAGGAGGAGACAATTTTGCCCCCCCCCCCCCCGGGGACAAAATTGTGGGCAATTAGACGCCCCCCAGGGGCAATATCCGGCGCCGGTTGCTTCCGGAAAATGTTGACATTCAACCACCTCCACCAATGTTTGGTCAATTTGGAACAGAACCCGGCGCAAATTGGCCAACATTTTACCAAATTTGGACCGGAAAATGCAAAAAAATGCAATAATAATAATAATAATGGTGGGAATTGAGCTTTGGTGATGGTCAGCACAGATGCACATAAACAAATGCTATGCACAAAATGGGATGGATCAAATTGCGATTATTTTTGACGAATCAAAAATATGCATTTCTTCGTTCTCGTGGAGATCCGTTTTTTCTTCTTTTTAAACGTTTTCCTATGGTTTTGGTGAACAAACCCCTCAATTTTAAATTCAAATATGTTCATCGCAATTTACAAAAATTTCAAACCCCTGGAAAAAACTTTTTAAAAAACTAAATCCGAATTTTGATAAATAGATAGGCAAACTTTAAACAAATCTAAATTTAATCAAAACTCTTAACAAAAGCCAATATACTGTATACCAAAACTAACTTACACTACGGTAACCTACCCAGCTTATCCAATTGATGATGTCAAAGATTGCTTTTGACAGTTTTAAAAAACACTTTCGTTGTTTTTCGGTTTTTCTTTCAGTTTTGTGTAACTTTCAAAATGCCTCCTCTCGACTTTCGATGCTTACAAAAAAAATAATTTGTTGGGGCTTTTTACCATTTTCTTCTCAAGCCCTCCGCCAGCAGCCCCCAACATTTTGCATTTGTTGGGGGGGGGGGGAAACGAAAAGCGCATGGAAAAAATGTTTTTTTTTTTTCCTTACGCCGTGTGCCAATGCGCGAACAAGCACACAGCAGGTTGGCGGGTAAACAAACAAGCGCGCAAAATTTGAACAGAGCTTGGCCACCACCCCGCCCGCGGTGATGAGAGAGTGCGACAGAGGTGGAGAGACAACACAAAGAAAGAGAGCGGAGAGAAATGAGAGAAAGGAGGAGACGGAGGACAAAAAGGAGGAGGGAAAGAGAGAAAGGAGGAGACGGGGGACAAAAAAGGAGGAGGGAAAGAGAGAAAGGAGGAGACGGGGGACAAAAAAGGAGGTGGAAAAGAGAGAGCGGAGGAAACGGAAGACAAAAAGGAGGAGGATGGAAGACCCAAAAGGAGGTGGAAAGGAGAGAGCGGAGAAAACGGAAGAAAAAAAAGAGGAGGAAAAGAAAGAAAGGAGGAGACGGCAGACAAAAAGAAAGAGGAAAAGATAGCGAGATAGGTAAACAAGTAAGAAAATGGGGAGATAAAAGAGAGGAGAAGAGAAAGAAAGCAAAAAGAGAGAAAAAGAAGCAAAAGGAGGAGAAAGAAAGGCGAAAATGCGCGGTTTTTTGCGCATAACATTGGTCCGTGTCCGGTACATATTGATTCTTCAACAAAAAAAAATTACTGATTTTAAATTAAAATATGATGGCTTCACATTATTAGATCCTAATATAATGATTTCAATTAGAATCGGCCGGTATTTGGGCGGGCATTCCAGTTTAGCTGGCAAATTCTTTGCCACATTTTTGGGCTCAGTTATTGCAGGAGTTTTTTATTTTGTTAATTTTTTGTGGCTTTGTTATTTATTGGTCTTTTGCTTTTTGGTTTTTGCTGGCAGAGCGCCTTTCTGTTGCAATTTAACGATTTTTTTGTTGCCAATTTTGTTGGGATTATTTAATAGAGTTTTAAGCAATTAATTTTCTCAATTTTAAAAAAATTTTTCCGCGCTTTTTGGCACTCGCTTGGCTAAAAGTTTTTGCTTTACGAAGATGACAGACAGCACACACAGCAAGCAGCAGCACTGACATTTTGCCCGCTCAATTACCCACTTTTTTAACCCCCAAAATTTGCGCTGTTTGGGGGGGGGGCGGGGAGGGCCAACAAGTTAAAATGAAATGAGTGGTGATTTTTGTTTGGCTAACGCGCTGTGCTAATTAAGTAGTGGGCGCTTTTTAGCGGGGTGAAGTGCAGCTGCTAATGGGGTGCTGGTGGGGGGGGGGCGGGGGGGTTCCCCCTCAACTCAACAAAATTCATTCGAGCCCAAAATTCCCCTTGCACTCTGACAAGAGAATTGATCCCCACTATTTCACTACTAACTTGCTGCTGATCAGATTCCCCGATCACTCTCTTTTCAGTCGCTCTCTCTCACTAATTGCTGCTGATCAGACTCCTTCCGATCACTCTCGCATTTTACTCGCTCTCTCTATCGCTCTGATTCTCTATCTCTGCCTGCTTTTCTCTGTACATTGATCATTGTTCGATGTCTGGTCAGTTTTTTGTATCAGACCAAACTACACCCAACGAGTTCTCATTCAATTTTCTCTGGTCAAAAGTGTCTGTCTGATCCGCTCTCTGACTACTCTTATCTGGCTTAAATGTGTTTCTCTCTGTTTCTCTCGCTCTCTTTATCTCTGGCTTAAATATGTTTCTCTTTTTTCCTCTCGCTTACTCGTCTTGTTACACCGCGCCTCAGTATTCTCTGATCAATGTGTCTGACTAAATTTCACAAATTCTGTCTTTCTCCATTTCGGTTGTGTCATTTGCAGCTTTTACTGTGTCTACCCTGATCACCAGCACGTTTGATCAGCAATACTCTGGGGTCATACCCTTGTCAGGAAGCAATGCTTATGCTGCACAGCTGATTAAGCCATATTTGATCGATGATCGTCAGTCAAAGCTAGTGCTTCTAACTGATCATTGAACTCCGATCAATCAGCCTAATTAATGACATGTACAGCAGCAGCCTTTGGAGCTGACGGATCACCGCACCAAAAATTTCGGCGGTTTGGAAACCGAATTGTACTTTTTCCTGCTATATAATAAAGCGGGGGGGGGGGGTGATCAAAGAGTGTGTTGAATTAGGGATTAGAAAATTCCGATCCAACGCTAACAAATTGATTTAATTACTAATTAGCGGCTGTAAATTAATAGCCCTCCGCCCCCGCCCCGCTCCTAAAAAAGGAAGAATAGAATGAATGGTGATCAGCAGCGATCAGAGTGGAGTGATCAGTGCGCTAGGCGAGTGTGTGTGTGTGTGTGTGTGTGTAACTTCTCCAATGGTAGAAGAAAAGAAGGAAAGGATGGTGGAACTAACTCTACCAACTGCATATTATTGGTGCGCAAAATTTTTGATTCTTGCAAAAACTGATCCAAATTGAGAAGATGCGAAAATGGAAAATGGGGGGGGGGAGGGTTTGAAAATGAGGAGTGGGGGCTGGAAATGATCATGAATAGTGGGTATTGTGTGGAATATATACGCCCGCCTCCTCCATCCCTCCAGGGGATGGAGGAGGAGGAGTCAGGTGCAATATTTAGTGGGGGGGGGGGGCTGAATGATCTGCATGATGCATGTGAAGCAGTCGCGCGTGAATAATTGTGATGTGCGGGTTGAGTGATCAGCATAAACAAGGTTAAACGCGGTTTCCGTGACAACAAAACGGAATGCGTGATTAGGAGTGTCCAGAATGGCACTAATGAGAACCCAAAAAAAAGCCCCCGAACAGTTTGCTGCGAGACCCGGGACAAAGTACCACCCTCCCCCCCCCCCCCCCCACCCCCACCCAACTAAAATTGTTTAATGAGTCATAATGCCCCGAGGCAACGATGAATCATGCCTGTTCTGCTGAACAAAAACCCCATGAGTCCGGAAATGGAGCTGAACCCTGAGGATTCGTAGTTGATGCTCTGAAATCCATATCCCGAGTCCTGACTCAAAAAAAGTCTCCTGTTTCAAGTCCGCACTCTCGAACCCCGGAAAATTTTGGTTCCGATCACTGTTTTTGGAACGGATTAAGAGTCGGAATCAGGGCCTTTCTGAAATGGGAGAGGAATGAATGAATATTGATAAATGATTCAGGTCAAAAGTCAATGAATGAGTGCACTTGCCAAAATATGCCCCGGGGCGATGATAGATTATTTATCATGGAATTTGCCCTGAAGCGGGCAATGGTGATGTCATCAAACCCAAAATTCCGTTGGTTGGGCGGGGGCGTCTGGAGTACCACAAAAATGTTGCGGGCGGCGTAATCGCGCGGAACTTTGAGATGGCATCTATTTACGCACCGGATGCACCACCAATGAGTGGGGGCTGAACCCAAATGTCACCCAAATTTGGGCGGGTTGAGGACGTCTCGGGGGGATGGGCGGTTGGGGGTTGGGGGGGGGGGAAGGACCGAGCGAGTAAATATTGAGACGATGTCGATGGTGGTCAGAGGCAATTACTACTACCCACTTCCACTATCATCAGTACTTGGCATGATGCGACCGACACACGAAGGTTGAGATGCTCTGGTGCTGGCGATGTGCAGGGTCCGCACTGAATTCACGTGAATGCCATCCGCCCCCATCCGCGCTGACTGAACTGCCTACCCCGAGGGGTGTGTCGGGGTCGCGCAAGAAGAATGTCGATGGTGGTTGTGGGGGGACAACGACCGACCGACGACTGATCAACCGTGATCAACATACATACACACAATCATCGCGGTTTCCCCTCCCCCCACTCCCCCTTTCCCCCTCTTGTGGTGATCATCACCAAAACGGACGGACGGGGACGGGTTGCAACCCTCAACCTGCATGCCCTGCTTGTCCACCACAGCTCGTTGCTCTTTGATCATTCTAAACCGCTAGAAGTTTGTCCCGAAAATGGAGATGATCAATCACCGGAGCCCGGAATAACCGGCCGACCGTCCCTCCTCGATGGAATGAATGTGGTGTAAGAGTCAAGCCCAACAATCAAAAATTTTTGGGCGTAGGTGGAGTTGAGGGGGTTGAGGGGGGGGGGGGGGGTGGGGGGGTGTTTATTAGGGTTCATATTATCTTCATCATCATAGCATCAGAAATGGTGAAAATGCGCGCAGCGCGTTCGACGGATTGGCGAAACGTTCGCCCGTCCGTCCGTCCGTCCTCCAAAATTCAGTCGGTCGGCGTCATTCAAACCATTCACATTATATGTGAGTGTTTAATGTGGTTGGGGGGGGGGTAATGAAGGCATAATGATGATGATGATGCTGATACTAATTTGATGTGATCAGAATGGAAAATTGTTTGGGCGCTGGGTGAGAGAGTGATCGAAACCCACCCCCAAAAATAAAAATAAATCACACAAATAATGGGTCGTTGGTGAAGCGCGAAAGACGCCGCCGGCGGCAACAAATAATAATAAAACAAAATAAAGGGGAGTTTTCAGGAGTTGAATTGCGCACCCGCCAGTGTCTGTTATATGCATAGGGCAACTCGTGATTGTTTGTGATCAAACAGCCCAATCAGTCAGTGGTCACCACATAAATTTATTAGCATTATTCGCTTGCGCGCGCGCGCGCACACGCGCAGACAATGGGCAGGCAGGCGGAGGGCCCCTGGGGGGAAAAGGGAGAGACATTTTTGGCGATGGAACGCATTTTGTTTGTTTTCTTTATTATTTTTTCACCTGAACCCCCCACCCCCCCCCCCCTCACATTTTTGTGACCGTTTTGTGTGAGACGGGCCGGAAATATGCCCCCCAATTTTCTCACGAGTTTTTGCCGCGAACATCGCGTCACAAGGTCACCCACATTTGTGTTCAGTGTTTATATGCACTTTACGGGTTGGCGCGCCCGTCCGTAATTATTAAAGATTTGGTTTTGGTCTGATTTTGAGACACCGTACTTGTTACAACACAACCACGGAGAAATTTATTTTGGAATTTTAAACAAATTCGACGACAAAAAGTCTGGTAGAATAAATCGGGCAAATGTCTGGTAGTGGGGAAAAAGGATATAAAGGTCCGTCCGGTCGCACAAATCGGACAAAATATCCAAAAAGGATAATTCAGAAAAATTATCATTAACATAATTATTGCCTAAAGACAAGGCTCCCATCTTGTTAAGGCTATCTATGCCCAAGTACAAACATGTTGATTTTCAAGTACATAACGGGTCAATTTTATGAAATCCAAGTACACTCAAAAAATTTCTTGAAATCAGTTTTAGTGGTGTAGGGATGGGGGGGGGGAAGTGGTCGGCGTTTTGAATTGACTCAATTTGTTAAGAGATTTGCAATCATTTTTTGAAGCTTACATTCTTGGAAATAAGTACGCTTTAATTTGTAAGTACGAGGGTCCGTTTCCAAGTACTGTACTTGGCAGCCAAGTACATATGAAAGCGCCTAAAGACAAATTCCATTTTCGTTCCGCACTAGGCAGGTGGTTTTGTCCCATTTTTGCTTAGCGGATCTTTTGTCGTTTTCCCCACTACCGAATATTTTGTCCATTGTCTATCGGACCTTTGTCGGGATTTGGCAGGCGACGGGCCGGGCGCCAACCCTAATTGATTATGGTCTCCTTAGAAATAGTTTAGTTCTTGAATATTAAAATTCTATTTAAATTGGATGGGTTTGTTCGTTTTCAGCAGAATAATTTGTGAATTTGAGTGTTTTAAACCTTTCCCAATCAAATGCATCGTCGAAAGTGATCTATCTGATCACAAATTGTAATTACCGTTTGATCAAACAAAAATGGGAGTGGGCGGCGTGCAAAATTGAGAAAATGAGAAAAAAAGGCGTCGTTTGTTCACTATGGACTCTTTTTAAAGCGATTATTCCTTCACTTTTGAAGGTCAGCGATCAAACAAAAAAATTGCGCAAAACGACAAAAAGTGATCAAATTGAAAGCAACAAATTTGTTTGCTACATATATGATCAGGGCTAAAGAATAAAAGTTAAACAACAAAAAACAGAAATTGGTCAGAAAATTCTAAATTAACAAAATTAATTTAAAATATTGAAAGAAAGGTCAAGAAGACGGACGAACGGGACATAGGGTATCTAATTATTTGATAATTAAATTTAAATAAATCATTTTAAATCTTAGGCCAAAACCTTAGACCAAATTTGAAATTTGAAAATCGTTGGTTGCCAGTTTTATTAAGTTAAATTCAATTTTGCAACTTTACCCCCAAAAATTTTAATGAAATTGTACTGAATTTATGGGGAAAAATGCCTTTTTTTTTGTGCAATTGCAGACAATATAAAATATTTTATGCACACACTCTTTTATGTTGTTATGTGCATATATTTATTTTTTGTTGGATGTGTCCATCGCAAAATAAATAATAATACACAAAAATTGTTGAAGAGGCAATGTCCAGCAAAATTTTTAACAAATTTTCTTTTTTATATGCAAATCTGCGAGAAAAAGTGCAAGAATAATAAAAAGTAGAATATCACGTGAATTGCATACATTTTTACGTTTTTGATCACGATCATTGAACTAATAAATAAAATACCTATATATATAATTTATAAATAAATTTAAAAATTCAATTTGCGCTATTTTTGTCATTGACTCTTCAAAATTTTGAAAAAGTTGACTAAAATCAATTATTATTGTATTGAAATTAAGAAAAAAACACTCTTTTGGGATAATAAAAAAAAGTCAACCTTCCTTAAAGAGTGAATTTTTGGTTTTTATTATAATAAAAAAAATTCGAAGCCCTAAAATAGGATTTAAACCAATGTAGGTCCCAGAAAATTTAAAAAAACTACAAAATAGGAGTGCTATAATTTCTTGGCATTTTGCCGGGCGGGCATCGGAGATCTTCAAAGCCCAAAAAAAAATTTCAAATTTAAGACCTAGGGCCCTTGGCCCTCCTGGGAACTAAGGGAGGGGGGCCCACGCGTGGGTAAGGGGGAGGCTGGACGTGGTTCTTCATGATACCTGTTTTTTTTTGTTGTAAATTATTTGTTGGTTTTTCTAGAAATTTTTATTTTACACAAAATTTATATTAAAAATTAACAGAAAAATAATAAATAAAAAAGCAAAAGCGTGTTCAGAAATAAGAGCAAAAAGTCGCGCGGGCGGTGGAGACTTTGTCCTTTTGTGCTCCCATTTTTTATACGTCCAGACGACGGACGAACGCGCGGTGTGCTCCTGCTGCTGCTGCTGCCATAATATAATGAGAGACATAATATAATGAGAGAATAATGCGCAAAAAATGTTGTCGGACAAATAAACAAAAAATAAATAAATAAAAAAGGATTATTTTCCCTTTTTTGTTTTGTTTGTTGTTACGACGGCGGCATTCACTTTTTTGTCCACCGCGCGAATATTTTGGAGACAAATTTACGCAAAAAAAGCATATATTTGTTTGCATATTATGGGCAAATGTGAAAAATCGGACATAACAAAAAGATGGAACAGCATAATAATGATTATAAAATAAATTTAGATAATTGGCGAATTGACAAAGCATACTAATTTTAGCGATCGGAACCAAAAAATTCAAAATTTTAAATTGACTGTTTGTTTATGGGGTTTAAAATAAATATTTGAAGTCCAAAGGTCGGTAAAGAATCGGAAAATTATCCAAAAACAAATAATATTTAATAAAAATTTAGCTACGGCGCTATGCCAAAAAATTGGTTTGGGTTCCAGCTAGGGTTGAACGGGACCGGTACTTTTGGGAAAAGCCGGGACTCGTGACCAAGAGAAATTTTTCTTTTATTGAAAAAATTTTAAATTAAAAATTGGTTTAAGGAAGAATGGAGGGGATGTCACCGCCGGGGAAATTTTTACAAAAATGACAATTTTGTGTAGAAAATTCAAGCAAAAAATTCATAAAGATGATGATTTTTTTTCAAAATCTTGCGTATGTGAAAAGATGAAAAACGATAATAAATGCGTCTGATGAATTGCCTGAATGGCGAGCAGCTGAATCGGTAAGCTCAAAACGGCCTTGACGAAGCTGAGACTGCAGCGAGCAGTGCAGAAAAAGAAGCCATTTATTTGTTTGATTGGGATTTTTTGGTTGATGGATGGCACTTTCTGTTGCGCTTAAATACCATTTTGATGAGTGATTGGCCGAAAAGGATTTCGCGTGGATATATTGCACAGGGACAATAAAAATTATTTAATTTTAAATACATTAAAAATTTATATTCAAGTCTAAAAATATTTTTCAAATTTTTCAAAATAAATTATTTGCATTTTTAGGCATTAAAGTAGGGTTGAGCGGGACCGGGACCGGTACCGGGACGGGACGGGATTTCCCGGTTTTTTCAGGTCCCGGTCCCGGTCGGGACGGGATTTTTTGAAAACTGAAAATCCCGGTCCCGGTTTTTTGGTCCCGCCGGGACCGGGACCAAACGGGAAAAAAGTACACCCCTAATGATGGCATCATCGACCGACAATTTCAACCATTTTTACTTATGTTTACTAAGTATGTCGATGGCCTAGTGGTTCCTTTTTGTGGTGACCCTCATGTTATGTGTTGGGTTCGAACCCGCTTGAGTGCAAGCACTTATTTATTTGTTTTTCCCTCTACTCAAATTGGCATCCCCTCAATCAACAATATGTGTTGCCGGAAAATTAAAATTTTTTAGTGTTTGATAAAAGAAAATTTTTTCCTTGAAAAGTCCCGGTTGGTCCCGGTCCCGGTCCCGGTTGAAAATCTTGGTCCCGGTCCCGGTTTTTCTGGTCCCGGAAGTCCCGGTCCCGGTTTTTCCCAAAAGTCCCGGTCCCGCTCAACCCTACATTAAACGTTAAAAACATTGCAATTTTTTTGTTTATTTTATCCCCTAGCCTTTGAATCATTTCACCAAGCTGCGCATGTTAAAATGTTGACTAACGCTGGGATCATATATGGAGTTTTCATAAACCGTGCTGGGTCGTTTCGTAAATTCCGCCACTATGGGCGTTTCGTAAATCCGCCAGGGCGTTTCGTAAATCCGCCAAATATATTTTATAAAGTAGTTTTAGACATTATAACTTTATTCATACAGCACTAAATCACTTAAGTTTTATACCATTGGAAAGATCCAAATGAGTAAAAGCTGTTTGTAAAACTAAACTAAGCTGTAGATCAAAGTTTAAAAAAGTTATGATCAGAAAACCACGCAAAAGCCCGAAACTGGTTGATGCCCTCGCGCACACCGCTCGGCAACGTCACCACACCGTACGCGCCCGGCACGCCGTACAGCAGACAGATGGAGTCGGACAGATAGTCCAGCACGGTCAGGTCGTGTTCAACAACGATATCATAACTGTGGAAAATGAGGGATTTTATACAGTGTCCAAATTAAATAAATAAAAAACAAACAAAAAAACACAATTAGACGCTCAACCAATCACCCCCGAATTATTTTATTAATTAAAATTCGGAATAATTTTGAACCATAAAAAATTTAATTAATTTTTTGATACAAAACCCCAAAATATTAAGGGTTGACTTCTGACCAAGCACCAGAGAGAGTACTCTCTGGTCATTACTGATCAAAAATGTGTAAAAACCACTCACTCACTTTTGATCAGTCAGCAGCTCTCTGATCACTCGGGCAGCGGTCAGCTGTTGCCGGACGTCCAGGAAGCTGGACGGCTTGTCAAACATGTAGATGTCTGCCTTTTGCACTGCCGCCATCGAAATTGCTGTGTGTGCAAAAATTAGGATTTATTAAATGAAAAAAAAATCTCAAAGAACCAACCCTCGTTTGTTTTTTTGTTCAAATTTAAAACAAAAAAATATTCAAAGTATTCAAATAAATTATTTCTGCTCACCAAACCGTTGCAATTCAGCGCCTGACAATTGGTCTACTTTGGTCGACGTATTGCGGCTTGGTGATCGCTTTGAATTTGTTCTCCAACAGTTTGGTGAAGTAATTCTGCAGCTCAGAGCCGCGAAAATATTGCAGAATTGATGGCCAATCCGGCGAACTCTAAAAAAATTCAAAAATTTAATATCTCCTAATTTAAAGAAAAATGTTTGAAAACCCTGAAAATTTTGTCCCTCGAATTATGGCTAGAAAGCCCAAAAATGGGATGGGTTTGTGCTAAAAAAAATTTCAAGAAACTCTAAAAAATCCGGGACCGTTATCCGAGTGTTTTCGAAAATTTTTGGGTAAAATTATCCGGGTCTGGGCCAACTCCAGAAATTACCCAAATTATGCCTTAAATTTAAAAAAAAACAAAGCTTGCTTCTCATCGCCATGCATTTTGGTGAGGCTCACTTCGGCCCCATTTGTGCTGATGTTGAAGCCGGGCACAGAGTGCGCCAAGTCACCGCCCAATTTGTCCTGCACCAACTCCTCCTCCGACTTGATCTCCTCGTCCAGTGCCGAGGAGAGCTCTTGCACAGCGTTAGGTCCTAAGCAATTAAAATTTTCGTTTTTTGGGGTCGCTGCTGACATAAAATTTTAAAAATGTTAAAAGTTTTAAAAAATTTACTGAAAATTGAACTTTATTTGGAAAAATTTTCTAAGAAAAATGCAATAAAAACGGAAAAATGAACCCCTAAGAATCGACTTTTTTTGAAGCTTGGCCCCCCCCCGAAAAAATTTTCTGGGTACGGCCCTAAAGGGCGTAGACAGGATTTTTATTGTTTTGCACTTTTACACTTTTTTTGACCAATTTTCTTAACAAATGCCATCAAAAATCAAAAATTTTCTCCGGCGGCGCCTGTCGGCACCGCCGACCCCTCCCAGTCCTAAAAAAGTTCAAAAAAAGGGCCGATTTTTTAAATTTTGGTTGAAAATCCTTAACAAATCGAGTCAAAAATTCAAATTTTTCTCGGCGGCGCCTATCGGCACCGCCGAGCACCCCAAAAAAATGAGTAAAACGGAAAATGCACCCCCGGAAATCGAGAAAAATTGCTTAACAAAAATGCAATAAAAAGGAAAAAATACACCCCCTAAGAATCGACTTTTTTTTCCCCCCCCCCGAAAATTTTTTCTAGCTACGTCCCTGTGCAAAACTATTAATTTTTGGGCCAATTTTCTTAACAAATTCCATCAAAAAACTCAAAAATTTTTCCCGACAGCGCCTATCGGCACCGCCGACCCGCCCCCACCGCAGAAGTTCTAAGAAAATTGAAAAATTCGAAAATCGGCAAAATTTTCGAAAATTTTTACGCACTTTTTCAACAAAAATGTTAAAAATTCTAAAAAAAATGTAACAAAAAATCAAACTATTTTTAAATGTAAGTCTTTACTTTGCAAAGTCGCGCAAACGCCGCGTTCGCTGAAGAAACGGCCTCCGCCGGCGGCTGCAATTGTACTGGACGACATGGACACGCTGGACAGCGGCGAAAGTGACTCAATACGTACACCACAACGAGTAAACAAAGAAATTGCGCGACGCATTTTTGAATTCAAGGAACTTTTGCTAAAAGAGAATAAATGTTTCGCCTAATTATTATACTAGGATAGGACAAGACCGGTTTTAAGAGAGATTTGGAGAGAGAACGCCAACGGAAGAGAACATGTTAGAGATAAAAAGGAAAAGCGAGATAGTACAGGGGGTTAGCATATATTTGTTTGCATATTATGGGCAAATGTGAAAAATCGGACATAACAAAAAGATGGAACAGCATAATAATGATTATAAAATAAATTTAGATAATTGGCGAATTGACAAAGCATACTAAATTTAGCGATCGGAACCAAAAAATTCATTAAATTGACTGTTTGTTTATGGGGTTTTAAAATAAATATTTGAAGTCCAAAGGTCCGGTAAAGAATCGAAATTATCCAAAAACAAATAATATTTAATAAAGCTATTTAAGCTACTTTCTATTCAATTAATAAAAATTTTAATAAACCGAGACCAAAAAAAGAAGAAATTTTTCGTCTTTAAAATTTCGTCCATTTTCAATGACAAATTGTAAAAATAATATCAATATTCATTATCTTTTTACATAATATTTAATATTTTCAACCATTTTTGCCGACAAAATGTCAAAAAATCATTTTTTTAATTGTTGGCAAAAGCGAAAATGACAAAATAACGATTTTAATTAATCAATTAACAACAATTTGTAAACAACCTTCCGTTATTAAAAGGTCTCTCTATAAAATATTTATTCAACAATTTTTGACGAACTGTCCATTGTGACATAATGTGTCGTCCATCCGTTGTCTGTCTGTCTCACAATTCTTTTTTTCCATCTTCCTCCTTCTTGCACATGTCGCCCGGCTCGCATGTGCACTGCTCCAACTTGCCGCCCGCCTTTTCGCATTCCAATTGCGCGTCTTTGCATGAGCCTTTCGGCGGTTCTTTGCATCCCATAGCGGTCACATAACCATCATCTGTGGGCAAAAGTTAAACAGAACGCCAAAGATTTGAATTTTTTGGTCCTTTTTACAAACAAACAAAAAAGGTAAAAAATATATTAAGTTTAAGGCTGTAAAGAAAAGAAAAATTTGATTCAAAGATAAAAATACAAAAAAAAAAATTGAAATAATACTAAAATCTTGAACAAGAAGAAAAATTGCCTAAATTAAAAACCAATAATTTCTAGACAAAATTATGAATTGTTTTTTGAAAAAAATAAAATAAAAATGTCCAAATGTTTTTTCTTCCATTTCTCACCACCGAATGCGCATTTGGCAGAAATGCATTGGTTCGTCTGCGGCATGCACTCTTTTTCCACCTGGAGCAGTGCCATTCATCTCGGGATGTGTGCTCTCCAACTGTACCGTACATTTAAGGCCTAAATTTGCGTGAAAATTAATTTTAAATTTAATTTTAAACCATTTGCCAAAATAAATATGCTTCCAAAAAACAGTGTGAAGGCTGCTAAAGCAGTGGTAAAGTTTAGCATGATGCACGGAATAGAATATATATGTGCAAGTTTTATTGACCTTAACATTTTTAAAATTTATTTTATAAAAGTGGACAATTTTGATAATCAAAAAACTTCTTATTTTACCCCTCAAAATTGATAAATTAGAAAATATGAAATTTAATTCTTCTGCACATAAAAATGATGTTTTTTGAAAGCAATTAATACATTTAAACAAATGATTTTGCTAATATAAAATAGTTGGCCCCAATAAAATATGCAAAAAACGTTCACATCGCCGCCGCCGCTGCGTTCAGTAAAATGTGCGGTCACAATGTTTTCGGATCTGATGAACTCTGCTGATTGGTTAACAAAAATAAATATTCGTCCGATAATGATCAATTTTTATGTTAATTTGAACAAATGAAAAGTTAAAAGCGAATTAGTCAGGAATTTATTAATCAAGTCAAAATAAAGCAAAGAATTTTGAGAATTCCAAAAAATTCCGATAAAAAAAAGGTAAAATTTATTCTATTTATGCAAAAATATACAAAAATGGTTATCAAATCATGTTCATCTAATTTTTTGTCATCATTCTGTTTGATTTTTAGATTTGCCAACTTCTTCGGCCAAAATTTGAAGAGCGGGCAGAATCTAAAAACAATATTTTTGTTAATTTAAATATTTTTTCTTTTAATTGTATAATTATTTGCTAATTACTTGTTTGGCCAGTTTATTAATGCCCTTTTCCGGGTATACAAAGCCAACATAATCGCTTTCAAAACGTCCCGATGTTAGCTCCATTGTGTACACATATCTTGGATAATTTAAAATTTTATAAAAACTATTTGTTAATGAAAAATAAGGAAGAAAAAAGAATACTTAATAATGTCCAAGAAAAATCTCCAAAATTCTCGACCACTGCTGGTCCGTTTAAAGTGCCATAACTTTTTTTTTGGTAATTTTCGATTAATCGATAGCCCTGACATGGAGTAGTGTTCCAAAGCGGTGGTCCCCGGCCCAACACATGATTTACTTTACTATATTCTTACTTAATGTTCACGCTTTCCGCATAATCACGACTGCTGCCTGTGGCTGCGTCTATTAAATTGTAAAATTATTAATTTTATAGTAATAACAATAAAAATGTATTTTAAAAATATTTCTTATTTTAAAATTTTGTTACAAAAAATTGCCAATTTTTACTCACACAAAATTTCGTCTCCACAGCCAACTTTAAAGTGTTCCCCGCCGGCATTAACGATTGCGGATGCCATTTCATTGCCAACTCTCTGCTATAAAATAAATTATTACAATTTAATTTTAATCACAGCCCGGACACATCAAGAATCCCGAAATCTCGTTCGGTCCTCAAGTCCGGGCTTTGAATTTTAATAAACATTAGTTTTTAAAAATTGTTTTGTTTAAAATAAGTTTTGAGCGATGTTTATAATAAATTTGAATATTTAATTATTTTACAATTATAATCGAAAACAAACCCATTCCGGGATCATACTGTGGTTGCAACCGTGCATCAGCAAGTTACTGTACGAGTGCAGGGTCAAGTATGCCCGAATTTGGGGCCGATGCGCATTCATAAATGCCGCCAGATGGGCACATTCCGGCTCGGACAGGGGATGGTCCCCGTGGAAAACTTCGCTTTAAAATTGGTGAGCATTAATAATTTAATAAATCATTTAAATTATTAACCAAATATTTTATGCGTTACTTAAATAAAACCAAGGAATATTTTATTATTATTTTTTGTTTAATTTAAAAGGGTTTTTAAATAAGCTAAAACATGCAAAAAAACAAAAATATATTAGATTAATCCGCATATTTATTCAATTTTGAATTTAATTGATTAAAATTATTAAGTGCTATTTTTGAACTTCACAACCTGCATGGGCATACGCTGGTGCCAACTTCGCCCTAAATTATTGATAAATAAATTATTTAAATTTTAAATATTTTTTAAAAACTCCAAAAAATACCCATCGATATGGAAAATTTCTGTTTGGGTCCGTGCCATAGCAAGGTTCGCCCTCATCCGAACATGCTTTGCTTGATTTTCGTGGGCCTGAGCGCGTCTTTCTCCAAAGTCCTTCAATTTTTTTTAAAATTTTTTAATAATTTCCTTAAAAAACTTACGATCATTTGTCCATGAGTACATAAAACCGTCAGGATTGACCATCGGAATCACATAAACGTCGATTTGATCAAGAATTGAGCGATAATGCGGGTCATTTGCAACCTGAAAAATCAATTTATTATTTAAAATAATACAAATTTATAAACTAAATTAACCGTTTTAATATATTAGTTAATTTAAATACCAAAAATTAAATGGTTTAAAAATCTAACGGAATAAAAATTTATTTTAAATATAATTACGACCGGCCGGTGCCGGCACCGGGATCCCTCATCTTTTCTAATGCCAATCTCGTGCCCCCAGTTTTTTTTTTCAATTTTGCCCGTTATTAACCAAATCATTAAAATATATTTTAGAAAATAAAACAAAAATAACAGACAGCGTCAATGAAATGGAGTGCAGGTGGCTGGTGCAATCCATTCGCGCGCATGAATTCCCGCGTCGACGACCAAAATGGGCTTCTTTTTACCATTTTTTGCGGGAAAATCCGAACTAAGAAATATTTTTTGGCATTTATCTTATTTTGTTAAACTAAAATTTAATTACATTTTACCTTAAGATAGGGAATTTGACGACCTTCAAACGTTTTGCCGAGTGAGTGAAAAGAAATAAATTCCGAATTTTGGTCTGCCAAAAGTTGGAGGTAAGCAACAATCTTTAACAAATAAATAAATTAAATAAAATTATATTTGCCAATTAACCGCATCAAATGGGTGATATTTGCCCAACTCAAATTCAGCGGGATTTTCAAGTTTTTCAGGACTTGCTCGCCGCTCATTCGCAGCTGACTTCAATTGACTTAAATTAATAAGTAGAAATATTAAAAAATATTATTATTTTTGGTTTTTGTTTAAAATAAAACACAACTTCTTCTTACTTTCCATAATTGGCTACGATTGTGTCATGCCAAATCCAATTGTTGTCCAAAAAGTCAAGTACCTGTAGTGCCAAAAACGGGGTCAATTCTGTTCGAAAGCAAATTTTTATGAAAATCCTAGAAAATTCAACAATTCCGATAAAATAGCCAAAATACTTTTTAAAATGGTAATTAATTAAACAATCTAATGATTTAGTCCTAAGATTTCTTAACTCTCCCCCCACCATAATTTGAATTGAATCGCTTTTGTGTAAAAGCATTGGGGGGGGGGGAGAGTAGAAAATGAAGAGCCCTTTTGAGTCAAAACTTTTTTGAGGGGGGGGGGGGGGGGGGTAAAAAAATAATCCCGAGAAAAATGATACATATTTTTAAAAAAAAATTGTTTTCGCAATTTTAGGCCGGTACACCTGTTGCGCATCATCAGGGCTCGCAAAAATATCGGCATGAGCGCACGGTTGTGTAAGAATATTGCCAGAATTGGACATTGCGCCGCTTTGATTCCACCAAATTAGGTCAAATGTTGGCAGTGCCAACAGTTGACTTTCATTTTTTGGGATGGCACGAATCACTTTAGTAACTGTAAAATGTATATTTGTGAGATAATTTAAAATTTTTGTAATAATAATGAGATTTAAAAAAATATATATATATAAAAGTAATTTATGCATTTTACCCATCATAATTATTGTAGAATCCATTTGCAGCGGACGAACAAAGTGCAATTATAAAAATTATTAACGCTCTAAACATTTTTTATTTAAATATTTTACAGACGAAAAACATTTTATATTTATATAATATGTATACTTTTGCAGTTGATGAAAATGCTTTTACATAAAGCAATAAAATTGGCCAAAAATTCTTTGCCCACAAAAGAAACCTTTTTTTGATTGTTGTCGAGACTAAAAGCATTATTATAAACATTGTGTTCTTTCATATTTATTAGCTTTTTATTTACACATTCATTGTACAAAAAATAATAAAATATTTGGAAAATATGGATCATAGGGCCCAGACTCGAAATCACTCAAAACCACTTTAATAGGTTTTCTTAGGTGCTAAAACGATAGAACAATCAAAATGTTTTTGTCGCTTCGCCTTTAAACCGTTTTTTGAACCGTTTAAAAATTGCCAAAAATGGAGATTTTTGGCACCGGTTTAAAATTTTTTAAATTAAGGAAAACACGACTTTTAAGTAAACCAAAGGCCGATAATTGTCACTTAGTGACTTTTTCCTTAATTTAAAAAATTTTAAACCGGTTCAAAAACCGCTTTAAATTCTCAATTTTGATTTTCTATCATCTGATCCTAATTTTAAAAGCCTATATGAGTGATTTTTCCTATTTTACAGTGGACAACTGAGTCCCCAGTCAAAAGACACTTCAGTCCGGGCTCATAACTTGCTTCAAAGTGGTTTCCGCCAAAAAATTTTAACGGATTCGCGCGCTAGGCTTAGAGTGGAGTCGATTGATATATAATTCGTCCAATTTGGCGAGGTACCCATATTCCGGAATTTTACCCATGATTTCTCCTTTAAAATTACAAATATTTAAACTTCCTGCCAAATCTTCATTTTCCAAGGACATTCTTGGAAATAAGGACATTTTCAATTTTCCAAGACCGAGTGTCCATTTCCAAGGACTGTCCTTGGCATCCAAGGACGTATCGCAACCCAGTCTTAAATCATTTACGCAACATTTGATATTAATTTTCACCTACAGTTTATTTGGACACCGGCTACCAGATACCGAGATTTCTGTGTACTATGAAAACAGTTTGTTTTCTCAAAAATCTTTCCGTACTTTTTTGGGGAGCAGGATGCCAGAACATTTTTTGGCATTCGGTCCTGATAGGGGCCATTCGCCTTATAATTATTTATTAGGTAAATGCAAATTTATTTAATGACATTGAAAAGTATAGAATTTAAACTTTGAAATTGTCGAAAAACAATTACTAAAGATGAATTAAGGCGGATTTGATAAAAAATTTAGAAAATAATAAAAAACATTTAAAATCAGGCTTTCAAAACAATGAACAGTAATAAATGTGATGAATATGAACAACAGCTGGCTTATGGCGTATTATATTTAGCAATCATGTACCCAAAGGTCTCATTTGCAATTTCATAAGAGTCCTCAACTTCGGCGCTTTTAAACTTTGACACAATATGATGCTCCACACATTGCATGTCGTCAATGTGGATTGGGTCCTGATCCTCGTCATCCCAATTGCCCCAAAAACTCGTTGGATTGTCTTCACGTTTCTGTTAAATTTAATGGCACAAAATTGTAACAATAAAATTGACTTACAAAGCATTCAAGCGTGACCCGTGTTTTGTTGGTCTGGCGACCGTTAAACTACAAAATGTTATAAAAAATTTATTTTAAATTAATTGCGCATCTCTGACTCATATTTTAAAGATTTTAAATAATTTACCACTGCATAATACTTGTCATTGATAGTATCACATGTAAAAAGGACAGTGCTTCGAGGGCATGTTGCAACTTTGCTCGTTTTATCAAAACGTTCGACGCAGTTAATAGATTTCCCGGGATTCCTTTTTTTAATAAATAGATCGCTAGGGTCTGGACATTCATTAGACCGTACAATTTTGGCACCATCTAAAAATATTTTATTTGATTGGCTGCATATCTGATCAACTTTCCACAGCCAGAAAATTTTTCTTCGGCATAATTAAAGCAATTTTTCATGAAACAATTTCTACAGTCATATTTTTTTTTGACAAATTTGAATGCCGTAATACAAAAACTACTTAAAAATGCCAAGAACCGACAACCCAATTTCTTACCCGTCTCATAAGTCAACTCAATCGAGACATTATCCAGTCGATTCAAATGCGCAGAAATAATAATTTCCGTGCCGGGCTCTTCAGCCTCAATCCAGTTTTGGGCCGGAGACATTTTGGCAATTGCATCCGGGCAGCAAAGTTTTGCTCCTGAAAATGAGAATAATTTAAAATTCCGCCGACCCCTGAAGGCATTAACCTCGTCCCCTTTTGTCCTTTTGGAATTTGATTTCGACATAAGGCAATTTGCATGACATTGCCATACATTGTGACATGAGATCCAACCGTTTCAGTTGAATTCGCACCCTTTTGCCATCTTGAGGCTGAAATCGGTTTTATGTATATTAAAATTAAGCATACAGTAGTATTTGCCACTTGATAATCATTTTTGTTTTATTTATAAGTTAATCTTTTGCGTTTTTAATACTAATTTTATGATTGTTATAGGTAAAAGTAAAAAGATAAATTTGACTTTTCGCGCAATTACAAGCAAATCAATAAATTTAGATGTTTCACCTTAATTCTCCAATGACACCTGCATTGATAATCCTTCCCACACTTCATCCAAGGATTAAACCTTCGAGTTTTCCAATTGGCTTTCAATTCTCTGGGCGGGCCAATCATATAGTTGCAGTGCTTATCTATTTTTAGTTTAAAAAAAGTCAAAATTACATTTTACCGTATTTCCTAAAATAGAACCCCCGGGGGTTGTATTTTCAACCCCCCCCCCCCCCAAAAAAAGGGGGGTTTTATTTCAGGGGGGGGGGGTTCTATTTTAGGAAATACGTAATTCTATTTTTTTACCTTCTTCAAGCGTTTCGCAGAGCTTTCCTCCATATCCATCGGGACAATAACATTCCGAACATCGCTTGGGGTTGGGATAGCCACCATTTTGGCACAAATTTTCAGCAACGCACGACTCTTTAATAATCAATAAATTGAATTGCAATTAATTATTATACATTATGACATTTAAATATCTTGCCAATTACCGTTGCAATACATTTGATTGATTATTGCATAATCTTTAAATGAAGGCATTTCATCTTGGCCAATTGTTTGTTGGTAGAAGCGGTTGAGTGTAATTCTCTTGTACGTGCTGGAATAATAGACGCTTCAAATTGCTTGATTTGTAAACAAAGGCTTACTTATGCGGACCCCACTGATGAGGATAGTGCATTAGCGAGCCGTAGTCATAGGGGAGCCCATAATTCTCAGTCACTTTTATATTATCTTTTTCGAACGGGTTCAAT
Organism: Globodera pallida; assembly: GCA_020449905.1. Lineage (NCBI taxonomy): Eukaryota > Metazoa > Nematoda > Chromadorea > Rhabditida > Heteroderidae > Globodera > Globodera pallida. The sequence goes on along the minus strand of JAIXHY010000025.1, from coordinate 218,041 downwards.
TTGATGTAACTGTAGGCGTCACTGCGTTGGTCTTCATGATGCAGGCCGAGTGCATGCAAAAGCTCGTGAGCACCGGTACCCAACTAATTACATAAATAAATGATATTAATTAAATTGACAAATAAACAAAACAACACAAACAAAACAAACCACATAGCAGTTTATCGACAACTTTTGCCAATTAAAGTATTGCCCAACCATAGACCAGCCGCATATTGAGCGGTCGCCACTGTCAATAACTTGAATGCCTTCATAGAAAGTGCTTGTATCAAATGTAAAATTAACGCATGTGTTCTGCCTAAATTTGTTGAACAATATTTCTTTTAAATTACAAAACCTTCGTTAAAAGCATACATAATCCTTATGACACCTAATTTGATGCTGATTCTTGCGAATTCAAGTCGATCGCCCACTGAAAGTGATTTTTGATCATTTTGCGGCGACATTTTTTTCTTTCTTTTACATGATTCAGCGTTGAATCTAATCGGAATTGGAAATAGCTGCCATTTGAAAGCCTCAAGCGCAAATTGCCTCTTGTCCCGTCGCGGCTCCTTTTCCAATTTTGATGAATTCCGGCATTTTGCACATTCTTAAAAGAGAGAATATCAATTATAAGTACTTATAATTGATTGCTTAAATTATGATTTGATTATGTCATATGGGATATCTACTATTCATGAAGTTGTCGTATTGTTGTTGTGCTTGTTCTTTTGTGTACAGTACATCCCTATCGTTCAAAGGGTCCTCCGTCCCTTTGTCAGTGGGTGGAATTTCAGTTGATGGAAAAGACATTTGGTCCCAGGGAGGCCGCGTGAATGGGCCCAACTCCTCCTAAAAAAAATTTAATAAAAATTAAATTTAAAATAAATTTTAAATCCACCGGAGTCGGAGTCCGGCGGGGACCAATGCAAGTTTCGGATGGATTTAGGGGGGCACACCATTCCCGCATCTCATCAATTTTACTCAAAAAGTGGCGAATCGGTTTACAATGTTCTCCCAACACATCGCATTTTGATGGATGTTTCTGAAATTGAAATAGAAAATTCATTTTTTTGTCCCATTAACTTTGTTTGGGTTGTCTTCGTAAGGCAGCGAATTTGTCTGACGAGTGATCAACTTTGTGAACTTCGGGCTTGAAAGTTTGAAGAAAATTTTCATGTACTCATTCGGTGGCGGAACAAAATGCAATGTTTTTGTCCAACTCCCATTGATTTGTTCATCGGCAATGGAACTCAAAACTGTGGCAATGGTTGCATTCTGAGATTTACAAAATAACAAATTAAAATATTATTAAAAAATTATTAAAATACTTCTTTATCCAAATTGCTGGAAGAATTTTTGCCGCCATTTATGTCATCAATGAAGCTTGCGTGGCGTTCATTGCCAAACTCGATGAAAAAGATTGGAAATGAATCTCTTTTCAAGGCCAACGAAGTTTCCGAGGTTTCACCGGGTTTAATTGAAAATTTCCGCGTCGAATTATGGCTTAAAATAATAAATATTATTTTTCAAAATATTTTACGCTTTAGAAACATCATTTCGGAAAAGGAAAATCCGATCATTGACTCGACAACCAGCATTTGTTCGTCGGCTTCACGATGGATGCAAATTTTAACTCGAATTCCCGCCACATTTGATGCCTTTCCAAGAAGCAGCTGGCATTTTGCGAGGATTGAATTACGGTAGCCGGTCAATTGGCTTTTGCTTCGGTAACAGACAAACATTTCAACCGATCTTAACAGGAACATTTAAACATTGACTCGTTATTCTTAAACGGTGCTAATCTCACTCCTCCAAATTTGGGCAATCGTGCAGAATTAATCTCCTTAAAAACTCTTTTATTTATTTATTCAAGATTGCATTTTCTAGGGTACTCGGGGATTATCGAGGTCGCTGATCACGATATGGCATCAGCTTTAGCATATGAGATCATCTAAATCTAAGATTTTTTGTAAAAAAATACAATTTTTTCAAAGTCGCTAAAGAGGTGTTTCTAGGGGTATTCGGGGCGAATCTGACCTTTTTGTTTAGGTGTGTGCATTTTTTGAATGATTTTTGACCTAAAATTAATTTTTCAGATTTCGAAAAAAAATGTTTGAATTCCAATTCGGGGTTCGGAACTGTGAAAAGAGTTGCGTTCCCGAATACACCTAGAACTTTTTTAGCGACTTTGAAACAAATAGTATTTTTTTACAAAAAATCTTAGATGTTGAAATCATAGATTAGATGATGTCATAAAGCTGATGCCATATTCGCGATCAGCGACCTCGATAACCCCGAGTACCCTAGAAAATGCACATTTTGAGTAAATACAAAAAAAAATTTAGGGAGACTAATTCTGCACGATTACGCCAATTGCACCATATATAACATTTTCAAAGTAATATAAACCCTAGCGTTTCTATATTTTGCTTTTTATGTTTTCAGAAAAGTTATGGAATGGCAGCAAAAATTGGAGTCCCACACTGGGACGAACTTATTGCATTTTGAAGTCGGCACTTGGGCGCAAGCATTGGAACGGTCAAGCATTTGCATTTTTTCATCATAATTTTCCGTATCTATATGCTCGAACTGCTCACAGGCCAGCCCAAACGCAGAAGCGGAGATATTCAACGAAAAGCGCGGAATGTCCACGGGGAACTCAATTTGCATGCAGTTAATGCCGTGATGGTTGACATGTTGTGCCTTTGGCATTATTACGGGAGTGGTCTAGAAACCAAAATATATATATATAATTTTTTAAATATTTAAAGACCCTATTTTTTTGACAAAACATTTTTTTGTACCAAATAATAAGTCTAAAATTTTTCACCTTTGTCTTGCACAGTTTCATGTCCTTTTTCCCAATGGATCGACGGATTTCCATTGCGGCAATTTGAAATGCCATGCCATTGAAGTCGATCATGAATGCACCAAAACGAAGCGCCTTCAGAAAGTCCACTCCAACAGATTGGCCGTGCGACGTCAATGCTTAACAAAAATACAAAATAATTTTTGTGAATTTAAAAAAACCATTGGTGATGTTGATTTTAGGGTAATTCGAGGCGTTGCCCAAAGTCGCGCTTAAACTCGGCAAATTATTTATTTCAAATGCACAATGGCATTCACCGGCCGAAGGTCGCGTCCAAAGTCACCATGCCGGTGCTGTTTTTGCTAATCCGTACGGCGTGCCATCCTTTGGTCCCGTCATTCTCGGCACATTCATAGGCAATACCCTCATTCGGACTGTTCACTCTGAAACGACCTCCGGCCTTCCAACTTCCAGAATCCTTGGCCAATTTGCTCTTATAGCAAATAAGAAGGCTAAATTGAATTAATATAATATTTATATTATTATTAATTAATCTCAAAATACGATTTGCAATTTTTGTCCAGAGTGAACAAATCGTTTTCGCACATGGTCCATATTTTCTCAGGCGGTTTGCTGGAACATTGAAAATTTAATAACAAATATTTAAAATAACATAAATTACGTTCCATGGACGCCGCACGCCTTCAGGGTAGCAAGAAGCCAAAATGTAATCAAAATCATTTTGTTACGGTAATTTTGGAGTTGTGGGATTAAAATTTTAAACAAATTAAATGAAAATGGACTAGTGTGATTGAAAGGATTGTGCGATCGCTTAAAAATTTCAATAAAAGTGATCAGCTGTCGATTTTTTGTGCTTCTTCTGATGGGTGGTATATGCTCATTGATAAAATCCATTGACGCCAACCATTTTACACACCAGATGAAATCAAAAACATCGCTAAACAAATTCTTTATGGATTTTTTATGCATAAATTAAACATTCTGTTAAAATTGGATGAATCAGCAGAAAAGGCTCAATGGCAGTAGTGTGAGAAGCCAACAATTTTCACAAATTTGATGAAACCATCAACAATGAATGATAAACGAAAAGTGAATAAAATTATTTTTATTAATAATTTTGCATTAAAATTTAGTCCGTATTTAACGGAACGCCAAAACTTGGAATGGAACCTCATAAACATGGAACCGAAACCGTGTAAGCTTGGAACCGATTATGAAACCGCAAAATTTGGATCCGAAATCACTTTGAACATTTTGGAACCGCAAAACACTTTGAACTGGTTTGGAACCGGGACAGCCAAAATTTGGAATTGGAACCGCCAAAACTTGGAATCATCGGAAACTCCAAAATTCGTTTCGTGAAAAAATAAATGATCTCTTAACAAATTGAGCCAAAAATTTAAAATTTTCTCCGCGGCGCCTATCGGCACCGCCGACCCATCTGCCCCCCAGAACAGGGCTGCACGAAATTTCGTTTCGTTTTCGTGTTTTTCGTCGTTTTCGTGGTTTTTTGGGTTTCGTGTTTCGTTTTCGTCCTAGAATTTTTTTTCGTTTCGGTTTCGTTTTCGTAAATAAAAAATAAGATTTTTCGTTTCGTTTTGTTTTCGAAAATGAAAAATTTTACGAAAAAATCGAAAAAAAGTGCACCCCTAAAGATTGGATTTAAATGGTGCGCTCATGTCTGGCGTTTTGTTATTTTTAAAGCAGGACTTATAGAAGACCCGGGTCTTCTATTTTTCAACCCCTCTCCAAAGGGGTCTTCTATTAGAGGTGGGTCTTCTAATTAAGGGGGGTCTTCTATTACAGGAAATACGGTAAATTGACTTTTGCTTTTGATATTGAGTTGTAATATTGATTCAGAATTGGATGATCGCTTTACTTTTTTTTGTCTTATAGTTTTGTGCGCACTAATAAAATAATTTATTTATTTTACTTTCTCATTCGTGGAAGAACCGGGCCTAAGGAATTTGCTTAAAATTATGGCTCCGCACTACAAAATCAGGCATGATCCTTTTTACATTTTTTCATTTTCGAACTTTTTCAGAGGAAGAAATTTTTTTACAAATGAATCACTTCCGCGCCATTATGATTTAATGCTAGAAAGGTGAAAAATGAAATTGCAGTTACGGAATTTGTAACAATCGCTGTTGATTCTTGGTCGTCGAACACCGAACATTCAGTTCTGGGGATAATTGCTCATTTTTTGGAACCAAAATTCCTGGTAGACGTTGAACGATTTTTTTCAACTGCCACATTTTTATTGAATGATTTGCGTAAAGCCTTTCATCAGAAAATCTTGAAAAACAATTATTTTTGCATCATAATTTGACCAATTTATGATTTTACATATTAATTTGGATTTTCGGTTAATATTTTGAAGAAAAACATTTTCAATCCAAACCCGATAAACCGAAACCCGGCTTTTTTCGCGACCCGAAATCCGACCCGAGGTTTTTTGGGTCGACCCGATCCGAAACCTGACCCGACATTTTTCTCAACCCGCCCCATCCTTGCTGCCGATCACCACCCCCCCCCCCAGAAGTAAAGCAAAATTCTCAAAAAAAATTGCATTTTTATTGCGAATTATTTTAGAATTAAAATTTAAAAAAGTGGAAATTTCTAACAAAAAGAAATCCGAATTTCAAACTTTTTCTTTAATTCATGTTTTTTTGGAGGAACATTTGGTTGAATCCAACCCACATTTTTTATATTTTATAAAAATTGTTTTTTAATTCATTTTTTTCATGTTCTTGTTGAACACAACGATATATTGTATTTTGTTAAGACATTTTTGTTGTTTAATCCAAAGCTGGTACAAAACATCAGCAGATTGAACTCTCTATTTTGATCAGGAAAAATTTTTATTCTATTGAAAACGAGAAATGCCGATTTTCACACATTTTGTGCTATAACTTTTTTGAGAAAAAACGAATCGATTAGCTTTCGCTTGATCAAAGGTTCAGCATACTGAGAGCTTTTGTATGATATGAATTTTGTTTGATTTGCTTCCCTAATAACTAAGCTATGACTGATCGCGCCAAAACGAGTGGATCCGTTTTTGAATTTTTTTTTGATTTTCTCCCACCCCGGAGGGGATTTTGGAATCACGTCTTTTTAAGGGGACTGCAGATTTTTAAAAAAATAGAAAAATTGTGTTTAAAGTAAAAGTTTTTCCGCAATTAAAAGCAAAGTTTGGTGAAAATGCCACCGGGGGTGAGATCGGTGTTCATTAGAAGGGAGGGGGGAGAATATGATTTCGGCCTGAAGGGACGAAGATGGGACAAAGAGAAAGAAGAATGGGGCAATAACAAAATGTTTATGGGGGAAAGCACCGGAGGGCTCACAGGCCGCCGGAAATCCATTTTACAGGCACTATTCCTTTCCAAAATAAATGGCCCGTTTAATAAAAATTTTATTTCAGATGGCGCTTATTCTTAGAAAAGAGGTTGAAGCAGCACGAAAAGACTTCAAATTGGAATGCCTTGCCAAAGTGCGGTCCATGAGGCAAGACACACGCTGGCACTGTGAATGTTACCAGTCAATCCCGACTGTTTTACCATTGTGAGTAAATTTTTAAAAATTGAGCCAAAATTTTAAAATTTTTTTGGCCGGCCCCCCCCCCCTAATAAATAAGATAAATTTGCAGGCCCAAGTGTGGATGTCCGAAAGGACTGCAAATGGTTGGACGCGGTACAACGAGCTGAGAACCTACACGCAAGGCCAGTTAAATGCCAAAATCGTCGAGCAAATGGCTGGCAAGGCGGCCGAGATGAGCGTGTTTAGTGCAGCAAAGGGCCACGGCCCGGATAGCAGCAACGCGTACGCAGTGGCCAATAAGGTGGGCATTTATTGAGTCAAAAATTTAAAATTTTCTTGGCCGACCCCCCGCCCCCTTCCTCACTAATAAATAAAATGAATTTGCAGTGCCAAGTCTGGATGTCAGAAGACGGAACTGCAAATGGTTGGACACGCTATAATGAGCCCCGTCGCTATAAGAAGAGGGAGGAATTGAAGAGGAGGAAGAGGATGAAGATGACCACTTTTTTAAGGCCATAGCGCCAAGTTCGACCTTTGAATTTAATAAGCAAAAGTTTTTTAAAATTATTTTGTTTCAAATATTAATTTTTATGATCATGCCAGGATTGAGGAAATGGCTAAAAGCTTGTTTAAAAATTAGACATTATATATAAATGCTTAATAAAAGAATAAATTTTATAAATTTTAATCAAAAAAATATTCTTGCTAATTAAATCTGGAAAAGAAAAAAAATAAAATCGCAAGTTTCTTTGAATATCTATGACGGTATTCCTCTTCAATTGCAAATAAAACTGTTTTCTCAAATGCTAATGACGCATTTGAAAACTTTTAAATAATTTTTATAGTCGTTTAGCATTATTGGCTTTTCATTTTGCGATGGAAATCATTTTGTCCGCCAATAAAAATGCCACAAAAAACGGTGTAAGACACCGGTGGGCGGCATGTACTTATTAGGGTTGGCGGTTCCGAATTGAACCAAACCGTTGAAACAGGATTTTTTCGGTTTGGATACCCGAAGAATTCCCAAGAACCGCCAACTCTAGTCATTATGTAACAGGGATGGGAACCGCTACCGCGCGGTATTTACCGCTTTTTGGTATTCTTAATTGTTTTTCTTCTCTTTCGAGAAATAAACGTCTAAATTCTAATTCAACAACTTTCTTGTGCATTTATCAAAAGATAATGAGTCGGATAACTTTGAAGAATGGGTGGAAAACCGATGGTCTGTGCAGCTTGAAAGACACTTTTAAGTTTAATACTCAGGAGAAAATTGAGCTTTTGGTAGAAAAAGGCCTTGGATCAGCTCGACTGTGCGCAGATTTTCCCACAGGATTGAATGATGCTCTCCAATTGTACAATCGCTACAAATCGAGGGCATTTTAAATACGAAAGGAGCCTTTTGGATTAAAATCCGCCCTAGGAATATTTCATGGGCAACATGTTCCATTAATATTATGAAAAAATTCTTGTATGATTAGGGAGGGACCTCCTAATAATACGATATTTATTACGACTAAGGCTGTCGTTTCAAACCGAACCGAACCGAAACCGAACCGAAAACCAGCATTTTTTCGGTTCGGTTATCGGTTTCGGTTTGATTAACCGAAAAATTTCGGTTCGGTTTTCGGTTTCGGTTTGATTAACCGAAAAATTTCGGTTTGGATCTGACTTTCTTGTTTTAATAGTTAAGTAATCTGAGCTGATATTGTACTGGTGAGTGGTGTGGGCGGTACTTGTTTCTCTGATGGTTCGAACCCCGTCTATGTAAATGATTTCTTATTACATTCGCTTGGTATTTATGGAGGAGTAAACAATTTTTAAAAATACCTTTCAAATTATTTTCAATTAGAAATATTTTTGGACTGAATTTAACTTTGAAATTCATTTTTTTTTGGTTGGAGAATTTTGGTTGCAAATCTCGTAACAAAATTGAGTCAAAAATTCAAAATTTTCTCGGCGGCGCCTATCGGCACCGCCGACCCCCCCCCCCCCACTGTAAAGCAGAAATCGCAAAAAAATTTGCATTTTTTAAAATGCTCAACAAAAACTGAAAATGCACCCCTAAAACTCAAAGATTTTTTAAAGAAATTGCTTAACAAAAATGCTATAAAAAGGGAAAAACGCACCCCTAAAAATCGTCTGGGATGGAGTTTTCGGACATTTGGGCCGGAAAACCGAACTCCCATCCCTGGTGTGCACAATGAAATTGCATTTATTATGAATTATTTTACATATTTTTTGCAAAAATATGCGATTATGCCGAATAATACCACCAGCCAAAACTTTCGATTGTTGAGTTATTTTTGAGATTTAAAAAAATCATTAAACAATTTTTCTGAATAACGATTAATAAATGGAATAAACCCCCGGAATGCGTTTCTATTTTCAGCGACCCGCGACCTGCTGGCAATTTGTACCCAATCCCCGACCGCCCGCGGCGCTAAACGCCGATAGCGCGCCGTTAAAGATTTTTTTGTTTTATTTACCCGTTCCGTCGTCTTTTTGTTGTTTAATTTTTTGCACAGATTTTGCTTTTATATGTGTCGGCGTTGTTCCTGTTCCAAGAAATTTTGAATCTTTTTTGAAGTGATAAAACAGAACAGGCCATCCTGGAACAGGAAAACACTGGTGTAGAGTTTATTGAGAAAAGAGCAAAAGGCAGAGGAATGGCAGAGAAACGAGTGTGCCGAAGAAATAGTACGCATCCGCCCCGTTCTCCCCATCTATTAAAATGTTTGATTTGGTTGATCTAAAAGAAGGTTATAAACAGTGTTTTGCTGTTCCAACAATTTTGGATCTGTTCCTGTTCTGTTCTCAAATTTTAATTGAAATTCAGTCTGAAATTTTTATTGATGATGCCTTTGACAAAGTGGTTCAATCACTTGCTGGGAACAATTGAGGATTAAGATACTCGTTAACATAAACAATCAACTGATCGTTCAACAATTCGTATTTTCCTCGAAATTATCGTAATCGAAAGACTTTTCGAAAGTTGAACAAAAATGCACCGTTTTTTTTTTTAATTTTTTGCCCTTATGATAATTAATGTACTATATGTGTGTTTAGAATAATAATCCAAAATAGGATTTAAAAAAATGCATTTTATACTTTACTGATCTTGTTTATAAAATATAATTTTAACCAATTAAAATATAACAAAATATGGCACAATTTGAAAATATAAATTTTGGCGATTCGCAAATGTATTGGAAATGGATTAAAATGTGCAAAAAAATCTGACCAAAATTTAAAATAAGTTTTTCAATTAAAAACATAAATTTTGTTGGGTCAGATTTTTGTGCAAAAGTCTTCTGTCAAATATCCGTGTTAGTAATCAAAAAAGTCCCGGAATATAACATTTAAAAATGGTAGGGGTCACAGATCGATTTGAAACAAATTTTTGTCCAGATAATATAAATTGTTTTCAGAAAAACAATTTGTTGTTGTGGCTGCTTAAATGATATGCTGCTGCTGATGATGAACTGCTTGGGGCTGTTGTGCAAGTTGGTGGTTGTGCTGCTGCTGCCGTTTTGGCAGATGGCGGCCGCCATTCATGAGGAGAGCTGAAATGATACAATTATTTTTAATAACGGTCCAAATTGTTTTTTTTAATTGGCACATACGCAATTTCAAATTAAAGACTGGACGGAATCGGAATCCCGTCGGTATTTTATTGGAATCCAGGGGATTGAATTCGGGATCCCCCGGCACCGGGCTTTCGACAGACAGATTTTTTTGGTTGTGATTGGGCCAGAATCCCGGTCCGAAAAATCGGTTTGGCCCGGTCTCTAAATCCCATTCTCTGAAATAGCGAAATTTATGTGTAAATTGAGTGAAAATTTTAGCCTAACATATTTTTAGCGCCTCTAATTTGCCAAAAATTTATTTATTTATTTAAATAAAACGATAATTATTGCACCAAACTTTTCCATTTACAAAAAAACAGGAACAAAAGGGTATTCAATTATTATAGCTCTTTCAACCCAATCATTATTTTTTTCCAACAGTTTCTTCTTGACTGAAAATTTATATCAGAAGGAGCGACACTTTGATAGAGCATTTTAACGAAAATGTCTGTTTTTCAATTTGTACATGTAACTTAGGCGCCCGGAATTAAAGATCGATCAATATTTTCGATTAAACCCACTAAAAAATAGGTAAATTTCGTCAATCGAGATCTCAAAAAATCTCAGTCCAAAAACATCGAAAATTAGACGAGCTCTCGATCGGTTCCACACGTGGCCGAAAATTCTCGGTCCAAACCGAGTCCAGGGACTCAAAAATTCAAAATTATTTTATTGGGTGAATAAAAGGTGGGGGATTTTGGTCACATAAAATGCACAACAATTTTTAGTGGCTAAAAATCTGGGCCGTTTACATTTAAAATTTTGGCAAAATGTACCCATCCATCAATTCAAAAAAACAGATATGGTTGCCGCCGCTGTTGCTCGGCGGCGAACTCCGACTGCTTACAGTACTCATCATCATCACCGTAGTGCACGAGTCTACTGTATCGGATGTGGGTCGGCGTGATGGGCACAGTGTCCTTGGGCTGTTTAAGCAGTCCAAGCAAAATGGTGATGACGATACGGAAAAGGCAAATCTTTAAATATAAAACTAAATTAAATATTTGGATTTGCGCGTTTTCAATTAATATTTATAATATAATGGATAATAATAGAAAAAAGACTTTGTTAATGGGTTCGTTTTTAAAATGAATATCAAAAAAACAAAATGCCAAAACCACACTACCTGAATGCCAAAGAACACGACAGTCAAAATGACACAAAGCAAAATCATCGTGTTCAACACGTCAATTGTGTAATTGCCCGTAAATGGTGGTCGGTTTTTGGCCGTGAGAAGGCCTTTAAAAGGGGAGGGGGGGAATTTTATTAAAAATTAATTAGGTAATTTAATTTAAACAAAAAAACACTCACCCTGATACCCGTGCTCGGAAGTTTCAATGATGATGGCACTGACGCCAATTGTAATGCCACTCGTCCACCACAAAAACAAATACCCAAATAGCACCAATGTGGCGATCATTAAGGCAAACTGGGTGAACAAATATATAAAATAAATTTATTTGTTTTATTCGTTTTTAAAACAATAAAATTAAAAAAAAACAAAGAAAAAAGAATTTGGGCATAAAATTATTTTAATCTAAGTATCAAAGTGCCTTTTAAAGTTAAAGCATAAAAAAGGAAGTGAAAAACACGAATAAAAAAACAACAAAAAATAAAAATGAACCATTAAACATTTTCTTTATTTGAATTAAAAATTAATTAAAACAAACTCTAGGATTTGATACTTAAAATCCTGACTGTCTAAACAATAAATTTTTAAAGGACATTTTAATTATTTTTTCAATGTTTAAAAATCCCCCGAGGGGCTCAAAAATTCACGCACCTGCATAAGCAAATGTGGCACCAGTAAATAGGGAGATCGGAACAGAACACCAAACACCAAAAGGACAACAGCCGTTATGGCAAGGCACAGCGAAATGATTGTGAGAAAGGCGGGCACTGCGGAGGCGGCATGCGCCGATTTGGGAGCAAATTGGTCGTCATTGCAGAACAGGTCCACGAAGCAGGCGATCAGCTGAAAAACATAGAAAATTTTATGGGTTAAAACATTTTTCGAATCAAATTTATGTATTTTTTGATCAGCCTCAAAAGATTGGGTTATGCCAATATGGCACGATCCCGATCAGTCCTAAGAGTTAGATCATTGAAAATGGCCCAATCCCAATCAGTCCTAAAAGTTTAAGTATTTTTGAAATGGCCCAATCCCGAAAGTTCTAAATATGTATGGAATCTTTGGTCCGATCCCGATCAGTCCTAGAAGTTTAGGGATTTTTGAAATGGCCCAATCCCTATCAGGCCATTATTATCTTTATCAGAGTCAAAAACTGCTTGTTACGAAAATTCATAACTTTGTTTTCCGAATATTTAACACAACTTTAATATTTTTAATTTTTTTGAATCTGTCTAAAAATGTTTAGTCGGCCGCCTTGCCCGCCCACCTGCAAGGCGAAAAACGGCAAATTCGACGACTGCCAAGCCGAAGGCCACATAATTGAGCTGGACAAGTCCGCAACAGCACGTTGGCGCCGAGTTCGCCTCATTTTTGCTCGTTTCCTTTTTATGCGATGGCTGCACAAATTCAAATATTATTATTTCTTTAAATATTAAAAATTCAAATTATTTTTTGCTAAATATTAAAGCACAACACATTGTTTGTTATTCATACATAAGTATTTCCGTGTTTTTATAAAATTTTTAAATTTAAATTTTTATTAAAAATATTACGGGCGCGGTCTTCGTCGAATGGGACTGATCAATGGGCAACGTCGCGGACGTCGATCGGCTGCTGATGGATGCACAACCGTTGTTGTTGGCATTGTGCCCGATTTGAATGTGATGGTTATTGTTATTGTTGTTATTGTTCAAATGTTGTGGCAAATTGTTGTTGTTGTTGTGATTTTGTTGCTGTTGGTGTTGACGATGGGCAATTACGGACGGCGCTGTTGGCATTGAACACTGAAAAAATGTTTCGTAAAAAAAATGGAAAAATCCAATAAAAAAATATTTTTAAAAGTAATTTTAATTAAATCACATCCTCAAATTTAAAAAGTCAGACAAATAAAATGGATTAAAAAATTTCTCAATAAAATTTTCATTTTATGAAAACTGAAATTACTCCTCAAACTCTGTAATGGATTAAAACGGAAAAGTAAATGAACTAAAATGCAAAATTGCCTTTTTACTATTGAATAAGAAAAATTAAATTTGCAAATGAACAAAAGGGGATAAAAATCAAATAAATAAATCAAATTTAAAATATTTAAAAAATGAAAAAAAGTGTGTTGGTTGGGAGGAGAGTATTTTAATCGGAAGAACGTTAGTCAATTCAATACATAAAATGTTTTCTGCAAAATGTTTTCGTTCGGAGTCGGCGGCGACTAAACATAAATCAGCAAAAAGTCGGGGGAAATCGATAAACAATCGGATAAATGCAACGGATGCAACTTAATCAGTGTTTGGTGTTAACATTCACTCCATTTTTCAACTATTTGAAGTGCTGGAATTTGTGGTTTTTTTTTGTTGCATAAAAATTGCTTTTTTTGTTTTGTTGTGATTTCAGGCTAAAAAATGCCAGAATTGAGCAATCAATCTTTTAAAATCGACAAAAGCACCTCGGGAAAACTCCGCGAGACCTTCAGGCGCGCTCTAAATTTTATGACTAAAAAGCAAATTTTTTCAATCCCGAAAAAATTTGCGAGTTTTACAGGAATTTTGTGGGCCTAAAGCCTTAATAAAACAAAAATGTTTAACAAAAAAAAACAAACGAATTAAACAAATGACCCTCAAAAAAAAACTCAACCAGTCCTAATCAAAACAATGGTTTTTTGGAATTGCAATTTTCGTGGAGTTCTGCGTCCTTAAACACACCAAACTGAAACATTGCGCAATAAACCAAAAATTTACCCCTCAGGCGCAAAGGAATCCCATTGAAAAGCGCCCCAGGGGAGGGGGGGGGGGGGGGGGGGCACTTCTCCCACCGTTCATTTTAATTGTTTTTCGTCTCTTCAGCAGATGCTGCTGCTTATTGTTTGTTTGTTTGTTTGTTTCTAATTCTATATTATATATTTTCTTAAGGCTTATCCCCCCACCCCCCCCCCCCAATTTTTGCATTAATGGATTTTCTTCGGCTTGCGCGTGTCGATTATGTGGGATCTGGTAGGGCGAGGGTTTTTTGGGATGTGCATAATGGGATTAAAAAGTGTGTGCATGTGCAAATTTGGACAGAACCCCCCCCCCCCCCCCCACCGATTTAGAAACCGGGTTTTCGGGGTTTTTGGGGCAAAATAGGCAGGAATAAAATGATTTGGAACCCGATTAAGGTGCACAAAAATGCGTTTACAAAAGATTCTTTTCTAAATTTTTAGTTAAATTTAAAAAAAATCATTCAAAAAAGCTGTAAATGTTTAAACATGAATTTCTTCAAAAAAGACGTAATTGTTCGGGGAACTCAGATTATCTAAACAATTAGGGACAAATGCAAAACAAAATTGGCAAATTTAATTAAAATTATATATAATTCATTTATTTTCCCCATCAATGCATTTTTGGGCGGCGAATACATTTGGACGGGAAAAGTCAGAAGGTATAATAAATAAATGAAAAGATCGCATGGGATGATAGGGGCAGCTGCTGAGGAGCTGAATTAATTCGCAAAATGAGAAATTTTTGAAAAAAAAATCGCAAAATAATTGCTCCCCCGACATTTTTGGACGGGGTTTTTTGCCAACCCCCGAACTTTGCGTAACGTAATTTCGGGGTTTTTAGTGGAAAAAAGCCCCCGAACCCGGACAAAAATAAAATAAGAAAGACAAATAAAAAACATTTGTTTTAAACATTCCGATAGATTTATTCAAACTGTTGCTGAAAAATGTTCATAAATTTTAAACATTAATCTCATATTTTTCATCAAAATTTTGGTTCATTTTCAAAAATAGAAAGAATCTTTTCAAATAATTGGATTCTTATGACAATCGGAGGCAGACAAAATTAAAAAAAAGGAGCCGCGGAAAGCAAAACGGGTAAGAAAAAACGAAATAAAGGGCAAATAAGAAAAATTGCAATAAAATAAATCAAAAAATGTATTTCCAATTAATTATAACAATTAAAAAATGTTGAATTAAAAAGAAAGGGGGGAAACAGCCCAAAAACTAAAAAAGACGCCGATTCTTCGTTTAGGATAACAATCTTTGGTCAAGGGATCATTTTCATTGATTGAATGGCATATAAAAATAGACAATTAACTAATTAATTACCAATGTGCAAATTAATTGCGATTTTTTTTAAATTTGAGGGGTTTCATAATATTTCCTACCTTAAAACACTCACTCACTCATTTGGATGGTTCGTCGGGCTTTAAACATTTTCTCAAATCCGTTTTTTAATTAACTTTTTTTTTTTGAAAATTCGGTGAACTTTTTTAAAACGAGGGGTCGGTCCATGCCGAAAACGTGCAAGATATATGTGTACATACACACTAAATGGATGGGGGTTGTGTGAGAATGCATGGGAGGGGAGGCCAAATGGTTGTGTATTTTATGGGAGGAATGGGCATCTGGGGGGGGGGGCGGGGGGGACGGGGGTAACCCCCCCCCCCCCGCCCCCCGTCACCATTAAACGCCCCCCCCCCCCCCCCCCACTAAAGTCGGCAAATAAAGGAAGGACGGACGGCGAATCCCCCCCTCCCCCGGAGGCGCCCAACCTAATGGAAAAGGACGCCAATAAAATAACAACAAACAAAAAAACTCCATCATCATTGTTGGCGTGGTGTTTTGTGTCCCCCGGTGAATGGAATTTCCTTTTTTTGTTTCTCGGCAAATTTACGCAAAAAATGGAAATATGAAACATTTTTTGAAAATTCGATATTTGAAGTGTAAAATGAGAAGAAAATCTTAGTGGAAAAGTCATTTTTAAGTGCTCTAAGCCTAAAAAATGGGCAAAAGGATTGTATTAAAAAGGATGAAAATTTCATTTTAGAGTTGAAAATCGGAAAATTTGTTCCTTTTTGCTAAAAAAGAAAAATTGAATAAAAATTCATTTCTGTTTTAAAATCGTAAAAATTGCCCGAAAATTTCATTGATGGACTTAAAATAATTCAATTTTGGAGCTAAGAAAATTAAATATCACTTACCTAAATTAAACAAAGAAAAATTGAATGGAAAAAAAG
Source organism: Globodera pallida (assembly GCA_020449905.1). Taxonomy (NCBI): domain Eukaryota; kingdom Metazoa; phylum Nematoda; class Chromadorea; order Rhabditida; family Heteroderidae; genus Globodera; species Globodera pallida. The sequence continues at coordinate 201,942 of JAIXHY010000025.1, read as the reverse complement.
GAATTTTTAAATAAAAACAAATCGAAATGCAATTAAAAGCCTCAAAAAAATAATATAAAATTGTTGCCGTCGCTGAGTCATATTAAATAAAATGACAAAGCAAATGCGGAACAAAAAATGGTAATGATAGTTTTTGACGGGGACAAAAATAGAATGAATGAATGAATGGAAATGGAATTGATGTCGTCAAAATGGCGGTTGGCATTTGACTAAAAATGGTGAGGCAAACAAAAAAATGCCAAAAATGGGCGACAACAAATTTATGAATTTGAAATAAGCTCAGAAAAGGCGCAAAAATGAACGAAAAGTTTTTTCTTTGTTCAAATTTTTACAAAGAAAAAATATAACCAAAATTAATCATTATTTATAACTTGGCGACAAAAATAATGGTGGAAAAATTATCAAATCTAACAAAGTGTCATTGAATGGTCACATTCAGTAGAAAAGAAACTAAGCCATTCGTTCATTTTAAAAAAGCGTATAAATAAAAAACTTTAAAAAAAAATCTATTTTTTATAAAATTCTTTTTGTATCTTTGCTTAAGCATTCGACACAGCAAATCGTTTAGAAATTCAATTAAACTTAGCTTCTTTAAGCTTTGTAAGCATTTGAATGAACCCAAATTTATAAGACATGGTGGCATAAAAAAAGTTATGCCCTAAAAAATTTTTTCTGGGGGCTTTGGACCAAGGCAAAGTTTTTCCAGAATTTCTCCAATAAGGGCTAAAATGTTTGTTGAGAAAATTGGGCAAAATTTCGAAAATTTTGCTGATTTAATTTTTTAAATACAAGTTTGCTCAAACACTAATCAATAATTGAATAGGCCTGATCTGGTCAGAAAAGTTGCAGATAAGCATTCAAGGGATCAGAAGAAATGTTCAAACATTTGAATAATGGCACAAAAATTTGCGGTTAAATTGAAACGAAAAGATCGGGCGGCACCTCTAATTTTAGCGGGGCGGTGGCATAGAGCTTTTTACTGTAAATTTGCGCCTTGCTGTTTGCTGCGCAATGTGTTTGTGGGTGGGTGGTTGGGTGGTTGCCCCCTCCGGCGTCATTCAAATGCGCAATTGCCCCCTTCTCCAAAATCCATTCATTCATCCAAAACCATCCATATTTTGATTGAATGCAGGAAGACGAAGGCGAAGACGACGACGACGACAAATGGAAGACGGATGAGGAGGAAGAATCGCAAATACGGAATAATTCCGAGGGCACAACACCGGGGGGGGGGGGACTTTATGGAGTTGTCCGGACTTCGGATGAGGAGGAAATGATGAAAGAAAAACAGTGAACAATGAATGAATGAATGGCCGGGGCCAAATGTCAGTCCCAAAATGGGGAAAAATGGAAATTTCAGTCCCAATGCTCCCCACCCTACCGGTTTGAGCCGTGTTGAGTCAATCATTAATTTAAAGGTTGGAAAAATTGGAGTGAAACTCTGTGAAAAAATTAATTTCAATTAGAGATACATCTACTCTAAAATATTTTATCAATGGAATTTTTTTTTTGATTTGAATAAAAATAAAAATCGACCTTTTTCTGTTGGAAAAATGGATTTGGAAAAAAGGCCGGAAATTATATTTTTTTTATGAAGAGCTACTTATTTTGTCGTTCGGAGGTGATCAAAAAATTGAAACCCATCAAAAGATGTGTGGGGAAATGTTTTTAAAATTAAAATTTTAATCGAAGGTCGTGAAAATGGGAAATTTTGTTAGGAAATAGAGCCTAAAATTAAAAAAGACCCGAGTGTCGAATTGTTTATGACTTTTTCAACCTTAACAAATTTGGTCGCCCACTATCATATAAAAGCTCTCGTTGAGTAGAAGCTATCTTCAAACAGAAGCCAATAAAGCAAATAATTTCACAAAATTTGTGGCCAAAAAAGTCAAAATTTGCCCTTTTCGAGTTTTTCACTTTTTTGGCTATAACTTTTGTAAGCTTTGCCCAATCGCAAGCTTAATGACAGCATCAAAAACTCTCATATATATGGGAACCGACCAAATTTGTTGAGTAAGAAAACAAACACTTGGAACGGTAAAAATGTTAAAGAAAAGTGGAAATTCTAGTAGTTTTGTAATTATTATCGGGAACTTTTAAAAATCCGGTTTCATTTTTGGGCCCGGAATCCGGACATTTTTTTGGCATTCGGTTACATCCACTGCTATGACCCGAGTCCAAGTTTTGGGATTTAACTCATTTTTGTCCTTAAATCCCGGGGGTCTTTTTAAAATCCAGATCCTGCGCTCTTTTCTAATTAAAGTTGCAAAACACTGAAAAAAGAAAGAAAAATTTCAAAAAAAAAAAAAATTTTTGTTTTGACAAAATTAACTCCTTTAACATAAAAGTTTTTGTTGCTTAATCCAAATTAAGATTAATAGGCTTTTAGTGCCAAAACTTTTCTCTGTACCTTTGCCAGCGGTGGCCGATGCCAAGTGAAAGAATGGCTATCAATGATGCATAGGCAAGCCTTCTTCCTTTTCTTGGCCATTTTAATTTTAATACAAAAATTAAAATTCTAAAAAAATATAAAAATAATTCTATTGGGTAAAACTCAAATTTGGCACATGGAATAAATGAAAATGAGGGCATTTTTGTACGATTTTTGTGGGTGGGGGTCAGTCCCGTCTCGGCCACTCCGTCTCAGCGAATTTAAAACATCATAACTTTATTCACACCGCACTAAACCAGTCAAATTTATACCATTGGAAACTCTAGATGCATAGAAGCAGTTGTAAATAAGAAGTAAAGCAAAGTTTAAAAAAGTTATGATCAGAAAAACACGAAAAAGCCCGATTTTTGATAAATTTACATTATAACTTTTTGAAGCTTACAAACCACTTCGACTTTGCTGTAATGCTTCTTCTACTCATTTAGAGCTTTCGAATGGTATAAGGCGTTACTGATTTAGTGCGCTTGAGATTTTTCAATTTGCTGAGACGGGAGAAATGCCGCAAGGGATAGTTAAATTTGTAAATTTCTAAAATAATTGTTTAAAAATGAAATTTTTGCGATTTGTGATTAAATAATTTAGTGCAAATTTAATTGTGTAATTTTTGTTGCTGAATCAAAAAGTGAATAATAAAAAGAATGACGAAAGACGACGGACGACATGGGGGCTATAGAAAATTAGTAGGAATTTTTGCTCCATCCGACGACGTTCGCTCGCTTGGGTGCACAAAGTGTGGTGGTTGGTGATGGGATGAGTTCAGCAGGTCGAAGACCGTCGACCCCTCCGGCGCCCCCGCCATTTTTTATGGGGTGGGAAATTGTGGTGAATTGGTGGGCAGAGAAAGGGCCGCCCGGACCCCCATATATTTCTTTCAGAAAATTTTGGGTAAAAAACAGCTTTTTTTGATTTTATTAGGTGGGAAAATTGTGGCGAAAAATGAGCCGGGGCGGGGGGGGGGAGGGGACTTTTTCCCCAATTTTTTAAGAAAATTAAAATTTTTGGTCAAAATGGGGGGGGGGGGGAAAGCATTTGCTTCCGAGAAATTTTTTGGGTTAAAAAAAAAACGCTGTATCGCTCCCCCCGTCCCCAAATTAAATAAATTTAAAATTGGACTGCAAAATCAGACAATTTTTCAGAATATTTTTTAGAGGTGGGGAAAAAACTGATTTTTGTAAAATGAACTTAAATATTATTTTAACTTTTTATTTTTTGAAAAAATATGACGTAAATTTGCGGTAAAATTGGAGCCATTCAAATCAAGCATTTTTGGATGAAATTTTTTATTTAAAAATATATTTTTTGACGGCGATGGGCGGGTAATCAAAGATTTTGACGGCAAATTGACGGCGACACATATAAATGCATATTTAGAGGTAGAACGCATTTTCCCAAAAATGAAAATCGACCTAAAAATCGGGGGGGGGGGGGGAACGAAGAACGCTCGCGGCGACGGCGGCGACCTCCAGCTGAGGGGGGGGGGGGGGGCGGGGACGCGGAAAAGGCGGCAAATTAAAAGTCGCGCAAAAATTGGGGTGGGGGGTAACAAAATGGGAAACATTAAGCGAGATTTATGTGCATTTCCAATAACATTTTGGGACAGTTTTTCTTCCGAATTTGGAAGCAAAGCAAAAAATGCGAAATCTTTAATTAATTTTTTTTGTTCATTTAATGGACGGATGAAACTCCCCGATTAGAAAACAAAAAATCAGCCCCAATAGTTGAACCCTAATTAGACATGACGATTGTCCGTCTCATTGTTCAGCTGGAATCTAATCATTTATCGCGTTTTTTGCCCTACCAAATGACTCAGATCGGGGTGCCTAAATCATATGTAATCAATCGATCAATCCCCCCCCCCCCCCTATAGTCAAACTTGGCTGCACTGATCTGGCGACGGGACTGATCATTAGGACTTGAGCAGCATAGATCACCCAAATCGGCTCTTTTACTGATCGCCGCTTTCCCCGGTACATTTGGGCATCAAATTTAATATTTAATTAACTTGACTGATCATCAAGACTTGAGCAGCATAGATCACCCAAATCGGCTCTTTTATTGATTGCGCTTTCCCCGGTGTATTTTGGTCATGCAATTTACAAAATTGATTAATTGCATTAGTGGCATTTTCACCTCGTCAATTAGTGGCGTTTTGGCTTCGGCCTCCGATTTCTGGCCCAGCGTCACAGCGATGTCCTCTTCGTCGATGTACTTTTGGGGCTCGTCACGCGTCGGCGAATTATCTTGGCGGCCAACTTTGTCCGACAACACACAATGGGACATGAAAGGCTAAACAAAAAATGAATTTAAACTAATTTAAATATAAAAATCACTTTGATCAGTTGCTGATCAACTCGAATTGTGTTCGATTTGTATGCGCGCGTTTTTGTGTTAAATTTGTGTAAAATTGGGAATTTTTGGAGAAGGAAATTCCGTTTTCAAAAATGAATAATGTCAAGTCTGTAGTAATAGTGTGTGGTGATTGATCAAAAAGAGATGATTAATAAAGTGAATAATTTTATTTTAGAAAAAAATAGGAAACCGAATGAATTTTTTCGCGGATGACAAATCACTGATGAAAAAGAATTCTATTCTATTTATATTTAGTAAATACATTGCTTTTTATGTTGATGGGAATTTGGTTTTTTTAAACTTATAATAAATATTCTGTATTGAAATGTTACCGTATTAAAATAATTTATTCTGTTACTATTAATTTAAAAAAAATGGAGAATTTAAGGCCAAATGCCCGCTGACTCGATTTTGTCCGAACCCCTACATCAATAATGTTCAATTGGATCACAGCAGAATTGAGGGGGGGGGGGGGGGCTTAAGGTGCATATTGTGAGTAAAAAACTCCATAGTCAATTCGGGAAGTCATTTAATACCTGATCATTCTCGACAGTTTTTACACACATTTTACGCAAATGGCATAATCAATTAGGCAGGAAAGGCTACATTTTTTTTCTCGAAAGAGTCGTATAAGAAAAAATTGATCATGTTTGATCGAGAAATGACAATTTTTTCGACAAATTCATTTTGTTACATAGCTAAGAAATGTGCCACCTTTTTATTTTATCGGCAGATATAAAAGGGTATAAATATGGTGAGCATTTCTTGGTTATTTTAAGGCATCATTATGCCAAAAATCGTTGCCTGATTCATGTTAATTGCCCCCAAAATGCCATGGAACATTGAGCAATGCCACCTTTTTTCCTTTTCGACAAAAATATAAAAGGGTAAAGGTAAATGTAAAAGGAGAAAATTGATCATTCTCGACGACCATTTTACATGCGTTTAACCCAAAAGGATTTTTCCCGTCGTCGTCAATACTCTCGCCACGGCAGCGGCGGCGACGGACTGCTGTTGCTGTTGCTGCTGATCTCAATCTACGCCGTAGGGGACGGGCCGACGCTGCGGGGAGTGTTTGTTACACGCCGTCGTCGTCGTCATCATCCGCACAATCACAAAGACGACGGACGACGCATCAGTCGGAGAGGCGAAGGGGGGGGGGGGGGGCGGGGGGTACGACGACAATTTACGATTTTAAAACTTAACCCCCCGAGGGGACGGGAAGGAGGGGGGGGGGAGGGGGTGGGGACATTCAATTCTTCCGACTTTTATGGATGAATGGACGCGCAACGGACGTAGTTTAAACAGTGAACGGAAGGGGAGAAGGCACTGCACGGCGATTGTCAATTTTTGAATTTCTAAACTTCATTTTGAAGTTTTGAAATATATTTTTTAAATGCACATAAATGTCGTAATGTTTGTTCGTTTGAATAATTTTTTGAAATATTTTTAAAATATAAATAAATCGATGTTGAACATTTGTCGTCCCAAAATTCAACAAATAATTTTATGTCATAAAAGTGTTAAAATGGCACTAATATAACAACGAAAAAGCAAAATATTGTGTTGAAAAATTGCGCGTTTTAACGTTTTTATGCCGTAAAATTGAATTTAGAATTTTTTTTGTTTGAAACTCAACCAAATCGACAAGATACATTTGAAAGCTCTAAGTTTTTAAAAGTTATGTTAAGCAAAAGCATAACAATTAGAGAATTTGTGAAAATGATATTTCTATAAAACTCAAAAAACCCGATTTTTGGGATGCTTTTTTACATTAAACTTTTTAAAACGAATTCAATCGTTTGGCTTTTATTTTCAAATGGTTCTGCTCATTTAGAGCTTTCAGAATGGCATTGATTTGGTTGAGCTTCAAAAAAATTATTTAGATCAAAATTTGTTGGCTATTATAATACAATAATGGGCAACAACAACAACAACAACAACAACAACAATTCTCTCCTCTTATCTTCGTAGTTTGGCACTCCATTCCTCCAATGTTTGCAACAATTGTTGATTGGATTTGCGTTGAACAGAATTGTTTGGAATTTTGTGTGAATAAATGTCGGCATTCAGCATGTCTTCCATGCCATTTTTGACGACATTGAAACTGGCTTTGATTCGCTGCAACAGAATATCGGAAGCCATCGTTTTAGCCATGCCTTTTCCGCCTGTCGTTGTTCCACTCGCATTGCGCGGCTTGTCCAGCTCGGCGAGCAGTGCCTGGTACACAAGCGCGTAGTACCGTAGGCCGGCCAGTTGTCCGATGACGGTAGCTCCGCTGTTTACTGTAGCATCGATGCGACTGTTTTCCGGCATTTTGCAGAGCAGGTTCTGGTAGTGCAAAAAATCGTTCGCAAATTCTTTCACTTCATTTTTGTACGTAAATTTTTTGAAAAATTTTTTGAAGCTCTTTTGGCCTTCAATTTCTTTGAACAGTTTATCCTCCAAACTGTAGAAGCCAAACTCTTTGATAAAACGGGCCAATTTTTCACCATTCTCAACCAAATGTGCCGAATCTCTGGAATTTAAATTTAAATTTTTTTTTGCAAAACGCTATAAAAGTGATTTTGAAGAGAAATCGCCAAACATATTATGGAAAAAAAACTCGTAAGTAAACGCAAATATGAGCGCGGATTTTGCAAATATGAATAATTGGCTAAAAATAAAATTTCCATTAAAACGAATTAACCTAAAGCTTTTATGGCATCGATTTGCTTAATTTGTTTAGCTAACGATTAAATTATCTAACTGACCATAACTCTGTTCTTAGTCAACCGAGTTCTGAAATCTTAGTACTGTTCGAAAGCTCTAAGTCTTTAAAATATTTAGATATAACCTAACCGATCAAATAGCTTGCAAAAATCTTACAGGCTACTGATCACAAAAAAATATTCGAACATTTTATTTTCTGGCAGTCTCAAAAGTTAATGAAGAATTTAGTCCGCTTAATCATTAATTCTAAAGCCCTTAAGCTTTTGAATGTTATTAAATTTGTAAAATTTAGTTGTCAAAGAAAGGAATTACATATGATGTTTTGAAAGGCGTCGAAAATCGCTCGGGGGGGGGGAAGACGAGCAGTCCGATTAAAATTCGTCCCGTATATTTTCTCCACCAAATAATTTTTGTGGTTTATTTTATTAAAAGAAATAAATAAATAAATGAATTTACTGTTCTTGAAAAGCTGTTAAAATTGCGAAAAGATTTGCAGCTCTTGGCGCATTCTTTGCCTGTCAATTGTAAAAATTATTAGTTAAATCGCTAATTTTTGTTTTTTAATTATATTAAAATTTAAATAAAATGATTAATTAAATACCCATTTAGGAAGCAGACTTAGTTCAACCAATCTCTTCACGGTTGTTGGTTCACTTTCCGTTGTTGACGTTGTTTTTGGTGCAAATGATTGTGCAAATAAAAATGCTTAACTATGAAAGAAAATTACCACCAAAAAACGCTTATTTTAAACAAATTAAAAAGTAATAATTGTACAAAAAGTCGGTGTATTATTTGAAAATTAGGATTATTTGAATACTCCTAGTATTATTTGAAAATTAGGATTATTTGAATACTCCTAGTATTATTTGAAAATTTTCCTAGGAGTATTCAAATAATCCTAATTTTCAAATCGCCGGCATATCCATTTTGTTAAAATTTTTAAATAGCTAAAGATTTACCGTGAATTAAAGCGACGAAAATTGGTTTCAACAGATTCATCAAAAATAAAAAATTTATAGAATAGTAAATAATAATAAAATTTAGAGAAAATAAAAATATCGTTGAATGTAAATAAAATAAAGCATGCACAACTCAATTTAATCAACAACAAAATGCACTTTGTCACAACATTTTTTCCTTATGATTTTCTGCCAAATTGTTTTAATGCGCGTATCGATCGATCAATTTGACTTATATTTAATTTAAAAATAATTGACAAAAATATATTCAAAGGGTAAATCAGGCGTGCTCCCGGCTATCCGAATATCCGGATAGCCGTGGATATATCAGGATACGGACAGATAACGGATATAACACTCATACCCGCGGATATCCGTCGCAATACGGCATTAAAAAATGTACCCCTAATACAAATTTAGAAAATTTTCAAATGCCAAAACGAGTTGCATTTTATATTTGGTGTGCAATTGTGAATCGCCAAATTGTTTTTATTGTTGTTAGATTTAAATAAAAATGTTATTAAATTTATCTTAGAAATGAAAAATTTCAGTGGCTATTTTGGTTTTTTTTTTTTTGCCATTTTATGCCTAGAGGTTTTGGTTCCTATTTCGCGTTTTTAGTGCCTAAAAATGCCATCCCTATTTATGAACCTTTCTACACAAAATTTCATCAGCAATCAACCCGCAAATGAGTTCATTCATGCTAATATAATTAAAATATTCAATTTTTTATATAGATAAATATACAAAATCGAGTTTCTAGTCAAACAAAATTATGTGGACAATTGTTAACAAATAAATGTTTTATTTTTATTTTCAAAATATTTTTGCAAAAATCGCACAATCAATTAAAAATATATTTGTATATCTGTCTTAATTCTTATAAAAAATCGATTTGCTTTAATATACAACAATCAATGGCTTTCGGAAATACGTCATTAAAAATTTTAACTAATTGACAATAAGTTTGGGATTTTAAGCAAAAATCTGGATCGAGACTTAAAAAGTTGGGGCAATTTTCCCAATTCCGAGGCCCCAAATTCTCTAGAGCGGGTTCGGCATTTATGGAAAAATTGAGATGTTAAAAACCGCGATAATCCCCCCCCCCCTTAAACCCGACCGGGATCCCGATTGACTCTAACCGGCTATTACTGTATTAAACTAAAGAGGGGGGGGGGGGGGGCATTCTGTAAGGAATTGTACGATGACATCATCCAATGGTTGTCGTCGGCCGTCAGTGCCGCACTTTTTGCTACGAATATTTTTTCATTTACAGAAATTTAAAGATGCCGCGTTTATTTAATGCCGCAGCTTATCCTCTATCATATACAGCCACGATGCAAATGCTAAAATTGGCCGGGACCACTTTCACAAAATGCACAAAAAGTCCTAGACATTAAGGCCCAGAAAAGTGGAAGCATTTATAACAAAATGCCATTGCAATGCCAAAAAATCCATAACATTTTTTATAAATTGGTTAACATTAAAAAGAAAGCTGGGTTGAAGACTTTTGCCTTTTTATTTTCTTAAAGTACTTTTGTTTAAATTTATTTTTTTAATAAAAAATATTTTAAATATTTTATTTCATTAAGTAATTAATTGGATTAAATTTAAATTAAATAGAGACTTTCGTTGTTAATCTTTTTTATTTAAATTTAAGGCTTACGCTGTTGTGTGTGCATTTAATTATGGAATTTTTCAAATTAATGTTATTAAATAAAACAATATTTTTAGGTAAGTGGTTAATCAAAAAAATTTTATAAATTTAATCATTTTTAGTAATGAAAACAATCAGCATAAATTGTGCACTTAAAAATGCACAAATTCTCGATCGAAATCCCGACAGAATGTTCGACTTTGTCGAACGAGCTATCCAATTAAGCCTCGAGGTTGATTCGTTGTTGGGCATCGGCTTGAGGTAATTGAAAAATTTGTATTATGTTTTGAAAAAAATGCTTAAATTTTAATTTTAAAAGCTTCAAATTTAAATTAGACCCTTTAAAATAAGTGTTAATATTATTTGCTATTTAATCATATTACCGCAAAGAATAATCGTAAAAATTATTTAAATAACAAATGTTTGCTAAACAATCAAAAAAGTAAGAAAAATGGCTTATTTGTTTATCTTTAAATATATGTTCTAATTAATTGTTAATTGCACTTTATATGTATTGTATTTAACAATTTAATAAACTACTTTTATTTTAGCATAAAATTAATTTAAAAAATTTGCGTTTTTAGACGCCACCCTTTGGAGGCATTTCGCCAACAAAATGGCAAAATTGAAGTGTATTTGAGCATGAACCGTCTGTTCTACTGGATTATTGAGGCCCAAAATTACATAAACGGAGGCTGGATTTACGGGGGCATTATCCCGGACATTGAACACAAAATCCGTGAAAAAAGCCGAATAATGGCAATATTTTATGGGCACGGGCACAGCTATTCTCCATCTTCATCAGCTTCATCATCGGCATCGGCATTTTCCGATAAAAATTTGCGCAAAAATAACGCCCACGATGAAAAAAATGTGCAAAATTGGGAACACAACAAAATTGGTTTTGATGCGCAGGAACGGCAAGTGATGCGCGAAATTTTGGCGATATTTAAGGTTTTAAATGAAACCACTTAAAAAATCTTTTAAGTTTTAACGCCATCTTATTGTAATTAGTTGAAATTAATTAATTTAATGAATAAATAAACGGATTTTCATGTTTTAATATGTTTTTTTGCAGACGGATCATAAGAAAAGCCCAAAAATAGCAGTCATTTCAAAAAATTTTAAAATTAGAGCGACTTTTTAGTCCATATAAATCCATATTTCGCCATTTTTCCAGAATAAATCAATATTTAGACATTTAGAAAAATGCAATTTTTAGGCATTCCCGAAATTCTAGAAGAAATTCATATTTTAGGCACTTTTCCGAAAATTTATAGGAAAAATGCAAAAAAGGGAAATCTTCCCCTAAAATCGAAATTTTTTCTTTCCCAAAGACCCAAAATCCACCACCCAAAAATCGATATTTTCCCTATAATTTTTTATTTTTTATAAAATTTTCCAAAACATGTGAAAAATATTATATTTACAACTGTAAGAGGAAAATTAATAAAATGACGCATTTTGAAAGTTTTTACGCATAATGAGAAGATTTGATCAGTTTTAGCACATTTTTTAGTCCATATTTTGGCACTTTTTGGGGGTTTTGGTCCATATTTGGTGAGCGGGGGGGTTTTAGTCCATATAAATCCGCGCTTTAAATGTGCGATCGATCAATTATCGGCATCCGATCAATTCAAAAAAAGAAATGTTGATTAATAGAAAGGCTAAAAAAACTCTGGTTTCAGGTCTCGGCAACTAAAGTTTCTGAACCATTTCGAGACCTTTTGTTTTACATTTATTTCAACTACAAATTGTTGAGCATTTTGAATGGAATTGGCGATGTGCCAAAATATTTGAACGGCACTGACCAAGCGCCATATTTAAACGGCACCCAACAAAAAATGGCAAAAATTTTGCAACGGCACATTTACACGTACAAATGGTTGAATTGGGTGACAAAATATGCCGAACGTTGGCTTACAAAGCTAATTTTAATGGCTGCCCGAATTGGCATTTTGAATATTGACAATTTCGATGCAACATTAGCGGAATGCATTTGCAGGCATTTTGAAAAAAAAAGCGGCGGACATTTTGATGAAACTTACGAGGTTAAAAATGGCAACTTTTTGGTGGCACTTCGTCAACAAAAAATATTTGATCAAATGCAAACAAAAAGTGACGAAATACAGCAACAATTTTTGGACAAAATTGTTGGCTCAAGTTTGGCACTTTGTAACATTTTGGTCAATTTTTCGAATGTGGCCAAAAATGATTTGCAGTCCGAGTTTTACAAAGACCAGAAAGGTGATTTAAGAAATTAATTGAGAAATAAAATAAATACTTATTAATTTTAACATTTAAATTGAAGAAACAATTCGCATCTCATTCATTTAAAAAAAGTGAAATGTTAAATTTTGATCTAAAAAAAGATCCAAAGAACTAACATTTTTTTTATTGAAATAAAATAAAATTCTTTAAACTTAATCGCTAATAAAATTGTAAATAAAGAAAAATGAAAAATTTGCTTTTGCCTTTTTTTTGGAATTTTTTTTGATGTTTTTGTTCACATTACACGTGCCCATGTTTACCTTTGTTTAATATGTTTTATGGCCGTCTTATTTGGCAATTTTTGTCCATATAAAAAATCCGTTTTTTTTAAATTAATGTTTTTTAATTTAATAAATTTACGATAAACTTTAAGGAAATACATTAGCATCAATCTTTTCCAAGACACTGTTGCACCCGTTGCGGATCCACGATGTGCAGGCTGAACATCACAAACTAGTCCAGCATCTCGTCAGGCTGGTTGTGTTCTACAAGCACATTTTCGAGCTGGTCATTGTGCCACAGATGTGGCTGCTTGACCGACTCAATTTCAACAACGAGTTGAAGCAGTTGAAGGGCGCCTACAATGCCACGTTGAAAACATTGCACAACATCGCGGATAGCAATTTGAATGGCATTGATGATAATAAATAAGCGTCAGAAGCCAGTAAGAAGTACTGCTTGATCCCATTAAATGTATTCAAAAATTTATGAATTCAATTTTAACGCGATTGTCTATAATCATTTGTCGTCATCAATTCATACTGTAATTAATAAATGCCTCATTGTCGCGTAGAGTCGCCATTAAATTGTTTTGTAATTGATTGATAAAGAAATGGATTAACTTAAATTCATAATTTAATTGCTTAATTAAATATTAAACCGTTGTTGCACTTGCAGAATGAAAATTAGACTTTTTTTATTTGCAATTTTTGGATGCATTTTTGTTATTTCTCTTTCAAAAAATTCCCAAATTTATTAAAGTAATAAACATTTAAATTAGTTAATTCACAAGAAAAATTTTCTGTTGAAACGATTTGCAAAATTATGTAGACAATTTTTGTACTTGTTTATGCGTTGGCAAGCAAATAACAAAATTATTAAAAACCGGAAATCCGAAAAATCCATGCTCTGATAAACAAAAACAGTTTTAAATCAATAATTACAATTTTTATTGGTTTTCCCCGCTACTCAAATAGCCATCCCCTCGTTGTAAGATTTTAAATAAATATTCTAATACTTTTTAATTAAAAATGCGCGCAAAAAAAGAATAGATACAAGAATTTTTGAAACAAATTCATCATGTCTTCCCGACTTTTTGCTTCAATTTCGCAACAAATATCATTAAAATGTTCAAAAAAATTTCCCCAGCGGCGCCTGTCGGCACCGCCGGACATCCTCCACTCTTACGTAAACCAGTTTTTTCTCGAAATTCTGAAGCAAAATTCATAATTTTGCTAAAATTTTGATGAAATTTCTTTAACAAAATTGAGTCAAAATTTCAAAATTTTTCTCGGCGGCGCCTATCAGCACCGCCGACCTCCACCCCTTAAAAGTAAAGAAGAATCTCAAAAAAATGATATGATAAAAAAGAAGTTAAAGCCCCCCACTCGCGGCTTACATTGAATAAATTGATATAGCGAAAAGTTTTAAAAAATCACAAAAGTTTGAATTTTTGCAACCAAAAATTTTTTTTCATTATCCGAAATCCGTTATCCGAAATCCGAAATCCGGTGTTTTTCCCAATCCGAAATCCGATCCGAAATCCTTCCCAATCCGCTGCAACCCTGATCCTCTATCATATACAGCCACGATGCAAATGCTAAAATTGGCCGGGACCACTTTCACAAAATGCACAAAAAGTCCTAGACATTAAGGCCCAGAAAAGTGGAAGCATTTATAACAAAATGCCATTGCAATGCCAAAAAATCCATAACATTTTTTATAAATTGGTTAACATTAAAAAGAAAGCTGGGTTGAAGACTTTTGCCTTTTTATTTTCTTAAAGTACTTTTGTTTAAATTTATTTTTTTAATAAAAAATATTTTAAATATTTATATTTTCAATTAAGTAATTAATTGGATTAAATTTCAATTAAATAGAGACTTTCGTTGTTAATCTTTTTTATTTAAATTTAAGGCTTACGCTGTTGTGTGTGCATTTAATTATGGAATTTTTCAAATTAATGTTATTAAATAAAACAATATTTTTATGTAAGTGGTTAATCAAAAAATTTTTATAAATTTAATCATTTTAGTAATAAAAACAATCAGCATAAATTGTGCACTTAAAAATGCACAAATTCTCGATCGAAATCCCGACAGAATGTTCGACTTTGTCGAACGAGCTATCCAATTAAGCCTCGAGGTCGATTCGTTGTTGGGCATCGGCTTGAAGGTAATTGAAAAATTTGTATTATGTTTTGAAAAAAATGCTTAAATTTTAATTTTAAAATCTTCAAATTTAAATTAGACCCTTTAAAATAAGTGTTAATATTATTTTGCTATTTAATCATATTACCGCAAAAGAGAAGTAAAAATTATTTAAATAACAAATGTTTGCTAAACAATCAAAAAAGTAAGAAAAATGATTTATTTGTTATCTTTAAATATATGTTCTAATTAATTGTTAATTGCACTTTATATTTATTGTTTTTAACAATTTAATAAACTACTTTTAATTTAGCAAAAAATGCATTTAAAATATTTGCGCTTTTAGGCGCCACCCTTTGGAAGGCATTTCGCCAACAAAATGGCAAAATTGAAGTGTATTTGAGCATGAACCGTCTGTTCTACTGGATTATTGAGGCCCAAAATTACATAAACGGAGGCTGGATTTACGGGGGCATCATCCCGGACATTGAACACAAAATCCGTGAAAAAAGCCGAATAATGGCAATATTTTATGCGCACGGGCACAGCTATTCTCCATCTTCATCAGCTTCATCATCGGCATCGGCATTTTCCGATAAAAATTTGCGCAAAAATAACGCCCACGATGAAAAAAATGTGCAAAATTGGGAACACAACAAAATTGGTTTTGATGCGCAGGAACGGCAAGTGATGCGCGAAATTTTGGCGATATTTAAGGTTTTAAATGAAACCACTTAAAAAATCTTTTAAGTTTTAACGCCATCTTATTGTAATTAGTTGAAATTAATTAATTTAATGAATAAATAAACGGATTTTCATGTTTTAATATGTTTTTTTGCAGACGGATCATAAGAAAAGCCCAAAAATAGCAGTCATTTCAAAAAATTTTAAAATTAGAGCGACTTTTTAGTCCATATAAATCCATATTTCGCCATTTTTCCAGAATAAATCAATATTTAGACATTTAGAAAAATGCAATTTTTAGGCATTCCCGAAATTCTAGAAGAAATTCATATTTTAGGCACTTTTCCGAAAATTTATAGGAAAAATGCAAAAAAGGGAAATCTTCCCCTAAAATCGAAATTTTTTCTTTCCCAAAGACCCAAAATCCACCACCCAAAAATCGATATTTTCCCTATAATTTTTTATTTTTTATAAAATTTTCCAAAACATGTGAAAAATATTATATTTACAACTGTAAGAGGAAAATTAATAAAATGACGCATTTTGAAAGTTTTTACGCATAATGAGAAGATTTGATCAGTTTTAGCACATTTTTTAGTCCATATTTTGGCACTTTTTGGGGGTTTTGGTCCATATTTGGTGAGCGGGGGGGTTTTAGTCCATATAAATCCGCGCTTTAAATGTGCGATCGATCAATTATCGGCATCCGATCAATTCAAAAAAAGAAATGTTGATTAATAGAAAGGCTAAAAAAACTCTGGTTTCAGGTCTCGGCAACTAAAGTTTCTGAACCATTTCGAGACCTTTTGTTTTACATTTATTTCAACTACAAATTGTTGAGCATTTTGAATGGAATTGGCGATGTGCCAAAATATTTGAACGGCACTGACCAAGCGCCATATTTAAACGGCACCCAACAAAAAATGGCAAAAATTTTGCAACGGCACATTTACACGTACAAATGGTTGAATTGGGTGACAAAATATGCCGAACGTTGGCTTACAAAGCTAATTTTAATGGCCTGCCCGAATTGGCATTTTGAATATTGACAATTTCGATGCAACATTAGCGGAATGCATTTGCAGGCCATTTTGAAAAAAAAAGCTGCGGACATTTTGATGAAACTTACGAGGTTAAAAATGGCAACTTTTTGGTGGCACTTCGTCAACAAAAAATACTTGAATCAAATGCAAACAAAAAGTGACGAAATACAGCAACAATTTTTGGACAAAATTGTTGGCTCAAGTTTGGCACTTTGTAACATTTTGGTCAATTTTTCGAATGTGGCCAAAAATGATTTGCAGTCCGAGTTTTACAAAGACCAGAAAGGTGATTTAAGAAATTAATTGAGAAATAAAATAAATACTTATTAATTTTAACATTAAATTGAAGAAACAATTCGCATCTCATTCATTTAAAAAAAGTGAAATGTTAAATTTTGATCTAAAAAAAGATCCAAAGAACTAACATTTTTTTTATTGAAATAAAATAAAATTCTTTAAACTTAATCGCTAATAAAATTCTAAATAAATTAAAAATGAAAAATTTGCTTTTGCCTTTTTTTTGGAATTTTTTTTGATGTTTTTGTTCACATTACACGTGCCCATGTTTACCTTTGTTTAATATGTTTTATGGCCGTCTTATTAGGCAATTTTTGTCCATATAAAAAATCCGTTTTTTTTAAATTAATGTTTTTTAATTTAATAAATTTACGATAAACTTTAAGGAAATACATTAGCATCAATCTTTTCCAAGACACTGTTGCACCCGTTGCGGATCCACGATGTGCAGGCTGAACATCACAAACTAGTCCAGCATCTCGTCAGGCTGGTTGTGTTCTACAAGCACATTTTCGAGCTGGTCATTGTGCCACAGATGTGGCTGCTTGACCGACTCAATTTCAACAACGAGTTGAAGCAGTTGAAGGGCGCCTACAATGCCACGTTGAAAACATTGCACAACATCGCGGATAGCAATTTGAATGGCATTGATGATAATAAATAAGCGTCAGAAGCCAGTAAGAAGTACTGCTTGATCCCATTAAATGTATTCAAAAATTTATGAATTCAATTTTAACGCGATTGTCTATAATCATTTGTCGTCATCAATTCATACTGTAATTAATAAATGCCTCATTGTCGCGTAGAGTCGCCATTAAATTGTTTTGTAATTGATTGATAAAGAAATGGATTAACTTAAATTCATAATTTAATTGCTTAATTAAATATTAAACCGTTGTTGCACTTGCAGAATGAAAATTAGACTTTTTTTATTTGCAATTTTTGGATGCATTTTTGTTATTTCTCTTTCAAAAAATTCCCAAATTTATTAAAGTAATAAACATTTAAATTAGTTAATTCACAAGAAAAATTTTCTGTTGAAACGATTTGCAAAATTATGTAGACAATTTTTTGTAATTGTTTATGGGTTGGAAAGCAAATAACAAAATTTAATTAAAAACCGGAAATCCGAAAATCAATGCTCTGATAAACAAAAACAATTTTAAATCAATAATTTGCGTATTTGATGAAATTTAAAACTGATTATGCAGCTGACAAGTGTCATTAACTAAAATTAAAATTACTTCATTGTAATTAATTGGAAATTGATTAAATAACAAATAAAATTATCTTTTCTAAATTTATTATTTCTGTTTTTATTTAAAAGTCCGACTAAACTATTAAATATTATACATAAACATTTTATTTAGGATTAACAAAATGAATATAAAATTGACTTGTTTATTTTTTATATTTAACTTTAAAATGCTTTACTCAAAATCAACTCAAAAACGTATCAAAAGAGAAGGTCTAAAATTTCAATCATTTTATTTCATTAAAAAATTGTTTCAAATATTTTAAAAATAGATAAAGTAGCATTATGTGGCGAATTTGATGTACTCTCAATGAAACCCCTTCAATTTCATTCAAATATATCAAATGAGTCGAAAACTATACTCATTTCGGACCAGCCAATTGGTCGAGGGCAAATTGGAGAAGTTTATTTTTAAATTTAAATCAAAAAATTAATTGTTTTTAAAGAATTTTTATTTATAAAGCACAATAAATAAAATAAATAATTAATAATGGAATAAAATTACAAATATTAAATTTTAAAACTTGACAAACAAAGGAAAGAATTTGTAGTCAGACAAATTAATTAATTATTCAGATTGCAATATTCTAATTTTAAAATTTAAAAAAAGCAAACTAATTAAAAAAAATTTATTCTAAATATTATTTGTGTAAAAATATAAAATTTAAAATATTTTAAGGTTTACATCGGTTATTCAGAAATTGCTGATCAATTTGATGTAAAAAATTTCACTCAAAAAAATTGTGTGGCAATAAAAAAAGTGCAAAATTTTAGCGTACAAATATTTTTAAATGGAATAAAAATATGGGACAAATTACAACGGGAAGTGCCGTCAGAAAAGCGACAACATATTGTGCAACTGATTGATTAGTGAATGATATTAAAATTAATTACAGAATTTAATTTGTACAAAAATCAGTGAATAAATTATATAATTAAATAAAAAAATTTAGTGGAAAAATTGGATGGAACAAATATTTGGCCACAATGGAAATGGGCGGATGCGCAAACATTTTACGATTGTTTGAAGAATGGTTGTTTTGGCGACAAAAGTGTTGAAGAATTGGCCCGTGAAATGGTCAAACCATTGAATGGAAATTCATCAAGGTGAATAAAATAGTAAACAAAAATCATTTTTTTAAAGAAATTTATAACGAATAAACGCTATTTTCAACAAAAAAATACAAAATAATTTTTAATTGTTTATTTTTACTTTTATTAAAACAAAAAGCTAAAAAATTATAGTGCAATTCTATTGAGAGATTATTTTTTACAAATATTTTGATTTTATGAAGAATTGTTCTTTTTTAAATAATAATAAATTTTTAGTAAAAATTTGTTGTAAATAAATTTATTTATGACTTGGTAATTTGTTAAAAATTTCTAATATTAAAAAGCAATTTTAAGGAAAAACTTTATTTTACTTTTTCTTTAATACTAAAATAATGGCAAAATTTAGTTGCTGTCTATTTGGATTATAAACCGTCCAATTTGGTCTATGTGATGGACATTAACACCCAAAAAAGACTGTTAAAACTGATCGATTTTGACAGTGCCGTGCCAATTCCGTCGGTGAACATTTGGCAAGGACGTGCCAACATTTGTGAACAGCCTTCCCCGTATTCAATGATCACACCAACATATATTTGTCCCGAATTTTACAAAGCTAACCTGGTCAAGCAATCACTTTTTAAAGCTTATTTTTATTCTATTCCATATTTAAATTGTTTAATTTAGATTTTATTATTTTTTAGGCTCCATTTAAGTTTATGCGTTCTCAAACATTTATATTTTGCACTTTTTATTTTAACAAATTTATTTGTTCAGGTTTCAACAAAGGCTGATATGTGGGCTTTCGGAATTTCGGTTTATGAATTGTTGTTGAATCAGCCAATGTATCGGGTAATTAATTAACTAATTTTGCTTTTGTTAATTATTGAATAAATATTTGAAGGGTGTAATCGAAGATGTGGATTCTTTAATTGACAATATTGCGGAAATTCATCGCGGTTTTTCCATAGTCAAATCTGAACAGTTTTTAATTGATTTTATTTCGGATGATTGGTTGGAAGAGCCGCGCTATGCGGAAGCCATTTTTCATATAATTCAAATTTGGACTGACTTCCCACAAATTGCTCTTCTGGTCATGGTGTGTTTCAGTGATTGAAAAAAAAATTTTGAAATGCGATCAGACTGTGTTCCGGATAGGCGCTGATCAGGGTTCCTGGGTTATTCATGATCTGGCATTTAGTAGGTATTTTCCGAATTGATCTGGCTTTATAAAAGTTGGTTAACAATTTTCTGAGCATGAAATTTTTTGATCGATTGAGATTTAATTGGTGTTAAATTTAATTAAATAATAGTATATAAATTAAATAAATATATTTAGAATGTTTTGGACACGGACATTGTAACACGAATGACCGCAATTGGCGTTTTGAACTATTTGGACGGAAAATGTTGTCCATCATCGGTACAAGGGCAAATTTATCCAAATCAGTTCAAAATTTTCCATAAAATCACTTTTCAACAAATTCGTGAACGGATCGCCAAACTTTTAGTGCAAAATGATTATGAAATTGTGATGAGGGTGGTAAATGTTGAAAAATTGCTTAAAATATTTTTTGGAAAATTCACCGATTGGATTGATGAAATTCGCGCGAGAGAAGCAATTTGTGACACGGGATCAACACATTTTTAAACGAATAACAAAAGCGCAACTCTAGGGTTTAAAATGATATTACTGTTAACCATAAAATTTCAATATGATATTTTTTACCTTTAAATATTATCATAAGAAAATATTGAATTCAATTTTAATGATTAAAAAAACTCCCACCGTGAAATTTTAAAAAAAACCCAAAATTAGGAATGTTGCAAAGAAGCCTGCCCCCCTCTCCTTATTGTTTTTTTATTTTGTCCAACCAAAAAAATAAATGAAAATTGTGAACTGTAATCTAAAATTTGTTTTAAAAAGTGAAAAGCTAAAAAGTTGAATTGTTTACACCACCGTAAATGTTCAGAGAAAGTCAGAAAAAATAATTTACATAATCGGGGAATTGAACCCAACCAACTCAGGCTTAAAGTGTGTCAACCACTCAACACTACACCACCACCAAACTTAACTAATGTGCTCAAAATCCCGATCTTAGGGGTGCATTTTTGATGTTCCAAGTACACGATAAATATCGCGATATTTAACTTTTCGATACCATATTCGATAAAATATCGGTATCAAAAAATATCGAATTAATAGTTTTTTTCCCGATACGATATTCGATACGATATTTCGATATCAATATCGCGATATATCGCGATATTTTTATCGAAATATCGTATCGTGCCGAGCACTACCCAAAACCACTTTGATAGGGTTTTTTATGAGCTAAAAACGAATATGTAACTTAAAATTCTAGCGCGCTCGACCTTTAATCCGTTTTTTAAAGCGTTTTAAAATTGCCAAAAATGGATATTTTTGGCATAAATTTTTGTGTCTTCCTGTGGACCAATCGTAACAAATTTAGTATCAATTGTGACGGTTCTCGGTCTACAGGAAGACACAACATTTTGTTTAAAAATATCCATTTTTGGTCACTTTTAAACGGTTCAAAAAACAGAAGGTCGAGAGCGCTAAAATTTTACGTTACATATTTGTTTTTAGCGCATAAGAAAAACCTTTAAAAGTGGGGTTTGGTCATTTTGTTTCTGGGCCTTATGATCAACATTTACCGACTATTCATTTTAGAGTCCGGACGATCGAAATTTTAGTCGGGATTTTTTCAAAATTCTCGATCTCGATTGGTCCTCAAGTCCGGCCTCTACGTTTTTTTCCGTTTTCCGTTAAAAAATCTTTTCGTTTGACATTTCGTTGTTTCAAAATAGATTTCCAGTTCCTGATCGTCATCTTCACACACCTTGCATTTAACATCGAAGTTCAAACAATTCTAAAATGTTTCTATCATAAAATGGTCCATAGAAATCCAAGAAGTAAAGGTGAACAGAAAATGGGAAACCTTGTAAACGAACAGATTGTGAAATGAAAATAAAAATCATTGCTTGCATTTGTAAACAAATATGATCAGATCAGACCCTACAGTACTGTCATTTTGATGATCAAATAATATAAGTTTTCAAAAAAGCACAGATCAGCCAAACCAATCAGGATCTGATCAATTTGATGTCAGGGAGGGACAAAAACAACATAAATCAGTAAAGCTGATCAGCGCATCCAATTGATCACTCTCTCTCTCTCTCTCTCTCTCTGATTGTTCCAGAAGCGGTTGATTGAGTTCATATTTCTTTTTTGCTGTTCTCCTCGTCGTTGAGGTCCAATTGCGGTAGCTGATTAACTGCGTCCTCTTGACTGAACGGGATTTCCAATAGTTTCGATAACGTGTTCCGCCTTTCCAATTGTTTCGGAATCGCTTGTCTACTGTTGAACTGCTCCGACTCGTTGTTGTGTTGCTTTTTCAAAAAACGCTTTTTCATTTTTCCACTCTGGTCGAGCTGTTCTTCATCGTCGTTTTGTTGCTGCTGCGGCTCGATCATCAGTGTTTGGCTTATCTGAATTTTTAAACAATCAATTCGCATGGTCTGATCATCATAGTCGACTCCTCAGGGGTGGACCAGTTCACCTCTTCCAAATTGGGTTCAGCAATTGCCATGCCCGACGATTCGCCCTGCTCCAGCTTCAATCAGCGGCTGTGGCGACGACTCGTACATCAACCAGTGTTCATGGATGTTGTGCTCCTGGATCAGCTCGTCCACCTGCTTCTTCACCCGCTCGTCCAGCTTCTGGCCGACGATGTCGTAATTGCTTTTGCCTTCGGCTGCGCGCATCTCATTCCTGCAGCATATTGGCCAGCGCCTGCCGCTCTTTCGGTACAATGCGCTTGTAAATCTCGTCGTACAGACAACGTGCGCCCACCACGTACGTCAACAGACCGTTCGGCTTCTGCTTGTTGGAATTTTTTTCGATTAATTCATTACGCTTTTGATCTTTTATTTTTAATTTAGAAAAATCTACAAAAGGATCTCCACCGACAAAATGTCCCAAATATTTTGAACCAGAGTTATTCGAAAATGGAAAACTACTATTTCTGGCTTGCTTTTTTAGCAAAAATTAAATTTACTAAAATCCATTTTCTTCAAAGTCACAATTTCACCCATTAAATGTAAATTGTTTCAGCAACATTTTTTTCTAGCCTGCCCTGTGTCTGCGTAAAAAAATGCCTAAATTTGTGAGCCCTAAACAAATTTTATAACAAAACCAAATTTCTTTTATCGACCCCGGCGTGCTCGGCCAGCAGCAGTCCTTGCTGCTCGTCGTTCTCGTGTCTCCATTTTCTCAGTCTTGCCAATGTATTTATAAATTTTTTGATTGCCGCCTCATTCTGACAATTTTTTGATTCCAACAAAATTTGAGCTTCGTCCAGCCCAAAATGTTTGATGCCGATGTAGCGAATTTTGTCCCAGACATCCACCAACGGTCGGAACGTCACGGCGTCGATGTTTATTTTGTACTTGCTCAGATTCGTGTCGCTCACCAACTCCTTAATTGGAAGGGGGGTTGAATCGATCATCTAGTTTTTATCTGGATGTTTTTTGGGGGGTTTCCCAAAAATTTGATGATCTAAATATGATTGAAGCTTCCTCGATATAATTCTCCTACCTCAATTTCCTGGAAAAGCAAATGCTTGCGCTTTGTCTCGTACAAATTGGCGATATGCTCTGTCGCCGAAGTTATGTGCGACTGAAAAGCATTATTTAATAGAGAGGAAAATATTTTATTTATTTTTAAAATTTATCTTTTGTTAAATTATTTTTAAAAAATATTTATTTCAATTTAAAAATATTCTTTAAAGGTTTGGTTATTTAATTCTTATTCCAACATAAAAATACTTATTGCTCATTTATATAATGAATTTGATTAGTAAATTAGATAACTCCAAATTTGTTAATTGTATTATTTTTTATATTATAACATTATTTTTATTAATTTTTTTTATGCCATTAATTATTATTTTGTTTTGCAATTTGTTAATGAATTTTCAAACTTCCAACGCCGTTTGAAGGCCCATTTTTTGCTTCAACTCGTGTTCATTAGTATCAATTTGTGCTTGTGCTGTGCGAATCCTCTCAAAGTGGTCGCCCACGTCCAGCTCGAGTGCTTTCTCCTTTTGCAGTGCGTCCTTTGAGGGATATAAATAATTGAGTAAATTTAATGCCCAAAATTCCTACTTTAATCTATTTTGATACGCACGATCATTTTCATTTTATGATCCGGATTTCCGGTTCTGATCATTTATTCTATTATCCGGATTCCCGGACCATTCTATGAGATTCCCGGTGCTGATCTGCATGATAAAAAGAAATGTTTGGGCCACGCTGACCCTGTCTAATAGAGCTGTTCGAGAGTCTCGATCTTGAGTCTCGAATCGAGAAATTTCTCGGTTTTTCTTGACTCGCGGGTTTTTAGTCTCGGAACACGAGACTTTTTTGCACCCCTAAAGATGGCATTTTTGGTGAGAATTCTTTACAGAATTTTAAGTAATTTAAAAAAAACATAATGAAATCATTTAAAAATCCTAAATTTAATATCTAATAAAGATTCAATCTTTAAACCAAACATTTGCAAGTCGACTCCGCTCTTCCGCTTCCTTCAACGCTGCGTCCGCTTCCCTAAACACCGCGTCCGCCTTCTCCAACGCGGCTTTGGCCTCGTTAAGCGTTACCTCCGCCTTCTTTTGGACTTCGGTCGCTGCATCTCTCTTCGCAGACTCGGAAGCCAAATTATTTGCTGCCTCCACCATTTTTTTGCTGATTTCGTCCATTACCAAATCCGTCTGGTTGGCTCTGATCAGCGTGAACAAAATTGATCAGAGAGTAGTGAGTGAAACACAAAAAAGCGTTCAACAGAAATAGCCAATCAAAAATGTTTGAAAACGACTGATTTTTAAATTTAAATTTTAAATTTGGCCAAATTTTGAGACTTGTAGCGTTCAATTACGCTCTTTTTGTTTGTTATGTTGTTACTAGAGCCCGGTAAAATAAAATTTCGGGAACGGGGAACGGGGTCTTCAAAAAGTACGGGACGGAAATACCGTCCTTTTCCCGTTCCCGTTAAAAATCCTGTCCGGCAAAAAAGACGGGAACAGGGACCGGAGAATCCCGTACTTTTCCCGCGGGAATCCCGTTTCCCGCCGGGCTCTAGTTGTTACCGTACCTTTCCCGATTATCGTATTTCATTGCCGCTTTAATATCATCAAGGGCTTTAGTGATTTCTGCCTTTTGTTTGTTGATTTTATCATTGTACTCCTTCTCCCACGCGTTTTTGGCCTTCAAAATGTTGTCTTGCGCACTTTTGTATGATTTTAAATGGTCACTAATTTGATTGCCCATTTTCTCCAAATTTTTCTTTGTCCCCCCGCGGTCAGCTAAAATCAATTACGTAAATTTGTTGCGCTATGAGAAAGAGCAATTAAGAATTTATTTTAAATTTAAAACAATTTGTCATTTTTGTTAATTTTAATTATTATTATTAGAGCCCGGAACAGTTTATCGAGATTTTCGAGGTCTCGGATCGAGATTTTTTTTGCATTTTGATTCGACAAATGAGATTTTTTGCGATTTTCAGTGATCGCGAAAGAATCTAGATTGTTAAATTTTTATGAGATTCCTATCAACAACTTGATCGGAGTCCTCAAATCCTGGCTCTAATTATAATGATTTAATGGTTTAATTAATTTAAAAAACCGACGTCTTCTTTGCGATCCAAGTTTTCCTACTTTTACTGCATCAGCGATAAGCACAGTTTTTATGAAAATCAGAGCCCAAATAATTTTGAAGAATTTTTGAAAGGTGTACATTGAAATAATCCTTTAAATTTTTCGTAAGTTTAGTTTTCATTTATATTAATAAAACTATTTAAAATGAATTGATACAAAATAATAGTTGATCGTCTACATAGCAAATAAAGCTACATTTTATAAGGATTTAAAATAATATAAAATATTTTATTTAAATTAACAAATAAATTGTTTAAAATCAAAAATTAGTGACTGCTAAAATTGCATTTTAGGCAACAGTGGACGCTTTTTATGCAACTTTTTATTCACGTCAGCTTTATTCAGAATTCGCATAAAATTATCCATTCATTTTCATTGTATGTCACATTTAACCAATGAAAAATGTTTGCCACTTTGTCAAACGCATATTTATTAATAAAAAAATCAATCATATTATATTCCTATTGTATTCAACAATAAAATATTTAACGAGTTATTGATTTTTATCCACAAAGAAAATAGATAGTAAAAATTGGAGCAATATAAATCGTAAAGTAAAAGAAATATATTAATTTTTAAAAAAATTAGTTGCATAAAGCCAAAAATTCGAATCCGTATTATGTAGGGTCAGTGTCAAATCAGCTTGAGTGCAAAACCCAAATTTTGATAGGGTAGGTTTGTGTTGGAAGCCAGTGATTCTTTCGCCAGGTCCGGGGTCCGGGACAAAGGTACTGTGCATTAGGGCAGACCAAAAAGCATTTAATTTTATTATTTTGTTTTAACTGATCAATTTTACATCAGTGAATGTAATAAATTCAAAAGTTTTCAAATTTTCTTGCCAAAATGTTTCGGAACAGAGGACGCCTTTTTATAACGAACTTTCAACAACAACAACAATAAAACCAATTGATCGCTTTTGTTCCAATTTCAAATCACAGCAGCAAGTTGCGCCTCGCGTCGTTGGTTCTTCTTCTCCTGCAATCAAAGGACGATAAATCAAATGCAAAATAAAAACATCAATCAAAAATTCAATGTTTATTTATATATTTTGGAGTAATTTTAATAATCCATAAAAATTTATAAAATCATTTCTTCACCTGTAACTCCTTTTGTATCATGTAAATCTTGTCGGCCACCATGTGATAGTAAGCCTCCCTGTCGTTGGCCGCCTCAAACATGTCCTTCTCCACTTTGCGCGCATAATACAGCAAATCCCGAATGCGATGGTCACGGACAGCCTCCGGGTCGGGATAGGGGAAGATGGCCTTGGGGGAAAAAGCGTCTTTCAAATTGATAACATTTTTTAATTTAAAAACACAACTATCTATGCCTTTTGTGGAATAAATTCCTGAATAATCCTCCAAAAGATCAACCCAGCTGGTCAAGCCCAGTACCGCAGAAAAAAATTTGGGAAGGGGACTTTGTCCCCCTGAGCGCCGCGCTCAGATAGCTTTACCATCTGAGCGCCAACACATTTTATTTTGAGGAATTTTCATTTTTTTTTGTTGCGAATTTTGCTTCACTTCTGAAGGGCGGATGGGTCGGCGGTGCCGATGTCAAATATATTTTTGCAAAACAAAAAAAAAGCAATCTTATAAATTGAACCAAAATTAAAAGGAAAAAAATTCAACTGACCTTAACCAATTTGCCCACCAAATGGTTGCGCAAGTCGGGCGTAATGGAAGCGTGCCAATCGCGCGGTCGGTTGGGAGGCTCCGGCTGCCGCATTCCTTCGCCCGCAGAGCCAAAACCAACGGCACCGCCGACGTCCATTTGGTGTGGAGATTGGCCAACGCGATTCGGCGGAATGATGGACAAAAAGGGATTTCTGTGAGAGGAATAAAGTATTTCAAATTTTGAATACAATCAAAAAAACGAACGACGTGTTCGGCGTGTACCCGTCCAGCAAATTGTTCATTACACTGCTCGGCGATGGCGGCGAGCCAAACGAACTCAACGGTCCACCGCCAATGCTTGACGAAGCGGCCGCACCACCACCGCACATGCCGACGGAGGACGGACCGCCAACACTTGCCGAACTTGACGGCTGCCGAACAAAATTTTTATCCTTTTAGTTTTTTAAAACAATTACTAAAGAGACCACAAATTTTGACAAAATGTTCAAAAATTTTATTTACAAAATTAATTTTTTTATAAAGTTTAGTGGGGTTTCAGGCTTCAAAGTCTGCCTACCTGCTGTTGTCCAATGGCGACCGCTTTAGTTCCGCCTTCCGTCCCTTCCTTGACTGTTTTCATTCTGAACTGTTACTGGTCTTTTTGACAATGATTTCTATCGGTTTACCCCGCAATTGCCAACGGGGAAAGACCTTCAGGCCCCGCTGGGCCAATCCCCTCCGGGCCCATCGATCCGCCAGATCCAACACCGAATGAATTGGCGCTTTCTGCAAAAACAAATTGTGGATTTCTGGACAAAAACCAGCAAAATTGGCCAAATTCCCCTACCAAGCAACACGCTGCCGCCGCTGAACGCCTTGCCCAACTCGTCCAGTTTCAGAAGCATTTGCGCTTGACGCTGCTCCTGCATTTCCTGAAGTCGCTTCATTTCAGCGATTTCTGCACGCAAAGCTTCGTGATCGATCAGCGGCTTCCGGTGTTCCTTTTCTGTGGCGGCGATATTTGCTTGAAGAACCTTTTTGAACAATTTTAATTAAATTTTACCAATACATTTTTATTTAAATTCCACAACAAGTTCTAATAAAAATTTGAACTAAACCGAATAATTAAAAGAAAACTATAATTTAACGACAAAACATTTCGAAATTTCAGTTTGAATTAACAAAAATATGTGAATTTCTTGAACTATAGACGGGTTTTTCCGACAGAGTCCCAGTGTAAAAGGGGACACTACAGTACCGTTAAAAAATAAAATGTAAGCCGGAACAGCCAGACAAATTAAATTGATCATAATGTTAAATCCACCTGATCGGCCTCCGCTCGACGTTGTTCGGATCAATGCGTCGGCGGCGACGGACCCAACCAATTTCTTCAACTCGCCAAGTTGGACACAAATTTCCGTTTGGTTGTGGCGCTGTTCCTTCTGATACTGCTCCATCTTCAACAGCATTTGATGCTGCAACACAACAACAGTTCTACAAATTTATTTGGAAATAATTTGCGGCAAAATTAGGCATAATTAAAATTCATTGCAAAAAGTGGCCGGACCCTGGACTTGTCAAAAAATATAAACGCACCTCCAATAATTGGCCAGACTTTGTTTGGCCCTGCTGATCAGCAGCCGCCCCCAAGTTCGTCGCCCCCGCCCTTTTCCTTCACTTCAAAAGTGCCGCCGCCGCACTCGGCCGCCAAAATGTCCACAAAATCGAAATTGGCTTCTGAATTTGGTGAATCCATCGAATTCGGCAATTTCGAAAGTAAAAAGCGAATTAGAAGGCACAAATTAACGAAAGTGCCGCCCACAAATGTTCTGAAAATAGAGAAATTATTTTTTGAAAGAATTTTCATTTAAGTGAGGCATGAATGTGCTAGGGTTATCGAGGACGCTGATCACGAAGATGACATCATCTAATCTATGATTTCAACATCTATGATTTTTTGAAAAAAATTACAATTATCAAAGTCGCTAAAAAGGTGTTTCTATGGGTATTCGGGGGCTAGAATCCGAATCTGGCCTTTATTTTGTTTTTTGTGCTTTTTTGAATGATTTGAGGCCAAAATTGATTTTGAAAAAAATTGCCAAAAATTTTGAATTTTCGAAAAATGATTGGTTAAACAGAGGTCAGATTCGGGTTCTACGCCTTGAATACCCTTAGAAACATCTTTTTGGCGACTTATAGATGTTGAAATCATAGATGTTTCAAAAACCGGTTCAAACATTTTTCCTAAACTTTTGACCTATTTTTCCGAGCTTAGCTCGTCGAGACAACGCGATTGGTATATAATTTATGCAGTTTTGGAGTGGGGCGTTCACTGCAGTCTTGGTATCATCGAAAGCATGCAAAGAGTAGAAGCTTACAAAGGCAAAAGCTAAGCGAGTCGACTTAAATAAAAAAGGTTTGACGCAGCCGCGCAAAATAGCACGATTTTTACACGTTTTAAACTATAACTTTTTTTTGAAAAGATAAATCGGTTAGCTTAGCTTGATCAAAGGTTTGGCATACTGAGAGCTTTTGTATGATATCAATTTTGTTTGATTTGCTTCGGGCGCCGAATCGTGCCGGCACCGAACGTGCCGGCGCCCAATCGTGCGCGCCCAATCGATGTGCTCCGTGTCAGCTACCTCGATAACTCCCGATCCCCGAATACCCTAGCAAATTCACATTTTGAGTGAATAAAACAAAAGGTTTTTAGGGAGACTGATTCTTAACGATTTGGGGGGAATTTCTCATATTATTTCATAAATGAATTTGCATCTTTTGCTCCCAGCAAAATGTTGACCCAAAAAATGAGGGAAATCTTTTATAGGGAAAGTTGAATGTCTGTCTGTTTGTGTGTGTAACGCTGTTGAATTTGGGAAGACGATGCGCTAAGAGGTAGAAGTGAAGAAGGTTAGACACGAGAAATGAAGGGAAATAGTGTGTAAAGTGAAGAGACTGTGACAGAGAAAGAGAGAAAAATGAGTGAGAAAGTAGATGGGGCAGAGATATTGGGCAAATGGCTGCGCTGCTGCAGTGGCTTCCATGGTGTAGTGGATAAATAGTTTTATTAAAAATTTTTTAACAAAAAATGTTCTGGCAAAATAATTTGTATTTAAAAGCTTTTTAACCAATTTCAAAGGGAAACCCAGTGCGAAATAAGAAATGGCGGAAGGGAAGAAAGGAAAGGAAGGGAAGGAAAAGGAGGAAATGGGGGGGGGGGGAGGGGGGAAGGAAGAGTGAGTGGACGGGAGGAAAGTAACACCGCCAGGGCGTTTCCTAAATCCACCACCTATATATTTTGAAGTAGTTTTAGACATCATAACTTTATTCAATGCCGCACTAAATCAGTTAAGCTTTATACCAATGGAGAGCTCTAAATGAATAGAAACAGTTTGTAAAACTAAACTAAGCAGTAAATCAAAATTTAAAAAAGTGAAATGATCAGAAAACCACGAAAAAGCCCGATTTTTGGCAGTTTTAGCTTATAACTTTTTTGTAACTTATCAAAACACTTCGACTTTGATGTAATGCTTTTTCTACTCATCTAGACCTTTCCATTGGTAATGTTTAACTGATTTATTGCGGCTTAAATAAAGTTATAAGCTAAAACTTTCAAAAATCGGGCTTTTTCGTGGTTTTCTGATCATAACTTTTTAAAACTTTGATTTACTGCTTAGTTTAGTTTTACAAACTGCTTCTATTCATTTAGAGCTTTCCATTGATTGGGGCCAAAACGACCCCGGGACCAAAACGGCCGTGACCAAACTGGTCCGGACCAAAACGGCCCTTTCCCGTTGAGAAAGCTTCCCATTTTAATTGGTCGGCGTTTTGTCGCATTGGTTAGTTGGTGTTTTGGCCCATTCTTACTGTGTCGATGTTGTCGCTTTTTTCGAGTTGGTGTTTTGGCAATTTTTGTCGGTGCGGTACGTTTCAGTGCCGCCGCTTCAGTGCCGCCGTTTCAGTGCTGCCATTTCAGTGCCAACATTTAAAAAACTACAAAATTGAAAGGTTTTCCTATTTTGTAACAATTTTATTCTCAGGAAGGAAAAGGGAGTAGGGGTCATTTAAGATCTGACAACATCTAAAATTTGAAAATCAATGTTTTTATTATTTTTTTTACCATTAATCACCCAAAACCGGTTTTATAGGTTTTCTTAGGTGCTGAAAACGATGGAACAAGCAAAAATTTCAGCGGGCTCGACCTTTAAACCGGTTTTTGAACCAGTTCAAATTTTAAAATCATAGGCGGACCTTTTTTGGTCAAAAGTTTGTTAGGCTTAGGCCTAAGCTACCCTGGCTTGGGGTTTGTTAGGCTTAGGCCTAACAAAGGAAGGTCCCCAAGTGCCCGTGGAGTTTCGGGATGAAACTTTGCATACTGATAGATCACCCCCACATTTCTACCATAAAGTGGCATTCATTTTTGCTGCGGACGCCTGGGGAACGAGTTAAAGGCTCTCAAAGTTTTTGAGTTTTCACTTAACGACAAAAGACTTCAAGCACTCAAGTGCTGGTGTGCCCTGGTGGTTGTGTGCTCAATTTCCTTTTTGTCTGTGAAAGTTCGAGTCCTCTTCGATTCAACAATTTTTTTTCATTTTTTTTAACTAAATTAAACATAAAAATAATAATCAAACTGTCAAATCGACTTTTCGGTGGGGAGTTTTCTATAAAACGAGATCAAGAAAAAAAATTTTAAAAATAATACTTCTCACAGATTGCAAGTCAATTACGAAAAGAAAATTCTTTCACAAAATTTTATTTTAATGATTGAAAAATGCCTGGAAAAGTGGATTTTAAAATTCTAAAAATTGATTTGAATAAAATTTTGCAGTTTGATTATTATTTTTATGTTTAATTTAGTTTAAAAAAATGAAAAAAAATTGCTGAATCGAAGAGGACTCGAACTTTCAGAGACAAAAAGGAAATTGAGCACACAACCACCAGGGCACACCAGCACTTGAGTGCTTGAAGTCTTTTGTCGTTAAGTGAAAACTCAAAAACTTTGAGAGCCTTTAACTCGTTCCCCGGCGTCCGCTGCAAAAATGAATGCCACTTTATGGTAGAAATGTGGAGGTGATCTATCAGTATGCAAAGTTTCATCGCGAAACTCCACGGGCACTTGGGGACCTTCCCTTTGTAAGCTACCCTGGCTTAGGGTTTGTTAGGCTTAGGCCTAAGCTACCCTGGCTTGGGGTTTGTTAGGCTTAGGCCTAGCCAATCCGGCTTAGGAGTTACTTAGTTGTTTTTTCCTTATTTAAAAAATCAATAGATTTTCAAAATCTTAGATGTTGTTACATCTTAAAAATATTGTCAGATTCGTGATCAGCGCCCTTGGAAACCCATATATGATGTTATCACCAGATTTGGGGATGGGTCGTATAACAAAAAAGTACCTATAGACAAAGAAAAAAGCAAAAATTTAAAGTCGCATTTGTAACTGGCACTGATATGGCGGCACTGAAACGGGCGGCACTGAAACGGCGCCGCACTGAAATGGCGGCACTGAAATGGCGACACTGAAACGGCGGCACTGAAACGGCGGCACTGAAACGTCTGTGTCCGATTTTTGTTGACCAGTTAGAAAGACTTTTGTCCAATTGGTTTTTGTTGTGTCAATGTTTTGTCTAATTTTTCTATCGTTGTTTAATTTTGTTTACCATTTGGTTCACACAGCCTTTTGCTTATTTAGATTTGGTCGGTGTTGTCCCATGAGTAGTTGGTGTTTTGTCTGTTTTTGCTAAGACGTCACATTTTGTCCATTGGACCTTTTCTCTGACCGTGACAAAATGTGTGTTTTGCAGTTACCGGCTTCCCCGGCCTGGCCGATGATTTGGCGGTGTACAAACGCTTCGCTGACCGGCTGCTGTTCATTCCGTTCACCGACGTGGACCAGTATCTGCACGACCTGGAGATTGTTGGCTGCTCATTTTTTGATAAAAATGAAAATCACATTTTATTAAAAGATCTGCCATTGTTTGCATCGTTATGGCCCAAATGTGCTCATTTAGCGTCTGCCGCTTACTTCGTGAGGACAGGGTTGGGGTGTTCGGCTTGGCGGGATACCTAAAACCGAAAATTTAATTAAAAAAACAATAATTTTTTTTTCCACGACCATTTTTTAAAAATTTGGGGCCGAATTTACAGGAACTTATCACAAAAATCGAATTCATCATAACCAAAAAGAATTCTCCAGCGTTTCCCCACCGAATTCATCCATTAACTAAAAAAATTACCACCAAAAAAATTATCACAATTCACATCCTACTCAATCGACATCTCCACAAGAATTCTTTTGTTGATTTTTGGTTGAAAATCATAGATTAATGGGATAAACTGCAGTGAACGCCCCATTCCAAAACGGCATAAATTATATACCAATCGCTTTGGCTCGACGAGCTAAGCTCGGAAAATAGGTCAAAAGTTTAGGAAAAATGTTTAAACCGGTTTTTAAACCATTTAAACATGTCCAAAATGGTTATTTTTGGCCTATCTGCGTTTTCCCGTGCACCAATCTCTACGAATGCGGTATCATTCGACAGCTCTCGGCGAGTTAAATCGATCTAGGTGTGAAGCAAGTCGATCAGAGGCAATTTGGATGCCTGTCGACTGAGTCCCAGTTTCAAAAACCGGTTCAAACATTTTTCCTAAACTTTTGACCTATTTTTCCGAGCTTAGCTCGTCGAGACAACGCGATTGGTATATAATTTATGCAGTTTTGGAGTGGGGCGTTCACTGCAGTCTTGGTATCATCGAAAGCATGCAAAGAGTAGAAGCTTACAAAGGCAAAAGCTAAGCGAGTCGACTTAAATAAAAAAGGTTTGACGCAGCCGCGCAAAATAGCACGATTTTTACACGTTTTAAACTATAACTTTTTTTTGAAAAGATAAATCGGTTAGCTTAGCTTGATCAAAGGTTTGGCATACTGAGAGCTTTTGTATGATATCAATTTTGTTTGATTTGCTTCGGGCGCCGAATCGTGCCGGCACCGAACGTGCCGGCGCCCAATCGTGCGCGCCCAATCGATGTGCTCCGTGTCAGCTACCTCGATAACTCCCGATCCCCGAATACCCTAGCAAATTCACATTTTGAGTGAATAAAACAAAAGGTTTTTAGGGAGACTGATTCTTAACGATTTGGGGGGAATTTCTCATATTATTTCATAAATGAATTTGCATCTTTTGCTCCCAGCAAAATGTTGACCCAAAAAATGAGGGAAATCTTTTATAGGGAAAGTTGAATGTCTGTCTGTTTGTGTGTGTAACGCTGTTGAATTTGGGAAGACGATGCGCTAAGAGGTAGAAGTGAAGAAGGTTAGACACAAGAAATGAAGGAAATAGTGTGTAAAGTGAAGAGACTGTGACAGAGAAAGAGAGAAAAATGAGTGAGAAAGTAGATGGGGCAGAGATATTGGGCAAATGGCTGCGCTGCTGCAGTGGCTTCCATGGTGTAGTGGATAAATAGTTTTATTAAAAATTTTTTAACAAAAAATGTTCTGGCAAAATAATTTGTATTTAAAAGCTTTTTAACCAATTTCAAAGGGAAACCCAGTGCGAAATAAGAAATGGCGGAAGGGAAGAAAGGAAAGGAAGGGAAGGAAAAGGAGGAAATGGGGAGGGGGGAAGGAAGAGTGAGTGGACGGGAGGAAAGTAACACCGCCAGGGCGTTTCCTAAATCCACCACCTATATATTTTGAAGTAGTTTTAGACATCATAACTTTATTCAAGCCGCACTAAATCAGTTAAGCTTTATACCAATGGAGAGCTCTAAATGAATAGAAACAGTTTGTAAAACTAAACTAAGCAGTAAATCAAAATTTAAAAAAGTGAAATGATCAGAAAACCACGAAAAAGCCCGATTTTTGGCAGTTTTAGCTTATAACTTTTTTGTAACTTATCAAAACACTTCGACTTTGATGTAATGCTTTTTCTACTCATCTAGACCTTTCCATTGGTAATGTTTAACTGATTTATTGCGGCTTAAATAAAGTTATAACTACATCAGGGTTGCCGCGGGTTACCCGAAACCCGAAACCCGAGAGCCGAAACCCGGTCTTTTTTCAACCCGAAGACCCGAAACCCGACCCGAGGTTTTTTGGGTCGACCCGACCCGAAACCCGACCCGACATTTTTCTCAACCCGAAACCCGACCCGAGGTTTTTGGGTCGGGTTTCGGGTCGAGATCCGGGTTTGAGGGAGGGGGGGGGGGGGTCGGCGGTGCCGATAGGCGCCGCCGAAAAATTTTTGAATTTTTGACTCAATTTGTTAAGAGCTTTGCAACCAAAATTTTAATAATACGGTAATTTTTGAAAATTTTAGGAATGGGAGAGGTCCGGTGGCGCCGACCGGGAAATTTTTTTTAAAGATTTAGCGATTTTGTTAAGAAAATTGGCTTTTCTGCATTTATGGCACTAAAGTAATTTACGATCACTCAACTTTGAACAAAGTTATAAATTTTTTAAATATTCAGCGAATTCGTACAATCAAAAATGGAATGAAAACTTGTGAATTGTCATATAAAATATTTTTAAAAAGATGAGAAAAATAAAATCATTAAAATAAACAAAAAAATTACCGTATTTTCATAATTTTGGTTGCAAATCTCTTAATAAATTTCGGGAAATTCTCTTTTTTTAAATCATTGGGGGGGGGGGGGGGGCTCTTTGTTTAGCAACATTCGTAATATTCTTAACATATTGGCATCAAAAATTCAAAATTTTCTCCCGGCGGCACCTATCGGCGCCGCCGAGCATTCCTAAAAAGCTTCAAAAAAAATTGCCATATTTTAAAATTTGGTTGTAATCTTTTAACGAATTGAGTCAAAATTTTCTCGGCGGCGCCTATCGGCACCGCCGACCCCCCTCCCCAGAAGAAAGCAGAATTCTCAAAAAAAGGAGGCTGTTTTTGACGGCTGTATTTTAGTTACAGATTTGAAGAACCCTTTGATAAAGCTTGGAGAAATTGTTGTTCATTATTTACCAATTTATGATTTTACATATTGATTTTGATGTTGGTTAGAATTTTAAAGAAAAAAAATTTTTACCCGAAGACCCGAAACCCGATGAGCCGAAACCCGGCTTTTTTCTCGACCCGAGACCCGACCCGAAGTTTTTTAGGTCGACCCGATCCGAAACCCGACCCGATATTTTTCTCAACCCGCGGCAACCCTGAACTACATTTTGTCCTATTTTGCCGTGTCGGTGTTTTTTTGTTGACCAGTTAGAAAGACTTTTGTCTAATTGGTTTTTGTTGTGTCAATGTTTTGTCTCATTTTTTCTGATTCGTTGTTTTTTTTACCATTCGGCTCACACAGCCTTTTGCCTATTTAGACTTGGTCGGCGTTTTGTCCCATGAGTAGTTGTTGTTTTGTCTGTTTTTGCTAAGACGTCACATTTTGTCCATTGGACCTTTTCTGACCGTGACAAAATGTGTGTTTTGCAGTTACCGGCTTCCCCGGCCTGGCCGATGATTTGGCGGTGTACAAACGCTTCGCTGACCGGCTGCTGTTCATCCCGTTCACCGACGTGGGCCAGTATCTGCACGACCTGGAGATTGTTGGCTGCTCATTTTTTGATAAAAATGAAAATCACATTTTATTAAAAGATCTGCCATTGTTTGCATCGTTATGGCCCAAATGTGCTCATTTACTTGGCCGCTGCGGTGTCCGACTTTTACATTCGCGAGGCACAATTGGTGTGTGGGTGTGTTGCAGGGGCTTGGACCAGGGACGTAACCGTAAAAGAAATTCCCGGAAAATTTCGAAATCTCAAAAAAACAAATTAATCTTTTTTTTTGCTTTGCTGCACTTTTTGGACCATTTTCTTAACAAATTCTATCAAAAATTTAAAACAGCGAAGTCTTGAAAAATACGCCAATTTTTGTAAGTTTCTGGATTACGCCTCCCCCAATGGCCGTAAAAAATGGGACTCTCTGGATAAAAAATGTTGGGGCCGCGATTCCGAAACCCGCATTTTTATTTTCTTCTTTCCCACCTTTTCAGTCAACCCACAAGATTCAGTCGGCCGCCGTGGACGGCGAGCTGCAGTTGAAGTTGAGCCTTGTGCCCAAAATTCTTGAACGGCTGGTGGACAAAGTGGTGCCCGACGCGTACATTATATCCTTTAAGGTGGTTTTCCCTGCCCTGCCCCTCCCCCCTCCCGCCGCTCTGGCATTAATGGGCCAGCAATTTTTTAGGGGGAATTCAGCACAATTTTTTTTATAGACTTTAGAGTTGAGACCGGACGGGATCGGGATCCCGCGCGATTGAATTCGGGATTCCGAAGGGATTTGTTCGGGACCAGGATGGGTCGGGATTGGGATTTTCCCGGGATTTGGTACTGAGCCTTTTTGTGTGGCGGGGATTACCTGGATCCCGATCCTGAAAAACAAAAATTTTGAATTTAGCAAACAAACAGAAAAAAGTCGAATTTTGAGTAAAATGAGAAAAGAAGAAAATTTGGGCGTAGGAAATGGAGTAAAACTGCTCGAACTTTATGGGGTGGCGAAAAAATGTTTAAAATGGCATTTATGGTTCAAAACTGTTACTATCTTTACTATTAGAATTTGTTTATTTTTAGAATTTCTACAATATGCACACATTTTTCTAAATCCACTTCGCCAAACATACAAATTTGCTATTCCAAAGTTATCGGAGCTTAAGTTATAGTGTAATAAGCAGCCCGAAAAAATGCTGAAATTAAGATGAATGTGTATTTTTTTGTTGAAAATTGACAACAATTTTTGAATTTTATCACATTTGGTTCTCAAAAGTACGTAAAGCGGACTATACTCCTAAAAATTATGGTTCAATTGAACAAAAATTAAAGACGCTGCGCAGCCTGAACAGGCTCGCACTACGCCCAGAAGAAGAAGGCCACCCGCGGGCATTCGCGGGAATGCTGCCGGGGGAGCTCGGCGAGGCCGAGCCGAGATTCATTGGCGCCGGTGGGCAGCTTTGCCCGGTCCCAAAGGAAGAAGTGAAAGCTGCTATGCAGCGCTTCTTGGCGTGGTTGGAGGTGGCCGAGAAGAGCCTTGGGGCTCAGCGGGTCGCGGCCGAATGTTTTTTTTATTTTGTGAGAATTTTTCAAATTAAAATGTACATTAGTGAAGTCAATTTTCGGATAATCCGAAAATCAGTCACTTTAATAAAACTTGTTCTAATCTTTTTAATTAGCAAAAGAAAAAAGATAGCAAAAAACTCTTACTCCTTAACGGGGGAACCATTTAAACCAGGGGTCGTATCGAAAATTTTCGAATACGGAAATCAAGGGCAAAAAATAAGATTTTGGGGTCCGAAATAAGGTTAAGAAAATTTGTGAAAAATCGAAATAATGCATGCGAAATTTCCGTTCTTTTGCGCGCGATTGGGGGAAGCCGAAAAAAAAAATCGAAAAACAAGGACAAATGAGGACGAAGGCCTCAAATAAGGACAAATCTTATAAATAAGGACGTATACGACCTCTGATTTAAACGGCTTTTTTACAATTATGGACCAATTTTAATATGGGTTCCGATCAATTTTTTACCCCATTCCCAGCAAAACAAATTTTCTAGATAGAGGCCCATTCCTTCCCTGATGGGAACGGGCGCACTGGCCACCTCCTCCTTTTTTTGATGCTTCGGCGGAAAGGCTTCAACGCCTTTATAATGCCCGAAGATGTGAGGGCGAAGTTCAACGAGCGGCTGGCCACCGCGTACGTTGTGACCGAGGAAGGCTTTATAAGCTTCCTCAAAGGAATCATCCAAAATCATTTGATTAATTGATTTGTATTTGTTATTCATTGTTATTTTGGTTATTTTATGTAAAATTATTGTTGATGTTGGATTTTGACGGAAGTAAAATTCCCGGTCCCGTTAATTTGGGCCCAACGGTATTTTTGGCGGAAATCCGGGCGTTTTTGAATTCCCGTTCTGTAAATTTTTTTACCGGTATCTAGTAAAAGTAGCAACAAAATATATGAGTTTCTGTGGTCTTCATGCTTAGTTACTTTAAAATAAAATAAATGCAAACAAACAACACAATTCACACAATAAATTAAGTTCAAATTTTCCTTGAGGCAATTTTCACCTGTGGACTACATTAAATTGTTGCTCATAATTCTTCATGTTCATCAGCCATTTTTTCTGCGGATTTTTAACACCGGTGGCCCACAACTGCTTGATCTCATTGTCCAGCTCTGCCCATTCCGCCACAATTCGCACTGCCGAGTCCAATGGGGAGGAGGGTGGAAAGGAAGAATGAATGGAGGGAAGAAGGAAGTGATGAACGGAAGTGATGAACGATGGGAAGAAAGGAAAGTGGGAAGGGGGGGTGGGGAAGGAAGAGTGAGTGGACGGGAAGAAAGGAAAGGAGTGGGGATGGGGGGGGGGAAGGAAGAATGAATGAAGGGGAAGAAAGTAAGTGATGAACGGAAGAGATGAACGATGGGAAGAAAGGAAAGTGGGAAGGGGGGGGAAGGAAGAGTGAGTGGACGGGAAGAAAGGAAAGGAGTGGGGAGGGGGGGGGGAAAGGAAGAATGAATGGAGGGGAAGAAAGGAAGTGATGAACGGAAGAGATGAACGATGGGAAGAAAGGAAAGGAGTGGGGAGGGGGGGGGGGGGAAAGGAAGAATGAATGAAGGGGAAGAAAGGAAGTGATGAACGGAAGAGATGAACGATGGGAAGAAAGGAAAGGAGTGGGGAGGGGGGGGGGGGGGGGGAAAGGAAGAATGAATGAAGGGGAAGAAAGGAAGTGATGAACGGAAGAGATGAACGATGGGAAGAAAGGAAAGGAGTGGGGAGGGGGGGGGGGGGGAAAGGAAGAATGAATGAAGGGGAAGAAAGGAAGTGATGAACGGAAGAGATGAACAATGGGAAGAAAGGAAAGGAGTGGGGAGGGGGGGGGGGGAAAGGAAGAATGAATGAAGGGGAAGAAAGGAAGTGATGAACGGAAGAGATGAACGATGGGAAGAAAGGAAAGGAGTGGGGAGGGGGGGGGGGGAAAGGAAGAATGAATGAAGGGGAAGAAAGGAAGTGATGAACGGAAGAGATGAACGATGGGAAGAAAGGAAAGGAGTGGGGAGGGGGGGGGGAAGGAAGAATGAATGAAGGGGAAGAAAGGAAGTGATGAACGGAAGAGATGAACGATGGGAAGAAAGGAAAGTGGGAAGGGAGAGGGGGGGGGGAGGAAGAGTGAGTGGACGGGAAGAAAGGTAAGGAGTGGGGAGGGGGGGGGGGGGAAAGGAAGAATGGATGGAGGGGAAGAAAGGAAGTGATGAACGGAAGAGATGAACGATGGGAAGAAAGGAAAGGAGTGGGGAGGGGGGGGGGGAAAGGAAGAATGAATGAAGGGGAAGAAAGGAAGTGATGAACGGAAGAGATGAACGATGGGAAGAAAGGAAAGGAGTGGGGAGGGGGGGGGGAAAGGAAGAATGAATGAAGGGGAAGAAAGGAAGTGATGAACGATGGGAAGAAAGGAAAGGAGTGGGGAGGGGGGGGGGGGAAAGGAAGAATGAATGAAGGGGAAGAAAGGAAGTGATGAACGGAAGAGATGAACGATGGGAAGAAAGGAAAGTGGGAAGGGATAGGGGGGGGGGAGGAAGAGTGAGTGGACGGGAAGAAAGGAAAGGAGTGGGGAGGGGGGGGGGAAAGGAAGAATGAATGGAGGGGAAGAAAGGAAGTGATGAACGGAAGAGATGAACGATGGGAAGAAAGGAAAGTGGGAAGGGGGGGGAAGGAAGAGTGAGTGGACGGGAAGAAAGGAAAGGAGTGGGGAGGGGGGGGGGGGGGAAAGGAAGAATGAATGAAGGGGAAGAAAGGAAGTGATGAACGGAAGAGATGAACGATGGGAAGAAAGGAAAGGAGTGGGGAGGGGGGGGGGGGAAAGGAAGAATGAATGAAGGGGAAGAAAGGAAGTGATGAACGGAAGAGATGAACGATGGGAAGAAAGGAAAGGAGTGGGGAGGGGGGGGGGGAAAGGAAGAATGAATGAAGGGGAAGAAAGGAAGTGATGAACGGAAGAGATGAACGATGAGAGGAAAGGAAGAGAAACGTAAGGGAAGAAAGGAAGAGAAGAGAGGAAATCAAGGGAGGAAAGGAAGAGTTGAATGAAAGGAGAATGGACTGCATATTTTTGGAGCGAGCCGGTTGCCATATTTTCTCGAAGGTGAGTTGAGAGCCCTGCGGCCAATGTCGCCGGCATTGTTGTTGTTACGCGCGCGCAAATGTGCCAAAATGCCCTCTGCCGAAACACCAGCATAAACTGCTGCAACGTCCGGTCCTCCACCGTCGTACTGCTCGCCCATACCGTTTTTTGGCTGCTGTTGTCGCTTCGTCGGCTGCCACGCGATGTGTCGCTGCGTCATGCTGCGCTCCTACCCAAAAAGCAATGATCAAAAAATAGGTTTGATCATCCTAATGACACGATCTGATCTGGGGATATTTGAACCGAGTAATTTGTAAAGCGGTTCGGGCCATTAAGCCCATTTCTTAGCCGACCCTGTTTTTTGGGCTAAAATTAAACTTTTAATTTCGAAATTACAAGCACAAAGAACTCGTCAATTCAAATTACGTATCATTTTACTCACTTTATCAGAGTATCAAAAAGGAAATATCATTTAAAAAAATGTTCTTTTCTCCTCTACAAAAGAATCTCTGCACGGCGGCTGATCAGTTTTCTCACTGCTGATTGCTTTCATCACGCTCCTGTGGGAAGCATCCGGGCGCCGGCTGAGCGCCAATGATGCCGGACTGCACCAGCGGGACCAAGTTGCGAACAGGTAACTTCAGTACATCCAACACGTCCTGAAACAATTGAGACGCTTAGTTAAAGAATTTTTTTTGAGAATTCTGCTTTATTTCTCGGGGTGGGGTGAAGGGTCGGCGGTACCGATAGGCGCCGCCGAGAAAATTTTAAATTTTTGGCTTATTTTGTTAAGAGATTTGCATCCAAAATTTAAAAAAATACGGTAATTTTTGCGTTTTTGTGATGAACATTGGTCCAAAATGGTTAAATTTTTGAAAACATTTCGCCAAGAAAAATGAACGGGAACGGGAAAAAGGCTAAAAATAAAATTTCCGGGAACAGGAATTTAAAATCCAACGGGACGGGACCGGGATTCCCGTACTTTTCCCGCGGGAATCCCGTTCCCGCCGGGCTCTAATATAGGTAAAAAGCTTTCACTTCATATTTTGAATGGCATTTCATATCCAAAATGATTTTTGCTTGGCTAAATGTTCAAAACCAAGAGTTTTGGCATTTTGATGTAAAAATTTAAAAAATGGCCTGCAATTGTTGGCATTCATCATTGCGCGATAGTTCATCGTTGTGTGTGATTTCCTGTATATGACCAATTTCATTATTTATGGACAAAATTCAATTAATGCATTCTTTAGCTCTTTTTTTATCCAATATTTTTTCAAAAAAAATCCTTATTGGCCCTTTTCTAAAAACCCCCGAATTTGGAGTAAATCCGCAGATCTTGGGACCCTGATTAAAGAGGCATTGCATATTTTTTTGAATAAATTTGTGAATTGTATTTAAAAATAAAATATTAACAATGTGCCGTCGCTGACATACCCAAATCTTTTTGGAGACTTTCAGTGCTTCACCGCCGAGATTTGAAGTCATTAATTTGTGAAAAGCCTCCTTCTTTCGCTGATATTCTTCCTGGTGCATGTCATATTCCTTCTAAATCCTTTTTATAAAATATTGAATTTAAGGAATATATTTTAATCGTCTTTTTGATCCCTTAAAATTACGTAACAAAATCATTATTCCCGTTTTTTTCTTTATTAACATTTAAATTTTCTTCTAAAATTGTCGCAATTTCATCCTCATCCCATTTTAATTAAATTAAAAATATTTTATTATTTCTTATTATAATATTTTTGGCTGCCATTGTCACCTTCATCCCGTTGCTTTCCGCCCATTTTGCCAGCTTTGCCTTCAATTCCCCCTTCGGCGTTTGTCCATTGTCCTCCGCGAACATTTGTTGGTATTCCAACTGCGCTTTCTCGCTGGCATCTTGTAAATATTCCGGCACTGGCCCTGGTCTCGGAAATGGAATACGACGCGGCATTTGTTGCGGTTGGGCATCTTTTTTTTTTATTAATTATTTTAATTCATTTTTAATT
The DNA here is from genome assembly GCA_020449905.1 of Globodera pallida. Taxonomy (NCBI): domain Eukaryota; kingdom Metazoa; phylum Nematoda; class Chromadorea; order Rhabditida; family Heteroderidae; genus Globodera; species Globodera pallida. The sequence goes on along the minus strand of JAIXHY010000025.1, from coordinate 158,385 downwards.
TACACCCGCGAGCAAAAGATTCCCCTAATGAAAAATTGAACAAAATGTGCCCGGACAAAAGGTACCCGGACCAAAAAGCACCTTCGTGCCGGACATAATGTCATGTTTTTGGCAGATTTTCCAATTGAGAGACTTTTGTTTACCTTTTGTCAACCACTCGGGTTTTTAATTATAAATTTAAGCAACTTTCATTTTTTTAACTATTGAAAATTCAGTAATTTATATTCAATATTGCGGGTTTTACCACTTTTTTGTCCGCGTTCGCCCCCATGTTTCGCCTTATAATGCGGTTCATTGAGACGGGGCAATGCGCCAACGTACAAGCAAAAAGATGATAGAATAATTAAAGAAAATTGCATTTTTATTCTATTGAAATTTCTTTAATTTTATAAAAACCTTTAAGAAAATAAGTGATTAAAAATGTTAAATTGATTGTTTGAATTGTTAACAAAAAAAAATGCAAATTTTTTCATTACTTTTTTAAACGTTTTTTAATTCCATTATTTTTGACATATTTATAGTCCCGAAAATTTTTGTTTTGTACAACTTTGGGTCAACATAAAAAAAGAACGATTAGTAATTTTGTTGGCTGCTTAACAAACTTGTACGGCATCGCCTAGCTGGCCCGCCAACCCCTCAAAATGTTGAATTTCTTTTAACAAAGTTTTTTTAGTTTAAGTAGGGAGTTGCCATCCCGACCGTCTAAAATTTTGACCTTTTTTTTGGAAAAAAATCACTACCGTTCTTACTCCCGACAAACCCCGATCCCTCCCGGTTTTGTGTGCGCGACCCCCGACTGCTCCATCCCCAAAAAACCCCCCGGGCGCTCAAAAGACCAGTTTTTTTGGTGGATACAAATTTTTAATTTTACCGTCCACTGGCTGATGGACTAACTCAAAAAGACGAAAAACAATTTGATTTATATTAAAAACCAATAATTAATTTGTGGGCGGTGATTTGATTAAATTTGAGTAAAGAAATGCGCGTTAAAAATTTGGCGATGTGTTGACGGTGAATTTGGCCAATTTGCGTGGGGCAAGAAAGACCGTCATTAATGTATGCGAAATTGTTTTGTTATTGTGTGAACAAAAAAGTGTTGATGAATGTGGGGGGGGGGGGTAAGATTTGGACAGTGAGAAATAATTTTTGTTAATTTATTTGTCAGAACAACAAAAAAAAACGGGTTTTTGAAGATGTGTCGAGGCATTGGGCAAAAAATTGAAAACACCCAACCAATTTTGAACAAATTAATCTTTGATTGGAAAAAATTTTTTTTAAATAGAAAATTCATTGCATTCAGACAAAAATATGAAGGCTTAGAAAACAGTATCGCTTCGTTTGGATAATGGACACAATGCCAACAAATAGCGCAAATTTAAAGGCATATCGCCAAAAATGGACTGTTTGAAAGCAATATTTTCTTCCACATTATTTTTATTTTGATGAAGCAATTAATTAATAAAAAAATAATCGTATGCGCAACTTCTGAAATTCATCTGATGCTGAGCCCCCACAAAAATGGAATATCCGGCACACGACCGCAGAACAGAGATTCAATGAACATAATCTAGCTTTTTGGGTATCCAAACTGAAACAAACAACAAATTTGTAATAAATATACAATTTTTTTCGGTAAAAAAATTAAAAGGCATTACAAATAAAAATTTAAAAAAATGTGGAATTTAAAGATTAAAAAATATTTATTACGGGTCTCATCAATTCTCCATATGCCAAATCTTATCTTTCATTCGATTCCATTCATTGTGCCCTCGTTGTTCAGACTAAATTTGTTTATTAGAATTTATAATCCAATATTATTTTGCTGTTTGAACAAACTTTTAAAAATTTCTAATCGATTATCTTTTTGGATTTTTGATTTTTTTTTGAAATCTCAAAAGTTTCCGGGCTTAAAAAAACAAAAAACAATGCATGCCAGAAACAAATCGCAAATAATTAACAAATTCTGTTTACGTCCAAATTCGATTGGTGCCGGATCTGCCCCCGTGGCGTTGTTGTTAATTGGTGCCGGATCTGCCCCCGTGGCGTTGTTGTTAATCGGTGCCGGATCTGCCCCCGAGGCGTTGTTGTTAATCGGTGCCGGATCTGCCCCCGAGGCGTTGTTGTTAATCGGTGCCGGATCTGTTTCCGTGGCGTTGTTGTTAATCGGTGCCGGATCTGCCCCCGAGGCGTTGTTGTTAATCGGTGCCGGATCTGCCCCCGAGGCGTTGTTGTTAATCGGTGCCGGATCTGCCCCCGAGGCGTTGTTGTTAATCGGTGCCGGATCTGTTTCCGTGGCGTTGTTGTTAATCGGTGCCGGATCTGCCCCCGAGGCGTTGTTGTTAATCGGTGCCGGATCTGCCCCCGTGGCGTTGTTGTTAATCGGTGCCGGATCTGCCCCCGAGGCGTTGTTGTTAATCGGTGCCGGATCTGCCCCCGTGGCGTTGTTGTTAATCGGTGCCGGATCTGCCCCCGAGGCGTTGTTGTTAATCGGTGCCGGATCTGTTTCCGTGGCGTTGTTGTTAATCGGTGCCGGATCTGCCCCCGAGGCGTTGTTGTTAATCGGTGCCGGATCTGCCCCCGTGGCGTTGTTGTTAATCGGTGCCGGATCTGCCCCCGTGGCGTTGTTGTTAATCGGTGCCGGATCTGCCCCCGAGGCGTTGTTGTTAATCGGTGCCGGATCTGCCCCCGTGGCGTTGTTGTTAATCGGTGCCGGATCTGCCCCCGAGGCGTTGTTGTTAATCGGTGCCGGATCTGTTTCCGAGGCGTTGTTGTTAATCGGTGCCGGATCTGCCCCCGAGGCGTTGTTGTTAATCGGTGCCGGATCTGTTTCCGTGGCGTTGTTGTTAATCGGTGCCGGATCTGCCCCCGTGGCGTTGTTGTTAATCGGTGCCGGATCTGCCCCCGTGGCGTTGTTGTTAATCGGTGCCGGATCTGCCCCCGAGGCGTTGTTGTTAATCGGTGCCGGATCTGCCCCCGAGGCGTTGTTGTTAATCGGTGCCGGATCTGCCCCCGAGGCGTTGTTGTTAATCGGTGCCGGATCTGTTTCCGTGGCGTTGTTGTTAATCGGTGCCGGATCTGCCCCCGAGGCGTTGTTGTTAATCGGTGCCGGATCTGCCCCCGTGGCGTTGTTGTTAATCGGTGCCGGATCTGCCCCCGAGGCGTTGTTGTTAATCGGTGCCGGATCTGTTTCCCGTGGCGTTGTTGTTAATCGGTGCCGGATCTGCCCCCGAGGCGTTGTTGTTAATCGGTGCCGGATCTGCCCCCGTGGCGTTGTTGTTAATCGGTGCCGGATCTGCCCCCGTGGCGTTGTTGTTAATCGGTGCCGGATCTGCCCCCGAGGCGTTGTTGTTAATCGGTGCCGGATCTGCCCCCGTGGCGTTGTTGTTAATCGGTGCCGGATCTGCCCCCGAGGCGTTGTTGTTAATCGGTGCCGGATCTGTTTCCGAGGCGTTGTTGTTAATCGGTGCCGGATCTGCCCCCGAGGCGTTGTTGTTAATCGGTGCCGGATCTGTTTCCGTGGCGTTGTTGTTAATCGGTGCCGGATCTGCCCCCGTGGCGTTGTTGTTAATCGGTGCCGGATCTGCCCCCGTGGCGTTGTTGTTAATCGGTGCCGGATCTGCCCCCGAGGCGTTGTTGTTAATCGGTGCCGGATCTGCCCCCGTGGCGTTGTTGTTAATCGGTGCCGGATCTGCCCCCGAGGCGTTGTTGTTAATCGGTGCCGGATCTGCCCCCGAGGCGTTGTTGTTAATCGGTGCCGGATCTGCCCCCGAGGCGTTGTTGTTAATCGGTGCCGGATCTGTTTCCGTGGCGTTGTTGTTAATCGGTGCCGGATCTGCCCCCGTGGCGTTGTTGTTAATCGGTGCCGGATCTGTTTCCGTGGCGTTGTTGTTAATCGGTGCCGGATCTGCCCCCGAGGCGTTGTTGTTAATCGGTGCCGGATCTGCCCCCGTGGCGTTGTTGTTAATCGGTGCCGGATCTGCCCCCGTGGCGTTGTTGTTAATCGGTGCCGAATTTACCTCCGAGGCGTTGTTGTTAATCGGTGCCGGATCTGCCCCCGAGGCGTTGTTGTTAATCGGTGCCGGATCTGCCCCCGAGGCGTTGTTGTTAATCGGTGCCGGATCTGCCCCCGAGGCGTTGTTGTTAATCGGTGCCGGATCTGTTTCCGTGGCGTTGTTGTTAATCGGTGCCGGATCTGCCCCCGAGGCGTTGTTGTTAATCGGTGCCGGATCTGCCCCCGTGGCGTTGTTGTTAATCGGTGCCGGATCTGCCCCCGAGGCGTTGTTGTTAATCGGTGCCGGATCTGTTTCCGTGGCGTTGTTGTTAATCGGTGCCGGATCTGCCCCCGAGGCGTTGTTGTTAATCGGTGCCGGATCTGCCCCCGTGGCGTTGTTGTTAATCGGTGCCGGATCTGCCCCCGAGGCGTTGTTGTTAATCGGTGCCGGATCTGCCCCCGTGGCGTTGTTGTTAATCGGTGCCGGATCTGCCCCCGAGGCGTTGTTGTTAATCGGTGCCGGATCTGCCCCCGTGGCGTTGTTGTTAATCGGTGCCGGATCTGCCCCCGAGGCGTTGTTGTTAATCGGTGCCGGATCTGCCCCCGAGGCGTTGTTGTTAATCGGTGCCGGATCTGCCCCCGTGGCGTTGTTGTTAATCGGTGCCGGATCTGCCCCCGAGGCGTTGTTGTTAATCGGTGCCGGATCTGCCCCCGAGGCGTTGTTGTTAATCGGTGCCGGATCTGCCCCCGAGGCGTTGTTGTTAATCGGTGCCGGATCTGCCCCCGAGGCGTTGTTGTTAATCGGTGCCGGATCTGCCCCCGAGGCGTTGTTGTTAATCGGTGCCGGATCTGCCCCCGTGGCGTTGTTGTTAATCGGTGCCGGATCTGCCCCCGTGGCGTTGTTGTTAATCGGTGCCGGATCTGCCCCCGAGGCGTTGTTGTTAATCGGTGCCGGATCTGCCCCCGTGGCGTTGTTGTTAATCGGTGCCGGATCTGCCCCCGAGGCGTTGTTGTTAAATTTAAAGGTACCGTAATCGCGATTCGGATTTTTAAAAATTTTGAAATTACTGTAATTCCGATTCAAATTTAAAAATTTTGAACTACCGTAAATTTCCAAAAACCTTAATGCAGTCACAGTTGACATCGCCAAAACATACCGTATACAGCGGTGACAATGCATACGACAGTCAGCAGAGAGATGGGCACGAACGTATTGATGCCAACTTTCATGATGGCTAAAATTTAAACATAATTAAAACAATATAAATCCAAAACCGAAAAATATAATATTTTTTTTGCAGACGTTTAATTCGTTTGTGTGAAAGAGCATTTTACACCAAATGATTTTGTTAAATGTGAAGAGCGCCTCGTCCGTCCATAAAACCATTCAATCGTTTATTTTCATTTACATTTTTTGTTTGGCAGTTTAACACTTTTTTCCCATCAAAAAGTGTGTGGTGGTGGGTGATTCATCCCATTAAAATGATGGAGCTGGAATATCAGCCAACCCGATAAAAATAAAAATTATGTAAAATGATTTTATTGTATAACAATAACATATCGTATAGCAAATTGGACGTATTGGTTTAATTATGAGATGGAGCATCTCATTTTAAAAAACAATAATAAACTAAATATAAATTTACCAAAAAATGCTAGAAAAACATCAGACGACCGACGTTCGGAAGTGATTGAACACTTAAAAAGTTTTTGAATTTTAAATAATCTTATTTGGTTTAATTTTATCAAAATTCTTAAAATAAAAAAAATGATAATTTATAGAATTAATGCGATATTCAAAATCTTTTTTTTTTAAATTTACATAAATACAATCTAAATTCATATCCTTGTATTGAAAATATTAATACAAAATTCGGGGAAATAAATTAAATTCTGCTTATCAATAATATTTAGAGGGATTAATCATATTTATGAACGGATATGTACAATTTCATCTTTTTCACCTAAAATGAGCAGAATTATTTGGGAGAAAAAGCCAAGCAGTTTAATTCATTTTTAAAAAGTTCAATGTGGAAAAGCACCCACCCAAAATTGGGGTTTTATTAACTTTTCACGTATTTTGCAATTTTTGGAATTTAAGAAATCGTTCCTTTGGAAATTATACAATTTATTGTGCATGGGATTTTAGTGCCCTATCCAGTACTCCTGGTCCGCGGAATGCATCAAATTGTTAAAGTTAAAAATAAAATTTTTGCAGCAACACATCATGGCTTTTTTTTCATAGACTTAACTTTAACGTCACAAAAAATTAAATTACTTTAACAAATTTTAAAATTAACAAAATAAAATAAATTTTGAATTTTGAATTTAAAATCTTTCCTGGGGTTAATTTTATCATAAATTCTTAAAATATAAAAAAATATTTTATAGATTTTAATGTTATTCAAAAATCTTAAATTTAAATGATTCATATAAACAACTAAATTTATATCATTTTTGTATTGAAAATATTAATACAATAAATACGAGAAAATAATTAAATTGTTCTCATTATTTATCAGCGTATGTAAAATTTCCAGCTGTCTTAACCCAAGCGATTTGTGTAAACAGAAAATTACACATTTTCTTGTAATTGAATATTCGTTAATATGTAAATCAAATTTATTATTATTAAATCAGACGAGATAAAATGTGAACTGTATAGCCAACAAAAAGTTCACCTGCCCAATGCCAAACAAATAACATTGTGCGTAAATGACCGTATAATCATTTTATTAAATTTCAATTTTCTTCAGCAAACCTCGCCACGAAAAATTATTTGATTAATTTATATTAAAAATTCAATTTTAAGGTCAACAGTTAAAGGACACCGATTTTATTAAGCCAAGACCACAAAAAAGTTTAGCATTTTTATGTAAAATAAATATTTAAAAAAATTTAGAAAAAATTTCTCAAAATGTTTTCGACTGTTTCATTTTTGGCATATTCCATTTACGAAATGGTCTCCATTCCGCTCTATCTGCGCATCATTTATGTTCTGGTCAGCAAAAAAGAATTTTCGTCACCATTTTTCCAATTTTTGAGCGTCATTAGCATTTTGGTAAATAAAAATAATTGTTTTATTATAATTTATATAAAAATATTAACTAAACAATTAAAGCGACAGGCCGGAGTCAGTCCCGCCGAGTGTTTTTTGGATCTGGGACCTGGAATACGAGTTTTTTTTCTTGGCACTACTTATGAATTTTTTGTATTATCCAAAAAATCCAACCGGATGGATACGTTGAAAAAATAAAAAAATATAATGAAATTATTAGTAAAATAAATAAATATGTTTGACTAAAAAATAAATAATAAATAAATTTTAAGGAAATTTGTCATTATGTGATCGACGTTGTGTTCTATCGGCTTCCAATTTTTGGTCCAACCTCCTCCTGGTTTGGCACATCGCCCTCACCGCTTTACACCGCTGCCACCTTTCTGATTTACTTCTTCAATTACCCAATTTACATTTTTCACATTGCCATCGCGTTAAATCGATGTACAAGTGTTTGGGCTCCTGTCAAACAAAAAGCGGTAAATTTTAATTTAATTAAGAAGCTATTTTTTATTTTATAAAATTTTAAATTGATTTTAGTTTTGGATACGCGCGTGCAAGCCGATCATTGGGTTCGCTTTTGCCGTTTCATTGTTATTCACCGCCCACCGACTGTTCACTGTTGTCCAATTAGTACCGCTTGATCAAAGCGATCAAGCCAAAGGATCAATTCCGATCATCGTCAAATACCAACTCTATTTTGTATGAGAAAATAAATATTAGATTGGATCAATGAGATTTCTTATTTGATCACAGACAAACAGACACTTTGTAATGTTCAGGTCGATACCAATTTGATAACCGCGTCGTTTAACACTTTTGTGTTTATCACCTCTCTGATCATCAACGGATTCACTTTGTACAAAATTATGCAGATGAAACGCGCGGGAAAGTTGAAAAATGCGGCCAGCAAAGTTGAATTCAATTTGTTCATTATTTCACTTTGGATGACGATGACCCTAATTGTGCTGATCAGTTTTCAGGTACATACGAATCGACATTCTGACCCTCTGTTTTTGAAAATCCGATTAATATTTGAGCTCACAAAAAGCGCGATTAGACATTGTGCCAAACAAGAGCCAAATTGATCTGGAGTTCGGCGGGAACGGGATTCCCGCGGGAAGTACGGGATTTTCGGTTGGAATCCCGTTCGGGATTTCCGTCCTGTTAAGTTTAAAATGCCCGTTCCGCTAAATTTGAAATCCGTTTTTTTCTGAAAATTTTTTCTAATAAAAAAATTCAACCTACTTTTTACGGAAACGGAAAAAACACTGGAATCCCGTCCGGGATTCCCGTCCCGTCAAGTTTAAAATTCCTGTTTCAGCAATTCCGGGTATTTTACCGGTTTCTAATTTTATCAGCTAATTATGGCTTTTTCGCGCAGCTTTCACTGTTCCTGCTCCGCTCGGGCCTGCTGAACAATGTGCTGGACGTTGGCAGTGCCAACTATTTTCTGTTCATGCAACAGCCTTTGGTTGAAATATTAGGCACGGAGAGTCACCCGTGGGTGTTGCTGATTCATGAGCGGCTCAATTCGTGCCGCGACGCTGCCATTTTTGGCACAATTTAAACATCGGACGAGCGGCATAAGCTTTGTGAAGCCAACGCCGATCATCACGACGGTGGTCAGCACCATCACAACATCACAAACCTTGAGCAACAGCTCCAGTTTCGGTCGATAAATGTCGAAGATGAACAATCATTGTATTTAGATGAACAATCATTTATATTTAGATGAACAATCATTGTATTTATTGTATTACTCTCCCCCCCCCCCCCCAATATTCATTCTGTATTAATCATGTTCTTAACTAAAATAGTTTCCATATTTCGATAACCAAATGCGGTCACTGAGTCCGGTCATATAGCAAAAGGTCCAACACGAAACATTGGTAGGGTCAAATGTTAAAAACGAAATTTGCGAAAACAAACTCTACCTTAGTTGGATCAGAACCAGGAAATCTCACAAAATTCATTGTTTCAGCTTTTAAAAATCCGCATTTGAATGCATTATTACTCCGATTACAAATATATGTAGAAATATTTGGAGTTGATTCTTCTTATTCTTGGTCTTGAGTGTCGACTTGAGAAATTTCTTTGTATTTTTGGTCTCGATTTTGAATTTTTAGGGGGTTAATTCTGAGTCTCAATTTTCGAACATTCCCTAATATACATACACTTCAAAACGTATTTTCATTTCTTATATTAATTCATTTAAAAATATTTTAATGTATTTCTTGTCGACTTATCCCGTGAGTTAGTTACTAATTTTAATCTGTTAAACAGATGTTTTCAATTAATTAACATTATTAAACCATTTAGTTAAATCAAATGCTGGCATACAATCAAACTATACAATTTATTTTATGTAATTTAAACTAAGAAAATTGAATAAATGAAGCATTTTTATTTTGTCGGGGTTTAAAAATTTTATTTGCAATTTGCCCTGTTTTTGAAATCGTGCCCCCAGGCGGGCACACCCTTCTGCTTGAGCCCCCACTTAAACCATTTTCGCGCCAAACAACAAACACTGCCCATTTACGATTAAATCTTGCGAAATTTGGTCAATTCAACACGATGAGATTGCTTTGCCTAAGGCTTATTTGTGCCGCATATTTTTTATCTGATGGTGAGGATATTTAATTAATTAAATTTTTTAAATTAAATTTTTGGATTGTTTAAAAGCATTGTGTGCCGTTGAGCTTCAATTTTTGTTGTTGAAGTGCCGACGGCACCAATTTGAGAAGGAATGCGGCACCCGGTGTGCAAATGATGAACAAAAATGCGAATGCAGCGAAGAGCAATGGCAAAATGTTCAACGGAATTGCGCGAGGAAATTTGAAGGTGATTAAACCCTTGGCCATGAACCCCCCGAACTCGCTCATGACCTCCGACTCTAGCACGATTTTATAAATTTTTGGGTACTTTTAACTTAGACGACCCACTCCCAAAATTGAATGTAAGTAAATGCTTCGAATTGACAACATATTTCGGACCGCAAAAACACAAATCTGACAATGGTTTTGAACGTTTTGGCAAAAATTATGAAATTCATGGCACCAAAATAATTTGTAAAACATGCCATAAACAAAAGCTATTCGATTTGATTTCGCAAATAAAAAAACTATTGCAATGGAAAGATTTCAGAAATTGGCATTTATGCCATTTTTGAGGCTTCTTTTTTCAAGAAAAGCGCCTCAACTGTGCACCTCATGAGGTCAGGAAGTCTGGACGTTGTCACGAGCGCAAGAAACCCGGCGAATTGTGCAATATCACCGAGCAGTGCATCGACGATGGTCCCGCGCAATATTTTTGTATTGCAAACATTTGTCAGGTTCCCCCTGGTAGGTTAAAATATATATAGAGCAGGGATGTAACCCGGATTCCGGACTTTCGAACATTCTTGGGCCCGGAATTTCAGGTTTCGGATTTTTTGGCAAAAAATCCGGGAATTTTCATTGGTTTGGTCAGTTTGGGAAGGCAATTGGCGGTGCCGATAGGCGCCGCCGAGAATAATTTCGAATTTTTGATGGAATTTGTTTAAAAAATGGTCTAAAAACTGCATTCGGAAAAGCAAAAAATTGATATTTTTGTTTGAAATTTTCGGATTTCCGGACATTTTTGGCATCCGGTTACATCCCTGGTATGGCGAGAAGAATGTTTGGTTTGTGAGTCGCCCGCCGGTGGCGCTATTAGCGCCGGTAAATAAAATCTCTCTGAACACAGCGGGTGCAAAATTTAAACAAAATTGTTAATTTTATAGACTTTAATGCTTTTTTTTTTTTTTTTTAATCTTTTGCCCGTTGGAAACAATTTAGCAATGTTTGAGCGTTCAAAAATTGACCAACTTGTGCAAAATAGAGAAATTTATCAATACATTTTGGCACATTATCCAATAAAATACAGAAAATATACAAAAAATCAAAGAAAACTGGCAAATGTTGGGTTGAAAAAGTTTACAAATTTCATATTATACTGGCGAAATTTTCTTTGCCCTTTTAGAATGTCCACCCGGGCACGTTTCAGTGGGAGCGCAATGCTTTCCATTCGCAGTCACTGGTAAATTTTGGTGCTAATTTGTCGGTTTCGAACTGGACCAAACCGTAGAATCGACGCAATTTTTTCGGCTTAGATCCCGTACTTGGGGACGGATCGAGATTTCGATCGAGAATCTCGATTGTCCGTGCTCTAATTCGGATAACCGAAAAATTCTCAGGATTCAGGCGGCGATTGCGTCCATCCGAGACAGTGCCTTAGCGGCTCGGTTTGCATTAAAGGGCGCTGTAGAGGGCCATGTGATGAGAACCAAGTGTTCATCGACGACAGTTGTGTGGATTACGGTAAAAAAGACACCTCATTTGTCAGGACCTTTTGGTTTTTTGGCATTTATTTTTTGTAATAGTTCGGGATTGATTGGCATTTTGAATGGTAAAACCCCAACTCGTTCTTGGCCAACTCGTTCACCTATCCCGATTCGTTCCTTTTAATAAAAATGACAACAAACCTGAAAATCGTGCAAAACTCGTGCGCAAAACACGAATCCAAGCTCCGTTTTTGCGTATGTCGAACTCCTAACTCGAATTCAAACAATTAGTCGAACAAAATCAAATTTCATAAAAATAAAGAATTTTTTAAAAGTCGTTTAAAAGATTCAAAATGCAAGTAGGAGGACTACGAAAGAACGGACGAATATGCATTTTAAACTATTTTTGTTACAGAAAATCGATTCTGACAAAACAAAAATTTGAATTCGAGTCCGGGGTTCGAAAGATTCGGATTCTATGTCTACGTATACACTTAGAAATAACCCAATTAACAGAAGGTGCCGGATGCGTTGCGCGTGCGTGTGTAAAGCACAAATGCCCGCGGGCATTTCCGTCCTGCAATTACGTGCCACAGAAGGGCGAATATTTGTGCTGTGAGCGTCAAATTCGTATGCTTTTTTACTCCAACGTTGTCTCCGGATTCCATGGTTGTGGCTGGCAGAAATCGAAGCAGAATTTGAAAATGCCACTCTTCCCCCCTCCCCTTCCCCCCTTCTCCACTAAACTGGAACAAATTGGAGCAGTTCATGCCCGAACAAACTCAAATTGGTGCCAAAATGGACTGGAACCTGAAACTAGGGTTTGCTTGACTTCAGGAACAGGGGCCACCATGAGACGGAGCAGCATATTGAGCCTGTCCAGTTCAGGTTCAACCGCACAATGTCCCGACCCGGTGTCCATCCCGCAACTTAGCGAGCTGACCAACGAAGTGGTGAATTGTATGGCTGAACCATGTGAGCCCGGCTTCACGTGCCAATTCTCAAACAGCGAACGAGGCAGTTACATTTGTTGTTCAGTGCCGGAACAGCGAACGGGGGAAAAGAAAAAGGAGATAATAATCAATAAGAATTTGCGGCATTAAAAAGAATTTGTATTATTCCAATAGTAAACGCCGAGTTCTCATAACGAAATGTAAAAACCAATCAGTGAATTAAAAAAACAAAATTTGATAAAAAGAATGAATTAATTTAAGTAACTCCTCCACAAAATATAGAAATCGATCAGAGAAGGATGGGAATAAATAAAACTAAATTTTGACCGTAATATTTTTTAAATTTTGGGAAATTTAAATTTTTTTTAACGAAATTTTCATTGTTTATAAAAGTTTTTTAAAATTTTTGACGATTTATAACTACGGAGTGGAAGCTGGAACAATTTTTCGGTGATTGCTTGCCCAATTTTTGAAAAATGGTGAACGTCGTCCTCTCTCAAAAAAAGAAAACTAAGCTCGTTCGTCATTGATGCAAAAAGTATTGAAATTTCAATTTTAATAAATGACTATTTGATGAGGTCGCTAATGACTGTTCAAATGAACAAAATTCAAGTGCGCTTAACCACAGATGAATTTTCAAAATTTATCAATCGCAATGTTTGAACAGATTAATAGCGTTGTTTCTGTTTTAAATCGTTTTTCAATATTTGAAGACTAAACAAAGAAATAACAAAAATTTTGCCAAAATTATCAGCTGTTTGTTTAAAAAAAATAAAAATTGTTATAAAATTTTTTTATATAAGCCAACAGATGTGTGATAAAATTTATTCGTAACTTAATTTTTTTAAATATTTGAAAATTCGTCAGCACTAAACAAACATGGTACAATTTTAAAATTAATTTAAATTAAATAAATTAAACATTGTTTTAAATAATTAATGTTTCTTTTATATGGGGTTTTAAATTGTATAAAGCAAATTTAACAAATCATATACAGACCATTTTAAATTAACAAAAATTAATTGTAAACTTTTAGCGCTGCCACTTCCTTATCGTCCTTTTGTTGTTCTTCTTGGCAATTCTTGTTTTGGATGTTTTTTGCAAAAATAATAAAAAACATAAAAAATCGTCGTCATCGTCGTCATCGTCATCAGAATCTTCGTCTTCTGAATCTGACGAAAAGTCTACCGAATTTTTGAGCGACCAACGCAAAGAAAAGCGGCGATCCCGTGCCGAAAGTCGGGTGTCCAAATGCAATCAGCGAAACGGCGGACAATGGACGGTTAGTGAAAGGCAAATTTAAATAATATTCAATAAAATAAATAAATTAAATGAATGAAATGGAAATGGCAGCAATAGTTGAAATTCGCATACAAAAAACATTAAAACAAGGAAAAATAAGAATGGAAAATCGTTTATATCAAATTAAATTCTAACTTTTAAGTATCGTTAAAAAGTTTAAGAACAAAATGAATGAAAAAATAAAGCCCAAAACTTAATTTAAACTAGATAGGTAATATAAAAAAGGGAGAATAAATAAATAAATTTTAATTTAAAATTTAATGTAAAAAATGTAGGCACTGTTCAATGAACGATTTGCACTGATGAGCACTGAGCATAAAAAGCATCTGGCCGGTTTATTGCCAATTGACTGCAACGGAACAATAATATCAGCAACACAACCTACAACGCCAGCGGCACAAACTTCAACTCGGCCAAGTAATTTTGTTTAAAAAATTTTCTTAAACGAATGCCCTTTTGAAAATTTTATTATTATACAAGATCAATTAAGAATTTTAATAATGTTTTTTCATGGTTATCCTTGCTTTTAGTCTGTTCATAAATTTAAGCAATCTCCAAACGCCGTCGTAAGCGTGCCACTTGCACATCAACAATCAGTTTTGATGCACGCACACAGTGGCCAAATTGCGCTGCAATCATCAACAAACTGCAGGATCAGTCCAATTGTGGCAGCTGTTGGGCAGTGGCCACTGCGTCGGTGTTCAACGACCGTTACTGCATCAACAGGCTCAAGCAGGGGTCAGTTCAGCCGATGAAAGAAACGAGGGTCGAAATTCGACAAAATTTAGCTGAATGGAACCATAACGAAAAAGTTGGCTCAAATTTCTTAGAAATTTCAGACTCAACACCAACTCCAGCTTGGCCAGCTCCTATTTTTCTGCGACGGACATCCTGTCCTGCTCGCCAAACTCATACGGATGTGACGGCGGTTCACCCTACCACGCGTGGAATTGGGTAAAAAGTGCCGGCGTCGTGTCGGGCACCGATTACCCAACAAAAAGTGGTTGCAAGCCGTACCCGTTTGCACCGAACAGCCGCACAGCATACACAACGCCAAACTGTACAAGCAAATGCTCAAACACTGCATGGAGACCGTTGTACAGCGCTGACAGGAAATACTGTAAATTTATTTTTGGGCTTTAAGACACAGAAATTATGCCCCCGATGGTCTCACCCCCCCCCCCCCCGCCCCCCCCCCATTTCTGGCATAGCGACATTAAGCCCCTGGAGGGCTCACCTCGATCTCTGGCATTAAATTTAAAAAACCCCCTTGAAAACAATGAATTTTAAAATTGTTCAACCTCTAATAAAAGTTTTACAGCAACAGTATTAAGCTTTACCCAAAAAATTATGAATAATTGTAAATGTTTGTTCAAAAAAGTTCTAAAATATTTCAAATTTGAAAAGAAAATTTTAAGCAACTGCCACCGGGTTTCTTCAAGGCCCCTCGAGTACTGTAACGGCCATACAGAAAGAAATTAAAACGAATGGTCCGGTTGTTGCTTCCATGAAGGTGTACAGCGATTTGTACTACTACAGTACGGGAGTGTATACGGTAAGATTTCTTTAAGATAATTTATAGAAGGAAGTTTTAAAGCGCATATTATTTAAGGGCTTCAAATATACCACAAAAAGCAAATTAAAATTAATTTTTTTTAAATTCGAACATTTAATTTAATACAAATATTTATATAAAATTATTTATATTATAAAGGCAACCAGCACCACTTATGATGGCGGGCATGCCGTCCGTCTGATCGGCTGGGGCGTGCAGACGTGCACTGACGGCACAAGCCAAGACTACTGGTTGGCGATGAACTCGTGGAATACGGACTGGGGCCAACGCGGCCTCTTCCAAATTGCCAAGGGTGTGGACGAGTGCGGCATCGAAAGCATGGGCATTTTTTACGGCACTCCAAAAGTTTGAGAATTTTTTTAAAAAAACATTTATGTCAACCCGCCGGAAAAATAATATTCAAAATCAAAGTTTATATGCAAAATCATTTGGAGACACACAATGTTTGTAAGTAATGAATGTGTGAATAAATTGCTAAATTTAATTTGTTATTTTAATGCAATAAAAATATACTTTTGAATAAGTTTTAAAGGGATATTGATAGCATGAAAAGAATTGCATAGATTTAAACTTGTTTTTTGAGTAAATCAGTTGCTATTACATAATGAATATTAAATGCACTTTTTATTTTATATTTTAAGAGTTGAAGTGCCTTTTATGAATTTTAATGTAATACTTTGGGATTTATAGCAAAAAATATTTATGCATTAAAAATTCAAATTGAAAATTGCCATACACTAAAAATTGTAAACAGCAAAGTTGACAATAATTATGCGCAATTCAATCAAAGTTCTTCATGCGAAAAAAACGACAACGCAATCAATTTTTGTAATTTCACCTAATAAAAGAATTGTGGATTGATTATTAATTATTTCATTAATTAATTAAATTATTGTATAAAAGTATATTTATACCTCGATGGCTATTCTCGTATAGCTCATAATGGCCTTTTGCATTGCATTCCAGCGACCGTACCACATTTGATTGTCCAACTCTGTCCATAAAAGACACGCCCATGTCCTTGTCCTCATTATACCACTAATTAATTTTTAATTGGATTTTTTATTTTTCAAATAAAATCCATAAATTGTTTAATAAAAATTCCGATCAATAGTCCAACTAGGCGACAAAATTTCTTTAAAAAACCCCAAATTTTTATCTGCCAAAAATATGGATTTGGATTCAACAAATTAGTATAAACCAGGGCTGCCAGATAAATTTTTTGGCAGTGCCAGCCCGGTACAAACGCCAAAAAAAGTTTCTATTAATTTTTACAAAGAATGCGTTTGTAAAATTATTCAACGTTTTGAAAATTTAGCTTCATCGGCCTGCCATAAATGAGGATAAACTACGGCAGATTTTGTTGCCCTGTGGTCTAAACCAAAGGGTACCATTTGTCCTTATTTATAAGATTTGCCCTTATTCAGTCCTTATGTTGTCCTTATTTTTTGAATCTTTATTGAGCAACATTTTGAAACGGTTTTTTTTGTTTATATGTATTTTAAAATACTTTTGTTCTTATTTTACATAGAACATTTGTAGAAATTTGATCTAATACTAAATAAGAAATTATTGAAGCAAATTTTTAATTTATATTTAATTAGCCCCCCCCCCCAAAAAAACACCTGTATAATTGCTTCGGTTCCCCGTTCGAGCCCGCACGTAATTGTCAGTCGGAGACAGCCTTTCTCATCCGTCCATTTTTCAAATTTGGAATATTCCGCTCCGCCGATCACTTTTATATCGGCGCATGCATTACACGCATTGAATGGCGCTGAAATTTTTGATTTTTGCACATTTTTTGTTGTTTTAATTTATGTAATAAAACAAATTGTCTTGCTTTTAAAAAAAATTTATCGAAATTTTAATTTTGTTATGTATTAAAAACATATAATTTGTACATTTACCAATTAGTCAAAAGGAATTAAATGTAATAAAATCATTTATTATATAAAAAATATTATTAACTAATTTATTTTGTGTTCATGTTTATAATCTAAAATGGAAAATTTGTGTGCCCACATTTTTGCACCACATAATGCCGAATTTGGTTGACGTGCTCCTTCAGCCCGGTGAACATCAACAGACATCCCAGTAACCACGATTATTGTAATGGAAATCACAATAATAATTGTCCAACTTTTGCATTGTCCATTTTTGCTTGTATCTCAAAAAAACCTTAACAACAAATTGGAACATTTTAAGACCAATTATATAATATATATATGAAAAATTGTTAACGCCGCTCCCAGGCTGGTCCAACTCCGAAACACTGACCCATCGGTCTAAGAAGCCTCTTTTTAAAGACTTAAATAGGGTTTACATAATGGAATAATTTACAAATTAGCTTGACCTCATCAGATTTGCTAGGCTTTCGATGCTTTTCTGCTGTTGGTGTACAAAAACCTTGTTCCACAACATCAGCCGCGTCAAACTTCATTAATAAAAAGTAATTTGTCTTTTTTCTATTGAAAATTCTTTTATTTAAAAAAAATTACTATTCGGGTAATGAATAAAATAAAATAAAATGCCTTTTACATATTGATTGCAATAAATGATCAATTGCATAATGTTTTGGGAGATGAAGCTTCAGAAAACAGATGAACAAATAGACTCGCAAAGAAAATTGCCTCAAAACTTAAAAGGGAAAGAAGATTATTAAATTTTAATAAATAAAATAAAAAACCATAGAAATTTTCAAATATTTAAAATGTTAAAGTTAAATCTTTATCGACAAAAAAATAGCCTTTTCGCATTGGTTTGAGCTTGGTCAAGTTTTAAAAAACATATTTTGCATATTTTGGGGTTTGAACATATTTCGAGCATATTTTGGCATTTTTAACCAAAAATTTAAAAAATACACCAAAATCATTGATTTCTGGCTTTCTTTAAAAAATATTCATCTTTAACTATTGACTTTCAGTCATTTTCGAAAAGAAAGCCTAAAAAACTGAACTTTCGCGTAAACATAAATATAAAAATTGTGGCGCTGAAAAGGCCAAACGGCGATGAGCTGGCCTCCTTTTGTTGTTTTTTCTTACTTGGGCTGGTTTTGTAATTTCACTTGGGATTTCTATTTTCCCCGTTTTTCTTGGGCGGTTAAAATACCGAAATTTTTTCAAATTTATTCAAGATCCAAAAATACCAAAATAATACGCGAAAAGGCTTTAAATCTACTTAATTATAAGTTAAAAGAAGAAAAAATTAAGTATTAAGCAAATTAGAGCACTTAAAATGCCATTTCTCGGTGCATATTTTGGCCATATTTCGGCATATTTTGACCTTTTTGGAGCATATAAATCCCAGACCTACTGATAAGTAGATATACATAAATCATTTATACCAGGTATCAATTGTCATTGTTATAGATTTGCTTCCAAAATCTCATTTTTTTGAAAATAAAGAAGCTTCTCTTAGACATTCTAGTAATATTCCAAACCATTATTTTATGAATTGAATAAACTTTGGTTAAAAAATTTTCTAATCGTTGAAAATAACAAAAAAATTTACTTTTTCTCAGCATGGATAGATAAGTTGGTTTTTTGTTGTTTTTTTCGTTTTATTATTTATTGTTTTTTAGTGATTTTAATATCATTATTTTTGAAAATAAGAAGTCTTTTAAGGGATCCATAAAACACTGCTCAACCTTCTCATCCGCGCGGAAGTTTTTTTAGTGCCTATTTTACGGTTTTAGTGCCGGTTTTGGATTTTTAATGCCTTTTTAGAGGCGTTTAGTGCCTATTTAGAAGGCTTTTTAGTGCCTAATCTTGACTTTTGGGGGGTTTTTAGTGCCGGTTTTGGTTAATGCCTTTTTAGAGGCGTTTTAGTGCCTAATCTAGACTTTTTGGGATTTTTAGTGCCTATTTTGGATTACTGTCTATTTTTTTGAAGCTTTTTAAAAGCAATATTCAAACAGAAGCAAATCCATCAAATAAATCTAAAAAAATTTTGTGGCCAGAAAAGTCCAAAAATTTGCTCTTTTCGAGTTTTTCACTTTGTGGCCATTAAGCTTTGACCGATCGCAAAGCTACAGCTTAATGATAGTATCAACTTCCCAAGAAGCTTTCATATGATAGGTATTTGAAAAAAAAATCACATGCTTTTATAAATAACACAAAAACGGAAATATTTTCGTTTTTTAATGTTCATCATTTATTTTAATTGATTTTTATGCAAAATTATTATTGTTTTACATTTTTTTATGTCTTCTCAATTTAGATTGGTGAATTATTATGCTTTGTTTAAAACAAGAGTTAAGTGATACAATTGATTGACTAGGTCCAAAAACATTTGTTAAATTTAGAATTGTAATACTTCCATCCATTAATAAAATTATTTTATAAATATTGTTACATATTTTATATTTTTTGATAAAAAATAAAACATAAAACATATTTTTTATCACAATTTTTTAAGCTTTTCGGATGTTTACGCAGACTATTAAATTAATGCGTGTTCTTTTAATTCAATCAATTAATTTTATTTTAATAAAAATTTTTAGAAATTTATATTTACATATTTCTCACTTCAGAAAATCTTTTATTATTCTTAGCATGAATTGCATATTATTTCTGTTTTGTGTAATTGAAATTGGAACAATTGTTAGGCTTGAAAACACTTGCCCTGCTTCAATTACTTTAGCTGACGGTTTAATTTTATTTAAATAAAAATATTAATCTTTAAAATAAAAATAAAATTGCAGTTAATATATGGAAAGAACGGGAATGGACGGGCAATTCGGGCAATTTGTTCATTAAAGCATTGACTAGGCCCATTTCGGTGGAGGAGGACAGTAAAGTACGGACGGAAATGTTTTAATATTTTATTATTATTTTATTTTATTTTTATTATAATGATTTTAATTTAATTAATTCATTTGCCATTAATTCACTACTTTTCTATTACGAAAATAGGAATCCAAAAATAACAGAAATGTTGGCTAAGTCCACGATAAAATGAATGTTTTTGGCCAAATTTTTTGCAATTATCAGCAAATACTGAATGAAATCGAAATCGTCTATTTAAAAAGCGTCTACTTTTTAAAGAATAAAATTTTTTTGTGTCGATAGACACTCAACACGATAATTAACTCAGTAAAAATACCGACAAAAACCGATAAATAAAGCAAAAGATGCAATCTGAAACTAAAAAATAATAAATAATTCCATTAATTTAAAGATTTACTTTGGATGCGTTTTGGACTTCCCAAATCATTATGAAAAGATTGGATACAAAAAAAGGGTGGCAATCAAAGTGGTAATGTTCAGGGGCAACGATTATTACAAGTCCGAAAATATGATGAAACACGAAGTGGACATTTTGAAGATGTCGGCACAAAGAAGCGCCAAATATGTCGTCAAATTAATTGACTCGTAATATTTTTATTAAAAAAATATTTTTTTATGATTTTGGCAAAACTTAACAAAGCTCTGCCCATTTTGATCTGACTCATTTATCTTAAGCTTCTGATCAGTATCGGTGATTTCATGATCATAATATTGGTATTTATATGGCATTATTTTTTAATATGATCTGATCATGATCAACATTGTCTTAATCTGATCAGATTATGGTCAATGTTATCTTAGCTCTGATCAAGGGCGTTGAATGTCATAATCATAATATTGGTATAAATTATAATCTGATCACGATCATAGCCCAGACTTGGCCCAGGGATGCCATCGGAAAAACTCAACGGCAAACCGATTCAAAAAGCCCGCAAAATTTTTCAAAAACCTGGCAAAAAACCCCTACAGTTCAAATTACCAATAAATCTTGCTTACATTTAAGCTTAACGTTACCCAATTCTTTGGTTATGGTGATGGAATTGGGTGATCAGTCGTTAAATCATCAATTAAAGCTGTTTAAAGCGGAGTGGAAGCAGCATAAAGATTTAGAAACAATTAATTCCGATATAAAATTCATTCTGTTACAAATGGTCGTGGCTTTACAAGACTTGCATCGATGTGAGAAAAGTTATTTAATTTAATTTTTCTAAGAATAATTTAATTTTAAAATGTCTTTCAAATATAAAGAAATATTTTTACATTTAGTCGCTGTCCATTTGGCTCTGAAATCCGAAAATTGGCTTTATGTATTCAGAGATCGCAAAAAATTATTGGTACTGATCGATTTCCAGACAAGCATTCTTGTACAAATGGATGGGCGAGTTGACTCAAGCACTGAGAACAAGCAGTCCGAGCTTAGGCATTTTTTAAATAAATTTCTTTTATATTTTATTAAATTGTATTTAAAATCGATGCAGCGCACTTTATTCTAAATTTAATAAAAATAGATAAGATAAAAAACATTGTTTTTAAATTTTAATAGGGCATTTATGTGCAAAACAAAAACAGGTCGAACCAATCTGCCGAGAACCCGACGTTTTGCAAGTCCGGAACATAGAAAATTTTGTGAAAATCCGGCTGAAAATGAGGTAAATAAATAATTTCCGTTTTAGTACATTTTTTAGTCACCATTTTGGCTATTTTTTGGTGTTTTTGGTTAATATTCACCGTTTTTAGTCAATATGTTTAAATGCCATCTTTACAGATCACTAGGGATAAGATTTTTAGGGTTTTTTTGCAGTTAGTTTTGGTGAGTTATGCACGAAAAACATGTTTTTAGTCGAAAAATTGTCGTTTTAACTCACCTATCGAACCTAAAAAAACTTATTTGGATTTTCGCACCTAAAATAGGAGCAAACCTATTTCATGTAAAAAAGACTTGTTGCCCCTATTTTGCCACTATTTGGGCGTTTTTTAAAATTACTAGAAAAAGGCAATAAAATTTTGAATTTTTTTCTTGCCAAGAGCACTAATTTTTTTTAATTTTTTATAAAAAAAAAAACAATAAAATTCGAATTTTTTCATCATAGAATTCCGTGCCTTTTAGGCGCCTATTTTGAAATTTTTCTTGCCTAAATAGCAGTTCTACTAACTGATAATTGAAAAAACTAAGTGTTTTTTTAGGCCATTATTGTCATTTTTACTAGTGATCGGCCAGAAGGGTCGGTCGGTACTTTTCGGTAAAGTACCGAAAAAGTCCAAAATGTTTCGGTCGGTACTTTTCGGTAAAGTACCGAAAAAGTACCGGTACCGAAAAAAAATTGTCGGTACTTTTTCGGTTTTCGGTACCAAAATTTTTTATATTAACTTTTCAACAAAAAATCTTTGAAAATCTTGGCTTTATTAATATTTATAATTGAGTATTGGGAGATTGCGGCTCAAGAAAATTAGCATTTCGACCTGTTCCTGTCCTGCGGCAAGATTTTTACGAAAATTTTGAATTTTTGATAGAATTTCTTAAGAAAAATGGCCCAAAAATGCATCGTGGAAGGGCAAAAAAATGATTAATTTTAGGTTTAGAAAACTAGAAAAAATGAAAATGTTATCCGTTTTATTAGGGGTTTTTGTAGGTGAACGGCGATGCCGATAGGCGTCGCCGAGAAGAAAAAATGAAAAACTTGTCCAATTCCGATAACTAAAATGGTAAAAAAAAAATTAATTCTTTATGTAAATCTTAGAAGTTTTGAATCGGTTAAAATTTTAGAAAATTAATTTGCTAGTAACTTTCTTTAAAAAATTGATAAATTCCTAAATTACCTTCAATTTTAAAAATCTTAAATATACATATTTAAAGAAAAAATATTGTTTTTCTTTGCCATAAGTTAATTAAAAGACACGAAAAACTATTTACACAGTCGGGGTTTGAACCCCAGGCAACCACATTAAAAAGAAATTTTGACTCCGAGGACTCGAAACCTCAGACAAAACGAACTTTTGGTTCTCAGTTTAACCACTGAGCCACGTGATATTAAAAATAAAAATTGAAAAATTCAAATATATTACCAATTTTTCCATTCGGTACTTTTTTCGGTACTCAAATTTTGTTCGGTCGGTACCTTCGGTTCTCAGATTTTTTCGGTCGGTACTTTTCGGTAAAGTACCGGTACCGAAAAGTACCGAAAAAATCCAAAAAGGTTCGGTCGGTACTTTTCGGTAAAGTACCGAAGCCTGAGTACCGAAAAAGCGTCGGTACTTTCCCGTACCGACCGAACACTAATTTTTACACACATTTTTCATCACTATTTTTGCTTATGAACCCGGTTTTTATTAACCTATTTTGGCACTTTTTTCATCTATTTTAGGTACTTATTTCGAGGTTTTTCGTACCTAAAATCTTATCTCTATCCCAACAGATCACTGTACAAACGGACATTTGGTCGCTTGGCATTTTGTTGCTCGAAATTCTTGCTAAAACGCCTCAAATTGATGCAATTTGTCGTATACATAAACGCCATCGAGTTTGTAAAGAAAATGATGAGAGACAAAATTTCAAAATTCTCCGAAATGTTTTTGTTGACGACGAATTGGCGGCGGTGGTGCCCGGCGGCGATGAAAATGACCAAAATATTGACGAACAATTGAAGACGGCTGTCTCAATTTGTTTTCCCCATTTGTTTGTGCTAATTGAGGTAAACAAAAAATGTTATTTTATTTTTTTAACCCATTTTCTAAAAATAAATGTAATAAAAATAATTAAAATTAAATTTATTTAGCGATTAGCGAAATATTTCAACTGAAGTGTTTACATTAAGTTTAAATTTAATTGCAGCATTTATATAAAAAACATTTTTTTTTATTCTCTATCAAAACATATTTTTTAAATAAATAACAAATTCAATTGGTTGATAAAATTTAAATTTGAATGATGTCATTCATTTCTTTGTCAGCAAATGTTATCAAATGATCCCGAAAGTCGTCCAACAACACAAACGTTATTAAATGAATTGCAGAAATGAACAAAAGAAGGCATTTTTTTGCGAATTTTAGTTATCTTCTTCTTCGATGCCTATAGTTAATGTAAACACGAAAAAATAATTAGTTTTTGTTAATCGTTTTTTTGTTTTTATAGTTATAAAAATGTTCTGCAAAGTTTTAGCAACTTTTAAAATTACGTCAACAAGGACAGTCCCAAAAATAATTCGATCGCTATAATGGCATCCTTCGTTTGATGCAAAAATCGGGTTTGGGGGGATCCCGGACACTCTGATCCCGACTCTGACTACCGAGATCTGGATCGACTAAAACCGGGATCAGGATTTCAAAAACCGGCATAATTTCTCCCGATCTCGCTTTCTATTCCAACTTTAACACTAAATTTTTACCTTTTTTTTTACTCCAGACTAGTTTACATTGCCCGATTAAAACAAAAGATTTTTGATATTGCACTGCTCACACAATTCATTTTCCAATTTAACCGATCACCGCGACATTATTAACACATTCACATTTAAAAATGAATCCACATTTTAGCGGGGACACAAAATTCGGGTAAGGAATTGAACATTTGGATTTAATTCCATCATCAAAAAAGAGCATGCCACACTTTTGTTTGGTCAACACATTTCATTTTGTTGGCACGGGGCAATTATCGTATCCGCCACAGTGATGCACGCATTCGTAAT
Source organism: Globodera pallida (assembly GCA_020449905.1). Classification (NCBI taxonomy): domain Eukaryota; kingdom Metazoa; phylum Nematoda; class Chromadorea; order Rhabditida; family Heteroderidae; genus Globodera; species Globodera pallida. Next base: position 133,733 of record JAIXHY010000025.1, on the reverse strand, counting down.
ACTCCGTGGTGCATCTGTGCACGCATTTGTGTGACGGCGGGCCCCCCCATTCACCGCACAGGAACATGCAGCCATCGTATTCACCATAGCATTGTTCACAGCATTGTTTGCTTCAAAATATAACAAATCAAAATTCATTATAAATTTTATTATTTGCTGATCTGAAAATTATGATAATGATCAGATCTTTCTGGACATTAATCAAATGATCTGATCGGTCTGCGGCGTAAGCTTAAGAGGCATATGATCAGAAGATGAACATGCTCTCAGAGAGAGAGATTGGTAAAGAAAGGGAAAAAAATGTACAGCAAACATAGACATACCTATTAGTCTTACGATTTGATGATTTGAAATTTTGGTAAACATTTAGTGCTCAGGGCGTTGATTTTAAAATAAATGTATTGTTGTGATTTGATTTTGACCATAAAACAATTTGCTGTGGTAGTGATCAAAACATGATCAGATTAATTCAAACATTCTTTCTGATTGTTCAATGAAACCCACTAAAAAAAGCGGTACAATCGGCAAAATCGATCAGAACCAGGTCACCAAATCATTTAGTGATCAGAAAAACCAACTTTTTTTGGCCTTCAGCAACAGTAATGAATGACGCAATCAACAAAAGTACGGTGACCAGGAGCTGGACCATGAACATCTTCAGAAGGGAATACTGCAAAAAAGAATTTGTTTTAAAATGTTTGATGAATTATTATTAAATTTTAAATTGTATATGTTTTAAAACGCCAATAAATTTTACATTTTTGCGTTCCAGATTTTAGAAAACTGTAAATTTCTTTGAAAATTAAGAAAAAAAATGATCATTTTCCTTTTAAATAGTGAAGTGGAGACGGCGCCTCGAGGGCTGGCGGCAATTTCGACAAAAGCTGTGAGCAAAGATTGCAGCCATTACATTTGCCATTTATATTAATGGAGTTGGTGATTAATAATAATAATGTTAAAAGCACTGAAAATACACGGAATGGTAAATGCCACGGAATACGAAGAGATTGTCAATTTAAAAAAACAATGTTTGGTTTGTTTATAGAGCGTCTCGACTTTTGGTCGATTAATAAAAAAGAATTTCAACAAAAAAAGATTGTTACAAAAAAAGAAAATTGCTAACAATCTTTTGGTTGATTATAATAAATCTTAATCATTTGATTTGTGTCGAGATAATTTTTGTTGGGTACGGCGGGCACGGAAATTCCTGTTCAAGAATTGCAAAATTGATAATATTTTGCCAACTTATAAAAAAAATTTAAATTTAATGTTTTTCGCTTTTTGGCGCTGTTTGTTTGCATTTTGATAATACCTATGTACCTATTTGTTTACCGACATTTTTTTTTTGTGCCAGACAAAATTTGCTTTCGAAGAGATTTAATTTAATCGTTAATCGATTAAACGTTTTTATTAAAATTATGTTTAAATAGCAATCTCTCGTTTGATTTTAATCATATTTTTACCTATTTTTTAAATAGTAATTTTTAAAAAGTAAAATTACAATTTATAAAGTCCTTTTTTTAAGGATTTTTCAAAACTAAATTCAACCTTAAAAATCAAGCAAAATAAATTCCAGAATTTTCACTTTGAAAAACATGAGTTTTTTTTCGCGAATAAACCCGAAATTCATTTTAGCTTATTTTTTTACTTTTGTCCTTTTTTATTTTTTCATTTTTTAAATTTTTTTTGGAAAAACTGAAGAATATCAAAACATTTGATTTTCTCCCCAAGTCTGGGTGACTTAAGCCTAAGCCTAGCAAATCCCTAAGTGCGAAAAAATTAACCCTGGCAAAAATCAGCATAAAATAATTATAGACTTCGCCGGCGCAAATGTGTCGGCGCAAAAGACGCATAACCAAAATCTTTACTATTTAATATGCCCTTTTTGTATATTTTTAAATAAAAATTTCCTAACAATAAATTAATATTTATGGTAATATTGAAATGGATTTTTCTTGATGCGCATTATTTATTAGTTATTGTTTAAAATCAATTTTATTTTACAATTTTCTTTTAATTTTAGCGCAGTTTAATAAAATTATATATCCAGGGTGACCATCTAACCTTTTTTATCAAGGTTTTCATGATTTTCCATTGTTGCCTTTTTTGGGATTTCCCTGATTTTTTAAAAAATCAAATATTCGGACAAAAAAAGTTGGTTGACCCGTTATTACGATGCTCTCACACATATTTTGCACATTTGGAGTGAATTTCCGAAAACGGCCGTGCTCATTGGCGTATGTTGCTTTTTAAAGTGAAAACATCGTAAAAAAAGGGATGGGGATTTCCGATTTTTGACATTTTTGGGGTCAAATTTCGATCGCTGAAAATGTCGAAACCCCGGAATTCCGATTTTCGATTTTCCTACATTTTGGGGTTGTCAGCGCCCATGACACTGGTATGTAAAGAATTTTAAACANCATTTTCTTTTTAACAACAAAAAAAGTTTAATATACCGTTGAGAATTTAATAATTAAATCAAAAAATAAAATTGATTTAAGAACTTTTTTGTAGCAAACTGTTTGAAAATTTGATAAACAACAGAATTGAGAGCAAGAAATTTTGAAAATTCCAAAGCAAAGTATTAGTTAAAACTTAAACATTACAAAAAAATTTACAGAAAAATTTTGTTTAAAAAATCTAATGAATTTATAGAATTTATTGGGCCCAAATCGAACGCTTAGAATGACCACCAACGGCATTTTGGATTATATTGGAGGCCGTTGCGTTCCGACAGAAATTAAAGATGCACAAAATGTTCGACAATTTGCCATGTTCAACCACATTTTGGTCGGAGAATTTGAGCAAATGTTAGATGCATGGCGCATTGAGTTGGAGCAGCGTTCCGGTGATGAACATCAACAACGCCAAGAGGAACAGCAAATGAGGTAATTGAAAATTTTGAAAAATTGATGAAAACAGCGATTAAAAAGCAGCAAAAAATTCATGAGACGCTTAAGAAATGCCGTTAAAAATGCGATACGGGGGTTTAGGGCAGATTTATACTTCATTTTCTGAAATTTGTTACCATTTGACTATAAAATATTTTTTGTTTCTATAGTAAAGGAGCTTTTTAATAGTTATAAAATTCAATTAGGTGATAAATTTAAAATTAATTTCACGTCACGGAATTCTTAATCCTAACATTGTATCAAATTATCAATTTAAATTTCTTACATTTCAATTGGTTTTACATGCATTGCAGAATTGATCAAAATCCTTTTAGTTACTTTTTATGCCGCATACTTACTGGGTTNTTGCCTATAGTTAATGAAAATATTAAAATAGAGTTACTATTTTTTAACTGTTTTTATTTTTTGTTTTTATACTTTTAAAACTGATCTACAAAGTTTGATTAACTTTTTAAATTACGTCAACAAGGAGGGTTTGTTGTAATATTTCGATATATGGAATGAGATATTTAGTTTGATTCAAAAATAGGTTGTATGGGTTTGGAGGCCGCTATGAACCATATTTTGATTATTGAGAATGAATAGAATAAAATCTAAATCATGATTTAAAAAAACGCCATAATTTTTCTTTACCTGAATTTATGGTCCAAGAATAACACTAAATTTTTACCTTCTTTACTCAAAACTATTGTAAGTTGCCCTAGTAAAGGAAATGATTTGAGATATTAAATTGCAAAAATGTCAAATTTTTCAAAATTAATCCCGCAGCCCGACATTCTTAACATATTCACATTTAACAATGAATCCATTTTTTAGGTAAAAATTATATAAAACTAAATTACTAATACTTATCGTACGCGTTTTTTTTTAAAGATATTATTTTTTATATTATTAATTTGATTGAATTTGAACTCTTTTTCAACATTTAAAACGCTCGTTATCTCTTGGTTTTGGCCTTATCAAATTTATACTGGTCAACACATTTAAAACATTTAAAATCTTTGGGTAGATTCAAAGATTAGGTATTTCAAAAGGTTATTTTGGGCGTACGGACCGATCTCCAGACCGGGGAAATAACTACTGATCCGATTCAGGCACGCACAAAGCCATTCATAAGTTCTTGAAGAGTTTAAGCTACTGAAAGTAACGAGCGCTGGGAGCTTTTGAGGGAAAAACTTGGGGACGGGCCGGAATTGAACCGGTGTCTCTGGTTGACCGGACCAGTGTTCTAACCGACTGAACTACCGACCCTGCCCACGCCAGCTCCCTAGCTTTCTCGTTCTTATGAGATCATCCTTCTCCTCTAGTGATCCCATTGTGTCCTCATTGTGAAGTCCTCTCTCTTCACTATATCACTACCATTAAGTTAAAGCTTTGCGATTGAAAACCCGAAAAGTTTGTTTAATGGCAAAGCTTAGGTTTAATGATGGCTTAAGCTCTTCATGAGCTTTCCAATGGCTTTAAGCATGCCTGAATCGGTTAAGTTCGTTTAGTTATTGCTCCGGTCTGTATTAGAGATCGGACCGATCGCGATTCTCAATTAAAATATCGATCGACAAAATTTTACGAGATCTTAGTGCTTTTTTTGAGATCTCGATCGAAATCTCGATTGGTCTTTAAGTTCGATCTCTAGTCTGTAGTTGTTCCGGGCTGGGTTCGAGTTTGGTTAGCCAAATTTTGTAAATTTTAACCATTTTTTTATAGTTGCGATGCATTTGGATGTAAAGCCAGACAATTTTTTGCTTGTACGCAATAAAATTGAAATACCCAAATTTTTTGTGACAAAAGAGCGAATAACAACGAATTTATGGAAAATTGTCGATTTTAATGGTGCGCAACTTCTCCAACCGTCGGCCAAAGAAAATGGCCAAAAGATCGCCACAAACTTTCACAATTGGCCCGAAATCCGAATCAATTCCGCGCTTTACAACAGTCCAGAATATTTTACATGTGAAATTGTAAATATTTGGTTAAAAAATATTATTATTATTAATGTTTAAAAGTATTATTATTGTTAAATTTTATTGAAATTTATGCACTATTTTAGGTGTCACAAAAAACGGACATTTGGTCCGTTGGCATTATCATACACGAACTACTTTTAGCTCATCGTTTTTATTCACAACGCAGTTTCAATACAAACAATGCAAATGTTCGTAAATTAGTTAATAAAAATCATAATTCTAAATAAAAAACGCAGACTTGAGAAATGATCGAGATTTATGCTCGAGAATTTCAAAAAAATCTTGAAATTTGCAACACAATTATTTTTTAATTTAAATAATTTATAATTCAAATTCATCCGTTTACAAGATTAGTCCCTATTAGAATGTAAAGTAATATTTGAAAAGAATAAATTAAGTTGAAAAATAAAGTTCAAAAATGTGTGGCAATTTTTGCCATAATTTTAATTACCAAATAAAGCACTTTTAAACAAATTTAGCCTCAAAGGAGCGAAATTTATGCACAACTCGAAGCAATAGCTGATCTGTTCAGAGGCTTTTCGATCAAATTAAACAAAAACCCAAAACAATTTGCCATAAACAAACAAATCAAATATTCGGACAAAAAAAGTTGGTTGACCCGTTATTACGATGCTCTCACACATATTTTGCACATTTGGAGTGAATTTCCGAAAACGGCCGTGCTCATTGGCGTATGTTGCTTTTTAACGTGAAAACATCGTAAAAAAAGGGATGGGGATTTCCGATTTTTGACATTTTTGGGGTCAAATTTCGATCGCTGAAAATGTCGAAACCCCGGAATTCCGATTTTCGACTTTTCCTACATTTTTGGGGTTGTCAGCGCCCATGACACTGGTATGTAAAGAATTTTAAACACATTTTCTTTTTAACAACAAAAAAAGTTTAATATACCGTTGAGAATTTAATAATTAAATCAAAAAATAAAATTGATTTAAGAACTTTTTTGTAGCAAACTGTTTGAAAATTTGATAAACAACAGAATTGAGAGCAAGAAATTTTGAAAATTCCAAAGCAAAGTATTAGTTAAAACTTAAACATAAAAAAAATTTACAGAAAAATTTTGTTTAAAAAATCTAATGAATTTATAGAATTTATTGGGCCCAAATCGAACGCTTAGGATAACCACCAACGGCATTTTGGATTATATTGGAGGCCGTTGCGTTCCGGAAGAAATTAAAAATGCACAAAATGTTCGTCAATTTGCCATGTTCAACCACATTTTGGTCGGAGAATTTGAGCAAATGTTGGATGCATGGCGCATTGAGTTGGAGCAGCGTTCCGGTGATGAACATCAACAACGCCAAGAGGAACAGCAAAAACTTGAAAATTTGGAAAAATTGATGAAAACAGCGATTAAAAAGCAGCAAAAAATTCATGAGACGCTTAAGAAATGCCGTAAATGCGATACGGGGGTTTAGAGCAGATTTCTGAAATTTGTTACCATTTGTACTCTAAAATTTTTTTGATTGTTGTAAAAGTAAAGGAGCGTTTTTGAGGTCGTAAAATCCAATTATGGCATTTATTTAAAACGAATTCCGCAGCACGACATTCCGAACCCTAACATTGCGTCAAATTTTCAATTTCAATTACTTTCATTTCAATTTGCTGGCATTTCATTTGTCCATCGGTCTTACTCCTTTTAGATACATTTTGTGCCGCAAACTTACAGGGTTTTGCTTCGAGTTTAGAAAAATGTTTGAGTCAAGTTTCGAGTTTGAGTCTGGCTAAATTTTTTGAATTGAGTTTCGTGCTTTGAGGTCTGAAAACCCCCCAAGTTTTGAGTGTTCAATCAGCAACCCTTGGGGGTTTTGTTGTGCCCTTACGAAATATGGATGGAGCCATCCAACTCGATTAAAGGAAAAATCGTATGACTTGGGACACGGCCACTGAACATTTTTGCGTATTTTTTCAAGCAAAAAAATAGTTTTTAACCAATTTTCCCCGAAATGGTCCTTTGCCGGAATGGACGGACGAGGAACGGGATGCACGATGCACCATCGAGCGATCGACAGCCATTGTAAACAGCATTGTTTGCATAGTAAATGATCTGATCTGAGAGATCAGAACCCTGTCAAATATTTGGAGAATAGTGCCGAAGGTCAGTGGTGACGACTTGCGCAGTTTGAACAAAAAAACGATTAGGATGGAGAGGGGAAGTTCCATAAATTCGGCAGGTAATGCGCCAATCGCTTCCGATCCGAGTGTCGAATGGTCCGAGTGTCGAATAGTACTAAAAATGTCTGACAAATGAGTGTCCAAAGTCCCAGTGTCGAATAGTGCAAATACTATCCGAGTGTCGAACAGAACAAAAAATGTCCGAGTGTCGAAAGGCTGAGTGTCGATAGAACAAATTTAGTCCGAGTGTCGAATTCTAATTTTTTTTCACCGCAAAAAGCAAAATCTGATCAGTGATCAATTTTCATAACAGTGACTCCGCCCAAAATTGTCTGATCACTCCTATCATCATTTGATCGCCCCGCCCCACCAGTGTTCGTTTGTTCCCCCCTGAGGACGCTTATTCATTCGATCGGGGATTGGGGCTCCCAAAACATCTTTGCCCCTTCCCCCCCCCCCCCACTCCCGTCTGTCCCGAGACGAATCGGGTTCTGTTATGTTACCTCCACATTGGCCAATGTTTGGAAACCCCCTTATGAATAAAGGTTATTATTCACACCCTTTTATAATTGGAGGTACGGGAACCGCCTAAGGGCAAGTCCCAACATTCATGGAGGTCCCGCCCGGATTATTAATTAAACCATAAACGGTACCCATGACATCTTCGTACAAATCCGATTTTTGTCTCGGTCGATTTTTAATACCGACGACATCCCTCACAACTGTACGCGACAGTCCGATCGGTCGTTCGAATCGCAAAGCTTCCGATTTTCGTGATAAAACCTTTTGTCGACCCGCGGCCGTGAGCCTCGTAGAAGCAAATTGTTGAACACGTGACTTCAAATTTCTCTTCATGTTTCAAACTTCTCAACTCCCGCAATAATAATCGAATTGGAAACGACTACGTAGGCAATTACAAAAAGGGAACCGAGAAGAAAAGAGAAAACTACTGTAATTACCAAAAAAGGGGAGAAACACCCTAAACGTTGGGCTAACAAATACAAAAGCCAATTAGTCAATGTGACAAAAACAATGAGTAAAATTAATAGAAATATGGGTAGCAATTGCATAAGCCAAAATTATATAAAACAAAAAAAATTTTAATTTTAAGAAAAGAAATATTTTAATAATAAGCACAATGCTAACAAAATTAAGGAGGCGGAGTGCTCTCTAAAATAAAAATAAATTATGGGGTAGGCAATTAAAGATTCAAAAATATGCAACCAATTCAAAAAAGTTAAGGCGGTCGTCAGAGTAAAAGATGCCAATTCCCAAAGTTGCGACAATACAAATTTCAGAATCACGTTCAGCGACAGATACAAATAATCCTCTAACATCAGCTTCAGAACCGCGTAGATCGGAGAGTATGCATCATTGAAAGTAAATGGAAACTTAATGTGATCCAATCCCGCTGCACATAAAGACTGACACTTGAGCAATATTCCCCCTTCGGTAAACCGTCTGTACTGCACGTCGTTAGACATGTACAGCAAACGGCCTCCATCCCCCAGAATAATCGGACACTCACATCCGTATTGTTGCCCAGACAAAATGACTCGGGAGGCATACTCACATGAAAACATCTTTTCAGTTCGTGCCTTGAGATGTCGTTGCACATCGACTCGTATGGGTAAGGTCCAAAGCAATTGGTCAAATGTTCGGTAAGTGTTGACCAAATCATGTAACGACGGGCAAACATTTTCTGAAATCCAAGTCAAATCCAGCTCCCCCTTTTCTCCATCAAAATTTAATGAATACAGTGGAGTTCCCAACTCCTCCATCCTGGTCATTTGACTCTCACAAGCGGCCCCAATCAATTGATGTCGAGAAAGTGCTGACAAATCGCCTCGATCAAAATAACCGGTGTCATTGGGAAACAAATACAACTGACCAACAGAAAAGGAGTCGAAGTTCGAATCTGTATCGAACCAATTCGCTGATCCGTTTGGGGCTGCATGCGGTTTTCTCAAAATCACGGTGCGATTCGTCATCCTGATGATTTCTCTTCCGTAACACATCAAGATTTTTTCCCCAAGCAGCCGTGGAAAGAATGAAGGACTCGGGAATTCTTTATAAGTGACCAACCCACACCCCTGGGGTAAGTAACAGTTGAACGGTAACAGATTGTTGGTATGAATCATCTGAACACATTCCAAATGTACTTCTGGTACCAAGAATTTCATCTTTCGCTTGACTCCTTTCTTTAGGACTCTCCATAGCGTGTGCTTTAATGCATGCCGCCAACCTTCAGAGTGTACGTCAGATGTCGGATTAGTAGCCATAAAACTAAAAACCGACGGCTCCATCCGAGTCTTCCCTTCGGGGCACTCACAACCTTCGTACGGTCCAAGGCAATCTTGACAATCTTCGGGACAATTATCTTTGGGGCTGTTTAAAAATAAAGCGACATGGAAACTGAAAGAAATGAAAATTAAAAGAATTTGCATTTAAAAGGGCAAGGGTATAAAACGAACAAAATCAATTTAGTAAAGCAATGCAAAATTCGGCAACAAAATGAAGTAAACCAAACCAATTAAGTAAATGAATAAAGTATTTTAAGTTAACATCATTGCAATCAAAATGAATTAGTGTTTGATGATGAAAAATGACGAATTCAATGGTTAAGAATAGGTATTTTAAAGCTTACTTGTATGACAAAATTATGCATCGAATTAATAAAGCTTGTGAGTAAAATGAAGCAATTAAAGCGCAGTTAAATGATAAAGCTTGTGAATAAATTAAAACAATTAAAGCGTAATTAGATAACAAAGCTAATACCAATTTCAGCATCGTTCCGGAGGAGTCAAATACATGGAAAGCGTTTCACCAGTGCGTTCAGCCTCCAGGATGTGTGACAATGTAATCGCCTCCGCAGGAGACAATCTTGATCCTTCCAACTGCACACCCTCGGAAGTAGTAGCGATCGTTCCAGTCATCATCTGCTTATAACGCCGAATTTTGAACCTGGTCTCCAAAGCCTCTTTAGGGGATATGGTCAGGGTGCGCAAATCCACATCCAGCACCTCTTCCGTTCCGGATTCAATCGGTGGCAACTTTCTCCAGTCCTCGACTTGAAACCAACCTTCCCGAGATGGAATCTCTTCTTCTTCCAGGTCCGTCTGAATGACGGACGGAACGAAACCATCTTTCTTTTTCTCTTTTCTAACAAAAACGGTCTCAACCAAATTCATTCGCGGGGACCACTTCGGATAAGCCCTTGCCCTGGCCCAAGTCACCACATCAAAATTCTTCTCCAAAGAAATTAATCGCTCAACTTCAGCGAATGAACCTCCATCTTTACGTTTAGAACTCGGGGTCGTTCCTTCAATCTCAGTCTTTTTCAGTTTCCTCAACCACCCGAACTCGGAATTCAAATCTCTTTTGGTCGGTTCAATTGCCACAATACGACCCCTCTCATCCACTTCTTCTCCGAAACGGGTTGCTTCATCTTTTTCAACCTGTCGTTTCTCCTCCACGGAGAATCCTTCCCAAATGTCCACTTCATGCTCAGAATCACTTTCATCCCCCTCTTGATACCATGCCGGAATCTCGCGAAAACAAGCCATTTCAAAAGTTAATTAAATCAGTTATCAATTTTACGATAAATCAGAGGTCAAATATAAAATCAATATTATTAAATTAGAAATTAAAATAAACAAAAGAAAAATCAAAAGAAAAATTAAATTTCAGTCAAATTTGGCGAATTGGTGACGAGATTCATCCACGCGATCACCAGGAAGAGAAAAAAAAAATTTTTTAAAATTACTACTAGATCCAACATGGTAAAGAGAATGAATCGCAAAGGTGAAGTCAAGGGCGGTTCGGTATCTTTCTCCAAGTGCCGAAGCCACCGCGGCACACACCTGTATGTCCCCAAAAGAGCGGGTCACGTCCTGGTACGACACCCGGTACTCTTCCATGTGCGCAGGATTCACCAAATCCGCACGCCCCATCTTCACAATCAGCTTCAGAGGGTCCGGCACAAACACCCACGTGTCATCCGCCATCGGCAAAAGGAACTTAGAACAAAAATAAGACTGCGTGAACTCAAACATCTTAACCTCCAAATTGAACATCAAACCAATTTTTAACGTGTCCCTGTTGCGCGCGACCCCTTGCCCATAGATCAACGAATCGTCTCCGGCAAACAAAGCAAAATCGACTGATTCCAACTCATACGCCACGGCGACAACTCCCATCAAAAAGGTAGTATTAAAGATGAAAGTCGATGCGTCGCCACTCTTTCGCTGATAACTTACAAAGGTTGAAATCGCCGATCCGCGATCCAGAAGTTTGGCGTAGACATGCGAATTAAACCACCAGGTCACCCACTGTTCCGGAACTCCAAATCTTTCCATCAGCTTACACTCAAATTCCAAGGCTGTGGCGCCCTGTGACTTGTCATACTTGGATATATCAAGTTCCAAGCGATCAGACAGTGGGGAAACGCTGGACGGAGGGCAACTCGCAGACAATCGATGGGCGAACATCTCCGGTGACATGTCGGTAAACATCATGTATTTTTTTTTCAAGGAATACTGTAACCTCCGTTTCAACTCCTTCAGTATCACACAGTACAAAGCGTTTATTTCTTTCGGAGAATACGCTATCGTCTGGAGAGCCAAATAAGATGTGACACTCTTGTCAGTCAAGTTCGCTTTTGGATTACGCTTAATCGATAGCAAATAAAGATCCATGGGCATTTGCTCAATTGGAATTTCGGGCTGAAGTCGTTCCGGCACATTGGATGGTTGGGTGGTCAGCCATTCTTCAACATCTGTCGCCGAAACACGAATCTGTTCCGCCGTGCAAAACTCCAGTTTTTCCCGGTCCAAGTACGTGTCAACGAATCTCTCAAGCATCACCGCTGACAACCCCTCGACATCCACGGTACCTTGTAGATCTGGCACGTTCTTGTTTCTCTTGTAGAGGGCCAAAAGCGTCTCGCGAGAAAAATAACCCCGCATGTGGGGCATTGCGGTCTGCAACACCGGTCTCATGCAATCAAATTGCGCCCTTTGAAAAGGCGCTTTTTCCGGTACCAATGCGATGTTTCCCATTTCCAACTCCAACTCACTGTGGTGCACCATCCAAGAGTCGAATGACAAATCAATAAAAGTCGTGTCCGGCATCAATTCAGTAACCATCATCTGCAACAACATTGGGTTGACTTCCACAGCCTCAGAAACGGCTGGTGCTTCCCTCATTTCTGGCAATTCATCTTCCCACGCAATCATCCTGTCATTCGGAATCTCGAACAGTCCATTGACATTCATCAACCTGTGCACCGAATCATGCACAACCGGCACGTATTGCGACGTGTGAATCACAAACTTAACATTCGTGTCACGCATGGTGGAATTAAACGTCTGCGCCACTTGTTAAACAAACAAACAAAAAATAAATAAATAAATAAACAAAATGCAATAAAAAATAAACGACGTCATTTGAGGGCTCATTTCATGTTAATCCCCTTCTCCCTCATGTTCTTTTCACAATCTGTTCATTTAAATTGTCGGGGCCAATTTATTTGGGGTGGTGGATGACTCCGCCCAAAATTGTCTGATCACTCCTATCATCATTTGATCGCCCCGCCCCACCAGTGTTCGTTTGTTCCCCCCTGAGGACGCTTATTCATTCGATCGGGGATTGGGGCTCCCAAAACATCTTTGCCCCTTCCCCCCCCCCCCCCCCCACTCCCGTCTGTCCCGAGACGAATCGGGTTCTGTTATGTTACCTCCACATTGGCCAATGTTTGGAAACCCCCTTATGAATAAAGGTTATTATTCACACCCTTTTATAATTGGAGGTACGGGAACCGCCTAAGGGCAAGTCCCAACATTCAACAGGAAGAAACCGCTTTTTTTTTGTGATCACATAAAATAATCTGATCGTTTACGGTAAAACATCAACTCGCTTTTTAGTAACAAAAAGCATTAATGAACAAAATCGCGCAAAAGCTTAGGCCTAAGGCTAACAAATCCCTAAGCTCAGGGTTGTTTAGGCCTAAGCCTGATGATTGCTAGGCTCTTTTAAAAATTAAGGAAGAAAGCGAGTTGAATATGTATCTTTCGACACTCGGACCGCTTCGACACTCGGACTATTCGACACTCGGACTTTCGACACTCGGACTATTCGACACTCGGACTATTCGACACTCGGACTTTCGACACTCGGACTATTCGACACTCGGACTTTCGACACTCGGACCATTCGACACTCGGACTTTCGACACTCGGACCATTCGACACTCGGACTTTCGACACTCGGACCATTCGACACTCGGACTTTCGACACTCGGACCATTCAACACTCGGACTTTCGACACTCGGACCATTCGACACTCGGACTTTCGACACTCGGACCATTCGACACTCGGACTTTCGACACTCGGACCATTCGACACTCGGACTTTCGACACTCGGACCATTCGACACTCGGACTTTCGACACTCGGACCATTCGACACTCGGACTTTCGACACTCGGACCATTCAACACTCGGACTTTCGACACTCGGACCATTCGACACTCGGACTTTCGACACTCGGACCATTCAACACTCGGACTTTCGACACTCGGACCATTCGACACTCGGACTTTCGACACTCGGACCATTCGACACTCGGACTTTCGACACTCGGACCATTCAACACTCGGACTTTCGACACTCGGACCATTCGACACTCGGACCGCTTCGACACTCGGACTTTCGACACTCGGACTATTCGACACTCGGACTATTCGACACTCGGACTTTCGACACTCGGACTATTCGACACTCGGACTTTCGACACTCGGACTATTCGACACTCGGACTTTCGACACTCGGACCATTCGACACTCGGACTTTCGACACTCGGACCATTCGACACTCGGACCGGTAGCCGCGCCAATACCCAACCAGTTTTTAGGGCTCAACGAGCGCTTCCTGATTTCCTGTACTATTTTGAAAACTTTCTTAATATTTAATTTTTTATATGCACAAAAAAATTACTCAAATGTTTATAAAGCCTGAGTTTAAGGACTAATATGATGGTTTCTAAGAGCTTAACTGTCAAATTTTATGAATTTTGTCATCTTTGAGAGCTATAAGTTTGCTCAGAGTCGAGCGCAACGCAATTGGCTAAAATCATTTAAAAATAATGAATTTTGATCATTACGGTGACGGACGGCACCGCTAGCCGAAGGGCATCAGCGTGAGAAAAAAAAATTTTACGGATAAAATGCCATTTTTGCACTAATTTTAACACAAAAAACAATCAAAAAACGATTACATTTATGGGAGGAGGGGGGGACAGACACATTGAATTGTTAAATAAAGGGCAATGATTGCAAAATTACACATATGAATGACATTAAGAAGTGATACGACATCCATCCAAATTTAATGCTTGCCATACTTTCCACAAACTTCACTTGGCTCATGTTCGCGGCGGCTAAATTATTGAAATTTAATAATTATTTTTATAAAAATATTTAAATGAAACAAAGAATTATTTCCGAGTTTTTTCGGAAGTTAACTTTGAATGGCTACCGAACTGAATCCAGACCGGTCCGGCTACAAACGTTCGGTTACAGACTGTGGCTAAACTCTAACCGATTCAGAAATTCTTAAAGCCATTCGAGACAAGATGAAGCTAATATTAAGCTAAGCCTTTAGGATAGTTATGAGCAGTTAAGTTATAAAAATCCCGATTTGGGGTTTTCTGGTCATAACTTTTTTACATTTGGGACTGAAACTTGGTCACGTTTATGTTTTACAAATCTTTTATTTTCTTTTATTGTTCATTCCTGGTTTTTTTAATAATTTTTTTCTTAAATTTTGCTCTTAGTCCCAATTTTGTTAGATTATGAATCTGCGCCTCCAACAACTCCCAAAACATTTTTTAAATAACAATTTTCTCAAAAAATGTATTACTGAAATTAAGTTCCAATTAGTAAATTTTTGAATTAAAATCTAATTAAACATACATCCAAAAGAGAAGCCAAAGTAATACTTTGGCGTCATCTCCGTAAAATGAAATGGTAAATCTGCACCGTGGAGGTTGTTGGGCATAGGGTCGTGATGTTCTATTGCAACAAAAAAAAACTTGTTAGGCTCCTGGCAGTGATTTATTTGATTTGTGATCTTTAAGAATTGTGTCTAGGGCTGCTATTTTTTATGTCGTAGTAACCTCAAAATATGACAATATTACTTAAAACCTCAAAATTATGGGCTCTAAGTTTTCAGAAAATCCAATTATTTCTAATTAAAAATAAATAATTTCTACTCTATTCAATGAAATTTTTCAGAAATGTAAAGGAAACAATTCATTGTTACGAGCATATTTTTGTTATGAAGGAATAAAAATTTTGATTTTTAGCAGGGTGGGTCACGGTGGGTTAACCGAACCGAAACCGAAAACCGGGGGTCGTAAAACGGCCTGAAACCCGGAGGTACCGGTTTTCGGTTTAAAAAATAAACCACTAATGATGGGATATTTATGGGAGTTTTCCGTTTTGTATTGGATTTAAAATCATTAGCCGTACAACGAACTTGTGGGTGGGGTCAGTATTGGTTTTGGTTGGAGCTTCAAACCCCGGCTGTGTAATCTATTTTTTATCACTTTCGGTGAGCATCTACATATGGTGGACAAAACAATAATTAAAAATTGTTTAATGTTTTCTTTGTAAAATATTGGACCAAATTTCTTAACAAATCCCTCAAAAAAATTTCCTGACAACGCCTTTCGGCGCCGACGAGCCCCTCCCTTTCCTAAAAAGCCTACACATTGTCCTATTTTTAAAATTTTGGTGGCAAATCTCTTAACAAATTGAGTCAAATCATATTTTTTTCTCACCCCCCCCCTGCCTCAGAAGCTTAAAATAGTCCACTGGCAGAGCCGTAGCCAGAAAAACTTTTCTAGGGGGGGGGGGGGGGGGGGGGAGCCAAAAAAAGTCTTCTTAGGTGTGCATTTTTGGTTGCATTTTTCTTAAGCAATTTTTTTAATTTTAATTTTCAGTAAATTTTAGAATTTTTATTAAAAAATTGCGTTGAATTTTGAAAATATTGCCGATATTCATTTTTCAAAAATATTAATTTTTTGGAATTTTTGACTCAATTTGTTAAGGGATTTGCAACCAAAATTTTTAAAACACGGTAATTTTTTGAAGTTTTTAGACCGGTCAAAAACTTTAGATTTTAACATATCTTTTAAAAAATTGATCCAAAAATTACGAATTCGAAAAATCAAAAGGGTTCCCCTCTATGGTTTGACAAAGATCGGTTTGGGTTTTCGGTTAACCGGGTGTCACCAAAACCGAAAACCGCGGGTCGCAAAACAGCATAACTTTATTCACACCGCACTAAATCAGTTAAACCGTATACCATTGGAAAGCTCTAGATGCATAGAAGCTGTTTGTAAAACTAAACTAAGCAGTAAATCAAAGTTTAGAAAAGTTATGATCAGAAAACAACGAAAAAGCCCAACTTTTTTGAAACTTATCAAACCATTTTTGGACTTTGCTGTAATGCTTTTTCTACTCATTTAGAGCATTCGAATGATATAAGGCTTTACTGATTTAACAAATTTTTTTAATAGTGCTAAGCATGAAATTGCTTCATAAAATATATGTGGCGGAATTTAAGAAACGACGACCTAACACCTCTAAAAATGTTATTTTCGTCGCGCATTAATCATAAAAATAGCAGCCCATTTATGACTCTGTCCAAGTTTGGGGTATTTAAATTTTTGGAGAATTATTTAAATTATAAAAAAAAAGCAATTTTTAACAGAAAATGATCCTTTTTAAAAATCTATCCACCTTGTCGGCTCGGCAAACAGATTTTTTTGTCGTAAAATTCAGGTAAAAATTTTATTTAAAAAATGAAAAAACTTACGGCTCTTCTTCGGCTTTATTGTTGCTGACTTCTTCTTCGTGCACGGACTTGTTCGGTTGTCGTTGTCGGTTTCTGAAAACTTCGACCGCGAATCCGAAACAAAACTTTAGTCCCCCGCCCCCCCCGGACTCTAAAATAATTAATATGTGAAAGTTTTAAATGTTTTTGGAAGATGCCCCCGCATTTCACCAGATAGTTGTTCGATTTTTGGAATATTTGTGCTAATCCTGGCCCCAATTTTCTTTAATTTGTACCCCCCCCCCCTCGTCCGGGATTTAAATTTGGAAAAATGATTGTCAGCTTTGGATTCTACGACCCCAAAAACCCCCATGAAGGACCCTTTGTCGACTTTAATTTTTCGTTTTTTTTTTGAAAAAAGGCGGTACAAAATAACCAAATTTTGGTTTTGTCCAATGCGGTCGAAAAACACTGACCAATTCTTGTCCATCCCTGCACCAATCCCCCTCACAACAAATGTGCAATTTAAACGAATATTCTTGGCATATTTTCCACACTTGTTCGCAGGTGGTTGGGCCAACACAGTCGAGGTATTCAATTTTGGCAAGTTGGTCGAAAAAATGATTTTTTTTACTTTTATTAAGCATATTTTGCTGACAATAAGTTCAGCAATAAGGGAAATTTAAAAAACAAATTTTACTTTTCAGTTAGAAACATTTCCCCACCGCTAATTTATTTTTTCTACATTTCTGCTGGTTATTTAGGCTGCTAATCACGAAAATGACAATTTTTTAGATATGCATCATCTAATTTACGATTCGAAATCATTGACTTTTCAATCTTTGATTCCAAAATTCAAATTTGTGAAACACAAAACTGACCTCTGTTCTCTCATAAGGCCACAAATTAGATTGATTTGCGCATAAATTATGGGTGGGAAAGGCATTTTTGGATGATAAAATCTTTTCCCTGTTTCTTACCAATCAAAATGGTCCCTAAAACTACAACAAACTCCACAAGAAATTCTTAATAAACCGGAAACTGCAAAATTGTTGCAAGAAAACGGTGTAATCCACCAGGATTGGCGATGTGTTTCCATCAGATTTGTGTTTAATATAGATTTAGAGCCAATTTTAAAATCTTAGATTAAATGATATGTATTATAAAAAATGTCATTTTCGTGATTAGAGCCTGAATAAACCACCAGAGTGTACTTAAAAGTAAATTGGGGGGGGGGGGGGGGTGTTCCGATTAACCGAAAAGAATAGTAAACTTTTTTCGATCTCTTTTAAATTGTATATCGATTAATTTTAATTTTTAATATTTAATAATGTAAAAACACAATTACATTATTATTATTATTATTATTATTTACCGGGCTCGACATCAATTTCAGTCGTGCAATTTGCATTCAAACATTTCACGCCTTGACACCGGTCAAAACCTTTCCAACGGCCATTATGTAAAGTGTTTGAGGCGCTATATTCGCGTCGGCCTTTTCCACATGTTTTTGTTAGCACTGTGTTGAATAAAAAAGATTAAGCGCCAAAAGTAAAGAATTGGCACAATAAATTTGGCTTTTAACATGACGTCATATGCCCGGCGGCCGGGGGCCGCCTATGCCAATCAATCGAAGGAAAACACCAAACATTTACTACCGTAATTAGGGCATACTATTAGGGTAGCACGGGACCGGGACCCGTACTGAAGTGTCCAGCCTGGGACTAAAATGTTGGGGTCTCGGTTTTTTAAAATTCCTTTAAAACTCCCTTAGAATGGTCCCGAAGCCCGGTGTTTTTGACTGGGACGGACCAAATTTAGTTCCGGTCCCGGGTTTTCCCAAAATTCCCGGTTCCGTGCTACCCTAGGTCATACCTCATCATTTTTAAACCTCATAATTCACCCAACTAATGAAAAGTTTGGAATTGATCGACGACACCGGCACTTGGATTTTGGGGAGAAATAAATTTACAAAAACAAAAATTTGCAACAAAAAAAACAACCAGAAGAATGTAAGCGAGTTATCAGAATGAACAACTGAGCCAGTGCGACGACGCAAGCGATTGACAATTTCATTTTTCTAAAAAATAAAAATAAATTATTTTTGTTTTAAAATAAAATAAATTGTCTGTGGAACACGAAGGAATGCTTAATGCATAACATAACAAATATTTGTGAGTGAAGGGGGGGGGGGGGTGTTTATAAAAATTAGAGAAGCTCTCTCTCATCATCCAATTGTGGTGATTCATCATTTTATGATGCTTTTAGTGGCGCTTCCGTCCCGCTGGCCGGGTGACCGAGTCGTCCGTTGAATCGTCAATTTGCAAACAAAAACGCTATACCTAACTTTTTTTTTTTGCTACCGAAACCGGCCGCGTCTCAAAAAATACAAAAACAATGGAAAAGCCAAGTAAAATATTTGAAATTGATTAACAAAATTTAACGATCTTAAGTAGGGTTGTTCACGGTCGGTTTTAAACCGGTACCCCCGGTTTTCGGTTAGGCCGGTTTTGCGACCCCCGGTTTTCGGTTTCGGTTTTTGGCTGACACCCGGTTAACCGAAAACCGAAACCGGTTTTTGTCAAATTTTTCAAATTCGTAAATTTTGGACCAATTTTTTAAACAAATTTCGTTAAAATCTTAAAATTTTCCCGTGGTGGCTACTGGCAAATAAGAACAACCTTTTAAAACGTTCTAAAGTCTGATAAAACATTTATTTTGCTAATGTAAATTGTAAACCAGGGCTCCCAGCAAATTTTTCTGAAAAAAAGGACAAAACATCGGTAAACCCTTCAAAAAGATTGTCCGTGGGATGGACCATCCCATTCCTAATCAGGGCGCTCAGATTCAGATCACCGTCCAGAAAATATGGCAACTGGCTCCAAAATAGTGGCATTTTTATGGCAATTTTTCTTAAAGAATTTTCAAAAACAAAAAAAATGGTGGTGGGTGGGTGGGTCGGCGGTGCCAATAGGCGCCGCCGAGAAAATTTTGAAATTTGGACTTTTTTTGAGAGATTTACACATAAAAATTTCCCATTTTTGCCCGGTCGAGCCGAGAATCTCGACTCGAAAAATCTCGGAAAATTTCTTCGAGCGAGATCTCGAGTCGAGATTTTTCGAGACTTGGTATTATTTGCCAAAAGATTTTTTGAGGGAATTTGTTAAGAAAATTGGTTAATTTACAAAAAAAAAATTTAAACAATTTTTAATTATTGTTTCGTCCACCATAGATGCTCACAAAAGTGATAAAAAAGAATTTACACCGGCGGGGTTCGAAACCCCAACAAAATATTTACAGGCCCCACCACTCACCACTAAACCACCAACCCAATGAGGCGGCTCCTGATTTTAAATCTAATACAAAACGGGAAAACTCCCATAAAAATTCCATCATTAGGGGTGTATTTTTTAAACCGAAAAACCGATAAACCGGTACCCCCGGTTTTCGGTTAGGCCGGTTTTGCGACCCCCGGTTTTCGGTTTCGGTTTTTGGGCCAAAAAAGCCGGTTTTCGGTTTCGGTTTCGGTTCGGTTAACCGACCGTGAACAACCCTAATCTTAAGCACTTTTGAACGATGATTGCGAGTCATATATTAATAAAGCCACTATTGGTTATAACTTTTGAATCTTTTTTTTCAAATTTTTATTTAAAATAGATTGATTTTATTTGATTTATAAATTCAATAAGAAAATTACTTTTACATTTACACATTAATTTTGACCATTTTTTGTATTTTTTGCCACTATTTTTGCTTACTTACGAACTCAATTTTTAGCCACAAAATGTTCCTCCAAAGCAAGCGGAAAGGTCATTCGACCACTTGTTTAGCTTAGATTCGAAAAGTCGCGGTCCGAGGCATCTCGGTGCCAAATTACAAGCCGAGAGCTTTTTTGTTTGATCCCACCAATTTGCGTTAGAAGAAGCCATTTTTGTTTATGCTTTTTCTGCCTTCCACTGACAGACGGTCCCTTAAAGCACAAAATGACAACAAAAAGACAAGATTATGATCAATCGTGCTTTTTAATTGGTTTTGAGGCCAACATTGATTTTAGACAATTTTGAATTTCGAAAAATTCTTCAAATTCGGGTCTAGGGTTCGTGGTTTGCGGGAGTTAAGATAGCAATTTTTTGTTGACATATTGTTTTTTCCGATCTGACAATGGTACCCAAAAAAAGTACATACATTTAGTTATCGCATCTTTATTTTAAACTGGCTCTTCTTCCACTGGGCTTCATTGGATGGCCACACTTTCGCAGTGCCTCCGGTTATTTAAATTATAAAAATTTTTTCACCAAAATATTTTCTTGCTGAACATATTTCCCTAACCAATTTCAGGTCGAATTTCCTGTCCAAAAATACGACCCGCCTCTTTTGCCGTGGTTGAAGGCTTATTGTGTTGTGCATTTGCTTCTCCTCATGCTCATAATTCATTCCTTCACTTTGAAAATGAGCGGAACAAATTAAGCTATTTGGACTTGTCTTTAAAATCGCTTTCTTCATTTATTTGCACAATTCTTTTGAAAATATCAAATTTGAAGTAGCATATTTTGGCATTTTGACCAAATTATTTGAAAAATGTACCTAAAAAGATTGATTTCTGCCTGTTTTAAAAATAATTCGTCTTTAACGATAGACTTTTAGTCATTTTGAGAAAAGGCCTGAAAAATTGAACATTTACATAAAAAAATTAGGAAATTGGGCGCGCTGAAATGTACAAGCGCTCAAATAGTTGGAGCTCTGTTGTCCCTAATTGCGATGAGTTGGTCTCACGGTTACGGAAATTTCGTCTTCCAAATACTAAATAATTTTAGACATTAAAGAAGAAAAAAATTAAAATATTATGCAAATTACTGCAGTAAAGAGCTATTTTTCGGTGCATATTTCGGAATTTTTGGGTATTTTAGCCTTTTTTTGGAGCATATCAACCCGATCCACTATTAATATAATAATAACATTTACCTATTTTATATGTAATTAATTACCTATTTACCTTTTCCATAAAATAGATATATTTTTATTATTTTTGAAAAAATATGCACTTTTTAAATATTTGAAAAATGTCGGGTCACAAAATGATCGATCAATCACATTTTTTTATGAACGGATTCATTTTTGGTGGAAAAGAAATGTTAGAGGCGATTTGACCCAATTACACTTGCGATTATTTAGACGCAATTTCGCTTAAGTGCAATCGTTCCGTTAAAAGGGCTTCTCCAAATCAAAAGTCATTTTGCAGGCAAAAAAAGCCTCATTTATGTGTAAAAAGCTTCTTTTTTCATAATTTTAACCGATAAAAAATAATGTTTAAATGTTTGGGGCATAAAAGTTCAAAATGTTTCACCAAATTTGTGTTCAAATCAACGAGGTTATTAGATTTCTTTCAAAAAAGTTATAATCGAAAATTACTAACAAAAAAACTTAGTTTTTCGCTCTTTTCACACCATAAATTTTTAACGGTTTATATGATCGTTTAGTTTCTGCTAGATAATAGCTTCTAAACATATAGAGCTTTCGAAGAGATTTGCAACCAAAAAAAAACGGGCATCATTTTTTAAATAAGGAGGGGTCCGTCGGTGCCGATAGGCATCACCGGGAAATGTTTTGTTTAAAAAAAGGTCAATTTGATAAGGGACATAATGCCAACAAATCAATTGTTAGAGATGCTATTTAGGCAAGTCTTTTTTTCTCATTTTGGCGCTTTGTCTTTGAGGAAACATTTCGTTAAGGAAATAAGTAAAATAATAAAAATAAATAATAAATCTAAAAAAGCCCCCAAAAGCCTATAAAACTCCAAGAAAACCTACGGTTAAAAACCTTATTTAAATATTTATAGTCTTTTCGGCCTATCAAAAACCCTCAAATGAGGCTAAAGCCCGCAGATTTGGGAGTCCTGATAAGACATTTTAAAGTTTTTTTAGCAATTTTTAATATTATTAAAATGCTTTACATTTAGAGAAATGCCAGTTCAAAAATTGTGCATAATTTTATTCATCTTTTTAATTCTTTGTGACGGCTTTTACTGCGAAACCCCGAAAATTGTACGGAATAAAGTCAATGGCAATCAAACCAAACCGCGAGGGCATGGGAAAGCGCGGCGAATGAACGGGTAGTTAGTTAAATTAATTTGAATAAAATTTGACTATTTCTTCTTATAAAGTAAGTAATAAAGTCATCTTTTTTATTATTAAATTGTGAAATATTTATAAAATGAGTCCGTATCCGATCAAGTACATAGTTTGGCGGCTTTTTCTACTGATCACATAGTTTTCTGATCAGTTTTTAGAGCGCGTCTTTTGGCACATATAAATCCATATTTTAGGTTTTGAGAATAAATCCATATTTTACTTCTTTTTTTTTGTTCAATAAAGGGCATTTTTCCGAAAATTGCTAAAGAAAAATGCAATAAACGAAAAATGTAACCCAAAAAATGACTTGTTCTTTGACTAAAAATGCATCCATCACCTTAAGTTAAATATTTTCTGAAAATGTTATTTTTTTTAAATTTGCAAACATGTAAAAAATATCACATTTAAACTGATAAATTTTTTAGTCCATATTTAATCAATATTTGTATTTTTAGGGTTTTTGACATATTTGGGCAGTTTTTAATCAATGTTTTAGTCCGATTTTTAGAAAAATTATTTTCTCGAATCCAATCACATATTTGTCAGAACAGGGGTTTTTTCTTATCGCATATGCTTTTCATGACAAATATTTGGGCATATCGTTTTAAGTGTTGGACAAAATCGTCGAAACACTTTGCCAGTCATCGACAACAGCAGCAACAACAAGAATAACAAGCAGTACATAATCATGGTCCCGACTCTGCCGCCTGTCAAGATTCCCGTCCCAATAATCGGATTCGTCACTTTGGCACCAAAAAATTTTAATAAAAAAACAATTGTTTCAAATTCAACACGTGGGTAATAAATAGCCGGTGAGTTTTAAAATTTTGAAAATTTATTTTTGAGTACCCAATTTTGCTAAAATATAATTGTTTTTTAATTTAAAACTGATAAATTTAAATATTTTATTAAGATTTGAACCTATATAAAATTTAAATTCATTTTTAATCTCGGCATTTATCTCAATTTTCTATATCGAAATTTAACAAACAATTTGTGAAATTTAGATAGTTCGCAATTATCTAAAACAAATAAGTTGCACATTTTATAGAAGAAAAAATATCCGCGCGTTTGAGCTGATTGATGTCTGAATTCAAGCATTATGGATTGACAAAATTTGTTGTGATTTTAAATAAACAATTCTGAATTTAATAAATTGCATAAATTTTGTAACAATTTGGCTAATCAATATGATTTCAAGGTGATTAGGGGTGGGAGGACCGGAACCCGATCAAGAGTGATTGGGGGCGGGACCCGATCAAGAGTGAAATTGTTAATTTGGGGATGGACAAACGATCAATGGAGGAACAATTGGCTGAAGGGGATCGGTGTTCGCACGCACATCTTAAAAAATTGTTGAAATTCGCCAGCAACGCATTCCTTGGCAGCACTGATCCATTTATGAAGCCCTATTCGTAATTCCTCAAAAATGTATATATTATTTCATTGTTTAAAATTATATGATTAAAGTTAAATTTTTAAGTTTTTTGATTAATTTTAAATTATTTTCTCTTAGTACAATATTAATCATTAATTAAGTTTTGTATTTGTCGATTTTATTTGGTATTATTTTCAAATAAATATTATTAAATTGTCAAAAGATTTTAAAAAATCATCATTTTGTGCTAATTATTATATAAAATTGTATTTAATTTAAAGGTTTTTATTTACTAAATATTTTGTAGTTTTTTTAATAAAAAAGTAATGAAAATAAGAATATTAATTAATTTAATATGCCATATTCTATCTTACTGTAGTGTTTTTATCCGTGCCGGAATCTCCATGCTCCAATAACTTGACCAATTTATTGTAAAATTTCATAAAAAAGAAAAGAATTTCGCCACGTTTTACGCTTTGTTCCTCATTTTGATCAGTTCTTAAAGTAAGAATTAGTTTTAAAATACAAAAAATCACAATTATTAAATTCTCATGACAAAAGAAAATTATTTTTATATTTGTTATGATTGCGAACGCCGACATTTTTTTTCGGGCTTTTTAAACTCGGGATCGGGGTTAAGAGGCCGGGATTTTATAAAAGCAATTTAAATGACGTTAAAAAGGACTAACGGACAAAAATAAAAACTTTGTAAATTTTGAAAAAAACCCGGGATATATTAGGAAGAATTTTACAGCAAACATCGCTTGAAAACTAACTCACTCGAATAAATTGTGTCCAAAAACATCGATGCCCTGTTTTTGGATTTTTTTGAAGATTTGGCCAAAAATTGTCCCATTTTTGGCCATTTCATATCCCAATAATTCCTTAACCCGTGGCTCAACAATTTTGGCATCCATTTGGCGAAGTATTTTGGACAACATTTCAAATTGTTTTTGAACGCTTGGCAATTCCATTGAGGAACCTTTAATCACGTATGTCAACGGTTTATTTATATAAATTGGCAAAATGCCAAGGGCTGAAAGGCTTCGTTCAAAAATACGCCGAATGTCGTACACTAAAACATGTTAAATACACAATGTTAATATATTAAGGTTATATTTTATTTATTTTTTGTATTATAAATATATATATACCTATTTTTTTAATATATTTTTTTATAAAAATATGCATATAAATAAAATTGGTTAAATTATAAATTCTTTTTAATTGTTTTGGTAAATAAATTTAATTTTTATTATTTAATTTGATTTTATTTTTTATGGTTTTAAGTTTTTATTTATTTCCGGTAATGCTACTTTCATATTAAATTATTTATATATTTGTTTTTTATTTTCGGTAAATATTTAATATGTTATTTGTTTTTCATTGCCTCTTTTCGACTCCGTTTGGTCTTTTTCATTGTTTACTTCCGATGATGCGGTGATGTAGTGTTCTGTTTTGTCAATTGGTCGTTTATGGCCTTGCATGTTAGCCTCGCTAGTCCAATTCTTAAATAATATTTGTTAATTTGTAATTTTGGTGATTCTAAATAATTTTTATCGTAATTTGATATTTATCAAAAACGAGGATCATACCAACCAAGCATATGGTCTGATCAGGACCAGATAGGGTTTATTAATCAAGATAGTTTGGTAACAATTTTATTGATCAGGCCACATCGGATAAAATTTATTCTGATCAGGACTAGAACTGGTCAGAAAAATTTATTCTGCTTAGAATTTAAATAGGTTGGCACTTTTTATACAACTTTTTTCTGTTGATCCGGCACTGTTAGGCTTGGCAGATTTGTCTCAAATGATAAATTGTATGCCAAAGGCTGTTGCTTCGATTGTGTAAGTGATGCAATGGAATTTATTGACGGAGTCCGGGAGTGGCTTAACCATTCTGGCATTCTGCCAAGCTTTGACAAATTTTGCATTGCCAAATGATCAGGCTGAGGAGGACGAAAAATTGGGTAATTTGGAAATTGTTGTATATCAGAAAGATTTGGGATGGCCGAAGAACTTGCTATATTTGCCATAGCTTGTACATTTGCATTATTTGGCATTGTCGGTTGGTCCGATTGATCTTCAATAGCAAACTGATCAGATTGAGATGCTATTGCAGACTGATCTGATAAAATTTGCGTGGCAAACTGATCAAAATGATTTTCCATTTGGTAAAATTCATCTAGCTTAGCTGGAATGATCAGATTTTGTTGCTACAGCTAACTGATCAGATGGATTTAAAACAGCAGCAGACTGATCAGTGAGATTTGGCATTGCAACCTGATCTTTTGGCATAGTTGCCTGATCAGATAGTTTTGGCCCAGCCGGCAGATTTGTCATATCTGAGTTATTATTGTATATGTTTTGAATTGTAGGAAAATTCGGTGCATTAAGATTTGATAGTGCAGAAAAATGTTGTTGATTTGGCCGCTCGAAATTTATCAGATTTGGCACTGCAGAATACTGTGGCCCCACTGATGTGCTCGGCAAAGTTCTTGCATTTTTTTCTGTTAAAATGTTGAATTGAAAATATATTTTTTAATTCTTTAAATTAAATTAAAACCTTTCCATCGTCGATCGGTGGTCATTCGTATAACAAAATCGCGAAATTCGCGTGGAGCAACGTGATGTACTTGAGGTTCAGATATGTAGATGATTCGTGGCCTTTTGTTGTTCGTTCCAACACAAAGCCCACCAAGTTTTTTCAAAATTAAAATTTCCAAGAAAATAAAAATTGCAGTATTTACGACGAAAATTTTCATGTTTTTTGAATTGCTGATATTTAGGGTTACAGCAAAGCGAAGGACGGGGATAGCAAAATGCGGAGATTTTGGGGATAAAAATAATACACCTTAGCGTATTTTCGATTCGAATCTTTAAAATCTATTATTAAATTAGAAATTATTTGTCTATTTTTTTTAAAAGTTTTTATGGCAACAAATTTCTTATTTTTTCAAAAATATATAAGAATATAAAAATAAGCTGTTGTTGCCATATGAATATTGATAATTTTTTACACACCTCATATAAAATGAATGAGTCGCATAATAATTCAAATTATAATATTTATTGTATGTATATGTTATTAAATATATAAATTTTTAACAAAACCAACAATAAATTTAGGACCAATTTCCTGACTAAAAAATTAGGGTTTCTCCCCGAGCCCTTGGGTGCGGGAAAGTCGGGTGGTCGGGTTGTCTATGTCGAGGATCGGGGACGCCCAAATATTCGGTGTCAGGGGTGAAGAAAAGTTTATTAATAACAATTTTTTTCATAAAAATTTCAGCAATGTCTTCAGTGGGAAAGCATAAAATGACAAATTTTTAAATCCATTTATCATCCTCAAAAACCTCAAGAGTGAAGGCGATTTTGTAGTTTGTGAATAAAAAAGAATTTTAGAAATTTAGTTGAAATTTACAATCAAAAAGTTTAAAAAATGGTGGTGTAAAATTGCATATCCGCCCGTATCCGGATATATCCGCGGATATCCGGATATTGTGACCACCCCTGGTATTTGCTAAATTTAAACCAAGTTTTTGTGACAAAAATATAAATTACCTATAAACATTTTTAGTATTTTGTTTCCTCGAAAAAGGCTTTTTTTTTTTTTTTTGTTAATCAATGGATGTATGTATGTATTTGAAAATTTGTATTTGCCATTCACTGTTTATATTGGATTGATTGATTGAATAAATAAATTTGTTTAATAAATATTATTTCCGGAGAGGACATTTCACGACGTAAAGAAAACAACATATTTACATTTTTTGTCTTTTTAGGGTCCAAACTAGAGTAGGTCCAGACCGGGATCCCGACCGAGACCGGTTAAGAAATTCCCGGTTTTTAGAATCCCGGTCCCGATTCCAGTCCCGATCCCGATTTTTTCCAAAATTCCCGGTCCCGTCCTACTCTAGTCCAAACTAAAGTAGAGCTGAATCGGGACTGAGACTGAAATGTTGGGGCTGAAATTCTCCTTTATATGATCCCGGATTTTTTTCAAATTTTTGTTTAACTACAATAAATTTGTGTAATCTATTTAAAATAAATTTATTTAAAAAAATCAAACATTTCTTTATCCAATCGGGTCGGGTCGTCGCCGCCGCTGCTAAGATTTATATTTTAGCCCTCCAAAAATTGCTTTCGCGCGCCGTCCGAAGATGGGGCGGGGGATGGATCGGATCGATTCGATTGTTCCGTCTTCTCATCACAAATCCCCCCCCCCCCACACAATTCCACCACGACATTAGTCTTTCTTCACAGAGCCAAACACTTTTTTTAGCAGAACATTCGTCAACCGTGGGCTTAAAGAATGCTCGGTCGGGATTCCCCGCCCCTAACAAATCCCGAACAACTTAACTTGGTCGGGATTCCCACCCCCCCCCCCCCACCAAATCTTGAACATCTCAAAAAGCTTGGTCGGGATTCCCACCCCCCCCCACCAAATCCCAACTCAAAAAAAGGCTCGGTCGGATAGACAAAATATACATTTATTTTGTCAAAATATGCTTCAAAATCTCAAAATATGTAAATTTTCTTTTTTTTATTGCATTTTTTTTTAAATTTGAGTCAAAAAAGAGCCAAAATATGCCTTTTCAAATAGATTTTTATTTTGTATGTAAAAAAATGAATATTTTTAAATTCTCAAATTTTGTCCTTTTAATAATAAAAAATATATTCTGCTGTTTCTATTTTGTTGAAAATTAAAAATCAAAATTTAATGTAGTTATTAAATTTATGCCTATTACATACTTCTTAAGCCTATTTAGGTAGTTTGATGGTATATTTTTTTTCGGGTTTTTATTGCATATTTCTAAAAAAAATCAACTTATTTTCGTTGATTAAATTATTTAAATTATTTTGCAACGATTTTTCTTTTAAAATTTAGAATAAACAAATCTATAATTGTGTTTTATTAATGAAGGTCTGCATAATTGGAGCTGGCGTGAGTGGACTAACGGCTATAAAAGTACAATTTATAAATATTCTTAAATATAATCTATTATAAATAAAAA
Organism: Globodera pallida; assembly: GCA_020449905.1. Lineage (NCBI taxonomy): Eukaryota > Metazoa > Nematoda > Chromadorea > Rhabditida > Heteroderidae > Globodera > Globodera pallida. The sequence goes on along the minus strand of JAIXHY010000025.1, from coordinate 104,353 downwards.
TATATATTTATTTGTATTTGGCGATAGGCATGTCTTGAAGAGGGCATCAATGACGTTGTGTGTTATGAGAAAACTTCACAAATTGGTGGACTTTGGAACTATCGACCAAACAATGTTGACGTAAGTGGTGGTGATCGTCTTAAATTGGAGATCGGCGGACGGAATCCCGTCGGGATTTTTTTGGAAGCCCGCGGGATTGAATTCGGGCATTCCGACACCGCGGGATGCCGTCCGACCATTTTTGGTGGATTTTCTGTGATTAGACCGGAATTTAACCGCCGCCGATCTCGATCCCGAAAAAATTGGTTTGACCGGTCTTTAATTTAAATATTCAATCAAATTTTTAAAATATTCAAACTTTCAAGTGCGCGACAGTTATGGCATCAACTGTGGTAAGCCGATTAAAAACATTTAAAAAATAAATAAAGAACATTCATAAATCAACAGATCAATACATCCAAGGAAATGATGGCATATTCGGATTTTGTGAGTTTTATTTGCGGGATCGAAATTTTAAGGAAAACGTGGCTTGGGATTAAAAGACCACCATTTTACAAGGGGAAATTCAAATCACGCTCAAATAAAAGTGAGACTAATTGACGAAAACAAAGATTTGTAATTTTGAAAAAAATTGGGATTATATAAGAAAAATTTTCATTCCTAAAACGCCCGGCCCCGCTCATAAAATATATGTTTTTTTTCTTTTAAATAATTCTTGTATTATGCCAAAATAACTTTAGGATTTTTTTTGTTGTTTAAAAAAGACACTAAATTAATGATGTCAATAATTTAATAATTAATGATAAATATTTAAATTATTTATTAAAAATTAAATAATATGTTTAAAAAAAAACATTATTTTTTTTTATGCGCAATTTTTTTTATTAATATTTATAAATTTTTAAATTAATCGTTAAGCGTTATTTATTTAATTTAAACGTGTTAAGCCGCCTCCATGTGAATTTCCAAATTTTATGCACCATTCTTATGTGCAAAAATATTTGCAAATGTATGCGCACAAATTCAATTTATTGCAATACATCGAATTTAACACCGTCGTTACAAAGGTGAAAACATTTTTAAATTGTATTATATTATTTTGAATAAATTCAAAAGATGGCATTAAATGATAACATTTGGCACGTCGAACTTTCAAATGGAAAAACTGGCAAATTTGATGCCGCAATGCTCTGTACGGGCCACCATTGTGAGCCATTAATTCCGGAAATTCCAGGTAAAATTTGAAACCTTTAAATTAGAGTATAGCGGGCTTGGGGTTGAGACAATTCTCTCTAATATTATTGTCCCGGTTTTTTTCAAAATATCATTCATTAGTTTTAATTTTAATTTAATTTATTTTTTATGAAATTTAAGGCCTGATAAATTTCAAGGGCCAAGTGTTGCACGCCAAACAATACAGCGATTATAAGGGCTTCGAGGGCAAACGCGTGTTTATTCTTGGCATTGGCAACTCCGCATTGGACATTGCCGTTGAGTTGGCTAAAATTGCTAAAAATGTGAGTTGTTCAAGATTTGCCCATTCATTTTTATAGAGTCGAGCTTCTGTAATTAAAAATTTTTTATCGAACAACATCAAATAAATTAAAAAATTAATTTCTTTTTTCTTATAAAATAAACGAATTTTTATTAAATTTTGATAATTGCTGAAATTATTGTTTAAATTAATGAAAAACATCATAAATTTTTGGCTTAACAAAGTTTTGCTTCAACTTTTGCATCAATTTTTTGTTACTGAAGAAAATGAGTGAAATGCTGTTTATTGACCCCAATTTTAGCTTAGGCTTAGCCTAAGACGTGGAGGGGATTTGGGAAGTTTTGGCTGTGGGGGGCTTCGGAGCTGAAACGGTTCTGTTCTCTATCTTATGCCCGTTTTTTGCAATTTAACATAGGGTAAAATGAAATGAATTTTTGCAGGTGATCATTTCCACTCGACGTGGCACTTGGGTGTTCAATAGGGTCATTCAAAATGGGCTACCGTATGACGTTGTTTATCAGAGCAGATTTTATCAATGGATGATGAGCATTTTGCCATGGACAATTGCCAACGATTTTCATGAACATCGAATGCAACAGCGAATGTTAATAAAATATTTTTGTATTTTTTTGACAATTTATTTAACAAAAATTGATTTAAGGTTTGAAATTGTTATGAAAATAATACAAATTAATTTTTAGCCCAAGCAATCAATAAATTTTATTTTTAAATAAAAAGATTTAATTAAGGGATCATGATATGTACGGACTTCGACCAGCACATCGCTTCTTTCAACAACATCCAGCTGTCAATGATTCATTGGCCAATTTGTTGGCCAGTGGCCAAATTACAATTGCTGTAATAATTTGTTAAAAATATTATTTTAAATTATTTAAATGAATATTATTTTGAAATTTCAGAATGACATTTCGTCCATTAGCGAACATTCAATTTGTGTAAAAGATGGGCGTGAATTTGGCACCGATGTGCTCATTTTATGCACGGGATATACCTTCGGATTTCCATTCATTGACCCGCCGGAATTAATCCCAACAAAAGTTTTTTTTAAAAATTGTTTTACCTATTTTTAATTTTAAATTATTTTTCTGTGACAAAAATTAGGAAATGTGTGCGCGATATGCTTTGGATTCAGAAAAAAAATCTACTTAGAGAATTTTACGATGGCATTTGACAGCGTTGGAGGAGAATTTCCAAAATTTATTTTAAGTTAAAAAACTGCACGAAAATCTTATGTTAATTTTAGATAAATCACTTTTAAAATTACGTCGGCTTTGGCCGGGTTGCTTTTTTTAAATTTATTTTTGGCGGGCGGGCTTTCCGGCGAATATCGGGCTTTAACACGGGTCGAAATTTGCTATTCGGACTGCCCGGCCCCCGAGCGCCACTAAAACTGTTTTTTTCCCTAAAAAACACCGCAAAATCAATTGGATTTTTTTGTTGTTTTAGAATGTAGCACGATTAGGCGAACATAATAATGAATTGCATTTAAATCAATTAAAATTATTATTGTTTATTTAAGAGTCAAAATGACGTTGATTTGTACAAATATGTTTTTCCACCCTCAAATTGTGTGGCAAAACGTTTGGCAGTTATTGGCTTGGTGCAACCAATTGGAAGTGTGGTAAGCGGTGAAAAAACTAACGACAAATTATTAAACTTTTTAATTAATCTAAATTAGGGTTACTCCCTGACCCTTCGGGGGCGGGAATGTCGGGGTTCGAGAGCGAAACCCCCGACCAAAATGTATACAAAGTCATTCATTTAAAATTGTAATATTAAAAATTCGGCTCGCCATATATTTTATTGTTTTTTTAAATTAATTAATTTTTAAATAACTAAATATTTACCAGGCTTTTAAGTAAAATTTGAATAGAAAATTAATATTTTTTAAAAATCAATAGAAGAGTTTAAACAATTGTATTAATTTAATTTTTAACCAAAACTATCATTAAATTGAATACTCAAGCTTTAAATGATTGATTAATTAAAATTAATAAATAACCAAATAATCATCAGGCACCAATTGCCGAGATGCAAGCTCGTTGGGCTGCCGCAATTTTTTCTGCACGTCTTGAACTTCCTGACGAAGCTGAAATGCGCGTGAATATTGCACGCACAAGAGCGACGATGCGCCGCCAGTACTTCGAGTCGTCCAAGCACACGCTGCAAGTGCCGTTCATCCCCTACATGGATGAACTGGCCGAACTGGTCGGCTGCATGCCGAACATCAAAAAAGTTTTTTTTTCAACAACAAAAAAGAGCCATGAGGAACGAGTCAAATACTGTGTAAAAATCAAAATTGATAGACCGAGAGCCAAAATAGGGTTCTTTCTTGGCAGCGCCTGTCGGCACCGCTGACCAATGATGTCATCGGTTTCCGATTCCGATCATTTTGAGGCCGGCGGATTCAGATTTCCTTTTTGGTGACCTCCGGATTTCCGACTTTTTTAAAATGAATTGGTCCATTAAATAGGACTAAAAACGGCCTCTAAAGCAAAAAAAAAAGAGCCAAAATTAAAAATAATAATTTTCCGATTTTTAAACGCTTCAAGCTTCCCAAAACCTCGGTTATTTTGGGCTTTATGCTTTGAAAAAATGAGCTTCGGTTAAAAAATCTACAAATTAAATATAAAAATGGATATTGCCACCAAACCGTATTTTTTTCATTAAATGCAATTATTAATATATTTAATTTTTTATTTAAGATTTTCATGGGCGAACCTAAATTTGGCCTTCGCATATTTTTTGGCCCAAACGTGCCATACATTTACCGCATTTCGGGACCAAATAAATGGAATAATGCGAAATTGGCAATAAATATGCTGCCAGAGCGTGTTAAAATGCCATTGAAACAGTGAAATTTAATTTAATAAATTATATAATTATTTTTTATAATTTTATGATAACTTTTATTAAAGATTAGCATTATTTGTAAATTTGTTAAACTCTCATTTGTCCTCCAGCGGCGCTATTGACAAAATGCCAAAGGGCAAATGCAAAGGCCTCGTCGATAATTGGTTCAATTATGGCATTACAAAATGTTTTGCGCTTTATTTTGGCGTTCTGTTCACCGTTGGACTTTGGCTTTGCGTGCGCAGCGACGGATGTTCGTCGACGATGTTCATCATCTACAACATTTTGATCAGTCTGATCAGTTTCACTGTTTGGTTATTCCATTTCAATGTTGTCTGGCTGTAATTTTAAATGTTTTTATCAGAAATTAATTGAGATATAATCAATATTTGAATATTTCTAAAACTTTGAATAAAATAATCACTTATAACTAGCTCAGTTTAAGCAGAATAAATATTAAGGTGATGCCGTTTATCAACCTTTTACATAAATATGATTTTTGGAAATTAACAATCCGAGAGTGAACAAATTTAATAAAAATTTTCGGGCTTAGAGGAGAAAAACTCAGCGCCTAAGAAAACCTATAAAAGCGGTTTTAGGAGATTAATGGTTAAAAAAAGAAAATCAAAATCATAGATTTTCTAAATCTTAGATGTTTTTAGATCTTAAAAATATTGTCAGATTTGTGATCAGCACCCCTTAAAAACCCCATATATAATCCCAGCGGTCTTTTTTGTTGCCTTTTTAAAAAATTTGAACCTGTGGGCGGGCGCATAACCAAAAAGTACCTTGATACAATTCGCAAGTTTTTCATTTAATTATTTTCGGACGAATTCACTAATATTTAAAAAATTTGTAACTTTGTTCAAAGTTGTTTAATGTCGGGACCTTAGTTTAATGTTCCTATGATAAGACAGAACAAATTTCACTTATTTTCCTTTATCAAAAAAGAACATAAAAAAATGTTTTTTATTATTATTTTAATGTAACCTTTTACGAGTTTAATAAAATGCAATTAATCCAAAAATATGATTTCAAAATGGAAAATTCTTGAATTTTGCTCTGTAAATTTTAGTTAAGGATTCCAATTTAATTTGCATTTTCTTAAACATTTTCCTAAATATCGAAACAAATATTGTGAAATTCACGGGTTCTTCACGGGTTGTTCACGTGAAATTTTATTTTATGTAAGCTTTAATTATCACCAGAAGCATATTTACATTATTTCCATAAAATTGATTAAATAGGAAGTGAATAAAGCTCTTCATCAGCTATAGCAAAGTTGCCAATATATGTATAATATATAATTATATAGGATAATTTTTAATGATTTTTTTTTATTAAATTGAAAGGCAAATGAAAATACTATTTAACTCAAATTATTACTTTTTAACTCTTTAAATTGCTTAGCCATTGAGAACCAATTTCTTATTAAAAATATAAAATGTATTTCATTTTATAAAAAGAAAATATATTTAGATATAAATAAATTTATGTTTAAATATAGCTTTTAATTAATAAATAATTCAACTAAAGCGCTCTCTTTTCGACTAATTTGGTGCGAATTATCATCGACTTTTCCATGCGTTACTTCGCCGTTTTCTTTTTCTTTTTTGGTAGGCGCTTTCGATTTTAATTGTTTATCTTTTTTAATTTAGTTTTTCCCCTTATTTTAGCAAGTTGGCCAATGTTTGTGCAATCTGTGCCGTTTGAAAGTATGAAGCTTATTGTTAAAGCGACTTTGATGATCCAGGAAAATTCAAAAGGTCAACTAATGGTCAGAGAGGATTTGAAAGAATTTGCAGAATGCCAACAAACATTTTTAAAAAAGAGAATAATGATTGATGATTCAGTAGCCAAATTTGTTAATCTAATCGTCGAATTGGGCTATGTGGGCTTAGTGCGGCTGCTGGAGGAAATATGTACACAAAAAGTTGTCACTACTAATGGGAAGTTGCGCACTTTGTGGTGCCAAATCATGAAAGGCTATTTAACGGACATTGGGTAATTATATAATATAATTTTAAAATTGGTCAATCACATTTTGGCAATGGCCCAATAAAAATGAAATGTTCTGGAATCTGGATGGGTTTCGTTTAAAAAAGCCAAATATGGGCCAAAAAGTAATATTGTTTGGCAAATACATAGATTAGCGTCTTATTTTTTAATGGGACAAAAACAAATTATTGCTAAGGGACTAGAAAAAATTAAAATATCAATTTTTTTTGAATTCTTTAAATTGTTTTTAAAGACAATTGGCAAGCATTTTATATAAAAAAACCCAGACCGAATATTATTCGGTACTTACTGATTCCGGGTAGGTCAAACCCCGAATTTCCGCTCGGATTCCCTGGATTTTTGCATTAAATCGTTGTGAACAGATTTTATTCCTTGACGAGGCTTTTAATTGAAATCTGTTTTCTAATCATAATAAAAATCTTTTTGCATTTATTTTGACAAAAAATTAATAATAATTTTGTAATTTAGTTTTGAGAAGCGCATCGTGCCACATATTAGCATGCGCCCTTCTGCCAGGAAATCGGTGAGTCATCACAGTGCACGCCTTAACTACTTACAATGCGTATTTCTTAACAAGCGCCGAAAATTGAAAGATTGGCAGGCACAACAAAGGCAAGAATTTGAGAACCTCGAGATTGATGACGAAATGCCATTGCGCAAGGAATTGTTTTGGCAAGCGCAAAGAGTTGGCGCGGCACTGCTGTACACGTTGATCTACGGCGAGATGAAAGAACTGGTGGACCGTAAACTGGACGACGACAAGCCGCCCAAGCAGGACAATGTAACTTTTAATATTTAAAAATTTTAATTGGGTAAAAAAAATTTGATTACCAAAAATTGGGTGGAGTCCTGCTGGAAAATCCGTGTTGGCGTTCTCTACTTAAAAATCTTTGAAATGGTTTCAATATTTTGGGCAATATTCGAAAATGATTATGATAAGGTTCTGATTTCAAAGACTAAAAAACGTGAAAATATTACAAAATATTGACAAAAACCCTAAATTCAAAATATTGACTAATAATGCGCCAAAAAGCGCAAACATATTAATTTAAAAATGATTTTGGTGATTTTAATTTTATTTTTCGAAAATTAATTTATTGATTTCAACAATACTATTGCATTTTATTAAAATTTCCCGTAAAAATGCCGAAATATCGATTAAAACCCGTAAATATCGAAATGTGGATTTATTCTCAAAAACGCCAAATATGGATTTATATGGACTAAAAAGTCGCTCTAATTTCAATTTTTTGAAATAATTCTATTTTGGGCTCTATTTGCAAGTAAAAAGATATTAAAACTGAAAATCCGGGTTCTAACCTCATTAGCTAGAAGAAAACCAAATTATTCTAACAAATATGTGATCATATACAAAAAATAACTGATAAGTAGAAACCGGATTAATATGGATAAAAATTGCAAAATATTGACTAAAATATTGCCCAAAACACCCAAAAAGTACCAAATATTGATTTAAAGATAGACTAAAATTCGTCAACCTTATCAATTTCTCTCTCACAAATGTACTAAATTGTTCTCCTTCACCTAAATTGAACAAATTTCAACGTAAAATGAAATTGTTAAAGAAATATTACCGCTTTAAAGAATTTTTTAAATCAAAAATCAAATGTAAAAAGCCTAAAAAAGCATTTTCAATTTAGTCAAATAATAGTGATGAAGAAGCTGAAGAAGAAGATGACGAAGAACGTTTTAACAATGCGTACATTCAATTTTGGGTTACACGCGTTGAAGGCGCATTCAGAAAACGATTTGAAGCCGAAAGTGAAATATTTCTGAAGGAACTTGACAAGAAAATATCGTGGCGTGACTTTGGCCCAATTAAAGAGTCCATTTCTGAGTGGAAAAAGATGATTGAATTGATGGGTCATTAATGAAAATTGGTTGTTAACAGTTTGAATATAAAACAAATAAAGATTTACATATCCATCAGATTGTTGTGAACATATTTTTTTCGCTTTTTTCAACAAATTTTTCATTCCAAGCGCCAGTTTGTTTAAGAGGAATGGGAGGGAGTCGGCAGTGCCAATAGGCGCCGCGGGAATTTTTTCGGAGATTAAATGTTTGTTAAAAAATTGCTCTAAAATTTTAGACTTTGAATAAAAAAATAAGCGAATATTGTTACATTTTGGACATTTTTAAATGCTTGGAAATTAACTACCTAATTGGCCATCTGTCTAAAGATTTATTCAACATTAAACGAAATTCTTGAAAAAATTTCAGAAATCTCAAATAAAAGACAGAAAAGGACGTAGGTATACCCCAAATAAAGTACAAATCTTTAAAAAACCATAAACATTACTGCCTAAACTTGACAATGCATTTAAAGACATTTTGGCCAAAGAATTGTGCAATTTATGCCACCAAAAATAATTTTGTCAAAGCGAATTGAGAAATTGTTAAATGTAAAAAATATTGTCAGATGCGTTTTTTAGCGGGTAAAAAACGCCGAAAGTTGTTTGAAAGTGGACTATCATTTTGTGTCATCAGTGTGTTAATTGATCACATCGTATTCACTGATAAGAAAATTAAAAGGGTTAAAATAAAATTGTTTGATAATTCTGTCCATCACATTTGAGACAATACAATTTTTATTTTCATATTTTCTTACAAAAATTTGAGATTTTTAACCGTTTTAAGCCACATATAACTTTTTGTTCAAAAGACGAATCGATTAGCTTTTGCTTGATCATCCAGATCCGATTTCGCCCCTTATTATTAAAACGGAATCTAATCATTTAATATATTTATTTATTATATATATATATATATGTTGTAAAGTGTTTAGAAAAAATAAAATTTATAAACACTGACGTCATGGACATACCCATCGTAAAGAACACAAATTTTACTGTGCATTTTGTCTTAGACAAACTGTCATTGTCCAAACATTTAAAAAGCGAACCCCCATTGAATGCCGAGCAGCTCGAAAATTTTGAAATAAAGGTGATCTTAAATAATTTAAATTATCAATTAATTTATAAAAATGTTTTAGCAAATTTCCGACGAATCAAACTTTATGTCAACAATTTATCGCTTTCAATTTTCATGGAAAATGCCATTCCCAACCGCTGGTTGTAATAATGCGTGGCCAACATCAGTGATTCTAAAAGTCAATTTTTCAACAAAAAATAATAATAAGAAAAATAAATAATATATATATATTGGAGATCGGTAAGGATCGGGACAACATACTTTGGGATTGATCGGGATCATGTTGTCGAAATCCCAAGCCCAGAATCCCAATAAATCATGGATGATATTTGGGATTGGGCCGGGATCTCGATCTTAAAAAATCGGTTGGCCGGTCTCTAATATGTATATGTTGGCGTATTATTTGAATACTAGGATTATTCGAACAATCCTAGTATTATTTGAAAATATTCAAATAATACGGCGCTTTAGTATTATTTTAATAAAAGGGTTTTTTTAAACTCAGTAAAAATCGAATTTTACTAGTAGTAACTTTGAAACTTACGTTTTTCTTTATTGTTTTTATATTTTCTTTCAAAAAATAGGACTTCAAATTTTACTGGTTAAAGCGCGAAGTTTACTAATAATTTTATGAAGGAATTCAAATAATACTAAATATTTTCAAATAATACTAGGATTATTCGAATAATCCTAATTACTCAATAATACGCCGATTATTTTTAGGTTCCTGGTGTAAAATATTACGAAATAATTAGTAAAGACAACGCAGCACCAAATACATCGGAAGAAGACGCATCGCGAGAATTTATCAATCTTTATTTAACTTCGGCACATAAGGTGGGTATAGTGAGTGGCATAATTAGCAATAAAATTTGAAATAAAACAAAACAATTTTAGCGCGAAATTGCCTTTTACAATTGTTTCCACCAATTTGACCCGTCAATTGAATTTTTGCCGAAGCTGTTTTATGGTGCCGATTACAGTACCCAACATTGTGAAGGTTTTTATGAGTCCAAATGAACTCATTAATCATGCCTAGGGTGATCGGATTTAGTGCCCTGATTGATCTCAAACCTGTCAGTCTGTTCAGATCGTATTGGCACGGCAAATGATCAGTTGATTTTCAATCAATATTCAATTTTCCGTTGAATCAATCAGACACAGATATCCATTCCTTTCCTGATCAGCTTAAAGTCTGATCCCCTGATCGGATCAGATCATTTCTAGACCAAATCAAAACCTCCTAGCAAGGTCGATCATACTTCATCTGATCCAAACAGGGTTTAGATTATTATTATTATGTATTTTAGTTAATCAGAGACCATAGATTCAATTATCCAAAACAGGACTGATCATCATGGAGGACCTGAGCGGTCGTGCAGTCAGTCTGCCCGTACTGCCTGGCCTCAATGACGCGCACGTGCGCGCGGTACTCGAGGCAATGGCACGCGTGCATGCCACTGCGTGGGCACATCCGTCTGAATGGCAACAAATGGTGCTGGCAGACTACGACGACAACGGCACACCGACCTACTGGGCATTGGAGCCATTTTTTATAAGCTCAGTCACCGACGGGGGCAAAGAAATTGCGAAGGTATTAATTTAAATTACAAAATTATTTCAGTGCCTTCGTTTCAGTGCCAGCAAAATTTTAAAATGGCATTTCCTCGTTGGTTAATGCTTTTTTGAACAACTTTCTTTTGGCATTTTTAACAAAAACTGCACTCAAAACAAACAATTTCGGGCTGTTTTTGAAAAATAATTTATTTTTTGAATAGTATTTGGTCAATTTTCACCTTATAAAATCCCGGGATATTTAATCCCGACCCCGAGTCTTCCTAATTTGAGACATTCTTTGATAGGCGCCGTCGGAACTTAGTAAACGAGAGGTGATCCAGAACAAAATTAAAAAATGTTGTCCATTTTTCAATTTAGCATTTCCCACTTTCAATTAAGTTTCAAAAAAAAAAAATTAATAATACGTAAATTATATTTATAATTTTTCTTAATTTTCTAATTAATATAAAATAGATTGAACCAAATGCAATTGGCCCATTGATTCATCGACTTCTGCCCATTTATCGGAAGGATTTCATTGCAATGAGTTACTATGATGGCATTAAATATGGTGCGTTCTACGGCATTATGTTTATAAGTAGGACAAGATTTATATGGAAATCTTGTTGTTAAAATGCCAAAAGCTTTAGATTTTTTTGACCAAAAATACACAAAAAATGTCAATATAAATTGAGTGAATGTGTATTTAAAAAAACGGATGATTTTTGCTATTTTTCACATTATTATCTCATATATTGAAAATTTGCCAAATTTTAATCCATATTAAATCCTCGCCTTATTTATAAGTAGGGATCGGTTTTTATGCATATAATCGAATAGGCAGGCAAATAGGCACTAAAAAGTCCAAAATAGGCACTAAACTTCAAAGCCAATTTCTGCTTTTATAAAAAAATATCTAATAAAATTAAACACGCTTTTGCAGTTTTTTTTCGAGATCTCGGACTGAGATTTTTTTAAAGTCTCGATCAAAATCTTGATCGGTCCTCGGTTCTAACACTGACCCCCCCCCCCCCATGTTGCTAAAAATATCTGTTGTTTATTTTTTTTTATTGTAAATAAAATTAAAAAAATTAATACATTTTATTAAAAAAACTAAGGTTTTCCTTCATGCATGGTCCATTCTGATTTATGGTCACCAAATATATTGTGGACAAAAAACGCTGACGGTCAAGCAAGGTAAAATACCAAAAGTGGTTGAAAGAAAAATGATTTAATGGTAATGGTTAGTTTTAATCGATTGGAGAATAAATTTTAAAATTTTTTAGTAGAGCTTAGTTTTTTGCAAAAAATCCTTAAGAAAACAAATTGTTTTGTTTCGACGAACTAACAAAATTTTCACAATTCTTTAAAAAACTATTTTTGTTGATTTGAAGTGAAAATTTGTGTGCCATCATCGATTGGCAAACTGTCCATGCGGGCAATCCCGTGCGAAGACATTTGTCGTCTGCTTCGCGTTGAACACATCCGGCGATTATCGACGTGCCAACACTGATCGATTGTTGGCATTTTATGCAGAAAAAGTGGCACATTTTATGGGCGGAACTGCCCCATTTACAATGGCACAGCTCAAACAGGCCTACACCGGCGCCATGCCATACACAATGATGTGTGAATTTTAAATTTTAATAAAAACCTTTTTTTAATGTATTTTTACTTTTGATGTAACGGAGAATTAAAATTTTAAATTTGAAAATTAATTTGCAAAAATTGCAAATTAGATTTTACACTTTCTAAGTTTTTGAAAGCTGAAAAAGTTAAGGAATTTTCTAAATGAGATGATGAAATATGTGGGCTTAAAGTACTTAAATGTACTTATTTGGTTAAATTTTTGGATAAAATTTCATAATAAAATCCGATCAGAGATTTAACCCAGATCCCGATCAATTTCTGTGAGTTGAAACTGATCAGTTCATTTTGACACGACAAGCGGATTCGAGAAATTTTTAAAAATTTCTTCTATGTAAATTTTAATACATTTTTGTAAAGGTTTTTATGCTTCGGGGCATCAATGTACTGTACTATGGACTCAATCGTTGGGACTGAACCCGCTGAACGTGAAATGCAACGGATGGAATTGTTCCAACGTGTGCAAATGTTTCTCGAGGACACGGAAGCAGAATTCCGTGATCAACTCAATTAAAAACAATTATCCCGGTCCCCGTTTCACTCTCTCTCTCTCTAATGCCGGTTCCGATCACACGATCCGATATTTTCCCTAAAATTAATTCCCTAAAATTGGGTTTTTGAGCACTAAAAACTTAAAATATTTTAAGATCCAGCCAGCTCAATTACAATGTTATATTATTATTCGTTGAGAGAATTTGGGTTACAAAAATTCCAAAATATTTTCTAATTATTTGCATTTCCCAATTTATCAATCAACCAACCCATATGTTTTTTTGCTCGAATAAAATGTCAACAGGAAATATTTGTTTAAAAAAATAATGTACATTTTTTAAGCTATTTTTTCTTGGCCACGTTTTGTTGCACCAATTTTAGCGCATAAATAATGCATTTTTTGGAAAATTTGCATCATAGCTCCCAGGCTAAATCACTTAAATTGTAGGCCAATCGACGCCTCTCGGTCTTTATAATGCACAAATGTTGGGGAGCCGCTATAAAAAATTTCTAAAAAACAATCCGTTTTTAAGAAAATTTTTTGGAATTGAAAAAGGAGATTTTTAAAAGGAATTTTAGATTTTTTAGCATAAAGTGCCAAAATAAGCACAAAAACCCAAAGCCAAAATAGGCACTAAAGGTTTGTCAAAATAAGCATTTATAGCACTAAAATTCATAATCAGTGCCTCAAATAACATATTTTCAGATAATTTTTAGACTTAAAAAATATTTTCCATAAATTTTGACCAAAAAGGTCCCCTCTATAATTTTTAAAAATTACCGGTTCGAAAAGAGACATTTTTTGCGATTTTTTTTTACTTTTTAAGCAAAATCAATCATCGTCTCATTACAGCTAATCTCTAAAAACAATTACTTAGTCAAAAACAATAGAGTTTTATCCTGTAAATTTAATGTATCTTTTGCAGAAATGTCCAAATTTGCGCGACTTTTGTGCCATATAATTTTTATTTTCCATTTTGGCACAAATTTTTGCACTTTTAATGCGCCCAAAAACAATGGCCATCTTAGCCGAACAAATTCTGATCCGTCACCCCTAAAAGATGCTTTAAGCAATGCAAATGCAAGTAACAACAGTTGTGGTGGCCAAAACAAACCAGATTGCCATAAAGAAAATTATTTTTTGTTTGTAAGTATATTAATTAAAAAATATAAATTTTTATAAATTTTAAAATCAAATAAAAATTAATTTTTTTATTAATTTAAGAATTTAATTTAAATGTTGTAAAGGTTTTTTATACAAAAAACAATTTAATATAAAAGTCCTTAATATATTTTCAAAAAATATTTAAAATTATTTAAATGTAAATTAATCCTTTTTGAAAATCAATCAAAAAAAGTGTGAATAAAATTAATATAAACAATTTAAATTTGAATAGAATGTGTGCAATTTTCTGGCGCGTCGTTCGACTAAAGTGAGCAGTGAATGGGCCACTGGCTCCCCCGGTCCAGTGCTTTCAAATTCAAACAAAATGCGTTGGCGTTGTGTCCATTGGCTTAACGGGATGTTGACAGGTCGTGAAGAATGTTTAAAACATTTTTAATTGCATTTTCAGATATGAATTTTTCAAAAAAAACAAAAACGCGCAAATCTGGGGACCTAAAATTAAAAAAAAACTCAAAGAAATTCTCCGGTTTTCTCCAAATCCAAATGTCCATTAGGGTCGACGGTGTTCCCGCAGATGGACAAATGGCTTCAGTTTCGTTTTGCGCCTGAAGATGGCCAAAGAAAGGTTTTGCTCGGTGCCATTCTGATCGGTGGCCCACTGCTGACCAAACTGGACATTTATGACACGAAAATTGATTATGACGACAATTTTTTCAACATAATTTTGCAGGTCCATAAAAAATAACAAAACAGGGCGGTGATGGAGAGCTATCGGCAAGCTAAAGCTTTGCGATTAGACAAATCTCAAAAAATTTAGACGGAATTTCGGAATAATAAAACAAAAACAATAGTTTCGGCATTAACTTGTGCAAGCTTAGAAAATAGGTTTAATTTGAAAGATTTAAATCTGGATATTTTTCTTAATTATTTTATTAACTCAAATATATTATTGTTGATGAGTTTATAAATGTAAGAAAAATTTCAAGTTTTTTTTATATTAAATGGTTTTTACATTTTTTTTATAAAGGTAATATTAAAAATAAAATATTTTGGATAAAAAAAAATTCAGGAAATCCTTTACACAGAAGCAATCCATTCAAAAATGGTGGGAAAACTTTTGATTGTCACCAAGAGAACAAAATGGCCCAATCTGTTGACAAAATTCTTCGACATTGAAGCCATTCAAAAGTTGAGCCAATCGCAGGAAATCGCGGTGAAAATTGGTCAACATTTGCGCATTACTGTAACAGTACGGGTCAAAATGCACCAGGACGGCCTCCGCGGTTACGGTGTCGTGTGTACGGTAGAAAGGCATGGCACAGCAGTGTTCAAAATTGGGTTGTTCAACGACTTGAACGATCTGAGCGGCCCGGCGGTGCCATTGCACGATGACGGTCAACAACAACGCATTGATCAGTTTGTATTGTTTGTGGTGGAAAAGGTTGGGCCAGGCCTGGTGAACAATTTGTGAGGAGTATCAGCAGCAGAAATAAACAGAACGCCAAATTTTCAAATAGTTTTCTTATTTTGCGTTTTTTCGACTTTCTGAAACCTTTTCTCGATCAATAAGTGCTTGAATCTTGCATGAATATCAAACCAATCAGCATAGTGTCCTAATCAATCTTGTCTCTGATATCGAACAATTTGATAAAGCGAAGATTTTCACGTTGGTTACAAGCACTTCGTCTACCCAGAATCAGTGAAGAATGCGGTTGTTGGGTTAACCGGGTACAAACGAGTTCATAGACCGAGTCCCAAAATCCGGGTTTAAAAACCCGGTCATGTCCAACCCTAGTCACAATGCATACTTCTTCTACGCAGATGGAGTTATGAATTATTGTACATGCCGTGATCACAGGGTCGGGCGGGGGTCATCAATCATCATTAAGAGATTTAAAAAAGCGAGAAAACCGGAGTTGCACCGAATGCCTGAAATCTGATAGTGAGAATAATAGCGGCAACTTTTTTGCGATCCATAACCAAAATGCGCTCATTGTAACGATCGGCAAGCAGCGAGCGCGCCTGCCCCCTGATGGCCCGAATGGGACCGCCCCCGGCGGCCCTTTTCTCGAAAGCGCGATATCAGATTAGTAGGGTTGCGCATTTTTAGGTTTGAAATAAAAGGTGAGAAAAAGTGTGGCCAAGAATTCAGATGCCTAAAATCGTTATTTGAATAGTTAAAATATAGTTTTGATACTTTTTGCCAAAAATAAGTGTGGTCCTATTTTAGGCGTAAAATGCCAAAATAGGTTTTCTATGTAGTTACAAATACATAGTGAGGTAAAACGACGAAATTCCCGATTAAAAACATGTTTTTAGTCATAACTCGATAAAACAAAGCTGCAGAAAAAATAGAATTAAATCCTAAAAATCCGCACCCTACAGACAGATCCAACGATTTTTTGGCTTGCGGCCGGTGCAAACTTTTTATGAATGCAGATCGATCACTTTATGAGGGCAAAATGCAAATTTTTCAGAAATTTATCGCATTTTTTTATTAGTTTTAAAACAAAACGTCTGCAGCAATGTAACTGATGTCAGTCCCTAGCGTTCCGGTGATCAAAAAATTTTAGACAGTTCTCAACAAATTGTTGATCTGACAACAACCTTGGATCTGCCTTCAATTTTACCCGATTCCAGGCATTGTTAGAGCCATTCGAAAGCTCTTGACGAGATGAAGCTATTATTAAGCTAAGCTTTTACGATTGGACAATAAAACCCCAATTTTTGGAGCTTTCTGACCATAACCTTTTTGATATGCGCAAATTCGGATCAGAAAAATGGATGAAGCAATATTCATTTGTTGTATCGGAAATACTCAAAAGCCCGGCAAACCGATTCAAAAATCCGGTAACTTCGAAAACCCGGCACGGACCACCTCCCTCCCCCACCTGGCCGGGGTTTCCAGGGCAAAATGTCACCCTGCTGGCTCAGCACCGAGTGGTCTCTGCAAACTTTGGACCCTGGGGGGATCAATCAGTTCCATAATATGTTTTGTTTTTTGTTTGTTCATTTCGGGTCTCAAATCGCATGCGCGGCGTGCGTGCATGCATGCATGCAAAACACAGTGCAAACCCTATCACCTCATTTGTCAGAGGGAGGGAGGGACCAACGCGTTGTTTGTGGTTATGTGCAAAAAAATTCAAATTTGTCCAGCAGTCCATCCCCGACCATAGTACATTCTTCATGTAGGTAGGTAAACAATCAAGGCATGCCATGCCTCCATGCACTATCTTTGTGGTTGTTGTGCGACGCGTTTGGGTACCCGGAGGTCTCTCTCTTCCTCTTCCTCTCTTTTTTTCTTATCATAAAATCAAAGCCTTCCTCCACAAACCCTCAACCACCCAATTCCCATCATCCCCAATATGTACATTATGTGCATTTGAGACAAATTATATTTATTTATTTTGATGAGTGGTGGCCGGCCCCACAGAATTAATTATCAGCGGGGGGGAGGGACGCGTTTTTATCAATTTTATGCAAATGTTTGGAGCTTCAAAATGCACCATAAAAGGCGCAGATTTGGGCTCAAAATTCTCATTTTGTGTGTGCACTTTTGTTCAGAAAAAATTGTTCTTCTTTTTTTTTTGCAAAATCGGTTAATTCAAAATTTTATTTCCCCATTTTTTGGGCAGGCATGTAAGATATGTACATATTCTTCTGTAAATTTTTTTTTTGGAGTCTTAATAAAATTCTGAAAAGTCATGACTGAACGGTTTTCTTGGAGAATTGGGAGGCAAAATTGTAGGCACCCCGCGTGGAAACCCGAAAAAAATTAAGAAATTATACAATTTCCTCTAATGTCTCTCATTTACTCTGAAAGTGCTGCTGTCCGATCACTATCGAAAAAATTTTGTGTCCCCTAAAAAGGACTAAATTTTTGAAAAAAAACCTTCCACCGAACCCTTTTATATAAGATTTAAACATCAAAAAAAAAATTTTCCTCTAAATTCAATATCTCGTTACTCCTCTTGTTTTGTTATTTTTTCCTCAAAGGGCTGTCCGATCATTGATCAAAAACATTTATTGTGTGGCTAACCGACCAATGATCAACAAAATATTGAGTTAGCCGCCTCCCCCCCCCCCCCCCCCTCCGACCATAATTCAATCCCGAAAGGCACGTCCTTTTACATTTTTAAATGGGGCAACAAATTACTAAAAAGTACAATAATATGTATAGTACATATGTATTATAACATTGACCAAAACACCGCCGGGGGGGGGGGGTCAAAGATCATGTCCAATCACTTACACTCTGTAGCCGCTGTGCTAAAAAGGGGCCGGGCGGGCGGGTGGGAGGGAAATGGATGGGCTGAGGAGCAACAAACAAACAAATAAACGTTAATCATTTGGAGAGTTTGGGTACCACCAAATAGATAATTGCACACACACAGAGTTTGGGGGGGGGCATTTATCGTCGTTTTCCCAAGCGGCGCCAATGCCCCCCCCCCCCCCCTCCTCTCCCCCCATCGGTCCACTTCAAATGCCATCTTCCATTCCCATCACTCTGATAAACCGATAAGCCGCAGAGGGAGAGGGGATGGTGCACAAAATATGCACATTTCGGGGCATTGGGAGAGGGGGGGGGGGGGTGGGTAAATAACAAGAGATAACAACGCCCCAACGACCGCCGCGACCCCATCCTTTGCATCCCCAATGAGTCCCCCCCCCCCCCTCTGGCTGATTATAGAGAAGGGGTTTTGGGTTGGGTTGACCCCTCCCCCTATTTAGGAGGAAAGGGGGAGGGGTTGACCCCCCCCACTGCCCATTTATTAGGAGGAGTATTAGGTCCCTCCCACATCATTCAACCTCATTTTTGCTAAATCGCCAAAAAGTCGCGGCGGCGTCGAAACATTTTGGGTGGGATGATTTGTTGGTTGTGTGTGTATGGGTGGGATGTTTGCTTCCCTCACATATTTTCTTTTATATTTTGGTGAATTTTTTTTTGTTTTGGATTAGGCCTAACACATTTTTGTCCAATTTTTTTAACTTTTAGACAGACTTTACTCCTTTTTCCACTTTGTTTTTACTTTCAATTCCCTTTTGCTCTTCTAAAAGCCTTTCAATTTGTTATACCTAATTTGGATTTTCCTACACCCCTTCGTTTTTAAAAAAATTTGATTTTTTTACATTCAGTCCTCCTCTTTTCTGATCATCATCTTTCAAATTTCCACATCTTCTTCCATCTTTCATCCAATGGCAAGCAACAAGGGCAACAACTACAACATCGAGTCCGTGTGGGGCACGCTGTGGGACCTCGGCTACCAGACCTCCCAATGCTTGGCTTACAGTGTTGGCATGCCGACCTTCAACTTCACGGCCTTCGTCTTGCTGTGCACCATGGTGGGGCATTTTATTTTTGACGCAGAAATGGTGAAAAAGCGCGAGGCGCGGGGCCCCCTTGAAATAAATTTTTTTGTGCAAATTCGAAAATGTTAAAAGGGTTTTTGATTTTGCGAATTTCACGAAATCACAAAAAAAAAAGGGAGGGGGGTTGCCTGTAGTAAGTAATGCCAAAAAATTTTTGATTTATATTTTTCAGTCTTGGTGCTGCGTGTTCATGCCGGTAAGGAGTTGCGGTGGCGAGACGCGTGAAATTAATTAATTAAATTAAAAATAAATGAATTCTTTATTCAAAAAAACAAAACTTTAGCCGGTGGCCGTGTTCTTCCGTGGCTATCTCCGCGACGGAAATGCATGCACTGAGCACGTGATCTACAACATCGTGCTTTGGTGGGTTGGGGGAGGGGGGGAGGTGGACTTTGACTCACTCGCTAATGGATTATTTTTGGTTTGGTAAACAAATCATTATTTCCCCTCTAAATTCCTCCTGCAAAAAATGTTGGTTGTTTTTATTAAAGCAATCAACAGGGGCAGAAGCATGTATTTCGAACTTGACAATTTCGAATTTGGAGGAACAAAAAAGCGCCTACGATCATCCCAAAAAATTTTTTTGTTTTTTTTAAATTTATTTGAGTTTTTTGTTTGCAGCTTCTTCCTGTGGGTGCCCGGCATGGTGCACGCCCTCTGGTACTGCTTCGGCGACATGTTCAACGGGTGCAAGAAGGAGAGCGTCAGCGGGTACCGCAAGGATGCCTGAATCGGACGGCACAAACTGAAGAAGGGCGGCATTTTGTTAGATACTCTGGACGGACAAAGAGAGTGACGCCATCAGATCGATCGATCCTAATTTTAAAATTTTTTCTTTGACATATTTAAGCGATAATTCCTCTCATTTAACTTTCATATATTTGCTGGCTAAAAGAGAGACCGCGCCATTTAATCCATTTCAATAAAACAAAAATTTAAATTTCTTTTGGTATTGATTGCTTTTTCCAATACCACGAAATGCAAAAATTCTTGGCGGACAAATTGTAAAATTTCACTGGACTGTAAGCACCATTTTCTCTTAAAATAGTTTAAATTTTCACCGCATCGAAAGGTCTGAATCAGAAAAAATGGGGGAGGGGGTCGAACTGGAGGTCAAAAAAAATTCGCATCGTTGAAAAAAAATTTCAAATTAACATTCTCCCGTTTACGAATGCTTCCATTTATTGGCGCCAGTCAAAAATGAGCAAAATTTTGGAAATGGATATTAAAATAAATCTTTTTATTTGTGGTGGAATGTTAAGATTGATGAGTTCAGTCCAAACCCAAAAAATTAAAATTTCAAAAAAAAAAACCCTTTCTTTACCCTTTACCAGTGTCAGGATCACAAAATGATCAAAAGTCTAAACTTTGCAAAATGAACAAACAAGCAAAAATTTAAACGAATTTTGCCGAATAAAGTGAATGTGTGCGTTTATCGGATCTGATCAAAGTTGCCAGATAATAAAGCATTTAAGTACCCGAAGAAATATTTAAACAATTTAAATACGGAACGAAAATATGCGGAAAATTGAAGTGAAAAGCTCTGTGCATCTGATAATTTTAGCGGACATAGAGCTCATTTGCGACGGCTCAAATTTTGCTGTAAATTTTGAGGGTGGGTTAGTGCCCCCTCCGGCGTCAAATGAGCAATTAGCCATCCAAATTGCTCCTAACTAAATTCAAATTTCTAATAATGACATCTGATACAAAAGCTCACAAACTCGGCTGTAAAGAAGCAGATTTTATGTCAAAATCAGAATAATATTCAGAACAAAATACAATAAGAGTAAAAATCTTTCTCGAAAAGCATAAAATGGAATAAAACCGATCACTCTTCACTGCGCAAATATTCTTCCGGAATATTGTATTCAAATTGTGGGCCAAAATTTGCCGTAACTTTGTCGGCAACATTCTTCAGAGTAATGTACGGGTATAAATCGGACTGATGAACGAGCAAATCCGTCGTGTCTAAATATCAAATTCCAATTAATGCTCTCTATCAATGTTTGCCAATCTTGCAAATAAATTTTCTAACCCTTTTCGAAAATCGGTTTTCACGCTATTCCCCTTAAGCAATTTGGCATTATTTCCAAACGCCCCAGGCCCTGCTCATCTTCGTTTACCACAAAGCAATTTGTAATCCGTTAACGTACCCAAAAGCTTCCCGTTTTTTGTATAAATGATTTGACGTGTCGCCAGGTTAAGCCCACACCCAACGATATCGCCGACACCGAATTCGTCTTTCCTTTTCATTAGCGGCACATTCTTGAAAGAAATATAAAATTAATTTGCAAAGAACGGGAGGGGTCTTGCCGGCCATTCATTCATTACCTTGTAATACTCACATCCGTGTACACTGTGACCCCAAAATTCGCCTATACTCGTGTAACCGTATATGTGCACAATGCCTTCATAATCCAATGGAGTTGACTTTTCCGCAAGACCAACGAGAACCCATCTCAAATAATAATTTCACTGTTTTTTGTATCGATCTAACATTTCACCACATTGACGAGATATTTTGTTAATATTGTCCAACTTACCTGTCCAGTTTCACAATTTTCACTTCGTAATAGAAAACTCCTCGGTGGTGTCGTGGAATTACCAATTCAGCCCGAACGGAGCAAACATCGGAGCGGGTCCCTGAGTTTATAAAACAATTAAAAATCTAATTACTTTTTATAAAAATGCACAAGTTTCTGCTACCTTTTCCATGACGATATACAGTAAGACAGTCTGATCGAATGACACACAAATCCGAAGACGAATCCTTGGCATTTAAGCGGTTTCTTGGGCAAACCAAAAGCAACTGAAAGCCCATAATTAAATGATAAATTAAAAAGCACAATTGCCAAATTACACAACACCTTTTGCCGCTCAAAACTGAAAAGATGCTTCTTCTTCTTCATTTTCGAATTCGTGGTAGCATCTGAAATTTAACTAAAATGACAGGACAAACGCGCGAAACACTAATGCCTTTATCAAAACACTCATTGCTGCTAACCCACCAGGAAAATATTCCTTGGCAACATCGTATTCAAAATCTGGTCCAAAATTTGCCACGATCGAATCGCCCGGATTTTGCAGTGAGACGCACGGATACAAATCCGTCTGATACACGAACAAATTGACGGTATCTGTCGAACAAAAGCCGGCTTACCGTATTAGCTCTAATTATTACCCAGTCTCTAATAATTACCCACCCTAGAGGGAGGTTGCAAATTAATTACCCAGGGTAATAACTAGAGATAATATGTATTCCATTCACTCCAAAAAGTGCCACCAACCCAAACGTGCCCCATTCTTCGTGTAAATGACTTGGCGATTTGCCAAGTTCACGCCGCAGCCAACAATATCGCCGGCACCGAATTTGTTGGTGTCCTTACAAACGCATGGCGAATTCTTATAATGCCCACAGCCGTGCACATGATGGCCCCAAAATGCGCCGTTACATTCGTATGAATACGAATTTTTGAGAATTCCAACACATTCTCCGTCCAAAGCCATTGACTTCGGTGCAAGGCCAACGGCAACGCCTGTTGACCCAAACATTTTGTTGACTTGCACTTCAAAGTAGAAAATGCCACAAAAATGGCGTGGGATCATCAATTCCGCCCTGACAGACGAACGAATGTCTGAAAATGAATAAATTTTGAAAAAAACAATAAGCAGTCATAAAAAGAACTTTTTGAGAAAAGACAAAATGTCTACAAAAATCTTAGGAGCCAAGTTTTGTGTTTTATTGCCTAATTTTCAAAAGGTGCCGCGTTGGCAAATATTTGACTAAATTTGTCGACAATTTTTGGTTACTTAAAATGAAGAAGTCCCGCGGCAGTGTCGAAAGGCGCCGCCAGGAAATAATGGAAAATTTTGTTTGTTAAAAAATGTCCGGAATCCGAAACCGGATCCCCAAAAAATGTCCGGAATCCGAAACCGGATCCCCAAAAAATGTCCGGAATCCGGAACCGGATCCCCAAAAAATGTCCGGAATCCGGTTACATCCCTGTCCCATCCGTACCCATAGTCGCCATCACAAGAGCAAAACGATGTTTATACAATACTTACTGCGTTCAATTGACCGAACAATTAGACAATTCGGTTGTAGAACAAAAAGATTCTGGTGACAATCGGCGACATTCCAAACGTTTTTCGGCTGCATCAGAAGCAACTGAAAAATAATAAATAAATGTGGGGTATTCAAAGCGCTCTTTTTATATATTTTTTGGTGTTTGCTAAGTTTAGTTGCAGCAGTCAAAATTTGTTGTACAATAAATAGTTTCGACTACAAAACGGTAATACTAGGTGCTTAACCTTGAGAGCTAACCGCCCATTTTCCTGAAAAAAAGAAAAGCCAAAATATTTTGGGAAGTTTTGAATTTAATCAACAATTTTGTTCACTTTATCAATAGCGCCTGAAGCATTGTAGTGCGGCTTTATGACCGTGTTCAGCTTCTCCAATTTTTTGACTACGGCCGTCGCAATGCGCGAAGCGAGCTGAATTTATAATTATATCAGTTGCTGTTCCCTTCCCTTTCCCTAAACACCAAAATATTATAATATATTTTAGACTTTGGCAATTTTTTACTGTCCCTTTCGCAGACATTTATTTTTAATGCCCACCAAATTAACTGAAACAGCTTTGGTGGGTCAAAATTTTCAAAAGGCTCATTTTGCAGAAAGTCCAATAAAATTCGATTCTTTGCTTAACAAAACAATATTTTTGAGGATATTTTCTTACGAGGGATTTATTTTTTCTCTTCGGCCAACTCCAACCTCCCCCCCCTCTTTTCTGGCTACGTCCATGACACCACACCTTATCGACATTGTGTTGCGCGAAATTATCTTCCCGATCAGTGGACAGGTCATCGCCCGAATCGTCTCCAACATCACTCAAATCTTCTGGAAATAAACATTGTGAAAGGGGGCGCACGGAATTATTTTTTCATTATTTGTGATAAAAAAAAAGAAGTTGCATCTTGGATTTGTGGTGCGTTGATCACGCTTATGACATCAGCAGATGTTGCCAAATTCATTGACAAAAACTCAATAATGCAATTCTTACATATAAATAATAAACATTTCGGCACTTATTTAGAATATGGGTCGGGTTTTTCAAAATTAATGTGTAATTGTCAAAATGTTCTATTGATTCAAATCGCTTTCAAACTCAACCGATTTAGACAACCTAACAGCCATTCGAAAACTCTCGTAGAGTTGAAGCTAGCATTAAGCTAAAGCTTTGCGATTTAACAAATATCAAAAAAGATATGATCAGAAACTTAAAAAATCGCCGATTTTTGGGGTTTTCTGGCCATAAATTTTTTATTTGTCCAGTCAAAAGCTTTAGCTAACAATTGCTTCATCTCTTCGAGAGCTTTTGAATGGCTTTAAGACGTATGAATCCATTAATTGGACGAATAAACTCAGATAGAAGCGATATTTTTGTGATTCTTAATTCAATTTCAATTGTCAGACAAATTCGTTATAGAAATTTTGAAAACCCCCTCGACCCCTATTCTAAATAAGTGCCAAAAATTCCAAGCACTTTCATTTTTTAGATTGCCAAAATCTGACGCGTTTGTTCTAACATAAACGACCATACCATTTCCAATTTGCTCATCTCCTACGAGATCGAAACTGACTGACGAAGCTGCAGATGAAATGCCGTCCATATGATTGAAGACAATTAAATTAAAAGGGAATTTTGAAATTTTATAAATCTATTTATGATCGGCAATGACTTCAAAATAATGATAAAGTTTATACAGGGCAATCCGTCGAAATTGCGGTGCCGACAAAAATTTAAAAAAATAATTTAATGATTAAAATTTATATGCATGTTTTCTAGGGAAAAATTTGCGTAATCAGAGTCCGAACTCTGGATTTGCGAATGTCGAACCCTGAATTCGAACAATCGTGTGCTAGGTTTATTTACCCTAGAAAACATGCATTTTGAACTTTTAAAATTTTTTTTGTCGTGACCGCAATTCCGAACGATTACCTAAAATACAGAGCAAAAAAAAGGCACATCAAAAAAGGAGAATAATCGATACACAAAAATGGATAGGAAAAACCAGGAGAGTGACCCAGGTCAGAAAGGTGGGGGAAGAGAGAGAAATGCAAAAAAGCGAGATAGTGTGTTACCTCTATAAGAGAGCAGAAAAAAGGAAGTCTAAAAAGTAGCGAATTGGGTAAATACTAGAGTTTTTGTTAAGAAATTGTTCAAAAATAAAACTTTTTTGTGAATTTTTATTCACTTTTGGGGTGAAAGTTTTGTACTTTTTCACACACTTCCAAGAACGAGCTTCTTTCGAGCGAGATTCGAGACGAGATTCTCGAAAAAATCTCGGGTCTCAAAAAATCGCGAAAATTCAGTTATGTTCCAGACAAGATGTCAAGACGAGAATCGCCTTTTTGGCATATCGCATATCGCTATCGCATTTCATGCAATACCCCCGGAGTCTCGCCCCACCTACTGGCCACCGTAGTCGAGTGTGCCCATTCGATTTGTCTCGACGAAGGGAAGTTGATTGATATACATATAATATCAGGAAAAACAAAAACTTTTGTTTTTCTTACATTGTTTATAATTGAATAATTATTGCAATGTAAATTTAAAATATAGGTATTGCAAATTGTGCTCAACTATAGACCAGGGATGGGAGCCGACACCCTCAAAAAATTTCGGAACTCGGAATTCCGGGCCTTAAAAATTTTTCGGAAGTCGGAATTCCGAGCCCAAAAAATGTCGGAACTCGGAATTCGGAACTCGGAAGTTTTAAAAATCTGAAATATGTTGTCCGAGTTGGATAAATCAATGTACGAATCAAAAACACTAAAACAACAAACATTTAACAATCAAATTCAACAATTGGCAAGTTTGATTGCAAAAAAATAAGTTTTTGAAGATTTTTTAATTTTCAAATTGTCATTTGTTTTGCAAAAATGCTGGGTAACACTTCCGAAAAGTTCCGATTTTTTGCTTAAAATTTCGGAAGTCGGAACTCGGAATTCCGCATCCTTAAAAAATTTTGGAAGTCGGAATTCCGAGCCCAAAAATGTCGGAAGTCGGAATTCCGAAAATCGGAATTCCGACCATCCCTGCTATAGACCCAAGATTTAGTGAATTTTTGACAAAATTGGGAACGCCATATTGGTACAGTAACGGCAACAGTAAGGTGTTTGCCTCGGGCATTTTGCTTTAACAGTGCCAAACAGCCGAAAAAATTCAATACTGGGGGATGTCAAAGTCTAAACCAAAAGTGGCGAAATGTCATTTATCCGTCAACAAAAATGTTTCTTCAAATTGCGCCCGAAGAATGAGTGTCTTTGTGTGCTGATGAGTTGTTTGATTGAACCCTTTTTTGTGCACAAAATTGTGCCTAAAGCATATTTATTGGTTCCTTCCCAAAAAATTGTTGGCATAAGTTCAACTCATTAATTTAAATATGCCTTCAGAATTGATGAAATTTCTAAACAAAAATTTAATATTTAAAAAATGCTTTTAAATTTAATTACTTTTTTATATCTTGTTGAAACAAACTTCACATTCTATTTATTATTTATTTATTTTTAAATTGTTAACAATAATATTTATTTAAATAAAAGGTGTTTTCTAGGTTTATTCCGGGGCGTAGAATCCGAATCTGGCCTCCATTTCGACTTATTCAAACCCCGGAATGATTCAAATTTTTTTTTGTCGTGACCGCAATTCCGAAGGATTATATCTAAAATACAGAGCAAGAAAAATAGGCACATCAAAAAAGGAGAATAATCAATAAGCGAATTATTCATTTGTGCAAATCATAACGCCAAATAATTTAAATTAACAGACAAACTCCAATGGCGCGGCAGACAGAGTGATGTTAGTTAGACACTATATCCGCGCCATTGCACCATTTCGAACACCGGACCCCGAAGGGATGGGCGGAATTCCGTTTTCCGTTTTCCGTTTTTCCGTTGTTTTTGGGCCTTTTTTTCCGTTTTCCGTTAAAATGCCCTTTTTAACGGAAAAAACGGAAAAAATATACACCCCTAAGAATGGGATTTTTGGAGGATTGGAATTCGGTTGGGTTGTGGTGTAATGGTGAGTGTTGGGGACAGATAAGTGTGAGTGGGGTGGGGGTTCAGATTCTCTACTATGTTAGAATTTATTCGGACTTTTGCTGAACATTTAAGTTGGTTAAACAATTTTAAAAATTCTTATTAACTTTTTCCAATTAAAAACAAATATTAGATGACAATTCACAAACTTTTCATTTATTTTTTGTTGGACGAAATCAAAAAAACTAGGGGAGGCCCTTTTGTTGTGCTACATTCGTAATTTTGGACCCATTTTCTTAACAAATATGGTGAAATCTTCAAGAAAATTTTCCCGGCGGCGCCTATCGGCGCCGTCGGACCTTTACCATACCATTCCTAAAAAAAAAGTCCCGATTTTTAAAATTTTTGTTGAAAATCTCTTAACAAATTAAGTCAAAATTCAAAATTTTCTCCGGCGGCGCCTATCGGCACCGCCGACCCCCTCCCCCCTAAAAGCTTAAAATAGAATTAGAAGGCCGCTGAAAAAAAGAAATCCTTCAAAATTTTTAAAAATAATTACTGTTAATATTTAAAAAATATTTATTAAAATAAATTATTTTATTTTATTTAAAAATTTTTCCGTTTTTCCGTTTTCCGTTTTTCCGTTGTTTTTGGCCCTTTTTTCCGTTTTCCGTTAAAAAAAATATTTCCGTTTTCCGTTTTCCGTTTTTTAAAAATAAATTTCCGCCCATCCCTGACCCCGATTCGAACAAATTCTCTATTTACCATTTGATGCACTGATTACGAATTCGTCAATAGAAAATAAAAATTATGGATTTAAAGTAGGGTTGACTATTTTTGAAAATAAAAAAATGACTTTTGAGGTAAAAAAGCCGGATATAATAATGAAAGGCCGCTGGCAGCCCGCCAACAGCGAGCATGCGGAGACGGAGCAAGTAGTGGGGCGAGACGGAGGGCGGAGGAAGAAGTCTGACGAGCGCCACTGGGGGGAAGAGCGCGCGGGGACCCGCGGAGCGGGCGCGCGCGAGACCCCCAGCCGGGTCACGCGCGGACTTCTTCTGGAGCCCGGAGTCTCGCCCCACCTACTGGCCGCCGTAGTCGCGTGTGCGGCAGGGATGGGCGGAAATTTATTTTTAAAAAACGGAAAACGGAAAAAAAACGGAAATATTTTTTTTAACGGAAAACCGAAAACGGAAAAAAGGGCCAAAAACAACGGAAAAACGAAAAACGGAAAAATTTTTAAATAAAATAAAATAGGTAATTATTTTTTAAAATAATTTATTTTAATAAATATTTTTTGAAATATTAACAGTAATTATTTTTAAAAATTTTGAAGGATTTCTTTTTTTCAGCGGCCTTCTAATTCTATTTTAAGCTTTTAGGGGGGAGGGGGTCGGCGGTGCCGATAGGCGCCGCCGGAGAAAATTTTGAATTTTGACTTAATTTGTTAAGAGATTTTCAACAAAAATTTTAAAAATCGGCACTTTTTTTTTAGGAATGGTATGGTAAAGGTCCGGCGGCGCCGATAGGCGCCGCCGGGAAAATTTTCTTGAAGATTTCACCATATTTGTTAAGAAAATGGGTCCAAAATTACGAATGTAGCACAACAAAAGGGCCTCCCTTAGGTTTTTTGATTTCGTCCAACAAAAAATAAATGAAAAGTTTGTGAATTGTCATCTAATATTTGTTTTTAATTGGAAAAAGTTAATAAGAATTTTTAAAATTGTTTAACCAACTTAAATGTTCAGCAAAAGTCCGAATAAATTCTAACATAGTAGAGAATCTGAACCCCCACCCCACTCACACTTATCTGTCCCCAACACTCACCATTACACCACAACCCAACCGAATTCAAATCCTCCAAAAATCCCATTCTTAGGGGTGTATATTTTTTCCGTTTTTTCCGTTAAAAAGGGCATTTTAACGGAAAACGGAATTCCGCCCATCCCTGGTGTGCGGTACTTTGGCTGCTCTGCTATTTTCCATGCCAAATAACTATTTTCAGGCTATTTTTAGAATAAAAAAATGGTCCACAAATTTTGACCAAAAGGGTCCCTCCACTATAGTTTTTCAACTTTGAACCGGTTTAGTGGATTCCTAATCATAATTTGAATACCATTCAATTTGTCTCGACGAGGGGAGTTGATTGATATATAATATCAGGAAAAAACAAAAGTTTTTGATATTCTTGACTTTTTTCGTACATTGTTATTAGTAGCGATGGGATTTATATGGACTAAAAAACTCGAAATATGGACTAAAAACCCCTAAAATATGGACCAAAAACCCCAAAAGTGCCAAAATATGGACTAAAAAATGTGCTAAAACGGACCAAATCTTCTCAATTTATGCGTGAAAACCTTCAAAATTCGTCATTCTTTATTAATTTTCCTCTTGCAGTTGTAAATATAATATTTTCCACATATTTTGGAAAATTTTATAAAAGATATCAAAAATAAAAAATTTTAAGAAAATAAATTTATTTTAATTTACATTTTTTTATTTTAAAAACGTATTCCATTTGTTTTGAGGGCATTAATAGGTAATATGGCAACAAGTTCTGCAAATAATCAAAATTTTGTTCAAATTCTCCCACCATTTTTTTACTATTATGCTGCGCCGCCGACGACATTTTCGACGGCACTATTTGAGGGTTTGTCTTTATGGTTATTGGACATTAAGCAATTTTAAACTCATTTCAATTTAAAAAAATCAGAAATTTCCAAATTTGTCGATATTAAAATAATTAATTTAATTATTTTCAATTTTGTTTGCAGCTTCTTCCTGTGGGTGCCCGGCATGGTGCACGTGCCGTGTTCAACATTTAAGCGATAATTCCTTTTATGAAGGGTGCGGTGTCAAACAAAGGTCAAAAAATTCCCAACATTTAAATGGCACCATTCAAAAACCAAATTTGGATGGCATTGTTATCAAATTTTCGCAAATTCTTGGATTTTCGATAAAATGACCAAAAAAAAGAACAATAAGTACATTTTGAGGGTTTTGGCTGTGCCGATCAGGGCTGGACAAAACTTCGGCTTCGAGCTTCGCGAAACTTCGGGTATTTTGAGCTTCGAACTTTGTGTTTTGGGTAAAACACACGCCCTAAAGATGGCATTGGTGTGAGAATTCATTACAGAATTCTGAACTTGAAAGATTTGAAAAATACATACCGTATATACTCTTGTAATCCCCCAACCTCTAATAATCCCCCAATCTCTAATAATCCCCCAACCTCTAATAATCCCCCATCCTCTGAGTAGGTTGAAATATAATCCCCCAACCTCTAATAATCCCCCAACCTCTAATAATCCCCCAACCTCTAATAATCCCCCAACCTCTAATAATCCCCCATCTTCTGAGTAGGTTGAAAAATAATCCCCGGGGATTACAAGAGTATATACGGTAATTGACAAATCAAATTTAAAATTTAATTTAATTTTTTTTGCACAACGTTTCAGTCAGTGAGTGATTGTATGGCTCAGTGGTAAAATTTAGAGCCCGGTAAAATAAAAATTGCGGGAGGAGATTCAAAATGTTGCGGGACGCGAATCTCGCACGGGAATCCCGCGTTTTGGTCTGCACTTTCTGTAATTTCTGGTGTACAATTGGAGGGAGGGTCCAACGGGAAATTTTTTTAGAGTTTTTAACATTTTTGTTAAAATTGTTAAATTTTTGAAACATTTCGCCAAGGATATATTTGCAGGAGCGGAAAAAAGACTAAAATAAAAATTGTGGGAGTGGGAATTTCAAAAAGTGCGGGACGGGAATCCCGTACTTTTCCCGCGGAATCCCGTTCCCGCCGGGCTCTAGTAAAATTCTGTGTAGTCCTCAGGTCTCGAGTCTCACAGCTCTCGAGCATCAATCACTAGTTTTTAATCCTAAAATTTCACTTTTTTGTTCACTGATCACTTTAAAAAATCTACCAAAAAATCGCAATATTATGTAATTTGGGGGTCAATTTTTTGAGTCAAAAATCAAATTCTCCGGCGACGTCTATCGGCACCGCCGGACCACCCCGCCCCTCATTCCGGTTCCTCCGGCGGGCTTTGGCTCGGAATTTGGAATCCAAAATTTTGGGAGGGTACGGATTTCCGTTTTCGAGTTACGTCTGGAAATTTTAAAAACTTCGGTCGGCTGCGGGTAGTGCGCCGAGCCCAGCCTGTTTGCGTGCGACCCCTGAGTTAAAGAAGTGCGATTTTTCGTTTCAAATTTAAGTAAAAAGAAGCGATTTGGCGCTCAAACCAACTCCAACCGAATGCAACCGCCATAATTAACACGACGGGCCCTTGTCCCATAAGAGTATATCCACTAAGTGGATATACCCTTATGGGATAAAACACCCATCCATGCTGACCACATTGGTGCAGAGAAAGCCGGCGGCGACAGTGTGCACAAAACTGTCAAAGTGCCGTGGCGGGAAACGGCGCCGGCGAACAAATCGCATGGTAATGGCCGTCAATGGGTGCCCTTTTATAATGGGACGGAATCGAATAAATATTTTCCGTCGGGTTGCAAAAGGGGCAAGAGAATGGAGTGGGGGAAATGAACTATTTTCATTTACA
Organism: Globodera pallida; assembly: GCA_020449905.1. Lineage (NCBI taxonomy): Eukaryota > Metazoa > Nematoda > Chromadorea > Rhabditida > Heteroderidae > Globodera > Globodera pallida. The sequence continues at coordinate 72,213 of JAIXHY010000025.1, read as the reverse complement.
CTCATTTCTTTAACCATCCTTTTGCGAACTATTTCTTTCTTACGATTATTTCTCAAAACCCTTTTAATTTTAAAACATTTCGCCAATGAAAAAATTTCGAAGAATTTCTTTCGATTTCAAAATAAAACGTCGTAATTTGATTTCATACAGAATCAAAAATAAGAAAAGAATTTTAACATATTTTTCTTCTATTTTATTTCATTAAAATGATTGAAATTAATTTCCGTATTTTTGAAAACAAATTTTTATAATTCGATTTTAAGGCCTGGAAAAAAAACATTTTAATCAAACAATTGATCACTTCGATTTTAATGCAAAATGCCACAAATGCACAAATTGTTTTATTTTATTTTAAAGACGATGCTTGTATTTGTGGTGGTAGCCTCTGGCGCCGCCACGGTTGGGACATTGGCTGAAATTTAGTAAAGTAAAAATGTTTTAAATGAAAATTCCAAACAAATTTGCTTTAAGGATTGAACAAATTTGAAATCTTTTTTGGTAAAAGAGTTTGTTTGGGGCTCGGGAAATTATTAATATTTTTTAAACATTTAAATGAGCAAATTTTTTAAGGGTTTAAGCTCGGGAACTTCGTAATGTTAATTTAAAACTGTACCAATATGCCGCGTCTTTGCCCTGTTTGCCAAGGGTGCCATCCCCACCCTCCATTCCGTCGTTGCCAGGTGTGCCCTGGAAGCCGATAGGTCCAGGTGGTCCAGCCGCACCTAAAAACACATAATTTTTTTTACCATAAAATATTAAAAAGTAAATATAAGAAAAAATTTTTTTAGAAATTTCGTACGAAAAAACCAAAAATGTCTGTGTTTTTTTCACTAAACCCCCGAAGTTTCGGAAAGTTTGGGGAAAACCCGACCAAAATGTCGGGGGTCGAGAAGCAACCCTAATTAAAATTACCGTATTTCCTCTAATAGAGCCCCCGGGGGCTCTATTTTTCAACCCCCCCAAAAGGGGGGCTCTATTAGAGGGGGGGGGGGGGGGGGGGGGGGGGCTCTAATAGGTGGAGGGGCTTATTTTTCAACCTATTTTTTCAGAAATCTTAACAAAATTTGCAATTTTTCCCCAAATTTTGAGCAAAATTTCGACAATTTTGACCATTTTTTCTGGCAAAATCAATGCCAGAATAGAAATTTTATTATTAAATAGGTAACAAAATTTTTCGATATCTATGAGTTACCCAATCATTTTCTGGGAAACCCTTGGTAAAAAATAGAAATTATTGATGCCTTGAAAATTTTTTGAAATTCCCAATTTTTAGCTCAGCTAATCGGAAGAATTAAAAAAACATAACTCAGCTTAAGGCGAATGCCGCTTTTATCTTGAATAAAACTTAGGTACATTTATTTTTTACTTAATTCGTCTTTAATTTTTTATTCAATTTCTAAGAATGGGATTAGGTATGTTTTGCATATGGTAATAAATATAGTCGTTAAAAATTAAGATGCAATTTGTTTGAGATTTTAAATAAAATAAAATAGTGCTAATATTTTTATATTTTTACTCGCATTTTTTTGGATTTTGGAGCCTATATAGGCGTCTATTTTGAGATTCTTCGAGCCTAAAAGTATTAGCCCTAGAAATAAAGTTTAACAAATGCTGAAAATTAGGACATTTTTTACTTATTGAGATGCCCATTTAAAAAATTTAAAAGTTAATATCAATTTTTTGTCATTTAAAATGAACATTTTCAAAAAGTTTAAAAGTTATGATGCTTTTATTATTAGAAAAATTAATTTTATTTCCAAAAATAAATTCGAATCTGACCCTTATTTTACCCGATTTCGAACCCCAGACCGTAATACGAACATTTTTTCGTTATGGCCTCAAAATCATTTTAAAAGCAAAAAATACAATTAAAAACAATTAATGCTCGAAATAATGCTTTTTCAATGAAGGCCAAATGTTGAGGAAGACTCATAAAAACTCCTATAAGAGAGCCGGAATGACAATTTAGAACTTTTTCGAATTTTCATTTTTTCTTTAAAGGAAATCACTAAATTTTTTAAAATTCATATCTTTGCTTAAAGTTGGCCAATGACTTATATACTTTGAGATCAAAATAGAGAAACATAAAGAAAAATTTTTGCGCTAGAGTTATTTTCACAACTTTGAAAAATCCAAAAAGTATGGCTAATTTTGCAAAAAAAAAATTCAAAAATTGGGGGGGGGCTCTAATAGAGGGGGGGGGGGCTCTATTTTTCAACCCCCCCAAAAAGGGGGGCTCTATTAGAGGGGGGGGGGCTCTAATAGAGGGGGGGGGGGGGGGGCTATAATAGAGGAAATACGGTATATTGGTTAGATTTTCATTTGTTTTTTTGATTTCTTGGTCATAAATTGTAAACATTTTATTTTTTAATATTTTATTTTAAAACTTTTCTCTACCTTTTGGTCCAACTGGGCCCGGCTTTCCCGGTTCGCCGACCGGCCCTTCCTGTCCATGTTCGCCCGGTGGTCCCCGGTAGCCCTTGCGTCCAATCGGCTTCTCCGCATCGGTGCCCTTCTCGCCCGACACGCCTCCGCCGCCCTCCTTGCCGTTCTCGCCCGGATGGCCTTGCTCGCCGGCCAGGCCGGGAATTCCGTCACGACCTGGCGTGCCCGGATTGCCACGTTGGCCACGCCTTAAACAATTTTAAAAAATTTCAAGTACAATTTTCAATTAGAAAAATGATTTACAAAATTTTCAACCAAATTCGATTATGGGAAAGTAACCCTGCCCTAAGGCGTTTTAACCGTTCAATCAGCTAGGCATAAATTGCTTACAATACTTAGCTTTTTTGTTGTTAATTAAAGTAAATATGAACTCACATTCCACGCTGTCCTGGCTTTCCTGCTGCTCCGGGTGAGCCCGTCAAACCCATCGGGCAATTCTACAAATTTATTTAAATATAAGCAAATAAAAATAAATTTAATAAATTTTTCCAATTTCTTAATTTAGTAATTATAAGCTAACGCTTTGCGTACAATGCATCCTTTGAACGGCGAATCGTGCCAATTGTTTGCTGAGATACCCGGCAGTCCGTCCTTGCCAGGCGTGCCCGGTTTGCCTCCAAAACCGGCGTCACCCGGACGCCCGGGCGGACCAACCGGGCACGCATTCTTCTGTTGGCATTCTGCAAGTTTTTGGCACGCCATTTATAATAATATAATCGGCAATTTTTTAATTTTGAAAATTCAATATTCAAAATGCTTACTGCACACGGTCCGGACTGGAACTCCGTAACCGGTGGACGGATAGCCTCCTCCGTTTGCGGCTACCGTGTTCCGGACGTGCCCGATTGGCCGGTGTGCCAGCACCCATGGCCAACATGTCGCGCCACATGTCTTCCGTGTACAGCTTGAATTGGTCCATCTCCAGGTCCAGCTCGGCCCAGATGGCCTGCACCTCGCGGTACACAAAGCTGATGCCCGCCAAACACAACAGCACTGTGCACACGGCCATGGCAATTGCCACACCAGTGGCCTTGTTGATCCCCATTTTTCTGAATGTACGAGTCCCGGGAAATATAAAATTTAATTCCCGGTTTCCAAATTATCAAAATTCCGGAAATCGGAAATTCCTTCTCGGATTTTCAGGGAGTCTCGCGAATGCCGAATTTGGAAAGGAATAAAAATGGCAGGAGCGGAACTTTCCAAAATTTTTATGAGTATGCCTTGAGGAATCAGGTTATAATATTGGATCTTAAACCCCCGTTCAATATAAATAAATCATTCTCGAATTTAGTGGAAGATTGATTCCCCGTTGCTGATCGGCATTAATGCGATCAAATTCCTCCCGCGGGTCAAAGTCAACTTTATGGTAGGTAACTTGCGTATGGAGTTCGGCATTTTTTGCTGCTCCTGATCACGTCAACAAATTGATATGTTGAAAAAGCTTGATCATGGACTGGTCTGATTGATATGTTCCAAAAAATTGCTGCTTTTATACGGATTCAGCTAATCTGATCAGAGTCAAGTTTTTGAATTCATTCATTCATTTGTTCATTGCGTGTGGTGGCGAGTTCGGCATTTTTTTTTGCCGCCGCCGCCGCCCATTTCTTTAATCCGCCATCATCATTCATTTTCTCTCATTGATCACTTTGCCCCGAGGCGTTGTTAAGCAGCCGCAGCAGCAATATTTCCAGTCTACAATGCCCGAGGGCATTTTCCCTGCCCTCCGATCGGTGCTGATCAGAGAGGGCTTTATGTTCTCTCTGATCCGCTTCACTCATGATTAGGTCGTCGGCTGGTTCTTCCATTGTTTTGTTGATAATTTCTTTATTTTTTGTTCGGCGACTTTGCAACTCCGTTCATCCCAAATCACATGACGGAGTCCATCGTCGCAAATTAAATAATTTTCGATTTAAAATTGCGTTCATTTTGACTACACTGATCAAAAAATATAAAAATTATTCTTAAAAGAAATAAAATGTATAATTATTTTAAATTTTGAGATGAAATAATGAAGTTAATAAATTTAGGGGTCATTTTGTTTGGAAATTTTGTTCGTATAATTCTTAATAAAATAAATTGTTTATTAATTAAAGAAATTTTAAATTTTGGTATAAGTTATAAAAGTTTGAATTAAAAGCACTTTCATTCTTATTATTGGAGACGTTTTAAGTTTAATTAAAATAAAAGTATTACTAAAATTAATAAAATAAAATTTGAATTTTTGATTGATTATTTTTTAATCATTTAAAAGGCGACATAAACTCACAAAAAAAAAGAATTTAAAAGAGAAAAAATTCCATTCTCGCCGTAAATAACTAATTGCATTTAAAATATCTTGCCACAAGCTTAAACGTCATGTGCACATTTAAAAGAGGAATTTTAAAATATCCCCCGAGGGGAATGAACAGCGTCGATGACGTTGTCGTTTCATATTCACGAGATGATGAACATAAGGAGGATCTCAGAGTTTGTCCGATGCTTAATAAACGCTGCTCATAACCTGTGGGCAATTGGTGATCAAAAATAGAGTTTGTTCATTGGTGATCGGATTGGACAACATTCTTGATGCTGATCACAGATCATATTTCTGTTCAAAATGCCTTTTCATCCGAGTATAAAAGACGGACACAAAATTGTGGGACATTGGAAGACAAAAATCACATAAAATATGTTTTAAAATTTAATGTAAATATTTGTAATAAATATTCAAAAATATATTATAAAATTAGAGACAACAATATTATTTTCCGCCTGAAAATAATGTTAAAATCAGTTAAAACATATTTCAAATTGCTTATTAAATTGCATCAACTGAAAATGGTCAACCGCAGCAGTTCCAGCGGGCTCAGCGTTGCCGTCATGGGCAAAGTAAGATTTTGATTTTAAAAAACAAAACGCCAAAATTTCAAAAACGCATTGTGCAAAAAAAAATTGAATATTAATTTTGAAAGACAAAAAATAGGGGAAAAAATTTGGGCATTAAACAAAATTTGAATTTAAGCAATCCAGCAAATACAATGCGCAGGAGGGAGCGTTGTTGTTGGACTGGGTCAAGCAGATCACCGGACAGAACACTGTCAATGTGGATGGGTCGCGTGAAAATTTTGTGGCACAACTGAAAGACGGCACACTTTTGTGCAAGTAAATCCCCCCAAAATAAATAAATAATTAAATTTAAAAAATCAAAATTGTGTTCAGTTTGGCCAACACATTGGTGCCCGGCTCCGTGAAGGATGTTGTTGTTCAGACGAAGACCAAAAGTTCATCGACCTTTCAGCAGATTAACAATCTGGAGCTGTTCATCGACTTCTGTCACAAGCAGGGCGTGCTCAAGCAAGAACTGTTCCGCGCAGTTGACCTGGTTGAGGAGCGCGACCTGTACTCCGTGTGCATGACGCTGACCTCACTTGGACGCATTGTGAGCGGAATTTTTTTAAAATAATTTTTTTTACAAAATTAAATGAATCTACATAGATGGTGAAGCGCGGAAAACCAGGTCCAAGCCGTGTGTCTGCGCACGAAATTGTCAACCTTCCGCTGTCCGATCAGATGCGCATCCAAGAGATCAAAACATTTTGATCAAATTTAAAATTTTCCTCATTTTGATCAAACTAAAATCATTTTTTTAATTTCATTTACATTTAAATAAAGGTGCAGAAAACTGTAAATTTGAATTCATAATCATAGCGGAAATAATCTCTGAAATGATTTTCTGATCAGAAAATCAGATTTTTTCGTATTCCAAAAAAAGCAAACCAACAAAGATTAAAAAACGAATCATAGCTATTTAATACAAACCTGAATAGTAAAAAATTTCAAACTGAGCAGCAATTTTCAGTATATTTTAGGAAATAGAGTAAAGCATTAACATTTTTTAATCTATTTTTTGTTAAAATTTCTTTGTATGGAATCCGCAGCTTCTTTTAATATTCATATAAGATCACAAAATTGACCAAAAACGATTTATTGGCAAAAGGCCCAACGCTTACGTGTTTTAGGGTCTTCCTTTATTACTGATTAAGTTAGGTAATAGACAATTTAGAATAATGAATTGCACAATGCAATATGAAGTCGGGATGCTCATTCCGAACGTTGTTTGCTATTTGTTCATTTTTGCAATCGTCCTCATCTTTTTTTCGTGTCCGTTGTTGAAATTGGCCCGAGAACGGTTTGCCCTCTACATTTTGGTTAGCAAAGTGCGTTCAAAAATAATAAAAATAATAATAATATGGAAATTAATTAAATTCATAATTAAAAGGCGAAAAACCCTCCAGTGCCAAGATAACTGTCACATGTTTTGCCACATAATAATATATTTAAGCTTTGTTTGCTTGTGCTTTGCAAGGGAATGCGCGAAAATTGTTTGCAGCTAATTGCTATGCTGATTCAGTGCTGCTGGAACAGAACTGATGTGAATGTGCCTCGAATTATATCCGTCACCAGTGGCAGGGCTCTGTGAATCAAATGCCAACAATCAATGCCAATGCCAATAATGGAGCTGCCAACGATGACAATACACACAAGAAGATAAATGCAAGACTAACCCTTAAAAACGAATAAAAATTGTTTTTTTTAATTCTGAGATTAGAACTCCTAATTCCGGTCCCCAAATATTGGGAAATTTGACACATACATCACTGTTATTTGAAATTTTAATTACTTAAAATAGTTAAAAAAGTGCTCATGACAAATTTATTCACAATTTGCCCACAAATTAATCGGAACATTCCATCTGATCACTGATCAGCGCCAAATTTCACTGATTATTCCATCAAAGACGAAGTGCGTCGGTGGATGGGATGTTCACAATTTCGGAGGCGGAGACGTGCTTTGGGGACGGCTTGCCCTTCTTCTCCATCTAACAATTCACAAACTTTGTAGTAAAATTATTTTAAATAGGCGTGTTTAACCATTTTGTAACTTTCAAATGTAAAACAAATTAATTATTAAAAATTATTCAAACCGCTCTGTCACTTATTTTACGATAATATACTAAAATAGGGTGGCTAATTTATTATTTTATCCCCAAAAATTGCAATTTTTTTTTCGGGAATTATTTATTTTCTGCTCACAATTCGTCCCAACGAGTTCAGCGTCATGCACACGGAGTACAGATCCCGAGCTTCAACCAGGTCCACTGCGCGGAACAGTTCCTGGGTGATTACGCCCTGCTTGCGACAGAAGTCGATGAACAGCTCCAAGTTGCTCATCTGCTGGAAGGCCGAGCTGGCCTTCTCCGTCATGCCCTTGATGGAATTTGGCTCCAGCTTCAATGCCAACCTATAATTTATTTGGCTTATTCCGTTCTCAAGGCCAAAGTGGCCAGGCGCCGAACAAATTGGCCAAAATGATTCAGAGACCAAATATAAATAAAAAATCATCATTAAATTGATATTGTTGTTTTAATTATATATTTTTATTACTTGCACAAAAGTGTGCCGTCCCTCAGCTGTGCCTGAAAATTTTCGCGCGTCCCGTTCACCGTCATGGTGACACCGGTCACTTGTTTGACCCAGTTCAGCAGCAGTTCACCTTCGCTCTCATTGTATTTGCTGGCTTGCTGAAAATTTTAAAAGTTTTCTAAAATTTCAAAAAAAAAATTCCGCTTACCTTGTTCATTATGGATGCGCCAACACCACCTGCTACGCTGGAATTAAAAAATATTAATTTTAATTTATATATAAAATATATATAACCTGCGAGATCCAGTCACCATTTTTATTAGCGCCCACGTTTAAGTGCAAAATTTTACCTAAAAATCATACATTTATTTAAAAAATTGGAGCAAATCTTCAATAGGTATTTGAAAAAAAACTGAATGCTTGAGTTTTCGGTTTGTTCAACACCCGAAATCCTAAACAATTTATCTGGGTATTTACAGAAAGCCATTTCAGCGATGAACAGAATTCCGGCGCAAGCATATTTCAGCGCCAAAATTTTTCTGAAACTTTGAAAGATGGACAGAACCCGGATGTTTGGACGCTTAACCGTGTATGTGGAATGCTTCATGTATTCGAATTAATCGGACATTAGCCGGTATTGAACAACAATTAATGAAATGCATAAATTTATACACTCATTAAAATTTTAATTTTATGACTCGTTTTTAATTGACTAATTTTGAAACATTTTAATGCTTCGTTATGGCAAGCATTTGCTGCTGCCAGAGAAAGCTTTAAAAATAAATTCTTGCTTTGCCAATTTTCGCGGATAAAGCCCACACATTTATGCCCAGTAACAGCTGTTTGGGTGGAGCCATCGCCTCGGGGAAGGAACAACATTTTTAAGATTATCCAGCAGATTTGTCCCCGGATGTGTCGAAAGTGATTGGGGATGAATGACAGGCGAGAGTGATCAAAAGAAGACCCAACAGTGACTTGAACGTCAAAAGTGAGAAAGTTGAAAGGTACAGAGCCAAGTGTCGAAAATGAGATGAACGGAATTCAAAAGTGATCGCATGGAAATGAAACTGTAGAACAAATGAGAGTTGAGTGTGTTCGGAAGTTCGAGAGTGAACGAGAAGGCGAAAGTGATCAGGATGAACGTCAAGGGACGAGAGTGATCAAAATGAACGTCAAGTGTCGAAAGTGATCAGGATGAGCTCCAGAGTCAAGAGTGATCGGGGGAACGTTGAAAGTGATCAGGAAACGTCAATAGCCGAGAGTGGAGACAGAAAAAAGATAAATTGAGGTCGGAATCACACATTTGGAACATTCTCGAGAGGCAGTCACATGAGTTCTCGCACTTATTTGTGCGTCCCAACTGACGCAAAAATGGGTTATTTTTCACCCACATTTTCGGGCAAAGAATGCGATGGAATTTGAAAAAGTGTGATTTGGCAAAAATGTTATGAATGATGTAAGAGGGGACGGTCCTACCCCCCCCCCCCCCCACACAGTAAGCCAAAAAGGGGCAGGAAGTCGCCTCCTCTGCTCGCCAATCACCGTCCGGGCCCCCGGAAACCGAAGCCCCGAAACCCCGGAACCGACCCAAGACACGTCATTTTCTATGAATATGAAAGCCATGGAATAACCCCAGCGATTAAGGGTTTTAAATAACCGGGCCTGGATACCGAATTTTTTTCAAAAATTTTCTAATGCTCGAGCCTTAAATTTTTGATCATAATTTTTTAGATTTGTGTTTCAACTGATTCAAAAAACTCTTTAATTCTCAAATTTTATTTTTGTGAACAGGTTTTAAAATCTTAATAAAAAAATGTATTTAAACCATTTAGTTTAATATTAATTAATTTAAAAAACGAATTTACATTCGAGAATATAACCCGCATAATCACTAAATATAAGGCAAGCTAAACTGCTTTATCCACTACACCATGGACGCCATTCCATGTTTCACTTATTTTTTCTTTATCAACCCCCCAATCTCTGCCTCATTCACTCCATCCTTCTTTCTTTGCACTTCTTCCCTCACTGTTTTTCTTTTTCTTCTTTCTCTACGCTCCCACGCTGATTTAATAGCGATGCGCACCCGCAGCAATCCGCAGCGAGTCGGGCAGCGTAGCCATTTGCTCAATATCTCTATCCCACCTTATCACTCATTTTTCTTTCTTTCTCTTGTAAAAGTCTCTTTACTTACAATACTATTTCTTTCATTTCTTCTGTCTAACCTTCTTCACTGCTTAACTTCTTGGCGCTCATCTTCACAAAACTCAAACCCCAGCGTTACAAACAGACAAACACTCTCAAATATAATATAGGATTAAGAGAGTGATGCAGAGAAATTGGAAGATTGGAGATCAGAGAAATAATCGTAAGAAAGAAATAGTTCACAAAAGAATGGTTAGAGAAATGAGTGTAAATGAAAATAGTTCTCATTTCCCCACTCCATTCCCTTGCCCCTTTTGCAACCCGACGGAAAATATTTATTCGATTCCGTCCCATTATAAAAGGGCACCCATTGACGGCCATTCGGCGTGCGATTTGTTCGCCGGCGCCGTTTCCCGCCCCCGGAGGGGGTTTTGGCTCGTCCCGACGGGCAGTCTCACCCATTCACTCGCCCCGCGGGGGGTTTTGTGACTCAACCCAAGGGACCGTCTTGCCCATGCGCTCGCCTGAAACGGCTGATGTTCGGCCCGAGGGCAGGGCGCGCCTGGCAATGGCACGCCTCCTGCCCTTGCCAATTGGCGGTTGCATTCGGTTGGAGTCGGCTTGCGCAACCAAACAAATCGCTTTCTTTTTACTTAAACTTAAAACAAAAATTTTCATACCGTAATAATTTGAAGAGACAGTCAGGCATTTTTTGCCATTTTTTCGTTGCAAATACGCTTTGAAGAGTTAAGTCCAAAAATAGCACCTTATTTTTTGAGTATTTTTTGTGCCTAAAATACCTTTTTTTGTTGCTATTTTTGAAGTTTTAGTGCCTATTTTGATATTATTTTTTTAACATTTCTTGAGGAAATGCAATAAACGCAAAAACGTCCATCTAAAATCAGACCTTTTTTTATTAACGTTGACGTCAGAATGTAAATGATCTGTGTGAATTCACAATAAATTTTATATAAAATTTTTGAATGCAATTGTTTACTCATAAATTGAAGACATAAATTAAATTATAGACATTTAATTCTTTGAGTTTGTGTTCGGGAGAAACCGATATTTAGTTTAAATTTGTTGTGGCATTTCGTAGCATTTCTCATGCTACGATATTTGACTTCCTTCCCTCTCTATTCATTCTATTTAAAGTTGTTGACCCATATCCCAATTAATCTTGCTCTATTGTCCAACATTTATTGTCGAATAAACATACATTTATCTATTTCATCGGACTTTGGGGGCATAACAGTTTGTTATGACAATTTGTTGTCTCCAATTACGCTAAATTCCCAGAACAACCTTTTTCTCGACTTTTAAAAAAATTTAGTTTTTTCAAAAAAATGGGGGAGGGGAGAAGGGCCTCCGGGTCCCCCCCCCCCCATGCTTTTCAAGGAAATATAATTTTTATTGTTTGTAATTTTTAAATATTAAAATTTTTCAAAATTTTAGCGCGTATGAACCGCTTCTGTACTAAACCAGGGCTGCGATTCATCCTTATTTTCAAGGGTGGACCCTCGATCTTGTAAAATTGAAAATGTCCTTATTTCCAAGAATGTCCTTGGAAAATGAAGATTGGCTGGAAGTTTAAATATTTGTAATTTTAATGGAAAAAATCATGATATGCAATAGAATCATTTTATCAAAGCGCCCTTTCAAAACTTGTATCTCGTGATCATTTTTAGGTTAATCGACAATTTTATGAAGTATTTCATGCTTACTAATAAATATATTAAAATGTTTATCGATAAACAATTGATAAATCATAAATCCATAAAATTAAATTCTCTGTTCTTTAAATTGCTCACCAAAAATTCGAACTGACCAGCAAAATAAACTCTAAAATATAAAAAGAAATAAAATGAACAAAAACAACCTTTCAACTAATTTTTTCGCTGGATCATTTGGCAGTTATTTCGTCCCGGCTTTGTCGGTTCTTTAACAATTAAAAAAGTTAAATTTAATCTTGCTCCATTGTCCAACATTTATTGTCGAATAAACATTACATTTATCTATTTCATCGGACTTTGGGGGCATAACAGTTTGTTATGACAATTTGTTGTCTCCAATTACGCTAAAATGATCAAAAATTTTTATTTTTTGTAATTTAAGCTGCGTTAAAATTAGGGCGCGCCAACAATATGTCAACGCAAGAAATTCCAAGGCCACAAAATGCCAACGGCCCTCGATTTTGGGGGAAATTCCTGACCGACACAAATTCTATTGTCCGGAATTGTCGAAAGGTCGGTCGTATTCGTATTCTTCGCCCTCGATTATCCCAGAACAACCTTTTTCTCGACTTTAAAAAAAAAATTGTTTTTTCAAAAAAATGGAGGGGGGGGGGGGGACGGAGGAAAAGAAATGAGGATAAACCATCGGAAAAAATTGTTTAAAATTCGTTTCTATTATATAAGGAAGCGGCACGACAACGTCGTTGTGCGATTTGTTCCCCGGCGCCGTTTCCCGCCCCGCGGCTCATGACTTTTGTTACTTAATAAAAATTTCAACCGATTCAAAAACGCTTTAAATTCTTCATTTTTAAACAGTGCAACAAATAACATATTTCAGACAATTTAATTAAATAGATATTTATAAAATTTTCATAGTGAATAACAATTTAATAATGCTTTGAATTCATTTGTAAATTATATCGTTGGCAAACAAAGGCTGGCATTCGGCTATTTAAAAAAATTTTATAATGAATAACAAACTTTTTTCTTAACCAATATTTTTAATTCAAATTTGTTTTTTAAATATGTCTGTATATAATGGATCGAAACGACCGAGACGAGACCCGAAACCGACATTCTCGAGCATCAAAGTTGTAAAGAACGAAGGATTGATGAAACACGAACTTATAATTTTAAAAATGTTCACATCATGCGATTTTCCGACTAAATTGTTAAAAAATGTTTTTTATACTATTTAACAGTTTCAGAGATGTCCAACAAAAGAAAATTTCTTCTTTTATATAAAATTGATGGTTTCGTCCAAATGCTGCTTTGCTGTTTTCTGTCTACAATGATGTTGATTAGGGATCACATTCCTTTCAATTTTGGTTACGAGTTCTGGCTGGGCTCTGCTGCCACTATTCTAAGAAATTTTTAAAAATATCAGTGCGCAGAAAAAATATAGAAATCGAATGAAATTGCTCAAATTAATTGAAAATGCTAAAAACTCGGCACGGGTCCCTAAATCCCTAAAACCCTGCAAATGTCTGGTTTCCAGGGCAAAATGGCACCCCTAGGTGGGGGCCGCCGCCTTTTAAAATTTCAAACGGAATTCCGTGCCCAAAACTGTCGGCACACCCCATATTAAGAGAGAGATTAAAAATAATCTTAAGAAAGAAATAGTTCGCAAAAGAATGGTTAAAGAAATGAGTGTAAATAAAAATAGTTCACTTCACTACTCCATTCTCTTGCAAACAATTGTTTAAAATTCGTTTCGATTATATAAAGAAGCGTCGCGCGGTGTCGTTGTGCGATTTGTTCGCAGGCGCCGTTTCCCGCCCGCATGGAATTTTGGCAGCTTTGTTTTACCCTACCCCTGTCAATTGTAGCGGTTGTATTCGGTCGGAGTCGGTTTAATCGCGTACTTTTACTTAAACTTGAAACAAAAAAATTTTCATATCGCCTTTTTTTATGTAAATGTTACGGTAAATTCGGGAAATCGGTTAATTCTGGAATTTCCCGGGAAATTCCGGAATTAACCGATTTCCCGAATTTACCGTAACATTTACATCTTAACTTTGACCTAATTACTCAAATGAGGAAATTTTGAAGCGAATTCTCTTAATTCTTCCGCCAAACGAAAAACTGGGTTTGTGTTTTAGTAAAATGCCAAAATATGCATTTTTAAATGGTCAAATAAAAACCAACGTAACCACACATTTTTTGAGCTAATTTCTCGAAAAAAATGCCAAGTCTCTGACTTGCGCGAACATTTTGTTGGTGGAAAGGGGGCAACCGATAGAATTGAATTTTGTGCAGTCGCCATGTTCGAGATGTATTAATATTAAAGCTTTTGCTTTATTTACTAGTTGTATAAGAATGGGAGGGGTCCGGTGGCGCCGATTGAAAAATAGTTAAATTTTGTGAAGAATATTGCTACAAAATTACCAACCAAAAAAAAGAGCTATTTCAACTCTCAGCCTGTCTTGATATCAAATTAATTTATTGTTTAAAAATGAACTTAACGGAGAACATATGTTACTTAATTCGTGAGCCGCTCGACTTCATCTCAAATTGCTTTTAACAGTGCTTCTTTAAAGTCTTGTGACAAAGAACACACACAGACAGAGCATTTTCAACAATTTCACTCCGTTCATTTTAAGGTTCAAATGTTCCGCCTAATCAATCAATTAATTAACAAAAGTTTTAGGTCTAAATACTAAAGTTTAGGTAATTTAGATGAACCGATTCTGATTGGGCACATTTGTTTGATCAAAAAACGGAATTTGATCGTACAAGAAGGGGTCTTAAGCACTCTTAATCATTTTGTTTGTTTGATCATCCATAATGAGTTTATCTTGCTCTAGTCTGATCAGTTTTGGTGTGATTGATAGGGAGTGGTTTTATGTACATCAAAAAATAGTCAAAATATGCATATTTAACAATCTTGATCTCGTTTGATTAATTTTAGCCATAAAAGTGCATAAAAACTAATCCGCTCTTTAATGATTTTCTGTCCATTTAAATAATTGATGAAAAATTTTCTAATCCATTAGAACTTCATAAAATAAAATAATAAACTTATTTTTAAAATATTTTAGATGCACTTTCTTTATTTTTTATTCATTATTTTTGTTTGTTGCGAAAGGTCGGCGCAATCGGACGAATTCGGCACAACAAAAAACGCTGACGCCCACAAAATTACCGATGATTTGAACACAAACATTCGCGCCAAAAACGCATCAGCAGGTGGTAATAATTTTATAAAAAGATAACAAAAAATCTTAAATATTTTAATATAAATAACTATAAAAAAAATTTGCAAAAACTTCTTTTTCTTCTTCATATTATAATTATTATATAAAAATATAATTAATTTAAAATAAAGCCTAAAAATTGCTAAACACAAAAAACGATTTTTCTTCCCAAATTTAATTAACAAAATATTAGCAATTATTTTGTTTAAATTACCTAATTAATTTTTAAATAGACATAAAACATTTGCTTAACAACACGGCCACTTCCCCCGTCCCACCTGTCATTGAACGGATTGAGATTCGGCTGGTCGACAGTCAGAACGCAACCGATGAAACTCCGTTAATCATTGTAAAAAATTTATATAAATAAATTCAAAAATATTTTATTATCTAAAAGTTTTAATCGTTTTTAGGTTGATGTTGTTAAGAAAAATGGATCAGCAGGTAAAATTTATTTAAAAAAAACAATTTATATTTGTTCAAAAATGCATTTAGGTGTTGCGGCTACCATTCAACAAGCAATTCAAACAGAAAAACCTGCGCTTGATGAGGACGTTGGATCGCCAAAACCGGACAAATCGTTAATTTTTATTTTAAAATTAATTTAATGTTGTAATATTTTAAATCTATAAATATAGTAATTAATAGTAAAATTAATTATTACGTACTTAAATATATAATAAATTTAAATTTATAGACAAAGACATTTAATTTTAAATTATTTTGTTATTTTTAAATTTAAATATAAAAAGGAAATTTTTTCAGCTTTTTGGTGCGCTTACGTCAACCAAATTATCATTCAGTTTCATTTGTTCCGTTTGAAGCAACAACAACAACTACAGAGCAGCCAAATTTAGAAGCAAATAATGCTGACGAAAATCAAATAATTGAAACAACGGGTCAATCAATCAATTAATAATATAATATTATTTAATTAACAATGCATGATTTTTGATAAGATTTTTTAAACTAAAAATTCCGTGCTTGACATGAAAAAATATAAAAAAGACCAAAAACAAAAAATCAAAATTTGTAATTTTTTGAATCAAAATTTGGGTGAAACCTGGTCGGACCCGCGGACACTTCAGGCCACAAGTTTCAGTCCCGTTGATCATAACTTGTTTACAGAAAATTGGGCAAATTTGTAATTAAAATTTTGAAAAAAACATCTATTTTTTGCACGAAGCTCCTTTTTTTGTTGTTGAAGAATTGCCTGTTGGACAAATGGTTCACATAATGCCAACAGATGAAGCGCCACGAAAATTCGACGACCAAAATGATGACAAAATGACACCTGGACGAATGAAAACGATAAGGAATGAAGAAGATAAACGCACTGGTGGGTTGAAGAATGTTTTTTTTCAAATTCTTCCAAATCGATGTAAAGGTATTGCGATTAGAGCCGGACATGAGGACCGAGCGAGATTTGTTCGAGGTCAGTCAAAAAATTCCGAAAAAACTCGAAGGATCTCGAATCTCAAAAATCGGCAAAATTTTGTCGATCGAGGTCTTGAAAAACTCGACAAGATCTTGATCGGTCCGGGCTCTAATTGCGATTTGCGATATCATTTTAAAATTAATAAAAATGAATATTTTTTGTTTTTTCCAAAAAATTAATCTGATATCAAAAGATCCCACAGACAAATGACGATTTCCTTAGAGGACATTTTGTCCTTCGTACGAATTATTCAAAAATGAAATGAAGCAAAATTCCCGGAATTGCCAATTTTGTAGGACCAAAATCCCGGGTTCTAACCAGGGCCGGAAATTCAGTCGCTTTATAATTCCCGGTTTTTTAAATTTTTACAATCCCGATCCTTTCCAAATGCCAGTTTTGCTTCACCCTTCTAAAAGTACGAATTCAAATTTTTGCATGAAAACAAAAATTTAAAATTAAAAAAATGGTCATTAAGAATTTCAATAAAATATTATATTATTCCTGAAGATCAACGCGAAGAGGATGATTCAGATGAAGATGACGAAGAAATGGCCGAAGATTTGGGTGGAAGAGACGAATTCGTCGTCAATGAGGCGGCCATTCTGGGCGAGACGACCAATTTGTTGCATAATAATGACGACACATTGGCGTCGTCGTCGGCGTCGTCTTTCAGTTCAATCGCTGAGGAACAACCCAACATCTCCAAGCTGATCATGCAACACAACAGCAGATGTACATGTTCAATAGGGACAATTAAAAAAATCAAATACATAATAATTTAAAAATATTTAGCAGGGGTGGGTAAAGAAGATTAACCTTGGAACGGTTCCATGTTTACTGACCATTTTCGGTGCATGTTCCCCTAAAAGAAAATCGTTCATTTCCATTAGGGGACATTTCGTTTGTGTGTTCTTTTGATAGCGTGCTTCCAACAAATGCCTGATCAGATTATGAAGCGATCAGAAAAATATGCAATATTTTGATTTATTGATCACATTTGAATTTTAAACCGACTTGCAATGTTTAAGCAAATGATCTTGAACAAATTGGCGACGATGAAGCATTGACGGATCAGCAGGAAGAGAAGCCGGATCAACAAGAATTAGCACTGGCATTGGACCCGGAGGATGAAGAATGTCTGGCCAATCAGGCAAAATTGTCCCGAGAAACGGTGCAAAAACTGCGGACGGAACGGCGCCGAATTGTACAAACCATACAACGCATTAACAAACAGCAGCGCGAACTGTGCCAGCCGGACCGACGCCAAAAACATGTGCCGTACAGGTGAAAAGATCAAAAACATAGCGCGATCAATAACGATGTGCATTTATCGATTGATTATTAAAAGCAGATAGATGGCTCGAAATGATCAGGGCCTAATTCTTTTGAGGTGTAGGCACAAAACCGAAAAGTACCAAAAAGAACATGAACAAATAATCAGAAAAAAAAATGTATTGTAAAAAGTTTTAGAAATTTGAATTAGGATTTTTAGTATTTGAATCTCGATGTATCTAATTTAAAATTTATTGTTGTTTATTTTTTAGGAAGTGTCCAATGTGGAGGCGTGAAAAGTTTTTCCTATACTATGCTTTAATGCGATTAACATATTGTGCTAATTATGAAAGATGGCCATCAGCAAAAGTAGATAATTAATCATTTAGTTATGTAAATATTTTCTTCATTGAATTTTGACGTTTTAATTTACAGTAATTTTAATTGTTCAACAATTTTTGCATTATTCTGTAATCAATTAGTGATTTTTTGTAATTAATGTTCAATATTGTCGCCTTAAGAATTGTGCCATTATTTTAGGCGCACCTAAAAAAATTCCGCACATCGGCGGCTAACTAAATTTTTGTTTAACAATTTTTTAACATTTTTTATTAATGATTATTTGAGGTTTTTAGGTAATTAATTTTAAATTTCAAAAAATTGCATTTTGTTCATAACGAATTATCCATTTTATGTGATCAATTTGCCTTCTTCTGCCACAAAAAATGTTTGTTCAAATATCGTTTATCAAACCCATCAGAATGTCTGCCGCAGCCTCAACCTCCTTAATAGCGAAAAGTTTGAAAATTTGTTAAATTTAAATAAAATCAGTTCACATTTTACCTGAAGGTCCTTTGCTAATTCATTGGCCGACAATTCATCTTAAAAATATAATTAATGTTTAAATAAAAAATATACACATCCTTTTTAAAAAATTTTTTGAAAATTTAATTTTGGAAATTTAAATTTCTAGACGTCAAATTTTGTTTATGGGTTTTTAATATAAAATATACATTATCAAGTTTGACTTTAATTGCTAAAAATTGCAAGCTTAACATTCTTGAAAATGTAGATTTAATAAAATTCGGAAACAAATTAATTTTAAGATTAAAAATCGCAGAATTCGTCCTAACGAATAAGGGTCCTTTTCCCCTTCTACTGCTGCAACCCGAGAATTTGTCTCCAATCACCCGCTGTTCTTCACTAATCACTTTTCTTCAGATCAGGATTCCAACCAGGGAGGTACTGGATGCCAAAAAATGTCCGAAACTCGGCATTCCCGACCTAAAAATGCCCTGCATCCCTGATCCCGACCCCTATTTCCATTCCCCGGCACGTTCTGGGAAGCCGCTTGTCCTATTATTGATTGTAACCCCACCCCCGCCTTCTTAATAATTATTGTACAAAGTTGTTTAAAGCATAAAATAAAATTTAAAGTGTCAGTGCTCAAATGTTTTATACTTTTCAATAAGAATTACTCGACTTGTCGACGTTTTTGTCCTTTTTTGCCTGTTCCGTTGAGTCTGACTTTGATGATGATCGACCAGCCGACAGTTCAGACGAGTCCATCTCTTGACCAGATCTAGAGAATGGGATATTAGGACTCGAGGCTTGAACTCTTGAAAAAGCACTGGTCCCATTTGACGATAGCTTTCCATATTAATTAGGCGGCTGTTTTATTCCCCGCCCTAAGGCGTTCTAACCGTTCAATAAGCTGGGGCATATTATTGCTTACAATAATAACCTTCGTGTTACCTGCCATTAGTTTGAAAAATCTAATTGAAAAGCCTTAAAAAAACCTAATTAATTTAAAAAATAAACTTCAAATGTCCTCTCTCTCTACCTGAAAACATTGAATTTCGGATTTTTGGGGAAGTACACGTTGAAAATGGTGTAATGGTCCGATTGCGAATTCGGTTTGTTGCGTGGAAATGATGAAGCTTGTCCATGGCCGCCCGCCGATGAGAGTGGAGGCGGATGTGCAAACAGCAGTTGTGATGGTGGTGATGGCACGTAACTAAAAATTTATAATAATAATTTAGACAAAAAAATATTGGTGAGGAAAAAAGATCATTTTATGTTTTTTAATGCCTTAACAATCTGATCAAAACTTGTAACCGGGACCTGATTGCTCGACGTTTCCGACCAGTGACGTTCTTTGACTTGGGCTCTTCCGAGTCTTTCGCCTTTTTCGGTTCCGACTTGGCTTTGGACTCTTTTTGATCAGATCTGAGTTTGGCTTCTTTCTGATCGTCATCTTTTTTAGATTTTGGCTCTTTCAGATCGTCGTACTTTGGCTTCGCCTTTGTCGGCTCAGGCTTTTCTTCGGATCTTCCCTGATCAGATTCATCACTATCATCCGCCCTTAGCTCATTTGGCTTTACATAAATTGTTTGAGCAGCCCTCTCGCCTGCTTGGTACGGCTTTTTGTGGCATTTTGATTTAAAATCGCAGGCGCCTAAATCGATAAAAAAAATTTTAATTTTAATATATTATATATATATATATCAATTTTAATTTTATATATATATTTTTACGAGTGTTGCCGTTGAACACCAGGCCAGGGGGGCAATCTTTGTCATGCGTATGTCCATTGGAGCATTTGTAGAATTTAGTTGAACAAGCACTGGACTCATAGTCCCCGTCCGGATATTCCTTTTTAATAAATGATTTTTGAATTTGAATTAAATTCTAATAAAATATTTAAATTTTTTATTAAATAAATTCAAAAAAGTTTTTAAAAAATTAAATGGATAATTTGTAAAAATTTTAAAAATTTTTGTTTGGAAAGTGTTTTACAATATGCGTTTTTGCAAGGTTTGCTTGAATACAAAGAGTGACTTATAAAAAAATATACCTTTAAAATTAATTTTTAAAGTCAATAATAAATTAAATTTTTTAATGGTAATTAATTCCCGCAAAAAAAAATTTAATTTTCCCCCACCTGACAATTAAACGGATCCACCGCCCGGTATAGAGTGTCCCCGGTGCCGCGTTTTTTATGGCACTGCTCCACCGCGTTTGGCGCATCGCATTGGTTGGTGTTCGGGTTCAGTTTCAGCCCGGAGTAACATTCCATGGGCAATTCGCGTCCGTTGGTACAAATTGAGTAGTAGCTGTAGTTGAAATAAATTAATAAAATGCAATAAAATTGTAAAATCAATAAATTCAAAAACTTAAGTTGCCACAAATTCTGAAAAAACTTTCGGATAATAATAATATAATATGTTATATATGTATATGCACCTGCTACAATCCCATACATAGTTGCCTTCCTTCAGCATTTCACAGTTAACCGGTTTCCGAAGCTGTCGATCATCTAAAATGTCGAAATAATTAAAATTTTTAATTAATTTTTATTGTTTTTTACTTTTTTGGCTCAGCACAGGATTCACTCCCAAAAGTACTGCAGAGAGGATGAGTGACGACAATAACGATAAATTCATATTGCCTAAAAAGTACAAAATCTTATATTATAATATAATAATATTATTTAATTCAAAAAATTAAAAGCATAATTTAAAGTTGGGTATAGCGGCATCGGGATTTTAAGGATAACATTGGGATCGGGATTGAAAACCCGGCCGGGATCAGGATCAACTTTTGTAGTCGGGATCGAGATCGGGATACCGGTCCTTTGAGCCCAATCCCGAGTACCGGAATAGGGTCAACTTAAACTTCAAAAACCGGGATAAATCCCCTCCGATCCCGAACGTGATCCCGATTAAAAATGAATAATTTCACAATGAGCATTAGATTGAAATTTTAAAACACAAATTCAAATGTAAAAAAAAGCATTTTGTTTCCAAATTTGCATAAATCAAACATCAACAATCTAAAATGTGAATTTGAAACGCTGATCAGATAATTTTATAATGCTTTTTCATTTTCCAAACGATCAAAAGCCATTTCTGATCGCAAATGGGAATGAATAACCAAAATGCAAAATTTTAACATTTTTTAAAAGACTATATGGTGATGATTTGAAGGGCAAAAAGGTGGTTGGTTATTCATCACAATATGTTTATTAAAAATGCCATTATTCTCTCATATTTTGTGAATAAATGACACATTCTGCATCTGATGATGCATTATTTTTTAAATCTTTAGTACATAAATAAATATACATAAATGATTTCAAACTGCTAATTAGAGTTCGGATCGCGACCAAGAATGCTTGCTGACACTAAATTTAAAATGCGTAGCCCGTAATACGGTAATCCGTAAAAATCAAAAACATATACCGTACCTATATACCGTTTTAATTACGCATGGGTAATTAAGAAAATGCTAATATGTAATTATGAAGATTATTTATAATAAAATATATTGTAAATAGAAAGCATTTTTGCTTAAAAGTTGGCGTTAAAAAATATATGGGCATTTGTTGCACGCAAAAGCTCTCGCTGAACAAGTTTGTGGTTACTAATTCAATTTCGTCTGTTTTACAGTTTAGCAAATGTCGAACAAAAATCATGAGAATGCCAAAAATTCGGCACGGGCCTCCAAAACCCGGCAAATGCCTAGTTTCAAGGGCAAAATGGCACCTCTAGGTGGGGGCCGCCGCCTTTTAGAATTTCAAACGGAATTCCGTGCCCAAAAATGTCGGCACACCCCAAAGAGAGATTAGAGAAATAATCTTAAGAAAGAAATAGTTCGCAAAGAATGGTTAAAGAAACGAGCGTAAATGAAAATAGTTCTCATTTCCCCACTCCATTCTCTTGCCCCTTTTGCGACCCAACGGAAAATATTTATTCAAATTCCGTCCAAATATATAAGGGCACCCATTGCCGGCCACTCGCATGCGATTTGTTCGCCGGCGCCGTTTCCCGCCCCCGGAGGGGGTTTTGGCTCGTCCCGATGGGCAGTCTCACCCATTCACTCGCCCCGCGGGGGGTTTTGTGACTCAACCCAAGGGACCGTCTTGCCCAGTGCGTCTTGCCCGAGACAGGCTGGGGTCCGCTAGTCGAGCCCAGGGCGCGCCTGGCAATGGCACGCCTCCTGCCCTTGCCAATTGGCGGTTGCATTCGGTTGGAGTCGGCTTGAGCAACCAAACAAATCGCTTTCTTTTTAATTTAAACATATACCCCTAAAAATCGCCTCCCCCTCCCCGCCGACATTTTTTTCAAGACACGGCGCTGGTTGAGTGTGTTATGTGTTCTTGGGACGTAGAATTCGAACCGGTTATATTGGGCCAATTTCAATTCTTTCACAAAAAATCAAAATGAATTGGTGAGAATAAAATTGTCGGGTTTATTGCAGTGTTGTCAAAATAAAAGACAATTTGTTTGTAGCTTTCAGTTTTGATTAATCAGGGTTTGGAAATGTACTTTTTTAAAAGTTTGTTACCCCAATCTTTACAATTTTAAATGACTTTTATAAAGATTTGTACTTTATTTGGGGTACGGGTCCTAAATTTTGAAAAATCTTAAGACATATGGCCAAATTAGTGAATTTTCAAGCATTTTTCTCATTACTTTTTGAATTTTCTTAAAAATTTTGCTTAAAAAATGTCCAAAATGTAACAATATTTGCTTATTTTATCCAAATTTCTAAAAGTTTTTGTACCAAACATTCTTAAAATTTCCAAAAAATTTGCATTCTTCCATTTGAAAGACAAAAAATTGTAATTGAGTATAAAAGTCAAAACAAATTGACAAATTCAATAAATGAATCAAAATATTCGTCGAATTTTTCCGCCCTCATTCCGCGCCGAACAGTTTTTTGTGGCATTCTCGCAGTTCCTCAATTTCTCCATTACCCAATTTGTTAAGTTCAGAAAGATTGTCGATGTGAAGTCCAGAAATTGAAAAGTCCTCCTTCTTCATCTTCTCCAAAATTTTCTCCTGAAATTAATTAAATTAATCAAAAAAAAAAATTTCATTTTGGACACCTTCATGCCAATAATGCCGCACTGATGTGCCATTCGGAATTTGCAAATCGCCGTCTTTTTGCTATCCTTCAACAGAAAGTCAACACAGCGCTTCTCAACGTGGCACAACAAAAATTGATTCGCCAACATCAAAACGTTTTCAATGCATTCATCTTAACCATTTCAATTAACGAAATTGGACAAATTTCTTAATAAAATCAACGCACGAATCTGAAAAAATGTTTGAGCGGAAGCAACAACTATGAAAAAAGTTATAGCCCATCAAAATTGGCCAAAACCGATAGGGGGATCCTTTTAGAATACAATTTTGTACCGTCCAAATCCACGTTCAGTGGGTCCATTGTGGAAATGAGTCGTTCAAAATTAGCGACGGCATCCGGAACGTCGTCAATTTGAACTTTTGGCATTTCATTCGCATTCTCTCCAAAAAACAAAGTTCGGAAAAATTTTGAATAACTAGCCAACAGCTAAAATAATAATTATTAACAAATATTTTAATTTAATTTAACTTACGTATTTGTTCACGGTCACCAATTCGTCATTGACCGAGTAAAGCATCTTCGGGGCGCATACCGCTACATAAAAGTGAGTTTGAATTAATGGTCGGGGTCAACTCCACGAAATGATTAAGTCAGAACCGTTAGCGCCGACCGAGACCGAGAAATGACCCAGAGACTCGAGACCGAGACACAAAAAAACCGAGAAATTTCCCGACTCGAGGACCGAGACTCTCGAACAGCTCTAGCATTTATAAACAAAATAAAACACTTACGGCATTCCGTTGGGCTCTTCCACGATCACTTGCTTTGAATGTCACAGCGTCCTCCTTCTCATCGTATAAGCCATTCTTCGGAAATTCCTGTAAAATAAATATATTATTAAAAATATATTCATTTTATTTTCGTTCACTTCGAGTTTGATCAATACCGGCCTGCCCCATTTAGAATTGGCAGTGAAAATGTCAAAGCTGTCTAGATTTCCTTCCTTCATAAGCCATTCACCGCCTTTCTTGCATGAAACAACGCCGCATTGGAAGGCCGCACGACAAGTCCAGGCCATGTCTAAACATATTTATCATCAGGGATTTATTGGAGCATACCGTATATACTCTTGTAATCCCTCATGAGGGATTATTTTTTAACCTACTCAGAAAGGGCGGTATTATTAGAGGATGGGGGATTACAAGAGGGTGGGGGATTATTAAAGGATGGGGGATTACAAGAGTATATACGGTAACTTTTCCAAGCGTTCACAAATTCAAATCGCCCACCCGTTTCATCACCATCGCAATAAAGGTGAAGGCCAATGTAATCATCCCAACGTTTGATCAAGATTTGCCATGGCAATCCGTTGATGTACACGACCGGGTCACTGAGCAAATCCAATTGCGCACCTTCTTCGGAAAATTCCTTGAAATCTGGCATTCGAAACACAATTTGGCCACTGCGTTTGTACTTGTTGTCTACAATGGGAAACCCAACAAAATTTAATTATATCATTGAAAAGGCCATTTTACCTTTGGTTTGATCAGTCTGATCACCACCAGAGTTTGACGGAAATTGAGATTTTGCCGGGTCCATTGTATATATTTTTGCGTGTTGCTAATAATTAGGAATCGGATTTATAGTTGCCACAAATCTCCAAATAGTTAGGTTTTTAGTTGCTTAAAAATCCAAAATGGTAGTACTGAAAAGTGCCAGAATTAGGGGTGTAAAATAGAGTCTGGACCAAAACCAAAACATTTTTGGGTTGGTTTCTACAAAATTTGTTAGCAATATTAGTGACCAAATTTTGTTTGGTCCAAATTGGAGCACAACCCAAAAGAAGATGAGGCAATAGAAGTTGAAGAAAATGAGGAAGATATTTTTTGATAATAAAAAAAAATTTGTCTCACCATGACCATTACAAAATTTGTTTTCGCTATTTTCAATCCCGGTTAATCCTGATCCCGGTTTTTGAAAAGTCAAAATCCTGATCCCGATCCCGATCCCGGTTCAACATGCTGGTCCCGCTCCCGATCCCGGCTTTTACGATCCCGGTCCCGATTTTTACCAAAAATCCCGATCCCGGTTTTCACGATCCCGGTCAATCCCGGCCCCGATTTTTAACAACTAGTTCAAACTAGGGACCGGTGAAATCAAATTTCCGGATCCAAAACCGGATTTTAAATTTTGAAAATTTACCGGAGGGATTTTTCCGGATAAATCCGGGTCCGGAAAAAATCCGGTAGGTGCAAAAAACCGGATTCCAAGGCCGGATCCGGGAAAATCCGGCCGGCCTCCGATCCGGCAGCGGTCTCTAGTTAAGACATATTAGCATTTATTTTGTAACATTTTTGAATTAGAGCGACATTTGGCACGTTTTCAGCAAATTTCTATCAAAAATAAATTTAATTTTTTACAAAAATGCACTCTAATGGAAAATGAACAAATGGTTGAGTTCGTAGATTTTTTTTGATAAAAAAAAGGTTGAATGAAGGATGTGGGGCGGGGGCGTGGGAGTTCAAAAGTTGAGAAAAAACATTCCCTGCTTGGATTCGGTAAATGGGCCGTTGTTTTTGTGCTAGGGGGGTCGTCGGATTGGGGTAAATAGGTAAATCGGTTACACATCACTTCAGTGACCACCAGAGGGATTGGATTTTTAGGCTCGAAGGACCTCAAAATAGGCACCTAAAATACGCTCCAAAAAATGCCAGAATAGGTACCAAAAACCGGGTTCATAAGCAAAAATAGGCTTGAAAAAAATGTGTTTAAAAATAACAATAATAGGTAGCTTTAAAAATTTGTTTTTTACATCTGAAAGTTACCAATCAGTAGGGCTGCTACTTTTTGCAAGAAAAATTGCAAAAAGGCGTTGCTTATTTTATCCAAATTTCTAAAAGTTTAGCGCAATTTTTCTTACCAAACATTCTTAAAATTTCAAAAAAAAGTTTCCCGGCGGTGCCTATCGGCATAGCCGGAGCTCTTCCATTCCTAAAAAGCTTCAAAAATTACTGTCTTTTTAATCTTAACAAAATAGAGTCAAAAATTCGAAATTTTCAAGCATTTAGACTTTTTTGTTGCAAATACGCTTGAATAAACCCAAAAATAGCGCCTTATTCCGAACAACTTTTTGATTTGAAGCGACTATTTTTGTGCCTAGAATGCCTATTTTGCTTTTTTGAAGTTTTAGTGCTTAATTTTGGCATTTTTTGGAACATTTCTTGAGAAAATTCAATAATGGCGCAAAAATGTACCACTAAAAAATCAAAACAAATATATGCCCTAATGAATTAATAATACAAATGGTTAAAATATAATGATAAAAAATTGGAAATAACTCTCAAAAGATTATATGGGAAAGTAGTAATCGGGCGAAATTGAAAGTTCGATAGACATTCATTTCGGCCGATTTAATGATTCAAGAGTTCGATATTAAACCAAAATGTTTCCGATGCTAATTCGATTCTTCAAAATGCCGCGCCTATTTTGGCCAAGATTCTGATGGCACTGCGGGCTTTCGAGTGCACATTTGCACGCGTCGAGATGCTGATCAACTGATTGTTGAGGATGGTCGACTTCTCATTCACCGACGACAGAATGTATGGTTGATTGGTAGGGTTTGGACGGGCGCTAGAGTGCGGCAAAATCAAATTTTCGGATCCTGTTGCTGGAATTCAAAATTTGTTTGCAGGACCGGATCCTGCAGGAGGGCGAAAAAATGATCAGAAAATTTGAAAAAGTCAAATTTCTATGCTTTCAAAATTGGCCGGATTTCGGGCATTGCTGGTTTCCGGACATTTTTTGAAAGCCGGTTACATCCCTAGTCCACAGTCTGGCCACATTTATAACACAAGTTCTGACCACACTAAATAACTAAAAATTCTGTTTTACTTATTTAATATTTTCGTTCATTTAATTCCACTCGCATTTTTGCATTCACCAACAATTACAGTACTTCCACCCCACCCCCCCCCCCCCATTTGTCTTCCTTACTTCCCCGGTGCAACAATCACGCATTCTTTCTTCAGTGTTTACCCAATCTGTTGATGTCCATGCATGTCCCCCCCCCCCTTTTTAACCCCCCGGGGAGGGGGGGGGGGGGGAATCGGTCAGAGAATTGTGTACATAAAAGGCATTGGCTCATTTATTTATTTGTTTGTTTCGTTACACATTCAGCAGATGTTTATCTTTAAGCCGCGGATTTTTTGTTATTTAGCTAATATTTTTTCTGGTGCTTTACTCTATTATGATGAGTTTTATGCACGAAAAAACATGGTTTTTAAGTCGGAAATTTAGTCGTTTTAACCTCACTATTCGTAACTAAAAAACTACTACCTATTTGGAGAAACTATTTTAAGTAAAAATGCCCTTTCCTCACTATTTGGGCATTTTTTGAAAATTTTTTATAAAAAACGCAAAAAGATATTATTAAGATTTCTTTCTTTTCAAACAATTTATTTGCCCAATATACCCCGAAAATGTCAATTGGTTCATAAAAATGGGATCATCATCATCATCATCCTCATCAAACAGAGGTGCCAGCCAGATCACTTTCGAGAAAAGATGGCAACCGGCTCTAAAATGCCATTTTTATGGCACGGAGGGGCCAATAGTGGCATTTTTATGGCAATTTTTCTTAGGGAATTTTCAAAAAAACACAGATTTTTTGGAGAGGATGTGGGTGGTGGGTTCGGCGGGTGCCGCGATAGGCGCCGTAGAGAAAATTTTAATTTTGACTGGGTTTGTTGAGATTTCAAGCAACCTTTTAAAAATACGGTACTTTTTGAAGCGCTTTAGGAATGGGAGGAGCCAAAAAATTTTAAAGAATTTAATTTTTGCACTTACAAAATGTGTAATTTTATTTGCCACTAAAAGAGAGCACTCTGGCACCGCTGCCATCAAATTGTGCGGTCTGGACGCCAGCCCCTCCCTGTGGTTGCGGCGGTTGCCAGTATTATCGTGCCGTTAAAATGGAATTGCGTGTTCACCCAATGGAACCATTTCTCGCTCCGGTTGCATTACTCGATGCGCCGGTTAGCGGCAAAAAATATTATTTTATTTATAATTCAAACAAAAAAACAGTTTTATAGGGGGGGGCGGGGGGGGGGGGGGGTCAGAAAATTTTGAATTTTTGACTCAATTTGTTAAGGGCGGGGGGCGGGAGGCGCACCACGCGGTTTTGGTTTATTTTGACTGTGGCGCGTGTGGCAAAGAGAATCGGCGCACCTACGAACTTACCGACGTCGGCAAGGGAAGCCGGTGGGCTAATTTTCTGTTTTCGCTAATTAATGAGACAAACTCCGGGAGCGCCTTTATAAGCATTCGCACTCCCGAAACTCATTTTAAATTCGAGAAAAATCCAACACATTTTTATTTTGTTTATTTATTTTAGTTGGGGCTACTACGGTCGCTCTCTCGGAATTCTTGCGGGCACCGAACTGAAAGTTTCTTATGAAACAGTTGAGGACGTTTTTCGTGGTATTTGGACGAAATACAATTTGAACCGTGCCAACTGTCAACATTGGACCCACGACTTCTATAAGCGTGGTATAAAGTTGCAAAAGTCCGCCGGTCGCTTGGAAACGACAAAAGGTCCGGTAGGCCAAAATCACCTGCCAGCCTCGGAACGAGCATGGCATTTGCTAAAAACTCGGGTTAAAGGAAAGGCTTTGCTGCCCAAAATGCTTGAACGAAAATTCGGTTTCAGCACAAAACAAACCCAAGAAGTGTTTTTTTGAAAGGTTGATGAATTATTTTATGAATTCGGCTCTTCACACCTTTTGTCCGATTGGCTTACCGGACCTTTTGTCATCGTGCCATAAAGTTGTGCTTTTTTCTTTATTAGGTTTCAGTGCTATAAAAATTACAACTTTTTTTAAAAATCATTTAATAAATTTCTTATTTTAGTTGACAACGAATCGAGAAAGGAAGCAGCCGCGCGCGCACGGCTCTTCAAGATGATTTTCCAGAACTAGTTTTTTGAATACATTCTGTGCCGTTTTCTGCTGTTGTTTGGGCCTTCGATTTAAATTTCAGTTTTATGAATAAATTATTTTGAAATGGAAAATGCTGCTATCAAATAATGTGTTTAATGAGTCGGACAAAACAAATTTTGTACAAAAAAACTAAAATGTATGCAAAATATACGGTCAACATTTTATTTGTGTGCAATTTAATAAAAAGTGTTAAATATTGTTAGAATTCTTTTTTTAAAGCTTTATTTAGGCTCACTTCGTTAATTTGTTGTTTTTGGGGAAATTGAGAATGTAAATGATCGCATTTTGTGTGAATCAAATACTTTATTAATTGTTTAAATGCTGTTTATTCATAATTGAAGAGGAAATATGTACAACTTTTTTTTTAATAACATTTTATTTTTTGAGTTTGGTATAACAATTGTCGTCTCCAATTACGTAAGTTGATCAAAATTATTTTTAATTTTTGTAATTCAATCTGCTTTAAAATTAGGGCGCGCCAACAAAACGTCAACGCAAGAAATGCCAATGCCACAAAATGCCAACAAAAGAAATTTTCAATTAGTTAATAACAAAAGTATATTTTAAGGGTTTCGTACATCATTTTTTTGTTTTCCCGGCTGCGCCTTTAGGCACCGCCAGACCCATCCAAAATGCTTTCATTTTGACTCACATTTGGCGAGATGCACAAAATGTTGAATGAAACAAGAAAACCCTTGAAAAAAAATCCATTTCTGACAATAAATGTACAGGCTGGGTGCATATTGTTTGATAAAATATAATAATTTCTTAACAAATATTCAAAAATTTTCCCGTTCCCGCGGGATTCTCGTGAAAAATTTGACAGGATTTTTACGGGAACGGGAAAAAAAATGGGAATACCGCGCGGGATTCACGAGCCGTTAAATCCGTTTCCGGAATTTTTTTTACCGGACTCTAATGCCTCTGCCCAAGAAACCCCCCGAAAACGGCCTTTTGTTAAACCTTTCAACGGAAAATTCGGAAATCGATGGGTTCAACGTTCAAAATTAGTCCAAAGGGAGGTCGTATTCGCATTCCCGCCCTTGATTATACCAGAACAACCTTTTTCTCGAATTTAAAAAATATAATTTTTAAAAAGATGGGGGGTGAGGGGGAGGGATAGGAAAAGAAATGAGCGTAAATGAAAAGAGTTCACTTCTCTACTCCATTTCTCTTGCCCCATTTGTTTCCCATCGGAAAAAAGTGTTTAAAATTAGTTTCGATTATATAAGCACGCGGTCGACAGCGTCGTCGTGCGATTTGCTTGCCGGCGCCGTTTCCCGCCTCGCGGCTCAGACAATGTGCGCGCCGCGCGCATTGTCGCCGCCTACGTGCCTCGAGGCACTCCCGGTGGGGGCAGCGTCGCTATTCCGTACTGGGGACTTGCCGTGTTCGCGCTTGCGGCCGACTGGGCAGCGCGTTTCTAAAGCGCGCTAATGCACGGTCGAGCCCGCCGCTGCGTTCGCGCCGATGTTCTTACTGTGGACTTGCCGGGTTCTCTCCGCTGGTCGAGGGCTTCCTGGCCTGGAAATGGCACACAAATTGGGCGCTTGCATTCGGTTGGAGTCGGCTTGAGCGAATCGCTACTTTTTGTATTTTATTTATTTATTAAATTTATTATTATTATTCCTTTTTGCTGTTTTAGTTACTATCTAAAAAATTCTTCATTGACCACATTGTGTTTAGGTATAATATATATAAATGTTTTTAAATGCAAAAATTGGTGAAATTCTTGAAATTAAAACCCGCGTTATTCGTAATTACGAACATCCCTGGTCCGGTACGCAATTGTCGTAGGATGGGGCGCAATCCGACTCCGTTTCCAACAAATTGTTAGACTTTGGATTCAAGCTATTTATAAAAAGAAATTTCTTTAATCAAACACAAAGCCATAACTTTGTGGAAACCATTAAAATTTCGGCAAAATGCGGCTTATAGGTTCCAGAGAGTTTTAAATCACACAAAACCACTTTAATAGGAACAAATACGCTGATATTAGGTTTTCTGGCACAAAATGTCAAAATATGAACGGAATGGCACTTTTTAAACATCACTTTGCTTTTATTTAATTTTAACTATTGCAATAAATTGAAATAAATTAAGTTCCCTTTTTTGTGAGTAGATTAGTAATTGGTTATCTTTTTCAAAAAATGGCCAAAGACCAATCAATCACCACGGGAATTTATTCAACATTTACAAAACATCGCTTCCAACATGATCTTTATAAGCAAAAGGTATTTGAATCACGAATCCCCACATTTGCACATCAGCTGTAGACGGCGCCCGCCATTCACATTATGCCATTTTGAAAAGCGCTTTTACTCTCTTAATTTGAAAAAAAATGGTGTCCCATTTGTAACATAATGCGACATTGGCACTGACTTGGCGCCTCGACGTCTGCGATCAGATGCTTCATCTCCGTCTTCGGGTTTGGTTGGCTTTTCCGGCTCGTTCGTCTGAGCTTCTTCTTCTACAACAGCTGTAGCCGTTGGAGGGCTTCTTCGGTTCTAGTGGCTTTTCAGTTGGTGGGGTTTCGGTCGGCTTCTCCGCTGCTTCTGTTCCATTTGTCTCTTCTGGCTCAGCCTTTGGCTCTGGTTCAATCGGCTCAACATCCTCAAGAGGCTCTTCTTGTGCCGGCTTCTCCGATTTCAAGAGCTCGGGCTCAGATAGCAGCACTTGGTCTTTGGCACTCTCCGTTTCATCTTCAGTCCTCGGAGCACCGTAATAACGATGAGGAGGAGGCGGTGGGGGAGGAGGAGGAGGCGGTGGGGGAGGAGGAGGAGGAGGTGGCGGCGGTTGCGGCACATTGGCAATGTTTTGCTGATCTGATTTTGAAAATGATCGGGTTTTTCATAATTCATAATTCAACCCCCAAATGATCTGTTACCTCACCTAGGATCATGATTAGGCGTAATCAGCATTGTTAGATCGGTTTTTGGACCAATGCGTATATTAAAAAATGGGTCTTTGATTCAATTTGGTCTATGATCAGAGGCAATGATTAGAACATCAACTGTTAGATCAATAGTGATCAGATAAGCAAATACCGGATCATCAATGAAATAACTTTTTTTTGGTAAAAGAACAAACATTGCTCATAGCTAGGCGGTGCCGGTTTGTAGACGGGTTGCGGCGCCGGAGGATATGGTCGCGGCGGTGGGCGTGGTTTGCCCCCGCAGGCTACGACATTGTACTTGTAGTCACATTCTGCAAAATATAAATTAATGTTTTATTACAAAAATACAATTAAAATTGGCTTACGGTCATTGTTGTTATTGTAGTACAGTCCCTTCGGGCAGTAATAACCGAAGGTACGCCCATTGGAACATTTGATAAAGCGCTTCGAACATGCACCCGGATATTGATGGTAAAGACCGTCCGCTTTGCGACGACAGTCAAACTGAAAGCAATAAATATAAAAATAGGTTTATATTTAAAAATATATGGAAATCAGTTTAAAATTTCAAATTTATTAATAAATTACTTTTTAATCAAACTATTTAAAATTCAATTTGGCCATTTTTTAAATTAAAGCATGGATGAGGTGCGGCCGATAAACCGGTTTGATGCATCAAAAAAAGTCAAAAAATATCGAAAATTCTAAACGGTGCAGTCTTAAGGCATGGCTCGACCCTATTGAATTCAATTTTATTCTAAATTATTTATAATAAAAACATTAATAGGCTGAAAGTAAGGCTTGTAGGGTGCCGGTGGCGGTGGCTGTTTGTAGCTTGGCAGCGGTGCCGGAGGCTGAGGACGTGGCAATGGCACCGGTGGCGGTGACTGTTTGTAGCTTGGCGGCGGTTGTGGCGGTGCCGGAGGCTGTGGACGCGGCAATGGCACCGGAGGCGGTGGTGGCGGTGCTCCATAATTTGTGGGCGGTTGATAGCTTGGCGGTGGCGGCGGTGGTGGTGGTGGTGGCGGCCGCCATGCCTTATATGGTGGAGGTTGTTGTTGGTACGACGGCGGGTAGTTGGGCGGTTGCGGAGGCACATAACTTAAATTTTTGGGTATTTCCCAAAAAATTGGTTTAAAGTTGAAATTCTATTATTTATATTAATAAAAATAGAAAACGATTTTTTTTTCTTTACCCGCTCAACACAGTTTTAGTTAAAATTGTTGAGACGACAATGACCAACAACAACATCTTTGATAAATTCATATTATCTCTAAAATAAATGGTAGAACATTTAGTGGAAAACTCTTTGAATTTGAAAGAGAACGGCCAACCCGTTTTTCGGGCCTCGGAATCCGGTTAAATTCCGGTGTCAACCCAATCCAAAAAACCCTTAAAAATGGTCGGTCGAGATCCCGACTTGGGACCCCGACAAACCAATCGATGTTGAAGTTTTTTTTTGCGATCCCGCAAGATTTTCAGGATTGAAAACAATTCTTAACTAATTAAAAGGCTTGGCGGGTCCCGATGTAGGAATCCCGAATTAAATCACGCGAGATCCCGAGAAAAATCTCAGACGGGAATGCAAATGATTTTTTAAAGAGTTTAATTTTTTTATTTTAAATTTAAATTCTAAATTTATTCAGTTCATATCGAAAAGCTTTTAAAGAGTCTTTTTAAACATCTCCGTCAAATGAATGATCAAATTCAACAAAAAGCGATGACTTAACAAAATTCTGGCATTCAAAAAAAGGCTAAAAGATTAATCATCATTCACTGTTCATTGCCATTTTCTCACAATTCTTTTTAAGGCACATTTTAATCGTCGATGATTAAACATTCTATCAAAAATGAATAATGTTTGAATTTTGAAATAATTTTTGATCAAATTTATGGACTCCGTGTTGATTAAGGCTTAGTCACAATAGAAACAAAATTTTAGCCAACAAAACGTCGAATCAAACAAAACGAAAAAATGAACTTTGACCAATTTGTGCTCCATCAAAAAATAAAATTAATTTTGAAATTAAAAAAATAATAAAAATTAACTAAATGGATAAATAAATTAGTCGCTAATTGTTCTTCCTAATTTTGCCTGCTCCACGAAATGCCAACTCAGCTAAAAATCACAAAATGTCAACGTAAAAAAAAATGTTTTTTTATATTAATAACAGAAGTAATTTCTAAGTGCCTATATTAACTTATTAAAATTGATAAACTTTTGTTTTGGCATAAATGTGAGTTGTTATGTAGAAATTAGTAGAGTAGCACGGGACCGGGAATTTTGGGAAAACCGGGGACCGGGACTTGCCGGGACTTTTCAATGAGAAATTTTTCTTTTATCGAAACACTAAAAATGAATTAAATATTAATTAAGTGAATTCGCTTTGAAATTTTCTCATTTTAATATGGAGACCTGAAATAAAGACAAATCTTATAAATAGTAGATCTAAATTTTACGATTGACCCTCCAAAAAAAGACAAATGGCAACCCTGGTTTTAATCCTAAAATTTCACTTTTTTTGTTCACGGATCAGTGAGTGATCACTGATCACTTCAAAAAATCGCAATATTATGATGGTCAATTTTCTTAACAATTCGAGTCAAAAATTTATGGGAAATTTTGCCAATTTTCAAATTTTTATGAGATTTGCAACCAAAATTTAACATTTTTTGAACTTTTTTGAAAGAAGTTGGATCATAATTCACTTTCAAGTTCTCTTACAAATTTGTTACCAGATATCTTAATTAATGCAGAAAATCAAAAACCAACAAAATAGTGCACATTTTTGGGGGCTTCGGCGGTGCCAATAGGCACCGCCATTAAAAAATTTTGAAATTTTAATTGTTTTTGTGATAAAAATTGGTCCAAAATTGTTAAATTTTTGAAACAGTTCACCAAGGATTTATTTGCAAGGAACGGGAAAAAGTAAAAATTGCAGGAGCGGAATGCGGAGCGGAAATTTTCAAAAAGTGCGGGACCGAGGGCACTTTTCCCGTAGGAATCCCGTTCCCGCCGGGCTCTAGTAAAATGTCTGTGTAGTTCTCGGTCTCGAGTCTCAGTACAGGTATCGAGCATC
This sequence comes from Globodera pallida, assembly GCA_020449905.1. Lineage (NCBI taxonomy): Eukaryota > Metazoa > Nematoda > Chromadorea > Rhabditida > Heteroderidae > Globodera > Globodera pallida. The sequence continues at coordinate 36,735 of JAIXHY010000025.1, read as the reverse complement.
ACTAGTTTTTAATCCTAAAATTTTACTTTTTTTTTCACTGATCACTTCAAAAAATCTACCCAAAAATTGCAATATTAAAGCAAAACTTTGGGTATTAGGGCTTCGACCTGCGGGGCTGCGTGCTTCTGAAAAAAACAAGCTTCGTTTTGAGCTTTGGCTTTGGTGAACCCTGAGTTAAAGAAAGTGTTTACATTAAATTTAAAAAAAGCAATATGCGAATTTCGTTTCAAGTTTAAGTAAAAAGAAGCGATTGGCGCTCAAGCCGACTCCAACCGAATGCAACCGCCACAATTGGCGCGGAGTGCCATTGCCAGGCCTTACTGGGTGACTTGCCCCCCTGAGGGGTCAAGTCAAAACCCAGTCCGATTTGAACCTTGACTAATCAAGGTTCGGGTCCGCCTGCTACCTGAAGGCAGCATGGGCGATGTCCCCTTAAGGGGGCAAAACCCATCCCATTCTGACCAAATTATTTTGGTGCAGAGACAGGCGGCGGCGACAGTGTGCACAAAACTGTCAAAGTGCCATGGCGAGAAACGGCGCCGGCGAACAAATCGCACGTGAATTACCGTCAATGGGTCCCCTTTTATAATTAGACGGAATTTTAATAAATATTTTCCGTCGGGTTGCAAAAGGGGCAAGAGAATGGAGTGGGGGAAATGAACTATTTTCATTTACGCTCATTTCTTTAACCATTCTTTTGCGAACTATTTCTTTCTTTCAATTATTTCTCTAATTTCTTCCTTTTTTATTTCTCCAATATTTCTCTTTTTCCAATTTCTCTGCATCACAGTGCTCTCGCGGACAAATTAACATTTCCGGACTTGGAGCCGGATCGAATTTCAAAAAATTTGTTTCAGCATTAATCCGGGAAATATCCGGCTATTCAGAAAGCATAATCAATCATCAACAGTAAATTTGTTTAAAATTATTTTAAACGATTAAACATTCAACACTTCCTTTGAAGTAATCCTTCGTTCTTCACAACTCCGATGCTGAAGAATGTCGGTTTCGGGTCTCGGGGTCACGACTCGTCTCGGTCGTTTCGACCCATATAATACAGACATTTTAAAAAACAAATTTGAATCAAAAATTTAAAAAAGGTTTCGAAAACTATAAATTTTTAAGGCTGCATTTTTGGTTAAGAAAAAAGTTCTGATTTTGCATTTTGCACAAGAAATGTTCAAAAAAGGCAACAAAAAATCCTGTCTCTACTTATTACCGTATACAACTTACAAATGAGAATATGCTGATCATCACAATACAGTAAACTCCATTGTACGGTGTCTGTTTTTTTCTCTCTCTCTGGTTGCCTGCAATGTTCGAGTGTAAATGTGCTGTTTGATGGGGGTTTCTTGCGCCGTCGTCCTTCCGCGCGCGCGCGCGCACGCGCGCGTGCGATGTTTGCCAATCTGCGCCTCAAAATATTGTTGAAATTTTATTATTATTATTAATTTGCGCGTGCCAGTTGAACAAATAAGACATTATTTATGCAAAGGATGGCACACACAAACGCCCCCGTAGGTGACAATCCGCATAAATCAATTAGTTCAGTACAGAAGCATCGATTATTAGACAGACCCCCGGGGGGATTCATGCGTGCTAATTTGTAAGTTGAAAAGTTTTAATTATTTAAAAATTACAAACAATGAAAAGAATTACTAAAAAATTCAAATTCAGTTTTCACAAATTTTTTCAAATTTACTTTAGAAAACTTCCCCCACTTTTGGGGAGTATAAAAAGTCCGGCCAATCTTTTTGGAATGTACACCTACCTTTTTTTATCAGTTTGGTTGACTAATCGGCCATTTGGACTAATCTGAATTAGTTTTGGTGGGGGTGGGGGGGGGCGGCAAATACCGGTGGTATTTATGTGGCCAAACTCGTAAAGTAAGCAAGCAAAGTGTTTGTTGCATTTGGCGGCCGCGGCGGCGTCGGCGGCCGAATCCACCACCAAAATTCCGTAGTAACATTTTGGTTCCGATCGGCGCTCCTTAAAGCTTTTTTAATTCCTTCGTTAGCACTGCCATTTCTTCAGTGTCGCCATCAAAGGCCATGGCCCCGCAAAAAAAAGTGTTCTTTTGGATCAATATTTTAAATTTAAAAGTTTCAAAATTTTCTTAACTTTTTTCCAATGCAAATTTATCGAAAATTTGATCAAGAAGGTCAAATAATGGCTTCTTAGAATTACTATTTGAAAATTTTAATAAATTCTATTTAAATAGAAAATATATGGTAATTTTTTGAGATCAAAAACTATTTTATTCATTTGTCCGACAATTTATTTTATTACGATTTTGTGGGTTTTCATTGAATTCAGGTAAAATTATTTCAAAAAGTCAATTTCTTGAATGAATTCCAATCAAATTCGGTCAATTTTTTCCAAAAAAAATTCAATTTGGAAGAATTTTTCCATTAATTCGGTAAGAATTCTTCCAGAAATTGTCCTCTTCCTACAGAATAATGTGGATTCGTCTCCCAATTATGTTCAGCCCATATAATTCCAATTCACCCTCTCCCCCCCCACAAGGACACAACTTTTCGTGTCTCCGAATTCACCACACCACGCCATTGTCTTCACTCACATTTTTGAATTGGAGGCGCAAAACGCAAAATCCGAGTCCAGCATATTTCGCCAAGCAATTTGTGTAATTAAATCTGATCAAATGCATTCATTCCATTGTACGGGGAATTACTGACCGGAATTTTTGCGCAGGAATACCGTATACCAGTGAGGGAGTGATCCTTCAAATTTTGGAAGATTATTTGCTCTCAACTCTGATCAGTTAATGAAACAAATTTTCTGCAACTTATTTTAGATTAGTTTCCACTCTGATCATTACGTTTGGATGGGTCTGAAATTATTCAATTATTGTCTTACTTTTGCGCTTAAATGCCGCACACAGTGATTGAAAATCCTTGAATTTTAAAAACAATGCGGGCATGGTTTGCTGAAAAATCCCTCATTATCTGGCCCTCCTTATCAATCATTTGATCATCCAGTGATCCTCTGATCATTTCAATTTGGTTTAGGATTAGTTTATATCTGAGACCAGGTCGGCGCTTAAAAACAGTTCAACATTTCCTTTTTTTGTGCACGTACCCATAAAGCAGTTGTAGACAGATCATCCTCAACAATTTTGATTCTGCTCAAATTTTTTCCTGATGATCACAATCTCACTCTTTTAGATTCTTTTATTTTAATTTTTGTAAAACAAATAATAATTCCAGTAGCCCTTCTTATTCTTGGGCATCCAAAATGTGTCTTTTGTTGTGTACGTGGCAAGCAACACACCAAAACTTTTTCGTCTTGTCACGATCCTTCCTGTCTTCTCAACGAGTTCACAGCATGATGTCCCCCCCGGGCGCTGTTTTGAAAGGTCGAGAATGTTTAGAGGCAAAAGTTGCGGCGCGAATGACTGACTGACTGACTGATCATTCCATTCACTTATAATGTTTGATCACCCACAATTGCCGCGCCGCCGCTCCTTTCCAGCTGTGAAGAAACACTTTGTTTATGGCTTTGATAATATACTGCCGCGGCGCCAATAACTAACCCGGGGGGGGGGAGGCGACGACGGATAGTTGGAATTTTCCCATTTGTGACAATTTCTTGTTCGTTCTCAACTTTACTGTCTCAGATTATTTAGTACAATTTTCTGAACCTATTATCCTTGGGTTAGGAATTGAAATTTGATCAGTGATCATACTTAAGGACATACAGGGATCTCAGATTACCTTTGAGAAAATATGGCAACCGGCTTCAAAAATATGGCATTTTTATGGCATTGAGGGGTCAAAATATTGGCATTTGCCATAAAAATAGGGCATTCTGAGATCCCTGAGGACATATGTAATAAGATGCAACCCACCGGAGATGCTACTTAAAAAGCAAATTTTACGAACTTTTTTCATCGAATTTTATCTCCTGCCCCATTACCTAGATTCAATCTAATAAAACAAATTCTAATCATAACTCGCTAGCCAAAAATAAATCAATCATGTTCTCATAAAAATTTTCATAGATTTTTTGTTTGAATTTTTTGTTTTTGATCTGACGACAGATTTTTGTCCTCTTCCTCCTCCTCATTAACCAATTCAAAAAGTGCTGCTGATCACCATCGCACTTTCACTTCCAGATGAATGCCCTTCCCCAAATTCTGTTGGCTGCCCCCCCCCCCCCCTCGGGGGCCGGTAGCGGCCCATTCTTTCATTTGAGGCCACCCCCCCCCCACCCGTTCAGCAGCAGAAGAGCGCCACTCGCTGCTTCACTCTCTGTGTTGGGTTGGGGGGGGGGGGGGTTGGGTCCGTCTCATCATCATTATCCCCCCCCCCCACCCCCAACATTTTCCCACCTTCAAAAAACTTTTTCGCGCCAATAAATTTACGGATTCGTTTGAGTGGGGGAGAGGGGACGCGGCCTTTAAACATATTTTTGGACGGGCCATTCATTTTCATTGCGCCGATTTGTCCGTTTGTCCCCCCAACCCCCGCGAAAATTTATTGCTGGGGCTGTTACTTGGTGTGCTGGTGGTGGTGGTGCTGCTTGCTCACTTTGGCGCAGATGGAAACATTTGTAAATTGATGACAACAAAATTTGATGAATATCTTTCTCTCTACTTTTATTGTCCGAAATAATGTTTTATACATACATAAGATTTTGGGGGGATCTTCGAAAGTGAATTAAAACTTTTTTTGGGAAATTTAATGTCTTACATTTACATTTTCATTGTAAAATTGATTTTAAATTAAATTAAATTAATTAGTTCGATTATGAAAGTTTGATTATATTCCTTTTCGCACAAAATATTTATTATTTACTCGTTTTTTCCCTTACACTTAAATTTTGTTAATATTTTTTGCATTAAAAAATGCACAATTTTGCTTTTAAATAATTACACTTCTTTTAGTAATTACCTTAGCCTATTTGAATTATACCTTTTTATTATTATAAATAATTTTTTGCAATTTTTAATTATTTATTGGACAAAAACTTATGTTTTTGCATAATATTCTGCACATATTATTACCCCTCTCACCATTTTCTCAGAAAAAAGAGCAGCAGCAGCATTTTTGCTCTGGACACCCATTAATTACGCATTCATTTTCTGATCAAAATTAACAAAAAAAAGGAAATTAGTCCCCCGCCCTTTTTTCGTGGAACTCTTCAGCCCCAGCCCCGGCGGCGGCGATCGCGACAGCCGATAAGCGCGCCAAAAAGTCGCGGGGCCTCCGTAATTGGGAAATGTGTGTATTATATACACTAACCAGTACATTTACGTGTCCATTTTACCTGTGTTTGTTATTTGTGGGAGGGGGGGGGGGGGCGGCGGGTGTCACCAATCAGAAAAACACTGAACCCGACCCGACGACGACAAGGGGTCCGTCCGGTGGACGCGGATGATCTGATCTGAAAGGCAGATAAGCGGGCGCAGTCAGCTTTACCGACTCGCCCCGCCCCGGACCGCCGTCCATTTTTGTCGGGCACACGGAATAAAAGTAGGGCGCGTGCCACGCTTTTGCACGCTGTGCTACCGCGCGCGCGCGCGCGCGCGCGCGCACGCACGCACGACCGTTCAATTTGCATTTTTAATTGAATTAAAATTGTTATTAAAAATACATGCTCTCTTAATTGCAAATAATTAATCTGTCTGATGTTTTTGCAAAAGCCGCTGATTGGGGGCGCGCCATCCCTTTACTGCGCGACGCACTACCGTACTCAGGTTAAATATTGCAGGAAAAACATGAACTAATTACTGACCACTTTGGTTTTAAAATTTGTTAATAATTGGGTTAGGACAAAGCCGGATTATCCGGGAACGAAATCCCCGGCTGTTTCTTCGTCTCTTGAACGAAGTTTTAGCCAAATAGTGCCGGGTCCGTGTACTGTGTCAGCCTACTTTTTACACGAGTATTATGCATAAATATTACTCTTAATCTATGACATCATTCATTTTAGTAATTCAAAAATTAATATTAATTATTATTCATAATTAATATTAATAAGTACATTTTTTATTACACTATCCACATCACAAATCTTTGAATTCATTGAAATTGTTGCTCTTGATGGATTAAAAATGTATAAAATAGTTTTTGGCCCCATATAATTTTTGTTTGCTGTTTTGTGTGCGCTCTTTCTTATCGCTGATAGAATTTTGCGGTAGGCCCAAATTTTGATAATAAAATGAACGATTGATGTTAATGATGATGATGATGAGGGGGTGGTCGTGAAAGTGTCTCTTTCTTCCCGCTAATTTAATGGTGGTCGTGTGCCAGTCGCCCAATTTATGGCCTTCACATGATAAATTGCTACTTTTCATTTACTACGGTATTCCAATGAATTGTGCCGCAATCGGCATTTTTTACGGGACTTAAATTTCGAATTTTGGTCGGGACGAGAAAATTGTAGAAAAGCTTCAGATTTTTACCGTAAATTGCCTTTTTGGTTTTGGGACATTTTGTTAAAGCGTCTCGAACTTTAAACAACTTCGCGTTTAAACTTACCGACCATTTAGTAGTCGCAATTTTAAAATTTTAGTTTTTTTGATATTTTATTTTGAATTCGTAATGATTAGTTAGGGTGAGGACTTATTGCAATTTTTCGAGGAAATAGCTCAAAAAAAGGTGGTTTTACGACAAACTTGTTATTTTTATATATATTTTTGCTTTTCAAACATCACATTTTCCCGATTATTACACTTGTGTATAGATAGAGGAGATAGTTTCACATAAGCCGAAAGTAATTTTGGAGCGTTTACTGCTCTTTGAGCCTTAATTATACAATTAGAGCTTTTGCTTCGTCTGTGTCCGCTCGGGCCCCAAAATTTTGTTGGATTGACCCACAAATTTAAAGTCCCCCCCCCCCGGGGGCTCTAAGTGGTTTTGGTCTGCTGATGAGTGTGTGTGTATATACACAAATTTCGTTTGGCCAAGGTCATTGTCATTGACACTGAAGTTTGTTGAATGTGAACTAAACTGCGCTCGCTCATCACACAAAACGTTTTGGCCAAAATTATTAGAGACAATATTTTGGTGGGTTATTTGGCTTAATTTTATCACAAAAAATTGTGTTGTTGACTTTCGCTAAAATTCGCCGAATTTTTGTGTTGATTTATAAACAAACCAAAAAATGTTATCATTTGGCCATTATCTGATTGACTAAATATATTTTTGCCAAAAAAAAAACTTACGAAATTGGCGCTTAGTTTAAAAACCAATTTGCATGATTTGGTCAAACAAAAACTGTTAATTAATATATTAGCCAAATTAGCATAATTGTGATTAGTGCTGCTTTTTATCAAAATTATTAAGGCATCAATGATGAACTAACAACTAACCCTAACTCTGATTTTGCTATTTCCAAAAATTCAGAGAATCTACGCTTTCTTTGAGCTCCTCCCATTGAATTTGTGCTTAAATCAGATAAAACGGACGACCCCCTCACTACAAAACAATCGGTTCTCGGAAAGTGTATAAAATAATGTCCCCGGAAGGGCAAACGAACGAACGAATGAAAAGAGTTTTTTTGTGTAATGCTTTTCCGGATGAATCCGTTCCGTCCACCTTCACATTCTGCCGCTTCTGCTGTTCATCAGCAGCAGCATTTTCCATTCATTATCCATTAGGTTCAATTTTCTTTCACTGTCTCTGTCCGTCCCGTCCCGTCCATTTATGGGGCAATCGGAATAAAATTGATTTTTGTTTTTCCATCGGTAAATCCGCGATTTTCATTTTACACTAAATTTTATTACTACAGAACAATTTTTTCGGAGCTAAGACAAGTTGTGCACAAAGGCTTTGGCGATATGTCACCGTGCCGTATATTTTTGAATGATATGAATCGCAAACACATTTTTAAGTTACAAAAATTAAATTTGAATTTTCATTTAAATTTCAGAACAAATTCACTTAAACATTTACGGGGGCAACTTAAAAGACTTTTTTTGTTCAAACTTTAAGCTGGGAAAGCGGATGAATTAATTTTTGAATGATATTTTGTTAATTGTCAACAATTAGAGTTAATAAATTTCAAGAAATATTTTTTCAAAATCTTTAATTTAAAAATTGCATTTGTTCTAAATAAAAGCGCTTTTTACGCTGACTCGTCAGAGGAAGAAGCTCTGCTGATCTTATCCCATCATCAGCCAATCCTTTGTTGTTTCTGCACCTCTTTAATAAAAAGATTTCTGTGCTGCTTGCTGCTGGTCATCAGCAAAAGCATCAGTTTCACCGCCCCCCCCACCCCCTGCCCCCGCCCCTCCGGCGCCCTTTGTTTTACCAAAAAAAGTACCCCCCCCCCCCCCCCCCACTTCCTACGCCTATGTAACAACATTTTGGAGAAGCCACCAACCAACCAAGCCTGTTTAGTGTTTTTTTTACCTAAAAAGAATAAATTTTAGAGTTTCTCGACGCGTCAAAAATGTGTTCTCAATTTTTGAAAATGTGAATAATCTATCAAAAAAAATGGTTTTAAATTTTGGTTCTTAATTTTGAAAAGGCGATGAAATTTGCCAAAAAATATTTTTTGGCAAATGCCATTCACCGCCACCAAGCAGCTGGGGACACAAATCACACACAGGTAGCGCCGGCGGCGCCTCAGCAAATGTCAAGGGAACCGTTTGGGGGGGGGTGGGGGTGGGAGGGTGTCGACCTGCACATCGCCGGGGGGGGGGGGGGGGTGGTTAGGAAGCCAGCAGCCACCCACCGGAGCAGCAGCCCCGGAGGGGATTTTGGAATAAATTAGCGAGAAGAAATGGGACGGATGGGAAAGTATAAGGAGCAATTTGGGCCCCCAACCAAAACTCTGTCGTCCCTCACAAATGATTATTCTCTCTCTTATTCAACAATAAAACAAAAATTATAACACTTTTTATAAGGTGCAAATTGAATTATTGCACAACCCAAACACAAATTTTTTGTCTTTTTAACTTTTATTTAGTCATAAAATTCAATTTTTCGAGTTTTAATGATTTGTGAAAAATGCTAAAATTGTTTTTACATTTCAATATCATGCATTGATGAAGAAGCCTCTTATATCACCGTTCATACATTCGGGTTCTTTCATTAATATTTTGATTTTTAAAAACGCAAAATTCGCGCAAAATGCCCCTTCCGACTTTATTTGAATTTTTGGGATTAGAGTTTTTAAATTTAAAATGAATTAAGGGATTGGGGGAGATTGGGGGGGGGGGGGGTCAAACTTTCCGTTTTACAATTTGTAGACAAAATGCCCAATGACGAAATGCCAGACAATGCCACTCTAGCCTATACCTGCGGTATAAAGTTCCTAATTTATGACTGAAAGGGGGGGGGGGGGGGGGACTAAACGTCTGTCCGATTAGGGACAAGTTGTCCATGTGACGAAATATTGTCGTCACGACAATTTTGAGACTTTTAAAAATACTTATACATGCTGGTATGCGTTGATTTCTTCTTCGTCGTCTTCATTCCCGTCCCATTTATTCCTCCCCCCCCCCCCCCCTCCGGCTGAATGAATTAATTGAGTGTCCCCAAAGTGCTGCTTCCCCCCCCCCCCCCCTCCCTATCATTCCCCCCCCCCCCCCCTCCTTATCAGAGATTCTTTCTTTGACACAAACATAAAATACATTAAGCGCCTGTCCTGCTGCTGGTCTTGCTTGGCCAATCAATTTTTAGTCAGTCTCTTGAAACTCTCGACTCCGATCGGAAGGACCGCCCCATACCTTTTTTGGATTATTCCCGATTAAATCGGCACACAAAATGCCATTTAATCCTCAATTTTTACATTTTCATGACCTCCCCCACGACGTCGACTGGAAGAAGGTGTCGGCTATTTTGATTTTTGTTAAATTTCGCAATACTTTAAATTTTTAACAAAAAGTTTCGCAATTTTTACATTTGCGCTACCAACCCAGTAAACAAAAAGCCATTTTGATGAAATGAAACTAAATTTTTTTTTTGTAATTTTTATGGCATTTTTGAATTTTTAATCCATCTAAAAACATACCTATTAAAATCAATGCCAATGGTGGAAAATAGCAACAAAAAAATGCATCAAATCCACACAACTTGGGCTGTCCCTCTGCCCTGCCCATCTGAATGTGCTTCTCGCGGATTTGTGTTGTTCCATCATCCTTCAAAAAGGCATTCCATCCCCCCCCCCCATTTCCCATTCTCCCCCCCCCCCGTCAACCCGTCGATGGATGCTGATGGTCAACGACGGACTTAATAATGCCAATGCCCTAATTTCCAATGTTGCCTCAGGCAATCCACCAGGTTATGCTCATCAATGGGCTCGTCCGCAGGCCAATCTTTTACCCCATCTTCCTCATCCCCATTTTTGCACATGAACAATCGCCGTCAACTCCCTCCCCCCCCCCCGCCCCCGCCCTCAACCATGCCTATGCCTATGACTATGCTGTTTCCTGCCTGTCCATGGGGATACATCTCCGCCTCCAATTTGTGCATCCATCATTCTCAATCCGTCAAAAAGGGGGTGGTTGGAAAAAATGTTCCGTTTGAAAATTGATCGAATTTTTTGAGTGCGCAAAAAATTGATGAAAATTTCTCTTTTCTTTTTTTGTTTTGTCTGTGATGGAAAATGTGCCACTAAATTCCGGGGGCCTTCATCGAACAAATGTAGGGGGGATTATTGTATGTTTAAATCCTGCAATCCCGACTTTGATCTGCGAAATTGCAAATGTCGGAAAATCTCAAAGCGCCTCTAATCATCTCCTGGGATCGGCGGAACTCGTCAAAATTTTGATGATTTTTTGTTTAACAAAATTCATTTAAGAGACGCAATTTCAATTCAAAATTTCTGAGGCGCTTGTCATTTTTGTTTTATTTTTGCGACGGACGCCTCCACGCGCGTCCATTGTTTGTTGTCCATCCGCCATTCTGCTGCTGCTGTCCATTTTCATTATCATTTTGTTCATGTGCAACAGCAGCACATCCCCCCCCCCTCCTTCTTCTAGGAGGGTGGAGGTTGTGGACGCTCCCACCACCAGCAGCAGCAGCAATAGGGGCGACGGTTTCTCGGACTTTCTCGCTTAACCAAGCCAAAACCGAATGATTCGGTTAACCAAAAGTAAAATTTCTTTGTTTTTTCGGTTCGATTTGAGCAGAAACCGACCGACAGCAGCCCGAGCTCTACCCCCCCCCCCCACCACCAGAGGGCCGTCGGTCGGCGAATAGTGCCGACGACTTCCCGCCTCTTTTCCCCTCTCCCCCCCCCCCCCTTACCCTTTAGCTAGAGGCACAGAGTCCGCCCCCCCCCCCGTCGTCCACCCTCCCCCCCCCCCCCCCCCCCCCAAAATGTTGCGTCGTCGTCATTCTTTTGATGTTCACATTCCGTAGGAATTTTTTTGTTTTTTGACCATTTTTGACCTTATTTTATTTATGAAATCCGAATTTCAATTTAATTTTTTATTCTTTAATTCAGAGGAACATTTGATTGAATCCGACCACATTTTTTATATTTTATAAAAATGTTTTTTAAATTCATTTTTTTCATTCATGTCGAACACAACGATATTTGTGGGTACTGTATTTTGTTAAGACATTTTTTTTGTCTAATCCAAAGCTGGTACAAAACATCAAATTGAAGGGTCTCTATTTTGAGCATTAAAATTGCTTTGCCTCCGCTCCGATATTGGTGTACTGTATTCTGTAAAACCATATCCGGGCTACTGTTTTTATTTTATTTTTTTGTATTTCAGTATTGAAATATGTATATGTGTAGTTTTTTGAAAATCAGAGTTATTTGATAAACTCATTTTTTGAGTGAATTTTTTCGATGATTTTCAAAATGATTCAATGGCACTTTGCCGTCAGTCAGTCCCTAAGGTGCCAAGGGTCAAGTGCCGGGCGCAAAAATGTGCTGATTTTATTTCCCCCCCCCCCCTCACCCACATCAGTACTGCTCAATTCCGATGCCATAAACTGCGCACCGCAGAGGCAGAGAGTCATTCTGATGCCATGGACTCCCCTCCCCCCCCCCCCCCCCCCCTCCCCCTCCGGCGTTCCCCGCGTTTTTTGGATGTTCCCCTTAAGGGCTCGGCTCTGCGCCGTCCCCCGGTCCCCCTGTTGACCTGTTTTTCGTTACCCAACCAACTCCGCGTCATACCCCCCCCCCGTCCCCTCCAAACCCTCAAAATTGTTGGCCCTAAATCAATAATCCACCGCCCCCCCCCCCCCCCTCCCCCCGAGCAGAAGAAGGAGATCGTCAAAACCAAAGCCACAACACCACAACAACAGTTGTTGTTTTTTTTTTTGTTGTTAAATTTGCATTTTCGGTTGGATTTACCACTCGCACCCCCTCGGGGGAGAAAAAGTAGCGAGATGCCGGGGCGGGGGGGGGTGGTGTACTCGAGCATCTTGTTTTCTAAGGCTACACAATTTCTCGGCTTTTTGATTGTTATAGAATCGGTCTTGAGAGTCTCGATTCTTGGCAAATTTTAACTTTTAGTTCCTGAACATTCATTAAAACTAAGTGGATCATTTTTTTCGACCAAAGGCAGTTTTTTTTTTGCTCCAAAAATCGGTCCGATTGGTCTTTCGAATTTGCCTATTGTTACTTAATACATTCATTTGCAAAAATGTTTTTCATTTCAGTGGTCGCGGCCTATATTCTCCCCGAATTTGCCGATGGTCCCACCCATTCTTGGCACAGATATCTTCCGCAAGGGATGGCTTCACATTGGCGGACGGCTGAAGAAGTTGGCACGCGGTCTGGTGAAGGATGGCATCGGCGACAAAATGGACAAGGGCAACTTGTGGATTGTGCCCGGCTTCACCATTCTCGTCTTTGCCGGCCTCTGGACCACCAAATTGTGAGAAGCAGTAGAAAATGGGGCAAATATTGAAATTAATGAGAAAATTAGTTATTATATAAATGCCAATTTAAAATCATTTAAATAATTTGAATTTATAATTTTGTTTAAACAAAAAATTGAATTTTATAAATAATACCAACAAATATTTTACATTTTTTGTTTAAAAAACTTTTTTTATAATTTTAATTAGTCACTATTTATTTACAGGTCAAAGCTTGCGCTGGAGGAGTCTGTTTGCCGGGTAAGAATTATTGGGTAATTCGTAATTATCGGTGCAATTTTCTTAATTTTACAACCAAAAAAAGGGGGAGGGGGAACGATGCTTAAAAGAATTTGAGTTTTTTTAAATTATATTAAATACTTTTTATCTGTTGAAATACTTATGCCGAAATCGTTGTTGGTATTTGTCAAAAAAAAGGGTTTTAATTAATAAAATAACATTTTTGTCAGAGCGGTTCCATCTACGACCTTTCCGGCACAGCATTGGACGACGACGCACAACGGCATTGCCAGACCGCCAAGAGGTATTATGTGGCACCGGAAGAGCCCTTTTCGTACGAGCAACGATGGCGCGAGGAGCGGGAAGTGAAGAATCCGGAGGTCGGTCGGTTGAATGGAAAAGCAATTTTAATTTGACAAATAAATTATATTCATTATTCTCGATTGGCTTTCTAGGCCCGGGTTTATATGCTTTTATATGATGTTTTGCAAAAAATCAATCCAAAAATAGCCATTTTCCGAACATTTTTAGAATTAAAGCGACTTTTTAGTAAAGTTCGAACGAGTCCGCCATCCCGTCGGGATTTTATTGGGATCCCGCAGGATTAATTTCGGAATCGAGACCGAGCGTTTTCTTAAAATTGGTTGGGATTGATCGGGAACGGGATTTGTCGGGTTTCCCGACTGACCATTCACAAAAATACCCAAAAAGTGAAGAAAAGAAGACGAGAAAAAAATAGTTTAAAAAGAAATGTTTTTTTATTGCTTTTTTTTGTTATTTTTTCTGGCATTTTTTGTTTTGGTTTACTGATTTGTAAGTTTTTTTTAAATTTTTATTATTTTTAATAAAAATTACTGATTTTTTGCATATATAAATAAAATGTGTGTACAATTTTCCATTGCATTTTCAGTGGATTCTATGGTTTTGGGCGCCAATTGTGTTCGTGATGTACGTGATGACGCGCTTTCTGTGGTCGCTGCTTCTCGAAAACCAAGGCAAAAATTTAAAATTTTCAGGCCCCGATTTTTGTTTCAAATTTTCATTTGCCGGGGCCGCAAAATTCAAAATTGTTGAATTGAATCATATAAAAACTATTTTGTGATTTAATTAATTAGGCATCAACTTCAACAACGTGGTCAACGCGTCACAGAATGTGCTGATAGACAACGACGGCATTATGGAAGTGGACACAGACAAGTTGGAGGATCGCGCGCCGACCATTGCGGACAACTTCAAAGTGGCCACCTATTCTCGCGCATTTGCCGGTTGGTTTTTTGTTTTATCCTCAACTGATCGATCAATTTTTGATTGAAATTGTTTTGCTAATAGGTCGTGTTATTTAATTTTCAATTTTAATAAAATTTACGGGAAAGGTAATCGAGATTTTAAGGAAAACTCAGAATCGAGAATAAAAGACCGGCCGGCCTTTTAATGCGAAAAATTGATCTCCCGGGTAAAAAACCTGGACAACACATTTAAAAAAACCCGAGATCATTCATTATAAGGGGGAATTTCAGTCCTAAAACACGGAAATTTCAGTCTCAATCCCGATCCCGCGCTCTACTATAATTATACCAAATAATTAACTAATGATTTCCCAAAATTCGTTTGTTTAAATTATTTTTTCTTACAGGTTTCATCTTCTTCGAATTCTCGCTGGTGTTGGCGCCCGTTGCGCTGCTAATGTTCGTCCTGCCGCTGATGGTCGGTGCCGGCTACCGTACCTGGGGCCTGGACGTGGCACGCGCGTGGTGGGAACGCAAGGAATGGTAAATAAATATTTTCTTCAACAAATTTTACGTCAATTAAAAATTTAATTCTAAAGGTACGGCACAGCATTGAGGCCCCTGCTGGGCACTGAAAATTTGCTGTAGTTCAATTTTAGAATTTGTTGAACTTCAAAAAACAATTCTTATGTTAACTTTAGTTTCAAACATCTTTTTTTTAAACTTTTACTGTTAAACTTTTTAATTAAACAATGTTTTTATGTTTTTTCTATTTTACAGGCACGGCACAACGCTGACGCCTGTGCTGGGCAGCGATGATCTGCATCAACGGATGCTGCAGCGTCCGCTGCGCGACTGGGAGCGCAGTCCGCCGCGCATCCCGCTCATCCCGAGGATTACCTACTGCGACTACAACTACGTGTCCTTGGGCAACACGCACACGCTGACCTACCGCTGCTATTTGGACGCAAATTGGCACGAGCGGACGGCACTTTTCACCTGGTAAAGCAACAACAAAAAACAAAAATTGTTGGGAAGGCATTAATCCCTTTCTAAAATCCTACCAAATCTCTTTTTGGTAAACATTTTTGGCCTGGATCCTGGTCAGGGTTTTTGATTATTTTTTCCCACTCAGTAATTTGAACTAGGCTTGAACAAAAACTAAAGATTTGAAAAACTGTGGCCATATAGTAGAGATCGGATTTGAGGACCGATCGTGATTTTGATCGAGAATCTCGATTGGTCCGTTCTTTATATATACAGGGAGTTTTGATAAAACCGCAAACAAATTTCAGTCCCAAAATGAAAAATTCAGTACTCGGTCTTGGCCCCGCTCTATTCTCTATAAAACTAGGGTTGGCACCCCGACGTTCGGGGTCGGGATTTATCGGCTTTGAGTTCGGGGATCGTGGTCACGCGGGTGCACAAGTATCGGTGGTGTTGTCTGGGTGGAAATGTCGGGAGCCGGGGGGAATGATGTTCGGGTGCCAAAACCTATAAAGCATTACAATATATTTTGAAGGGTGATGCTCGGATTTCTGACGCTGGTCAACGTGGGCAACCTTCTGTTTTGGTTGGAATGGGCATTCCGCATGAAATTGAAGAATCAGCGACGGAAATGGGTAAGGAAAATGCAAAAAAAAACATTTTTATTTTTTAAACTCAAAATTTGCAGGTCCTTCGCAAATGGCTTTGCGACAAGGACGACTTTTTGCCATGGCAGCAGCCCCACATGGACAAGTTTGCGGAGCAGTTCCGCACCGGAAATTTGCTGTTGTTCTACTACATCGAGGCGCACACCGACCGCGTGGTGGCAAGCGGTAAACAAATTTATTTTTGTTGGGTGTTTTTTGTCTAAAATTTCACAAAAAAAATTCAGCATTTTGTGCCGCTTTGTTTCGCATGTGGCTGCATAAGAAACAGCAACGGATTCACATGCACGGCGCCGGAGTTGGGGGAGGAGGCGCCGGCGGTGGTGACAGCCCCTCCGGCTACACAACGCCAAAGGTCGGTTGGCAAGCGCCAAAGGTCGGTTTGCGCCAATAAATTTAAATGAATTGTTGGCATTTATTTCTAAATAAAAAATTATTTATGGAAGTCTGGGGCGCCTATTTGTGTGCGATTTTATCCAAGCTTACTTTACAGTTGAAAGACAATGAAATATTTATTTTATTTAATATTAAATTTTCTGATTTGTTTTAAAACAGTAAACTAAATTGAAAAATTTGCACGAGCATTTGTTGCGCGAAAAAATGATCAAAATTTGTGCTTGTTTGATTCCGTCTGTTTTTTTCAGTTTTGGCAAAATGTTAAACAAAAATCTTGAAAATTTCAAAAACCCGGCACAGACACACAAAGCCCGGCAAATGCCCGGTTTTCAGGGCAAAATGGCACCCCTGATCTGCATACAATCCTGGCGCCCCTAGTAATGAAAATATTTTATTTATTTATTTTATTTACATATATTTTTGAATTACCGCTTAATTTTTGTTTTCAGCCTGGTTTCATTGGCGCAGTGTCCGGCAACTACGGCTGGGAGGGAAACATGGACATGGAGGTGGGCGACGGGAGCAGTCCGACCAGTCCCAACCAGCCTTACTACTCCGCCTCGCCGTCCATGGAGCCGCTGCTGCAGCAGGGCGCCCACCACCATCATCATCACAACAAACGTTTGTCCGCTTCGTCCGACAGCTCCACCTCAAAGTCGCCAGGCGGTAAGAAAAATTTATTAATAAAAATTTGGTTAATCCAAAAAAATTATCAGACAGCAGCTTCGCCGCCGCGCTAAAAAGTTTGTTAGTTGGCACCAGCCTGGCAGTAAATGCAACTTTTTTGTTTTTTTGCGCAACTTTCAGTCAGCAGGCCCAGAAATTGAATACATTTTATATAAATCACATTTTTAATTAACTAATTTAAAAATAGGTACCTATTTTGGCGGCCAGAAATCGGGTCCTAAAACCCCGGGATTATGTGGACAAAAATAAAGAAATGGAAATTTTAGTACCAGTCCCGTTTCCGACCACTCAAAATGGAATGCAAAAATATCGAACAAATATTTGAATTCAATGTTTTTTGTTGCAATTGAAATTGTAAAATTAAAAAAAATGTTTTTTTGTTACTTATGGCATCAAAAATCAAATTTAAAAATTTCATTTACAGACGAGCCCAAGCCGAAGTACACGTCTACGCCCACCGAGGGCCATCAGCTTTCGGGCACTTCTGCACCCGCCGGACCGACCGCCATGGCAATGATGGAGACGCCGAAGAAACACCTCACCCAACAGCAAATACCTCATCAGCAACGCGGCAACTTCTATCCTTCCTATGCGATGTCGCGCCGTGGGCCCAATTATGCGCGCAACATCACCAAAAACACCTCACGGGACCCGCTGTTGGCATCATCGTCGCCGTCGGCACGTAAAAGCGGTGGGTTTGGTGGCACCGGGGGGGGCATTGATTGTCAAAGAGGAGAGCCCTTGGGGGAAGAGGGAGGCTTTTGGGGATGAGAACAAATGGAACAGTGATTTATGGTGCAAATTAATACCCGAGGGGTTAATTTCTAATTTATTTGTGATAAAAATACAATTTTAGCATTTTGTATGTTGTCCTATAAATTTAAAAGTTACAAATTTTATATTTTTAACAGATACAGGCTCCGCCTCAAAAGACAAGCGGAAACGAGAGAAAGAGAGGGAGAGGCGAGCACAGCGCGTTGTGCCAGAGGACGAGAGGAGTGGCAGAGAGCGAGAGGAAACGGGCACAAGCCGTTCAAGGTGTTCAATCATGTAGGGAGCGCGCGGGCAGACATGAGTCGACGCGACAGCAACACTTTCAGCCATCTTTTTTCTTTACTTAAACTAATTACCTATGCGCGAAGCGGAAGACGGAATGCCAAAAATTTAACAAAATTTAAAAAAAATCTTTTTGCCTTTTGTTCCAATTAATTTTGTTTTTGTTAAATTGGAAAAAGAAAAAAAATTTGTTCAAATTCTATAAGTTTTCAATAATTTTCAAATATTTGGCATTTTGTTTTTTTCATAACGGGACGAATAATTAATTTAATTTAACATTTTTGTTGTTTTGTTAATTGGCAACTTAAATTTTCACTATTTCCTACTCAAAAGTGTCTTCTTCACTACTTCATCATCACTTACACAATATTTGGGGTTCAGGCGACGTCATATTTTTGATGTATCTTTTTTTTGTCAATTTTTCACCCCGAAAATGTTATTAAATGTTCAAATTTTTGCAATATTTTTAATGTTAAATTTTTGAAATTTCGATCGATTTTGTGCCATTTTTTGTCCGTCTCTTTTTCTCTCATCAATCGATTGATTTTGATTTTGTTTAAACTATAAACTATAATAACAACAATTTTTGTGGCCTTTTAAATCGTTTTTATTCAAAGTTTGTTTTTTTGTTGAATTTTTTTTTTCCTTTTTTTTGATGCACAACAAAAAATGGTCTCATTTTGCTCATCCATTTTTCTGTTCAATTTCAATTACTATAAAGACAGCTACAGCTCTACCTACACACATACACACACACACACACACGCAAATATATGTTTTTGATATTTGAACACAAAATGTGTGTTCTTCGAATAAAATGTCGTCCCATAAAAATAAGTTGGACATTTCGTCTCCGTTGGACATTTTGTCCCGCAGTTTGACATTTTGGCTAAAGAACATCGTCTTGTATTTAGAGCTGAGATTGATACTTTTTACCAGGGCTAGGATTTTTAGGTTGGAAAAATCTCAAAATAGGTACCTAAATAGGTGAGAAAAAGTGCCAAAATAGGTACTAAAAAACGGGTTTATAAGCAAAAATAGGTGCGAAAAAATGTGTGTAAAAATAGCAATAATGGCCTAAAAACTTGTGTTTTTACCGTTTTTTTACATGCTAACATTATTAATCAGTAGAGCTGCTACTTTTAAGCAAGAAAAATTGAAAAATAGGCGCATAAAAGGCTCGAAATTTTATGAAAAATTATTTTGAATCTTATTGCATTTTTTATAAAAAAAATTCAAAAAATTAGTGATCTTGGCAAGAAAAATTCAAATTTTTTGCATTTTTTCTAAAACTTTTCAAAAAATGCCCAAATAGTGGCAAAAATAGGGGCTAAAAGTATTTTTTACTTGAAATAGGTTTTTGCCCCTATTTTAGGTGGAGACCTCCAAAATAGGGTTTTTTAGGTTCGAATAGGTGGGTTAAAACGACGAAATTTCCGACTAAAAACATGTTTTTCGTGCATAACTCGCCAAAACAAAGCTGCAGAAAAAATAGGTAAAACCCTAAAAATCCTAGCCCTGTTAATTACCTAAAGGTAAAAATCCCAAAATATGGATCAAAAAATGCCAAAAAATTTTGTGTTAAAAGCATCTCAATTTCTGGCGTCATCGCATCATCTTTCAGTTGATATCGAAAAAGATCAAAACAAAAATAAAAAATTAATTATTATTAAATTAAATATATTTTTATAGATTAAATAAATAAATAAAAGTGACGTTGAGCAATTGAAAACTCGTTTTTTCCTTCGTCCGTCTTCAAAATATGGCAGCCGCGGTGACGAATTGATTAAATTAATTCTTCGATGGGGCAATTCCAAAATAATTGACTTTTCTCCTTCATTTAAAAAATGTATTCCCATTTGTTTATTATTTAAATTAAAAAAAGATAATTCATTTATTTATTATTTAAATTAAAAGGAATATATATTCATTTATTTATTATTTATATTATTTAAATTAAAAAGGAATATATATTCATTTATTTATTATTTAAATTAAAAAAATAATATATTCATTTATTTTTTATTTAAATTTAGCAAAATGTGGCAATTTGTCGCGTTTTTAACAATGTTTTTCTACCCAAAATCGGTTGATGGAATTAATTTGTTTGACGAAGTAAAAAAGCGTTTTATGCCTGCAAATGCGCCATTCATTGTGAAGGAATTGTTTCAGACAATTTTTGAAGACGCCGATGAACATGACGCCAAATTTTTGAATAAAACAATGAAGGCAACAAATTTCAGGCTCATTTTCCTAGCATTTATTATACAAATAAAAAATATATTTTTTAAATTATTTTAAAAAGGATTTCTTTTCATATTGTTCTCAAAAGCAATTTATTATTTAATTAAAATCTTAAAATATAAAATTAGAGCTCAGACAAAAGGACCGATCGAGATCTCAATAAACCCTTGGTCCGAAATCTTGAAATAATCTTGACTAGATTTTGATCAAAAATCTCGCTCTGTGATTTTGAAAAATCTCGACGAGATCTCGATTAGTCCGGGCTCTAAGCAAAATAAAACTTTTAGGAGTTTCGGGACAACAAAGACATTCTGCTCGAGGTTTTGCCTAACAATTAGTTTTAAAATATTTTGAGTTTTTAAAAAAATTTAAATTTTTCACTTTTTTACAGATTCTGATCACTCGCAGCAATAAACAGCTAAGAACGATCAACAGCAAATACAAACAGCTGTTTGGGCATGAACTGAGCGCTGAAATTGCTTCTAACACAAAGGGCTCCTACAGCGATTTGTTGTTCACTCTGCTAAAGGCTGATCGGGATGAAAGCAATAAAACTGATCGGACAGAAGCCAAAAAGGTGGAAAACAAAAAATAAAAATTTAGATTTTTTGACAATTTTAAAATATAACTTTTCATATTTAAATCAATAATTATTAATCAACAAATATAAATATAAAAGGTACGTAATATCTTTTTTATTTTATTTTATTGAACAATTTATGATTGGTTATTTTTTGGCATCTAAATTCAAATCAACGAGCTGATTTTATCTGTTTTCAGAAAAGTTATTAATCGAAAATCACCAAAATGTTTAGTTTTTTACTTTTTTCTCACCATAAATTTTTGATGACTTAGTTTGGTTGGTTCCAAGAAAGTTATGGCACTTTAAACTCAGGGTTGGCACCCCGACCTCGAAATTTTTTTTGTTGGCGTTTTTGTCCCCAAATCCCGAAAATGTCAACCCCGACGTCGAGGTGCCAACCCAGTCAACTTAAACAACGCTGGCGCCTAACGAAATTAATTTTCTGCTGATTTTAATTATTAAATATTAAAAAATTTATATTTAAGGATGCCCTAACATTATACAAAGCGGGCGAAAAGCGCTTAGGTACTGATGAAGAAGTTTTTACCGAAATATTTGCCACTCAAAATGTCCAACAACTTCGCTTCGTTTTTGATGAGGCATTTTTGAATTAATTAATATTGAATTAATATATTTTTATTTAATTAAAAAACTATTAAATAATTTAATAAGTTAAAAATTAGCGTATCAATTTTAGTATCAAAAATTGACTGGAAATTCAATTGAGAAAGCGTTGGATTCAGAGTTCAGTGGTGATGAATTTGATGCATTGATGGACATTTTGTGTTTTGTCCGGAAAGGGCCCTCCGGCGTATTGTCCAGACTGATGCAAAAAGCCATTAAGGTCAATAAAGCATTGATTTACAACAAAAAACCGTTGAAAATTAGAACTTGGAGAGCGCATTTTTGATAAAATGACCATTTTTTTAATTAAAAATTTTTGAATGAAAATAAGTACGTTTTAAATGTTTATGTACGAGGGTCAGTTTTCAAGTACTGTACTTACCATTCAAGTACGTATGGGAGCCCTGTAATCATTAACACATGGAGACATTTCATTTGGTATATTGTGTTCTTCTACCAATGAAGAAAGATTAAAAAACCATCAGACCAGCTTCATAAGCAAATATATTCAATAAAAATTATTATTTTTATTAATTTTTAATGTATTGCTTTTTCAATTTTTAGGGAACTCCCAACGATGAACTTCTTGTCCATTTAATTTATTCGTATAAGAGAATGAATTTGATGGAAATGCTACAAGAGGAATTCAAGCATGGATTTAAGGTGGCTAAAAGTTTTTGAAAATTTTTTTAAAAATAAAATTCAAAATTTAGGGTCCCCTGTCAGAAGCGGTCAAAGATAAAGCCAAAACGACAATTTTCAAAAATACCCTGATCAATTTAGTTACAGGATAATTAAATGATAAAAAAAACAATAAAAATAATTCATTTAAACATTTATAAAATTTAAGTATGAATATTTTCTCTAATTTTTTAAAATTTAAATTTTGTTATTTAAATAAGCAGCAATTTTGCTCCTGAATTATACGGTAGTAATTAGGGATGGGATCGATATGCACCAAAAATGGTCAAAATATGCGCATATATATATATGCACCAAAAAAGGCCAAAATATTCACCAAAATATGCCAAAAATGCCGAAATATGCACTGAAAAATGGCATTTTTAGCCCATTAATTTGCTTAATCTCAGCTCCAGCCAGCTATTTCAGCGCCGCCATTTTTACTTAGTTTTTAACGCGAAAGTTCAATTTTTCAGACTTTTTTTTTTTCGAAAATGACTAAAAGTCAATCGTTAAGATGAATTGTTTTTCAAAATAAGCCAGAAATCCATGATTTTGGGTTCATTTTTACAAATTTTTGAACAAAATATGCTCGAAATATGCAAAATATGCCCAAATATGCACCGATATGCAAAAAATATGCTCGAGCCCCGAAATATGCAATTTTAAACTTGACCAAAAGAACTTAAACCAACGCGAAAAGGCTATTTTTAAGCCGTATTCTTCAAAGCATATGAAAACTAAAAATATGCAAATGCATATAAATCCCATCCTAGTAATAATGAAATATTTATTGTATATATATAGTGATTATTGAACCATATAATTGCAATGTTCTACAGATGCTACATTTAAATAAAAAAATTTTGATTTTTTGTCACATAAATAAAAAAAATTTTATATGTATAGAAAAACCTTGCAAGCCTAATCAAAATAAGCCAAACTTTTAACTACTACTACAATTTTAATTCCATCAATACTAAATTTATTTTATAAAAATATGGAAATTTTCTGCTTGTTTTCGTCGGCGCTTTGGTTTTGCCTTCTCATCAATTAACAATTTAGGAAATGTACCCAAATTTAACAGAAATGTACCCAAATTACGGAAATGTACCCAAATTTAACGGAAATGTACCCAAATTTAACGAAAATGTACCCACATCCCACATTTAACGAAATATACCCAAATTTAACGGAAATGTACCCAAATTTAACGGAAATGTACCCAAATTTAGCGGAAATGTACCCATTTAACGGAAATGTACCCAAAGTTAACGAAAATGTACCCAAATTTAACGGAAATGTACCAAAATTTAACGGAAATGTACCCAAAATTAACGAAAATTTGGGTTAGGGGAAAGCCGTTCGTTCATTTATTAATTAGATCAGTTATTTCCGATCCAAATTTTGCGATGTCGTCTGATCGCGCTTGTTATTTGATTGATAACTTAATTTGGTTAAAGGAAAAATGGTATAAATAGTGAACAAAAAGTCATTGTTAACAACAAGCACAATGCTCTTCATATCCCCCCGACCCAAAAGCTTAAAATAGACCTAAAAAAGACCCCAAAAGCATAAAAGTGTTTTTTAACTTTGCAAAATTGTTTTTTTTCTTCAAAATCCGTGATCTGAAATTACGTGGTTATTTTAACCAGTCCAATTGCATTTGTTTCTATCAAGTTCAACTCCGATTTAACTTGTTCCCAAGCCCATAATTACTGCCTTTCTCAATCAAATTTGCTCTATGGTAAAAAGTGGTGATAAATATGAAGTTAAGCCACGTTTTTAAGTTTTGCAGATAACAACCCTGGCGCAAATACTTATTTTTATCACATTTTATACTTAGTTAATGTACTTTTTTTTGCGTTGATGTACTTTTCTGAAATTTTATCTTGGCAGCCCTGCAAAAGCATAATGCTCTATATTATTTTTACTTTAATATTCCATTTGGGAACGTCTTCCAAACTGTTCGAAGACCGGACTGAAGTATTGACCACCGTTTGTGTTCGCGCCCCGAGCATTAAAAAAGCGGATATTTGCGGATTGCGGCCAGCATACACACCTGAACTGTGTTGCCAACTCTGGTGCAAAGACGATGCCTGGAAGCAGCACCAGTACACAAAAGGCCGATGCTTGTACGACCCGCTGATAAACAATGAAGATAGTGAAACGACCGCAGAGCCGAGTGAAGTTGACGAGACGAACCCGTCACTTCTACCGTCAGTTAATATTAAAAAATATCAGCAGTGCTGCTTCTTCTGTGGTCCGTATCTGAACACGTACTTTGCTCATTCCGACAAATCCGAGGATCCCGACTGCAAAAAAGGATACTGCAGGGCATTTACGCCAAGTATTTTTATTTTTTTATTGCTATAACCAAACAAATTTTATTTCGTGTTTGGTTTTTCCGTAAATTTTTGGGCATTCTATATTTTATTTCATTTCGTTTTGAGACATTTAAACCTAACTTTTTAAATTTAGAAGATTGTTCGGATGGTGAGGCTTGCGCCGAACGCGCACAATTTGTTTCTGGAAAAAATGGAGTGGAGTTTGCTGCACCGGCTAAGTGTATCGTGTGCAAGGCTGCTGTGGCATTTTATCAACACTTAAAAAATGAATCGGTTGAAGTGATAAAAACGGAACTAAAAGTAGAAAAATTCATTAATAATCACTGAAATTCAATTTTTAAGGGTAACTGTAGCTCAGTTTCTATCTTTTTTGCGGAAATTTGTCGGGAAACAGTGCGTATTCTTATTGAGCGAACGGATGGAAATGCAAATGCTGATGACTCGAAATTGTGTTCTGAGCAACTTGCTTTATGTCAGACAATAGCTGAAGATTTATTGTAACCCGCCTTTCTTGCGCAATTATGAATTTTGATTTTATCCATAATGTTATAATTCTGTGTTTAATAAATTTTTAAAAATAAAAAAAATCCAAACAGTCGAATTTCTCAAGGGTTGTTTTTTACATGGCATAATTTTGTTCCACTTATTTATTTTTATTCAATTTTAATAGAAAAACGCTTCCGGTCTGAAGCCCGGCGTTGGTCTCGGATTGGCATTTGTGTAACAAATTTGTAGTCAGATTGCCGTCTTTCAATGCCGGACTTTCCAAAAAAGGACTTTGCCCGTCTGAAACCCCGGCATTATTCAGCAGTTTGTATTGGCATACAGCGTGGTTAATGTCCATCAATCGTCGCCGAAATGGGCGGGAGGACGGACATTTTCTGTTGGCATTTGTCCAACAATTATATTTCAGATGGTCATTTTATTTTTGCTAATAAGTGACGCGGTATTGCATGTAAAGGCTTCCTTCACAAAAATTGGCTTCATTAGACCACCACAAAAATTCATCGAAAATGGGCGCGCGCCTTATGGACTGTGCTAACACTTATATTGCTGACAATGAGTGGACGTGTTAAATCATTTAAGTTGGGAAACCAGCCCTTTAATCATTAATTGGGGTCCAGTCCAAAGTGAGGTAGGCGGCTGGCTTCCCAATTGCGATGGGATTCTTTCTACACCTCCTCGGCAAGGTGTGCGCATTTATATAAATAGTTGCGGAGCTCTGTCCAAATTCACACGCCTAAACAAAGAACTTCGCTGCAAAGCATCGGCTCAGAAGAGCCTTTCCCACATTAATTCGCTTTGTCGACCAATTTCCATAAAACTCACTTCAAACAGATTTGGAAACACATAATTAACTAAGAAATCCAATTTGGGCATTTCGCACAATATGTAACCCAATAGGGGGGGGGGGGGGGCTTGAATGCTGCAGCTTGTTCAAAAACCTTCAGTTTTCAGTTCATCTTTATTATTTTTACTTTAATATTCCATTTGGGAACGTCTTCCAAACTGTTCGAAGACCGGACTGAAGTATTGACCACCGTTTGTGTTCGCGCCCCGAGCATTAAAAAAGCGGATATTTGCGGATTGCGGCCAGCATACACACCTGAACTGTGTTGCCAACTCTGTGGCAAAGACGATGCCTGGAAGCAGCACCAGTACACAAAAGGCCGATGCTTGTACGACCCGCTGATAAACAATGAAGATAGTGAAACGACCGCAGAGCCGAGTGAAGTTGACGAGACGAACCCGTCACTTCTACCGTCAGTTAATATTAAAAATTATCAGCAGTGCTGCTTCTTCTGTGGTCCGTATCCGAACACGTACTTTGCTGATTGCGACAAATCCGAGGATCCCGACTGCAAAAAAGGATACTGCAGGCCATTTACGCCAGGTATTTTTATTTTTTTACTGCTATAACCAAACAAATTTTATTTTGTGTTTGGTTTTTCCGTAAATTTTTGGGCATTCTATATTTTATTTCATTTCGTTTTGAGACATTTAAACCTAACTTTTTAAATTTAGAAGATTGTTCGGATGGTGAGGCTTGCGCCGAACGCGCACAATGTGTTTCTGGAAAAAATGGAGTGGAGTTTGCTGCACCGGCTAAGTGTATCGTGTGCAAGGCTGCTGTGGCATTTTATCAACACTTAAAAAATGAATCGGTTGAAGTGATAAAAACGGAACTAAAAGTAGAAAAATTCATTAATAATCACTGAAATTCAATTTTTAAGGGTAACTGTAGCTCAGTTTCTATCTTTTTTGCGGAAATTTGTCGGGAAACAGTGCGTATTCTTATTGAGCGAACGGATGGAAATGCAAATGCTGATGACTCGAAATTGTGTTCTGAGCAACTTGCTTTATGTCAGACAATAGCTGAAGATTTATTGTAACCCGCCTTTCTTGCGCAATTATGAATTTTGATTTTATCCATAATGTTATAATTCTGTGTTTAATAAATTTTTAAAAATAAAAAAAATCCAATCAGTCGAATTTCTCAAGGGTTGTTTTTTACATGTCATAATTTTGTTCCACTTATTTATTTTTATTCAATTTTAATAGAAAAACGCTTCCGGTCTGAAGCCCGGCGTTGGTCTCGGATTGGCATTTGTGTAACAAATTTGTAGTCAGATTGCCGTCTTTCAATGCCGGACTTTCCAAAAAAGGACTTTGCCCGTCTGAAACCCCGTCATTATTCAGCATTTTGTATTGGCATACAGCGTGGTTAATGTCCATCAATCGTCGCCGAAATGGGCGGGAGGACGGACATTTTCTGTTGGCATTTGTCCAACAATTATATTTCAGATGGTCATTTTATTTTTGCTAATAAGTGACGCGGTATTGCATGTAAAGGCTTCCTTCACAAAAATTGGCTTCATTAGACCACCACAAAAATTCATTGAAAATGGGCGCGCGCCTTATGGACTGTGCTAACACTTATATTGCTGACAATGAGTGGACGTGTTAAATCATTTAAGTTGGGAAACCAGCCCTTTAATCATTAATTGGGGTCCAGTCCAAAGTGAGGTAGGCGGCTGGCTTCCCAATTGCGATGGGATTCTTTCTACACCTCCTCGGCAAGGTGTGCGCATTTATATAAATAGTTGCGGAGCTCTGTCCAAATTCACACGCCTAAACAAAGAACTTCGATGCAAAGCATCGGCTCAGAAGAGCCTTTCCCACATTAATTCGCTTTGTCGACCAATTTCCATAAAACTCACTTCAAACAGATTTGGAAACACATAATTAACTAAGAAATCCAATTTGGGCATTTCGCACAATATGTAACCCAATAGGGGGGGGGGGGGCTTGAATGCTGCAGCTTGTTCAAAAACCTTCAGTTTTCAGTTCATCTTTATTATTTTTACTTTAATATTCCATTTGGGAACGTCTTCCAAACTGTTCGAAGACCGGACTGAAGTATTGACAACCGCTTGTGTTCGCGCCCCGAGCATTAAAAAAGCGAATATTTGCGGATTGCGGCCAGCATACACACCTGAACTGTGTTGCCAACTCTGTGGCAAAGACGATGCCTGGAAGCAGCACCAGTACACAAAAGGCCAATGCTTGTACGACACGCTGATAAACAATGAAGATGGTGAAACGACCGCTGAGCCGAGTGAAGTTGACAAGACGAACCCGTCACTTCTACCGTCAGTTAATATTAAAAATTATCAGCAGTGCTGCTTCTTCTGTGGTCCGTATCCGAACACGTACTTTGCTGATTGCGACAAATCCGAGGATCCCGACTGCAAAAAAGGATACTGCAGGCCATTTACGCCAGGTATTTTTATTTTTTTACTGCTATAACCAAACAAATTTTATTTTGTGTTTGGTTTTTCCGTAAATTTTTGGGCATTCTATATTTTATTTCATTTCGTTTTGAGACATTTAAACCTAACTATTTAAATTTAGAAGATTGTTCGGATGGTGAGGCTTGCGCCGAACGCGCACAATGTGTTTCTGGAAAAAATGGAGTGGAGTTTGCTGCACCGGCTAAGTGTATCGTGTGCAAGTTTAACAGAAATGTACCCAAATTTAACGGAAATGTACCCTTAACGAAAATGTACCCAAATTTAACGGAAATTTACCCAAATTTAACGAAAATGTACCCAAATTTAACGGAAATGTACCAAAATTTAACGGAAATGTACCAAAATTAACGAAATTGTTCCCAAATTTAACGAAACTAGACACAAATTTAACGGAAGATCCAGATTGTGCGTCGTCGTCTGATCGCGCTTTGTTCCGTTTTTGATTGATAGCTGAAATTGGGTAAAAATTAAGAAGGATTTGGGTTAGGGGAAAGCCGTTCGTTTTCATTTATTAATTAGATCAGTTATTTCCGATCCAAATGGTGCAATGTCGTCTGATTGCGCTCGTTCCGTTTTTGATTGATAGCTGAAATTGGGTAAAAATTAAGAAGGATTTGGGTTAGGGGAAAGCCGTTCGTTTTCATTTATTAATTAGATCAGTTATTTCCGATCCAAATGGTGCAATGTCGTCTGATTGCGCTCGTTCCGTTTTTGATTGATAGCTGAAATTGGGTAAAAATTGAGAAGGATTTGGGTTAGGGGAAAGCCGTTCGTTTATTTATTAATTAGATCAGTTATTTCCGATCCAAATTTTGCGATGTCGTCTGATCGCGCTTGTTATTTGATTGATAACTTAATTTGGTTAAAGGAAAAATGGTATAAATAGTGAACAAAAAGTCATTGTTAACAACAAGCACAATGCTCTTCATATCTCCCCCCCCCCCCGACCCAAAAGCTTAAAATAGACCTAAAAAGGACCTCAAAAGCATAAAAGTGTTTTTTAACTTTTGTCGAAACTCAAAGTTTCTTAAAACCCAAAATTTGGGTTTAGTAATAATCGATCAGTGGGCTACCCCCCCCCCTCCGGCGGTTGTGATGATTAATTACCCACATTTCCCCGCGCAATCAGCCCCTCTTTTTCACCGCGTATTATTATTTGCCGAACTCTCCGCCACACCCAATTTCAGTTATTAATTAGTAATGTACCCCGCAAAACCGCAACATTTGACCAAAGTACACCACAATGCCCATGTAAACCCGCTCTAACCCCAAATCACGCCACTAGTTGACTAATTGTTCTCCGTCACCCGCCAACCATTTTGGGCTATTTAAACCACTCTCGTTTACTCACAAAGTCATTGTCCGCCGTCATGCTGAAGCCCTACCCCCTCACCCAACTCACATTTGCCTTTCCCTCTCGGGAAAGCTCGCCCAACAAATTGCCCAAATAATTTTTTATTTGTTTTTTTTTTTGCTCTACCCTCACACATTCACCTGACCCTAGGCCCAACATTGCCCTCTCTTCCGGCACACATTTCCCGGCATTTTGGCCCCTTCATACCCATTGTCCATGGGGATTTCCGGCCCATCCGCAAATCCCCTCACCCATCACTTTTGCCCTTAATTGGGGACAGTTCATCCCATTGTCCCCTTCATTTCCCGATCACATTTCAATTATGTACATTCACATTTTTGTCATGTATTTCGGGGGTTTAATTACCCAAGTTTGAGGTGCCGTTGCATAAACATTTTGGTCTTATTTTTGTGTGTCTGCATTTGCCCCAGCCGCCCCATTCCCGCCGTGCCCGACCCGCTTCCCGACGCCCTCCCCTCACATTCTTTTCTATTGCAAGCACAATACTTTGCAAAATTGTTTTTTTTCTTCAAAATCCGTGATCTGAAATTACGTGGTTATTTTAACAAGTTCAATTGCATTTGTTTCTATCAAGTTCAACTCCGATTTAACTTGTTCCCAAGCCCATAATTACTGCCTTTCTCAATCAAATTTGCTCTATGGTAAAAAGTGGTGATAAATATGAAGTTAAGCCACGTTTTTAAGTTTTGCCGATAACAACCCTGGCGCAAATACTTATTTTTATCACATTTTATACTTAGTTAATGTAGTTTTTTTTGCGTTGTACTTTTCTGAAATTTTATCTTGGCTGCCCTGCAAAAGCATAATGCTCTTTATTATTTTTACTTTAATATTCCATTTGGGAACGTCTTCCAAACTGTTCGAAGACCGGACTGAAGTATTGACAACCGCTTGTGTTCGCGCCCCGAGCATTAAAAAAGCGAATATTTGCGGATTGCGGCCAGCATACACACCTGAACTGTGTTGCCAACTCTGTGGCAAAGACGATGCCTGGAAGCAGCACCAGTACACAAAAGGCCAATGCTTGTACGACACGCTGATAAACAATGAAGATGGTGAAACGACCGCTGAGCCGAGTGAAGTTGACAAGACGAACCCGTCACTTCTACCGTCAGTTAATATTAAAAATTATCAGCAGTGCTGCTTCTTCTGTGGTCCGTATCCGAACACGTACTTTGCTGATTGCGACAAATCCGAGGATCCCGACTGCAAAAAAGGATACTGCAGGCCATTTACGCCAGGTATTTTTATTTTTTTACTGCTATAACCAAACAAATTTTATTTTGTGTTTGGTTTTTCCGTAAATTTTTGGGCATTCTATATTTTATTTCATTTCGTTTTGAGACATTTAAACCTAACTTTTTAAATTTAGAAGATTGTTCGGATGGTGAGGCTTGCGCCGAACGCGCACAATGTGTTTCTGGAAAAAATGGAGTGGAGTTTGCTGCACCGGCTAAGTGTATCGTGTGCAAGTTTAACAGAAATGTACCCAAATTTAACGGAAATGTAGCCTTAACGAAAATGTGCCCAAATTTAACGGAAATTTACCCAAATTTAACGAAAATGTACCCAAATTTAACGAAAATGTACCCAAATTTAACGGAAATGTACCAAAATTTAACGGAAATGTACCCAAATTAACGAAATTGTTCCCAAATTTAACGAAACTAGACACAAATTTAACGGAAGATCCAGATTGTGCGTCGTCGTCTGATCGCGCTTTGTTCCGTTTTTGATTGATAGCTAAAATTGGGTTAAAAATTAAGAAGGATTTGGGTTAGGGGAAAGCCGTTCGTTTTCATTTATTAATTAGATCAGTTATTTGCGATCCAAATGGTGCAATGTCGTCTGATTGCGCTCGTTCCGTTTTTGATTGATAGCTGAAATTGGGTAAAAATTGAGAAGGATTTGGGTTAGGGGAAAGCCGTTCGTTTATTTATTAATTAGATCAGTTATTTCCGATCCAAATTTTGCGATGTCGTCTGATCGCGCTTGTTATTTGATTGATAACTTAATTTGGTTAAAGGAAAAATGGTATAAATAGTGAACAAAAAGTCATTGTTAACAACAAGCACAATGCTCTTCATATCCCCCCGACCCAAAAGCTTAAAATAGACCTAAAAAAGACCCCAAAAGCATAAAAGTGTTTTTTAACTTTGCAAAATTGTTTTTTTTTTTCAAAATCCGTGATCTGAAATTACGTGGTTATTTTAACCAGTCCAATTGCATTTGTTTCTATGAAGTTCAACTCCGATTTAACTTGTTCCCAAGCCCATAATTACTGCCTTTCTCAATCAAATTTGCTCTATGGTAAAAAGTGGTGATAAATATGAAGTTAAGCCACGTTTTTAAGTTTTGCCGATAACAACCCTGGCGCAAATACTTATTTTTATCACATTTTATACTTAGTTAATGTAGTTTTTTTTGCGTTGTACTTTTCTGAAATTTTATCTTGGCTGCCCTGCAAAAGCATAATGCTCTTTATTATTTTTACTTTAATATTCCATTTGGGAACGTCTTCCAAACTGTTCGAAGACCGGACTGAAGTATGGACAACCGCTTGTGTTCGCGCCCCGAGCATTAAAAAAGCGAATATTTGCGGATTGCGGCCAGCATACACACCTGAACTGTGTTGCCAACTCTGTGGCAAAGACGATGCCTGGAAGCAGCACCGGTACACAAAAGGCCAATGCTTGTACGACACGCTGATAAACAATGAAGATGGTGAAACGACCGCTGAGCCGAGTGAAGTTGACAAGACGAACCCGTCACTTCTACCGTCAGTTAATATTAAAAATTATCAGCGGTGCTGCTTCTTCTGTGGTCCGTATCCGAACACGTACTTTGCTGATTGCGACAAATCCGAGGATCCCGACTGCAAAAAAGGATGCTGCAGGCCATTTACGCCAGGTATTTTTATTTTTTTACTGCTATAACCAAACAAATTTTATTTCGTGTTTGGTTTTCCGTAAATTTTTGGGCATTCTATATTTTAATTCATTTCGTTTTGAGACATTTAAACCTAACTTTTTAAATTTAGAAGATTGTTCGGATGGTGAGGCTTGCGCCGAACGCGCACAATTTGTTTCTGGAAAAAAATGGAGTGAAGTTTGCTGCACCGGCTAAGTGTATCGTGTGCAAGGCTGCTGTGGCATTTTATCAACACTTAAAAAATGAATCGGTTGAAGTGATAAAAACGGAACTAAAAGTAGAATGCGGCCAGATCAGCTCCTTTCATTGACAAAACACATCACTGTACAGTGCCATCATTTGTCACTGATCGGTGGGTAGGGGAGGACAGTGCCAACGAATTCAAGAAAAATATTTAAATTTTGTAATTGGCTTTTTAAAAAAGGTCTGATGTCCATCGGTGCCATTGCACAAAGTTTCGGGGGTGGTGAAGAGAATGAGGACTTTGTGCTGCTGAGGCGGTTGCGCGACGAGTTGCAAGTCCAGTTGCCGTTGCCCAAAACGCTGAAGAGAAATGAGCGTTAGCCGGTCGCCGATGTCCTCTTTTAACCGATCAATCGATCTATGTGACCTTTATCATTCCCATTGTGCCTGAGCAGATATGCTGCAATGATCAATCACCCTCACTTACCTGATCAGATCTGATCAGCTGCATTTGTCTGATCTAGAGCCCAGTGAGCTTCGAGCGAGATCTCGAGTCGAGATTATCGCAAAAATCTTGGGTCTAGAAAAATCTCGTAAGCTCATTTTTAGTCGAGCGAGATCTCGAGGTCTAAATTTTCGAGAATTTCGTCCAGATTTTTCCAGATCTTGAGACGAGATCTCGTCTCGTTCCGGGCTCTAGTCTGATTAGCAAACTGCACAGATTTTATACTTCCCCTACCCAGACCACATCAGCTTCATTCCCGCCCGAAGCGCAGAGACTGCCGATTCCGTCAAATCAGTGCCTTCAGCTGTCGGAAAAGGACCGGAAACGCATTGAACGGATTGCTCAACGGACGAACGGCCATGGAGAGGAGGAGCGGAGCCTGTTCAACTACGAGACATGTCTCATTTAAATTTTGTGTATTTGTCGTAGAATTGATCCTTGTGAATACGTTTTCACCCCGTACAGTTGCCGGTTATGCTGAACAGCTCGCAGAAGTTGGAGCTGGAAGCGTTGTGTTCCATCTCGGCAAATTGTCTGAGCACTGTTTAAATGACGACTTTGGAGGTGATCAGAATGACGACTTCGGGGATGATCAGAATGACGACTTTGGGAGTGATTACAACTTCGGGGCCCCTGTAATTTCAACAGCACAAAAGATATATACATAAGGCAAATTGCCATTTGTTTGCCTGGTAATCAATCGTACAGTTATAGCAAATTTCAAATATTTTTTTAGCACCTTTTAAAAATTCCTTCAGTCCAAAAATCCGATCTTTAAAGGTGCATTTTCCCCGGAAATTTATTAAATATAAATTTGGTGATTTGCATTTTTAATTTCAAAATATTTTCTCTACTGCCGAGTTGTACGCGCGCCAAAAGGCTATCTTTAAAGACGAATAGTAATCTATCCTTTTGGGTGTGAATTCACAAAAAAGGGCAAATACAAAATGCCAAAATATATTTTTGTTCCCGAAAACGCCCAAAATACGCAATATACGTTTAGTTGCAAAATGAGGGAACAATGCCGGAGAAACTTCAATTGGATGCGTGTTATCAATCATTCTTAGGTCAACAAATTTTCGGAAAATAAAGTCTCGGCATCTCTACTGGTAATGACATTGAACAGACATTTTTCGCAGCAAACGCCGACCCCGCGTCTTCCACATCCAACTGCCACGCAGCAGACGTAACAAATCCGTCTAAGCCTACTGACCTCCATTGTGTGTGTGTGGCTTTTTTTGTTCCGAATCGCCGATCCGTCTGCCACATCCATCATTTCCGCATTTCCGCGCGAAAGAACAAAATTGGCGTATAACATACGATTGGTCAATGATCGCCCTTGTCCGCCGAGTATAAAACGACGAGACTCCTTTAAAATTTTCACAATTTTTAAAAAAGCTTCAAAATACCCACTATTTTTTAAAATTTTGGTTGCAAATAATGGCGGCTTCAACAACAGCAGCGACAACGACGTCCTGCCACGCTCGCTTTCCGACTGGTTCACCTCCGACGATGCGCAACAACAGCAACGGCAGAAACCAGCATCAACGGCAATTCAGCAACAACAAAAGCCCTGGAGCCGGTTCCCAGACTGGAACCCGGCGCCTGAATAGGCGGAAAGGATGCGTGGCGGCAAACAGCAACTCCGGCTGTACTCACCGATGGACCAATCGAAGCAGATAAGGCGAGCGTGAAGAGCAGATCCGTTCCGATGGAGGACAATGTGGACGACGATCCATATTTTGTTCAATATTGATGTTTTTTTTGATTTTGGTTTTTTAACTTTTCTATTTGTGTTCTTCAAATACATTTTGTAAAATAGAAACAAGGTCCGTTGAACTGCTCGAACCGGGGAGCGGGGGGGAGGGGGGGGGGGGGCCAACAATTACCAATCTTACAAAACAAAGGGTGCCCCCTCAACATGTGACAAAGGTAGGAATGTTATAAATAATTGGTGAGTCGCCAATCAAAAAATTTCAAAGGTAAATTCAGTCCAAAATATTTTTAAAAATCGGAAATAATTTAAAAGGTCTTTAAAAATTACTCACTCCTCCATAGATACTCACCGAATGAACCATTTACATAGACAAGGTTCGAATAGAAGACCCCCCTGAGTTAGAAGACCCACCTCTAATAGAAGACCCCTTTGGAGAGGGGTTGAAAAATAGAAGACCCGGGTCTTCTATTACAGGAAATACGGTATTTAAAATTTTGCAAAAATATCATTTTATTTAATGGGGAAGAGCGCATACAGTCATGGTCATATGTTTAACACACCCCACAGGGAAAAAGGGAAATACAGTAAAAATTGCCAAAAATAAATTGAATGGGAAAACTTTCTTCACATTTTTAAGAGCATTTTTTATGGGCTTTCTAATGGTACCATTCATTCCCCTTTTGCGACAATGCTTCTCCCAATCAACTTCCGCAACCGTCACCAACCCGATTTTCTAGTGGTCATATGTTTAACACGGGTGGATAAAAAGGCCTTATAGGTTGGCCCAAAAATCCATAACAATTCATATAAAGTCAACTTTAGATGCTGATCAAAAAAGTCAACTACATCAAGTTGATCAGACACCTCCTTCATGGAGATCCAAAAACTCCAAAATACACTGAAAGTGGGGACATTTTGGAGAAAAATCTCGGAGGGGCTGAAAATTTTTTTCTGCAAAAAAACATTTTAAGAGAAAGGTAGCCCACAAAATTCTCTACAAAACCCCTTTTGTAGCTAAGCTCTCAAATTGCATCAAAAAAACCTTTTTGGGACGGAGTCAGCTCCCATTGAACTGTAGGGATGCTCGAGACTTGAAATTTACCGAGACTCTCGAGCATCCCTATTGAACTGCTCGATGAGTGCGGCGTTTGTGGAACATCCGCCGACGATGACGATGAGGAATGCCGCATGTGTGACAAAGCCGGGAAACGAAGATCCGCTGGACATCGCAAATTGGACCCTATTTATTCCGTAAATCTTCGCAGGTCCGTTTTGTGTGCAATTAAAATTTGTATTATTTATCTTCCTTTATTTACTAATTTTAAATGAACAAAATCTCTAATTAAATTTAATTCCGCGCTTTTGATTTAAGCATCGTCATCCTTACCAAGCTTGCCATGCCACATTTGGAGAAGAGTGGTGGCAATGTGCTGAACATCAGGTGCCATTATTAATGACAGTGTTTCTATTAATCAGAACAGAGTTGATCAATGAATGAGTGATCTGATCAATCAATCAGTGTCTCAAATCTGATAATTTTTAAGATTTTAAATGCAAACTAGGCCCAGCTTTCTATTAATCAAAAAAAAAATTAGTTTGAGTGAAATCTAGGTAATTTAGTCATTTAAAAATTGTCTTTTATCAGTATGCAATCCATGCCCCTGACGTTTTCTCTTAT